>JAWMRA010000001.1:58911483-58982119 GCA_035584735.1 Pseudotriccus pelzelni | reverse complement strand
AAAAATCCAATGCGCAGGCTTGAAGGTGTAAAGACCTTCCCCGGTTCTTCGTTCGCGAAGACTGGCCATTATTATTAATGATAATGGGTAAGACATGGATTAGATAACATCATGTTACTGAGAGCTAGAACAAAAGTCTGGGAATAGAACTGTCTATTGATCATTGGACTAACATATGGAAGCTAGTTAGTGCTCCTTTAGGAAGCAAGTGCCCTGAGCTATTTCATATCTGTGCTGCAGAATATGCTGATCTAATATCATGCACTTAACCCTCCTCCATTTCATTTATTATACTGCATTAGCAAGGTTCTACAACATATTAAAGTACAACTATGCAAAGGGTGATCAATACATTTTCTCAGTGTACGTGTGCATGAAGCTACCATTGCAGTGGATTTCATTATGCTTTTTTGTTTTTGATGTTTAAAGTAAATTAAAGTGTTGCCTTAAATAATATCAGTGCCTTTCAAACTTCTGACGTCTTGAAGGCAGGTGAACCCCTGGGTCCAGGCTTAGAACAAGGCTGGGATAAAGCCCTGGCACTGGGCCTTGAAGGAGGATCTGCCAAGAAACTATTTGCATCACACAACGCCCTTTCAGGAGACTTAAATAGCAGGCAGTAGTCAGTGGTAGAAAGCCACCCAGGGGGCTCTGATTTGATACTGATTTGTTTGGTTGGTAGCTGGAATACCACTTGGCTATTTTCTAGGTTAAAAGAGGGCTGCCTTGTAATGGCTGAACATCTAGGTTGCAAAAATTCTACCTGACAAGATTCATACATCTTCCTACTGAAGCAAGGGAGGAAATGCATGTGAAAGGAAATAGGGTTCAAAATTAATTCCTTATTACCAATGATAGTAACAACTGAAATCATCTACACATCTATCCTATACGTTCTTTCAGAAAGGATGGTACACAATTTTCATACAGGAGGTCTATTAATGGAAGTTCATGGCAAGCATGTGCATTACAACATGGCCTTTCTCCCCATTCTTTAATCACTCATCATTCTATCAAGGATTTTTTCTATCTAGTGCTGGGTACTTTAAGATTAGGACTTCACAAGGTCCTGGTAGCAGTCATTCTAGTAAATTCAAGTGGAATTGTTCCTTTTCAGAAGATCTCAGAGTTAAGTGCTGTCTTCCAGCTATGACGATTTAACAAATAGTTCCCACTATAGGGAGTACAGGAGTAGCCACACCCTTCATGCTTGTCTTGTTTTGGATGTCTGATCATATAATGATAGACCCGGAAATTTAAAATACATTTAAAATATGTCACCTATTCCCACACCACCCAAAATAAAAAGGTTGGAATGGGAGTGCCAATAGTTTTCTGCTGGTTTAGTTCTTTATTCTGGCTCGCTTGAATAGCTAATGTGTTGTTAGGGTGAAAAAGAGGGTACAGAGCTGTATGATCAGGAAAAGGGCTGGGCTGGGAGACTTGGCTGTTCCTTCATTGCCAGGGTACTGTTATATTGGCTTAACTATAACAGGAAGCCTTAGTTTTTGGTTTGTTGTTTGTTCGTTTGTTTGTTTTTTCAGAATAATTGCTCATCTTTGAAAAACATCCCCCCTGCAGAGTCATATTCTGTGCCCATATTTAGTTCATGGTAAGCACAGACTCTGAGCAGGTTTGAAAGTCTTGTCAGAGTTCTGTGGCATCCACAAATTTATTCAGATATCTTGTAGTTTTATGTTCTTCTGTGTGTCTCTGTATGTGCATGTCTCTGTGTGTGTGTATGTGACGATAACACAGAGCAGTCTGATGGTGGTCTGATGTACTGCCTTCCATCTGCTATAGAAGTATTTTTAGCATCTTCAAAGTTAAATAATGTCAACAATACCTGGATTTTTTTTTTCTGCTTATTGCACAGTGATCAGGAAACAGAGTATAACCCTATCTGAAGGTGACATACATAATTCCTTAAGAAATTTGTCACTTCAGAGATTATTTACTTGGTATGCTGCCATGAAACCCACCGTTTACCTTACTGTTTAGTATTCAGTTGCAATGGGGATTATTTTGCTGCACTCACTTGGGTTTTTGTGCATCATTCATTGACCTGATCTTTGTACTTTTTTCACCTGCCCACTTATTGGCATTCTAACTCACTTGATAAATGGAGTGCTGTTTCTACAAATGCAATAACTACAGTTTGTTTGGTAACAGAAAGGTCTGATCACCCCAGCTGTGATCCTCACATATTGTTACCAACCCTCTTGGGTCCAGAAGATATTAAAGCAGGCTTATGGAAAGCATTTTCAACAGATTTGGTGTTTCATATGAAATTCTGCACAGATAATTCCTGAATTAAAAATCTCGGTCTGTAGTGAGTGGCTTACTCCAAGCACTGCTTGTTTGGTGTTCATTGGTCAGAGCAAATATGTAATGTTCATGTTTGAATAAAAGTATATATTTCAATAATATTTTAAGAGACTTTCATCTTGTGAATACTCAGGAACAGTCCTTTAACTCTCTACTATATACCAGTTCCTAATGGAAATATAATTGCCTAGAATATAAATTCATAGTTGTGATCTGGAGACTTGGCACATCAGAAAAAAATCAGTTCAAAACAGGTGTAAACCTTATTTCACCAGCTAGTTAAAATATTTTTATAGCTGTCTATAAAGCAAGCCAGTAGAGCCAAAAAGTATTAGCACATGTGGCCCAATATATGCACAAACATGATGAAAGATTAACTTCTCTAAAAGCTTCCAGAAGCTTATATGGATTTTTCCCCCCAGCTTTTGTGCAGCTCCTGTTACCCATCAAATTCTGACTAAGTTATTAAGATCTGCTCTTTAAAAATGTAAAGTGTGAAATTATCATCATTATTAAAGGCTGTTTTGAAAGTTTTAATTGCAAATTGAAGTCAGTAGGTGTGAGATTCTGAATATCTTTTGTATAAAACTATACCACCTTTAACTGATATGTCCTTGTTATCAAATAGTGACAGCTTCTCAGAAATTTTAACTGTTGAGCTTGGAATACAAAGGAAAAGCAGCGCTTTTTAGTGATTAATTTTATTAATTTCTTTTTGTCAAATCCTCTGGAGCAGTTTATTATATCATTATTTCCGGTAGTCATAGTGAATGACTGCATATGCACTTAAGGTTTGATGGACATAGGCCTTATTTCTAGGAAACGGAGTCACATGTAAAAAGGTATAGCTTAAAGAGCTGAATGCATGAATTTGGCATTACGACTTCTTCCTGTAGATCAAAATTGGTGTGAAGAACTGTCTTGGCAAAGATAAAACAGATGAATTTTGGAAAGCAATACAAATATTGTTTATTTCAGTATTTGGACAAGCAATTACCACACTAAACTCTTTTAGTCTTCTTTTCATCTGAAAAATAGTAAATGATGATTACTTGAAGTAATCATTCATAGTGATATCTAGTTAATATATTTAATACATCTTCCAGACAAAGCTCAGCTCTTTGTCTTTTTAAAAATAGGAGATCATGCCTAAAAGGAAAGGGGCATTGTGGTTTTGTTTTTCATTTTGTTTTGAACTTTTTTTAGCAAAAAATGACTACAGATGACAGCAATTCAAGTGTGTCACAAATAGCACACCCCCATTCCTACTTTTTGATTTTTACTTTTAGGTAGATAGGCTACAGGAAAGTAGGTAAGCAATTGTCTTAAAACCAATAACAAGCAGCTCTGTTAATCAGCCAATAGGGGGTGGACAATTTACAATTTCTATATAAACCAGATTTTGATTATAGCATATCTCTCTGTAGCCTCTGTTGAATTGTCAGTTTAAAGATCCAGATGTTCCTGAAGGAGGAATTTTTGAATAATAAACTCATGCCAGTCATATTGTTTTTTCAAATTACTTTCCCACCCCTTTTAGAACTCTTTTATACCAAGCAAAAAATAATAATACTTACACAAAATAAATTTTGCCTTCTATTGCATCTTCTTGTAGTCACAAATGAAGGAAGGATTAGTGTGATGACTAAACATTTGATGTGAGAAAAAAAAAGCATATGTGCAGAAAAACTAACACTTAGAGAGGTAACTGCAATTTTAGGAAGATGTATTTGTTTTCAGTCCTGTGCAAAAACTCTGGGAATGGGTAAAATGATTAAGTGTCACCATGAGGTTTTGCCTTTGACAAAGGATGCTACATTTGAAACTACCTATGAGGAGGCTGGGAAGAAAATCACCTTCTGATTCGTCAACCTAGGAAGCATATTTTTAATTGAATAGGAATGTGTCATCTTTTGAAAAAAGATTAACACTAAGCCCACAGCGCAAACAGCTTGGGTGAAAAAAAAAGGAAGCTGATTAGCAATTCAAGCTTTATATTTACTGAAAAGCAACTGACGCCCAGAGAGTTCTGGCATTCTTCACCTTTTGTTGACCATCTGTATCTATGAGGTCCCCAACAGAGATGCAGCTCACTTGGGGACAGAAGAGCAGAAGGGCATAGCCTCCTCTACAAGAGCCACAAACCAAAAGCCACGCTAAACACCATCAATTAAAATTCATTAGTCCTGTAGGAGCTGCCCATTAGAGTGTTGAGTGTGCACAGATGCCGCTATTACAAGCATGACACCAGTAATTAAGTACCAAAAGTAGGAGGACTTCACAGCCTATTTAGCAAAGATATGATCTCCCTGTTCTTGCGTAAACTTTGCCATAACTTTAATTGCAGTAGATTTCACCTACATTGGTCAAAAGAAATATTGCCTTTCCTCTTATAACTGCTAGGACTGTTACTTTCTAATTAGGTTTAAGACACATAACAAAATAGATGAGATTACTTAATGGAAAAAAATGCTGTGCTATTAGAAGTGCATTAGTTATGATAGATGTCTATACTTAGTCAAGAAAAATTAAAGCCCAATTTATTCTTATATATTTTCACATTGACTGTCACTGTTGACTGATGACTTGTCTTTTGAATGCATCTGTAATGCTTTAAAATAAATAAGAAAGAAATAGGTATCTGTACATATCTTGGTAGCAAATGCTTTTTAGTTCCATTTAATGCTCAGTTTTCCAAGAACCTCAGAGAGTAGGAAGTGATTTTTTTAATTTTAGTTTTTCTTATTTTCTTCACTCAGAGAATGGGGATAGCAGAGTTTGTCTGTACAAGTGCAAATAACTACCTTATTCTGTCGTCTACTTACAAGTGACTACATGTTCTTCAGCTTTTTTTTTTTTTTTTTAATTTCTTCCTTAAATTGTATCTGTCCCATAAGTCAGCTGCTCAGAGCTGGTATAGGAAAGGGAAGAAGTGTGTCAGACAAACTTGAAGAAATTCCCAGTTAAGTTTGTTCTTGCTTCCCCCTCTCCCATGATTTGGAGCAATACATAATATTTTTTTCCTTAGAATTCAGTTTTAGTATCTTATTTCATTTACTGAAGGCTTGTGAATTCATTTCTGCAACAAAACCAGCTTAACTCCAGAGGGTATGAGAAATGGTGAACAATGGGGTAGATGCAGATCCCAGCTGGACTCATTCTTTTGTTTTTCCACAGGAGACAAGGTGGAAAAAATCCGTAAGCTGGACAAGCAAGTTCCACTCTGCCTACACCTCCTGTCTCCTAGGAGCTGGACAATAAAAGATAAATAGGTCATTTCACTGCACTGTTATTGTGGTAGGGAGAAAGGAAAATAATCTCTCTTAAATCAGGAAACATGACAATAGCCAGCTCTTTTCCCCTAAACTGTCTAATACTGTGAGGTTAGCTTTGGAGGTTTGTACTGTGAATTTATGGGGAAACAGAATTAATGTGCCATACATAAAATTTCTAGTGTATAGTTATTAGAATAGCCCATCCCAATGTCAAATGTTATCCTATTCAACATGGAAAATATGATCAAATAAGAAAGAAAGGACAATAAATGGAAAAGACAAAAGATAGCCCCAGGCATCACAATAACATGGCAAATAGCAGCTATATGTAGCATATAAATGAACTGTAGAGCATAGCAGGAGTCCAATAATACCTCAGGATTATTTAACTGCATTAACTTCATCAAACCAAGAAATAACTGAGTGAATATAGTTTTTTCAGATACTTTCTCACTTTATATTTAGAAAGTTACTGACATTTGTTTCTGTGATGGACAGATGCCCTGACTCGAGCAATGACAACAGCAGCCAGGCGGTGTTTTGTCTCTGCTGGTGCTCCTGCTGTTATCTCAATGGTGGCAGCAGGAAGAGCAAAAGTTTAAGGGGAAGGAATACAATACAAAGAAAGCAAGTCTCTAAGCATTACTTGCAATCATTTCTTTTGTGACATAAAAGTGTAATCATCTCCTGGCTACATATATGCATATATGTGTATCTTTGGTTATTTTTTATATATATTTTGATGCCTGCATGATAATGAGGTCTTCTCTGCTGATATCTTTTCTCTTGAAAGTTAGTTACAATGAAAAAGGAAATCTAGCTCAACCTCTCATAAAAGTTAAAAACCACCTTTTTTAAAATTGCACTTTGATTGAAGTGCAAAAGTTCAAAGCCAAAAGCAGCTAAATATACAGTAGAGAAAATAATTCACATTCCTTCGTAATGAAAAATATACCAATTTATCACACATTATATTCTTCCAGTTTGGTTTCCATTTTTACAAAAGGAAAATTATAGATATATTTCACAGAGGCATAAAGAACTATAGCAAGTTCATTGTAAGATGTGGCCATGCATGAAAGATGAAAAAAAGGTGATATACTGGTTTAGGTAGGGTGAGACAAGTAGGAATGTAAATAATCCAAAAGATAAAATATTACTTAAACATGTAGTGACTGACCAGAGGTACCTCAGTGATCAGCATGAATATTTTCAGTTCAAGGCAAATGAAAGAAACTTACAGTAGTGAGAAATATGTAGAATAAAAAATGCTGATTCAATCATAAGTCTAATATTTACTACACTTAAATCATAAAAAAGTTGCATGTATGGAAAACAAAATACATTTTTCACTTCCTGAAAATGATAGCTTGAAAATTAGATTTAAATAGCAAGATTAGCATGTTGTCTTACACTGAAAATATGTCAAAACTGTAGTCTAGCTCAATTAGGGTAAATACACATTAAAAGCAAATTTTGAAAAGGGCAATCTTGAACCAATTCTATGGCTATGATTTCTGTTTTGATCAAAGTAACTCTTATGTTGTAAATATGACTCAAAGTTTTACATATAATTCACTATTTTAAAAAATAAATATAATTTAAATTTATCTGTCTTTGAAGCTGGCATGTAAAACCTGTATCTAGATCATAAAGCAATGATTATTTCTGCACTCATGGTCTTCTCAGTTAATCAGATAAAGGACCTAATGTGGTTATAGTGGGACTTCTTTCAAGTCTGTCCAACCAGCTTCTCTCTTCACTGCAACTAGGCTGCAAGGGGAGCTGGAGTGTACCTTAGCTGTGTGACATCCAAGCGCAAAGTTGAGACACATCCAAGATGGTGAAGGCATAGATGAGAACTGAAAAGGCTTGCTGCATCACAAAAAACCCCCACATGGGTTTATTATATGAGATACATCTCTTCTTTCTTCTTTCCACCCCCCCCCCCCCCCCCAGGAAGCATTATAGTGTCTGTATTCAGTAGTACAGCAAGACACAATGAATGCCAGCTTTTTAATGTTGACCACAGTTCTATGTGGACATCAATAGTACATAGGAAAACCAGGAAATACAGGAAAAACCTAAAGTAGTTAACGCTGACATGCATCAGTTGTCTTCCCATGGAGTAATTAAGATTCCCATTAATTTCAGTATTTTGAGCTGTGTTTGAGCAGGTAGAATCTTAAGCGGTAGGAACATTACACAGAAAGGGTCTGATCAGGGTTTCTACAGGAACTCATCAGTTAGTTACCCAATACTGCAGTGACTCCTCCAGACTCATTATCAGAGGCTGCAGTCTGCCTAGAGATAACACAACCTCAAAATGCTATCTCTCTGTGTAGGAGTTCATTGCTGGCATCATTCATACAAGAGTGTAGAAATGGTCTTGACTTACAACACAGGACACTGGAGATAATGCTTAATCAGATTATCACTTTATCCAGACAAAGATTTTTATTTACAAAAAAAAAAAAAAATAATTTTGAAAGCTTAATAATTTCTCACTTACCTGCAGGAAACAAAACCACTGGTATCTTCTTTGGTTTGGATATGTTGTTATTCCTGAGTTGCAATACTACACTAGACACCTCACTCCCTTTGTAATGTAGCAGGTGAGGAATGGTTTTTTTAGGCATCTGCATATTGAAAACAGATAACAGCACTGGGAGTATTTACGTCATCACCATAGAAGAAACAAATAATCTTTTTCACTCTCATCACAGCTGAAAAGCTGGTATACTGTTATTTTCTGCAGCTTACAGGCTAAGCAGTTTCTGAACAAATGCAATAGAGACTATCAAAGGTTCTCATGTTTCTTTACTGGAAGACATGACCTAAATGAATAGTGACCTAAAAAACCTACAAAGTCTTAAACTAATTTAGCCCATAGAAAAATGCTTTCTTATCCTTACTAGCCTTTGGACACCTTCTATGTACCGAGAATCAAGAAGCTCTGAGAAATATTTATGCTGGATCATGTAGTGTATTCCTATACACCCTGCTCGTGACAGAGCAGTAATTAATAACTGTATATAACGCTATTGGAGATAAAATAGCCAGTATATGTTTTAGAAGTATATCCATTTGTGTTCCTGAAGAGAGGTCTGAACCTCAGAAGGATGGCATTCAGGAGATGTTACTTGTCTGTAGTTTTCCCTTTGAGGGCAAAAATCAATGTTCAAAAAAAAAGCACTTCTGCAAGCAAAAGAAAGTATTTTAGATTTTAGCACTGTTATGGTTACATATTTCTGCTGGTTTGGCCCCCATCAACCTGACATACTGTTGTCAAGACTTTATGACATTGTGGGAGTAGTTTGTATAATGTTACCATGGTTCCAAAAAGTTTTTAACCATATCCATATGAACCATGGATTTTTCATGTAATCTATTTGTGTTTCACGATTTTCAGGGATCAGGCATGTCGTTTAACATTAAAAAAATGTTTACTATCATTGTCAGCTGTATCTACTGCTGTATATTCTGTTGGAATGAATATCCAAAAGATATATTCTAACTCGTAACCCAGGTGTCTTTAATATATTATGCATATATAAATACTCCAGATGACGGGGTGAAAAGTGCAGTAATGGGGAAGATGAAGACTTTGCTTGTACTTCTTTGCTAAGCATTAGTACAAACACTGACAGTTTTCTGAACCTTCATAAAAATAAGCCCATACTCTAAAAACGAAGTGTATATTTGCAAAGTCAAATAATTTTTTTAGTATTTGAAACCACATATTCTAAAACAATCCTTTTTTAAAATGTTACATACTTTACTATAAAAGGAGGTATGAACTCAAGCTATACTCCTCCTTACTCTCCCAGAGTAGGAGGCTCTCCACCAAATACAATGAATGCTTTTTGTTAGCTAAATAAAGTATCTCCTGCTAAAATAAGCATTTGATTTTTATGTATTTCAAAACTTTAAAAAGCCTGTCTTTATCCATACTTTTCTGTCCTTTGAAAAGGACATCCTATATACAGAAGGAAGATCCTCCATAGATTTCAATGAGCCTTTTGAGACACACCCCCCCTCCAATACACAAAGGCTCAATTCCAAAACCTTAAAGCAAAGATGCACTGAAAGGAAATGTGGAAGAGTACCTCTTAAAGGCTTGTCTTTTCTCTTTCAAAACTCCATATGACATCAATTTTCTATGGATCTTTAAGTCTCAACTTACATTGATATTTTCACTTGTCTGCTTTTGATGCATTTTCTTTTTATTTGTCTGTCTTGTGTTAAAAACAGTATTTTTGGTTAGTTGGTGGCATAGGAGTATAGGTGCTTTATGATTCCATTCCATACATGCTGTGTACTTGAATTCCAGGCCTCCAGCTTTGTGCCAAACATGGATATACTGTGAAAGGCTAAAAACAAGGATAGAAGCACATGAAGAATACCAGTGAAGCATAAAACTATCCAATAGTATTTAAAATATTTTTTTAAAAAGAATTTTTGAGTTACCCTGAATTTCTACATAATAATTTTCCTTTGGGCTGGCTTTTTCTTTTATTTTGTTTTATTGTTAAAAGAATTTTTTTTACTGTGTTCTTTAATACATTCAAGATGCCCTTGTCTAACGCAAAATATTATGCTCTTTAATAGGTTTTTGTTATAGTTGCTGTTAGGGGAAAAAAACCCCAGTGATAGAATTAGACAGCAAACTGGGTAGATAATGTACCATGTAGGTGACTTAGCACATACAACAAGTGATTTAAATTTTGAACTTATAGTCGGCTGTAAAAGAGAAACAGTGTACAAAGGTAATTTCTTTCTGTAAGTGTTTATTTGTCCATTGCTCACTGAAATAGAAGGAAAAATAGTAAGCAAAGGTGTCATATTACTCCTTTCCTAGGATGGAGAGTCACACTGATAATTGGTTAGTTCATTTCCAAGGGATGCTGCAGCAGATTTTCTACATTTTTTTTCCTGTTGTACTATTGGTTAAACAATTCTTTGCAAAGTTCAATGAGATTCATTAGCTTATCTGAACAAAATGGATCTGGTACTTTCGAGACAGATTCTTTCTGTGACTTTTCTAATTAAATCTCTTCCATCAGACAAAAAGCTGCCGTTTCTACTTGACAAACATTTGTTCTAATTTGGCATTTTCCGTGCTTTTTTTGGTACTTGTACTCTTTCTGTCTCTTCCTCTCTCTCCACCAACAGCAGCAGCAGCTGTTAGTCACAGGATCACAGTGTCTGACATTTACTCTGAATGTGCTTGCTTATTAAAATATTTCACTCTTAGACAAGCTTATCAGCCGAAAAATACAATAAGGCAGTTCCAGTATGTTGTCTGGGTATATTTCTAATAAGATGCATTTCTAGTATTTCAGTGCACACCACTTAATGTATGGATTTGTAGATATAAAATTAAATGAACCTTCCCTGGAAGATTGGGTTGAATCCTAAGTAGTCAAGCATTAGTCAAGTGGGACATCCTAATCCATGAAAAAGAAGTACATTGTATACATAAGAAGCCAAAATTTTACAGGGACAACATATTTGTCTGCTTTTTTATCAGCACCCTCCAAAAAACTGTCTGTTTTGAGAACTCTTCTTCAGAGTAGATTTCCTATGGGGAGGGGGAAGAAAGTTCAAGAGAACTTTAATCAAAGCGCTTTTTTACAATGCTCAGAAAACCTTTCTGAAAGCTTTCTGTGGACAGGCAGATCACTGATTAATTCTTCAAGTGTGTACTTTTCTCCTATGTGAAGTAATGTGATATGAGGTTAAGTTCTTACTGAGGAAGCAAGAGTTTGGGCTTTCTGTTTTCATATTGGACAGTGGGAAGATATGCTCAGAGTGTGACAAGCACCGCTGTACACAGTTTATGCTGCTATTCTTTAACACTCTCTAGTGTCATTAGCTTGCCAGCCATGTAGCCTGTAAGTAATAGGTTGCAATAGCAGCTAAAATTGACAAGTGCTTAGCCCAGAGCATGGATTGAATGTAATTCATAGGGTTCCTGAGTTAATTTCCAATACCTGTTTCATCAAGGCAGACTGATAGATGGCTGCCAGCATCTTCTGGCTTTATCTGCAAATCCCTCTGTCTTTATTGCCATCATTGTGTAGTTGGTGTTATTTTCCCCACTCCTCTTTACTTCTCTTTTTTCCAGCTCTCCTTTTCTTTCCAGTCTATTTTCTGCTTTTTCTCCCTGTCTTTATTTTCTTTTTAGCATTCTTTCCCTTACGTTTGCTCCTCCCTATTTCCATAACTATAAATGCAGCTTACTCTGTAGGCACATCATTCATTTAGATTAGAGGCCCTTGCAGCTAAACGTAAGACCTTCAGATGTTATTGAAGTGAATTTTTCCATGTGACCCTGTTTAAAGTGGTGCTCCTTTAGGGACTGCAGGGTGAAATATGAGGTTATCTGGGAGAGTAAATCTGAGATGTTGGACAAATGGTGAAGCATCATTGCATCTACAGAAATGAATTTCATTTTTATATAGGGGATGCTTTCAATCAGTTTCAGCCTGAGAAAATAGTTTCTACGATTGCAGCACTGGCATTTCATGTGTTTTGATTTTTTTGAGTTTTTTGCTGTTGTTGGGTCTTTGTTTCTTGTTTTGTTTGGGGTTTTCAGATCAATAGATAGGTCAATAAAACCATACTAAATTTTGAATATATTTATGAATGATTTGGATGTGCAGCATGTACTAAAAATAGCACAATTTGGGATCTCAACATTGATAGAAAACAAAAAAAACCAGTAAAAATATGGAAAAGGAATATTGCCCCATAAGGTCAGAGTTTGTTGTTGTTGTGGTTGTGGTGTTTGATTGTTGCATTCCTTTTAAGGAAAAGGATGGTGGTGTGCCATCAAATTTTCCTGCTGTTTCCCAAACCACAACATTTAATACCTTTAATACCTTTAATACCTTTGATGTGTGTTTGCAAGTCTGAGAGATCTACTGGATTTCTCTGCTGTCCTGGAGAAATCAATATCGACAGGAATTTTTTGACAGTCATGTCAATAAGGAAAGAATTTCAAGGGTAGAAACAAAAACAAGTCAGCTGAAATAGTAATGCGAATGGCATAAGCAGCCAGAGTGCCGGCTTCTGGAGATGACCACCGCTGCTGGGCTGCTGTTGGGTAACTGTGTCATTAAAAATATTTTTCTAACAATGCAATTCATATAAACATTATGAATTCCTTGAAATATAATTTAAGACACTGTTTTAAAAATATATGTTGGATTTTCTGTAAATTTGACTTTTAGCTAAATCCTTTCTTGTGGAACTTATTAAATTGTGTTCACTGTTTCTAAAAAATAGCTGCATGTCTTATGATTAGTTTGCCACTATCTCTTAACCTGTATTTTTTCTAAAATAAAAAAGTTTTTATTTTCATTCATTCATTTTTATGTGAATATGACCTGTTTCAGGACATGATGCATCATAGAAATGGGGTAAACTTAGCTTGCTAATCTATTTATTCATTTTATAACATTTTATTCTGAGCTTAAAGAATTTTGATTACATTTTATGATAGCTAACCCAAGGTCAAAGAATTTAGTTTCTTTCCATCAGGTGAAAAGTGCTGAGAAAAACATAGCTTGAAAGCTTTCCCATTGCTTATATGGGTTGAGTCTTATTTGTTTTGTACTTACTTCCAGCTCATGTGTTCAAAAAATTAAGTAAACAAATACTATTACTATTTTAATTGATTATAAATAATAATTTTTTAAAAAAGGAAAACGTACCTAATAAATGCATATATGGCGTGCACCTGGAGGATGTGGACTGAGAGAAAGTTCCTTGAAAATTTTCTTTTCCTTTCTATCTGTCATCTTTTTTGAAAACAGAAGTGTTTGTTTGTAAGTCTGAATAGCCACATACAATTATTTCATTAAAAACATTGAATCAATGAACCTAAAATAATTTCAGCTGCAGATGCCTAATGAATACGCCCTTGGCTGTTCTGTTACTTGCCCCAAATATACAATTTTCATTCAAAGTCCTTGCATGACATATGGTAAAATTCAAACACAGACAGTCTAGTCTAGAATTATTTTTGTTTTAATTTAGTTCTAGGGATGCTTGCAGGCCTGCACCAGGCAGCAGGGGCTATCCTAAGCACTACAGAGATATAACACAGTTTAGGGCACTAAAAAAATCAGTGTGTATCAATTCTGACTTGCAACCTGACAAACCAACCTGTGAGCAGCAGGTGGTGGGTAGCTATTTCATGCCCTGGGAGGCAGGAAAAAAGATGGAACTTAATGTTTGAAGGATGGCTGTTCATATAGTTTCATTTCACTGGATGTAACCTGACAGCAAATGGTGGAAAAAAGTAGAATGTCAGTAAACAACAGTTTTATAAAATGTTTTATATAAACTATTTACAAGGTCACCTTAAGTTTCACTACATATCTTCTAAGATTTCCCACTTTGTCAAGATATGATTAAAACTTCCTGCAGCTTCTGAAGTACTTGAGCAATATAATCTTTCCAAGTAATGTTTATATCAGAGATTATTGTTTCTAATAGAGCCATCTGGATTAACTTCAGGTATCGTTTTATTAGTTTATGGAATATTTAATTGGTAATCAATCTTTGTCGAGATAAGCAGTTTGATCAAACTTAGCAGGGTAACATATTCAGTTGGGAAGAGATAAAACTAATTTTATTCATAAACTAAGGAGTAGATGTTTCTTCTGTTAATATCAGTTCTGCTTTTGTTACTTTCTCAGGCTTCCTCAAATCATTTGTGGAAACGTCACTTGAAGATCTTCACAGTCTTATTATACTAATCATATTTCTGCACCCTGTATATTGCCCATTGTATTATATATCAGTACGAAGTAGTATTTAGGTGAAACAATTTATGTCATCTGAAAAAATGCATCCCTTATAAGTAAATACCTATTAAAGATATGTGATAATTTGTGACTATAAATTGGCATCCTTAGTTTTCTGAAAAACATGGATAAAATTTTGAATTCCTTTAAAACCTTCTGCTAAGTGAATGCTTCTTTTCCAATACTAGAATATGTTTAATACTAGAATATGTTTAGGACAGTGTGGCTGGTTTAGGACAGAGGCTAATGGAGATCCCTGTATTATGGCTCTTGCTGCTGAGTTAGGAGGAAGGTAAAGACTAAGAAAGTACCAGAAGTTAAATTGTATCAAGAAAATTTTTATAGTAAGGCTACATGGCTGTGTTTGGAATTGGTTTGGACAGGACACTTGTTTTTTAGGAGGATCTGACAGGTTAGAGCTGGAAAGCAGGCCGCTCTGGAGTGTCAGAACATAGTAAGGGACAGCAGCAACAGCTAGATGGGAATAGGTCTAAATTTGACAAGGACTGATGAGATTACACTTAAGGTTTGGATTCCAGCCTCTGGGACCAATGCATGCATATTAATCATATGTACAGGAGGGATACTGAGTTTAACTTTGCCCCTCTCATGCATGTATTAGGTGACAGATGTCCCATGTCTATGATTAGTGGGTGGTGTGGATTTGGAGCTAGCCTGGGCAGGTACCATTTTGGATTTACTGTTCACTGAATCAGAAGTAGCAAAACTTCATCTGTAGATTCTTAGCAGAATCTACTCACCAGCGCTAGTTTCTCAGTAATGTTAATTTGTCTGGCAAACAGTTGATGGGTTAGGGGTAGTTGGACTGGGTTTTGAGCAAACTGATCTACAGGAAGGTGTCCCTACCCAAGGCAGGGGGGGTTGAAATTCAGTGGTATTGAAAGTCCCTTTCAAGCCGAACCATTCTACGATCCCATGGTTCTATGAAATTGAAAACAACCAAGCTCGTGAACCAATTTATGAATCAGATCACTGATTTGTCCACACTAATGGTGTCTTTCGCATGCTTTTACATCTCTTCCCATCCCTGCTCCTTTCCTGTGAGGTTTAGAACTGAAGCATCCGTGAAAGGGTTGGAATGAGGGATGCAGTCAGATTTTGGAAAGGGCTGTATTTACTATAGCTCTGTCAGGAGTCATTTGATCAAGTTTACATCTTGGTGTGGCAGGGGTCATGGTGGGCTATGCATAGGTTTGGAGTGGAATCCATGTCAGCATGACTACTAACTAGTATCCAAATCAGCAAGGAATCTGCTATCGACAGTCTTCCAGTCAGTTTTAACTCCCAGCCTGTTTGCCTGCACACCTATGCAACCTCACACAATTTTATATTGTGGGGGTACCATCCCTTCCTCTTATCTCTCAGTGTAACATCAAAGGTAGTGTAGGTTCAAAAGAGGAAAGTAGGATTTAAGGTCATTTTCTGCCCTGTTGTCTGAAGATAGTGTTAAAGAGGGGGAATTCCTCTGAATGAAACACCTGCTTTTGAAAAGTTTCTGTTGATGAATAGCTCAATGTTCATGGAAAAGAATTCACATTCTAACAGGAGTATCAATATTTGGAAAATCAAAAGTCTTTGTATGTGCCAATAAACTGACAAAAAGAGATTGGAATGGAGATATGTGCATACAATTGAAAAAAAATCAATTATGTGAAGGTAAAACATGAATATGTAATAAAACATAATTTCTGATTGCCACAGATGCATTTCAATAGACAACACCACAGATTGGTCCAGACAAAGCATTTCCTCAGATAGCTTTTCTGATCAAGTGTTCCTCTAAAAAAGAACAGAATTGTTTTTAAAATCTATGAAAACAACTAAAATTTTCTAACTTAAAGAGTCATTGTAGGAAATAAAGTAACACTTCTTTTCCTGTATTTGTCATGTTCCAACAACTTTAAGCAATTATTGAGGACAGTGTCATTTTTCAATGCAATGATACTTTTACTGTTGATAATGGAAAGAGGACAATATTACATGTAAATTAAAATGGACATGCAGTCTTTATTACTTCTCATCCAGTTCACTAAAACACATTTTTTTTAGTTGCTTACAGAGGGCTTTTTCTTCTTCTTTCATCTTCTTTGTCAGTGTTGTGAGACTCAGTTCTTGCTACTGCTGTAAGTTTAAATTTTATGTAAATGCTAGCAGAGTGCATGTTACCTGCAGTTTCCCAATTGCCTTTTCTATGGAAAGCCAGACGTCAGAGCAATGTATGACTGCTGTCCTGATTCTCTACAACTGTAGATAGGAAACAATAGGAAAACTCATAAACCAAGTTTGACTGGAAAGAGATCTGTCTGATCAGGGGTCCCAGACACAGGTATGTCAAAGCTGGAGGGATTTACCCTGTTAAAACAGTAAGTACACTGAAACTGAGCCTTTTTTCCTTTTTTTTTTTTTTTTTTTTACCTTTTGTCTCCCTTTGGTTTTTATTAGAACTTTGAATATTCCTCCAGAATCAGAGAGTTTATTCTCAGTTCTGGGTCAATAATGAGTTTAAAATCTCTAAAAATCTTACCCTGTATATGCTTATTCAGTTCAAAGCAGCTATATATAAATATTAGCAAAGTTTATTTTGCCTAAAAAGAGTGAGTTGAAAATTTAGTAGCCATCTGAAGCTAACTAGATGCCCTCTGAAATAGACAAAGAGAGATAAGAGAGAGAGAGACTGTCAAAAGGTGATTCATCCAAACAGCTTTAGACAGCTAACTTAGGCTAGAATGAATTGCCTTCTGGAGGTGTCTATCTCTGTCCATTTATTTCAGAGAAAGCATAGATGACTAATTTAATCTCCCAAAGTCACTTCTCTACAAGCTTGACTGAAGCTCAATAAAATGAACCTTTCTCTCAGTTCTATTAGAAGAGTTGCACAGCAAACTAATTAAATATGTAACAGCTTTGCAATATATTTTAGCCATGGTTTAGTGCTAAGAAAACTCCTACACGTAAATACTCTAGATGTTTGAAAAATTTCAGGGCAGATTTAAAGCTTTGTAGTACGGTTTTGTGTCTTTGAGCAGATCATAAAAACTCTTCTTTCACTACTGGGGGTTCTCTCTCATGATTCTCATATTTCATTACTTTTACTGCACAGTCATGTAAGCTTCCACCAGTAAAACGAATTCGGAAACCAGGTCTTTATGCGACCAGTCTTTTTTGAGACATTCAAATTATTTCCTTTGATTAGAAGTTTTTACACTAGGTCTCAACTGGACATTTGCTCAGATATCCAGCTTTTTTTCTGAAAATTAATGTGCTTTTTTCAAATATCTACCTTTGTCAAGATAAAAATATCCCGGTTTCTGTTCTGTACATCACAACTCCTCATGAGGTTTCTGAATGTGACTGTCTTCCTATGTTGCTACTTTCAGAAGTTTAATGAAACTCTCCTGCAGTAGTCATAGCAGAAACCCTTAACAGTGATCTTCCTTCACAAGCACATGCTTCCTGCTTTGTGGAACATTTTGAAAATGTGAACCTCTGCCTCTGATTTTAAATTGTTAACTGACACCTAATTTCCCTGTATACTTTTATCTATTGAGTGCTTACGTACATGTGGTACAAAATATCCTGTCCTGGAAATCTTTCTCCCAGGCAGATATTAAACTTCACAGGTTAAAGTCAGTGCCCAAAACCCCTTCGTTTTTTTTTTATTCTCCCCGCCCCACACCTCTTCCAGCAAGCTGAATAGTCACGTGCATCTGTTCAATCATCCACTCAATGGACTGCTTTTTTTGTGTTGTAACTACAGGGAGAGGCCCTAGAAGACAAAAAACCTGCTATATGGTTTTACTTGATTAGAAAAGCTTTGCACTTGAGCACTATGAGGACTGTGGGTGTATGGCAAAGAGCTGAACTAGTTGCAGTCCTTTGAAAGGGGATGACTGAAATATAAACAGCTAGAATAAATGGGAAGAAAATTATTTGCTTGGCATGCGGTGTTTTCAAAAGTAGGTCCCATGCTCACGTTTATACTCTTTCATTAAACTCTGCCTTGCCTTCCTTGAATGTTAAAATTATAGGTTTTTCTCCCTCACTAATTTACTTTTTTTCCTATTATGTATCAATTACAATATTATCAAAAAGCATAAGAGCACATTTTGTTCTGTCCCATGTTAAGCACACTACAAAGAACAACCCTTTCTTAAAGTTCTTAGAACCTAAGCTTGAGACGTGATGAGATTGACTAGGAGTCTTTGTAGACATGTTGGGATGTAATATCAGCAGCTTGAGAATTCAAAATAATTTTTTTCCTTGACAAAACAGGGAACACTGTTAAAAAGAATTTAAGAGCAAATGGGTTTTAAGTCCATCTCCTTAAGATAAGGGAGGTGCACAGTTGCACAACTCACCACATTTCATACGCTTAATTTTAGATGTATAAAGCTTTGACATTGACATCTCAGCTTTTTACTCAGCTGTTATCACTGAGATAACAACTTATGGCATAATTCTCCTGATCTGCTTTGATATCTAAATTAAGGTATTATGAAAAACTTTTTTGAATTTCAAGAGCATCTCGGCTGATTGGTCTAGGTATACACATCTGAAGTCAAATTTTCAAATATCTGCAGTGTGTTACCCAGCCCAGTTTTCCAGCTTGTCCTAAATCTGTTAATTTTTATAAGCTTTTTAAAAGTAAAAAACATTAATAAGAAACTGTCTCTTCCATTTCTACATTTTCATTTAACAGCTAAATATGACCTCTCCATTTATATACTCTTGTAGCTTTGCAGTTTTAATTTCCAGAAAACACAGGGACAGCAGAATTACTCGTGTCTGAGAAGCCTGATGAAAAGAATCATATTTATAGATAACAGAAGTGATCTACCTGACTGATGACCTTCCTACCTTTGGCTGTATGATATCTGCTAAGATACAGTAATTGTCTATGTGGACACTTGTAATCTATCCACTGTGAAGTAAAACAAGCAGAATGGAGATGGCTGGATCAAGCATCTTTCATTTCTTCATGGCCCTTTTTTTTTGTTTTTTTGACCCCTTGTTCTGGGAAACCCCACTAATTCTGCTGGTCCTTTCTCTGTTGTTTAGTGTGTCCTGTTCAGGAAGCAGGCTTAGTTAATGTTTTTTCCAATAGTATATAACCTCAGTATAAAAATAAAATGGTTATGAAATGCAAACACCTGAAAAGTAAAAAAAAAAAATAAATAAAATCAGACATATATATTTAATTTCATCGGAAAATACAGCATTCATGTGTTGCAATGTAGTTGTTTTCTAATATCTGGCAAACTATTTCAGTAGGGTTCTGAGTGGTTCCAAACAGTAATGTTCAACATGCAGGATCTGTCTTCATAGAATCATGGAATCATTAAGGTTGGAAAAGACACCCAAGATCATAGTGCCCAAACTTTGACTGAACACCAGCATGTTAACTGAACTATAACACTAAGTGTCACATCCAGTCATTTCTTGACCATTTCCAGAGATAGTGAATCCATCACTTCCCTGGGCAGTCCATTCCAATGCTTAGCCACCCTTTCAGTGCAGAAATTTTTCCTGATGTCCAGCCTGAATCTCCCCTGGCACAGCCTGAGGCCATTTCCTCTTGTCCTGTTGCTAGTTGCCTGGGAGAAGAGGCCTCACCTTGCTACAAATTCTTTCAAGTAGCTGTAGAGCATGAGCCTCCTTTTCTTCAGGCTAAACAACCCCAGCTCATTCAGGTGCTTCTTATATAACTTACTGATGTGGTTTGACCTGTGATGGATTCTAGGTGCTCACCAAAGCCTATCACTCTGCTCTGCAACTGGACAGGTGAGAGAAGTTATAACAAAATTGTGGATTGAAATAAGTGCACAGAGAGATCGCTCACCAATTACTATCATGAGAAGAACAGACTCAGCTTGGGGAAATCTATTGAATTTATTACCAATTAAAATCAGACTAGGATAATGAGAAGGAAAACATCTTAAAATCACCTTCTCACCCCACCCCGCTCCTTTCTGTGCTTAACTTTATTCATGATTCTTTACTTCCTGCATCACAGCAGTGCATGGAGACAGGGAATGGGGGTTACCATCACTTCATCTCATGTTGTTTCTGCCACTGCTACCTCCTCAGGGAGAGGAGTCCTTCTCCTGCTCCGGCATGGGGTCTCTCCCACGGGAGAGAGTCCTTCCCACATGCTGTAGTTCTTCATGAACTTCTCCAGTGTAGGTCCCTCCCATGGGGTCACAAATGCTACTAGGAAGCCTGCTCTTGCATGAGCTCCACTTTCCATGGGTCCCTAGGCCCTGCTAGGAATTTGCTTCAGTATAGATTTCCCGCAGGGTCAGAGCCATCTTTTGGGCATCCACCTGCTCTGGCTCAAGGCTCCTCCATAGGCTGCAGGTAGAACTCTGCTCTCCTGTGGACCTCCCTGGGCTGGAGAGGAACAACCTGCCTCACTGTTGTCCTGCATCATGGGCTGCAGGGGAAGCTCAGCTCCAATGCCTGGAGCACCTCCTTCCCCTCCTTCTTCACTGACCTTGGTGTCTGCAGGGCTGTTTCTCTCATATATTACCACTTCTCTCTTCTCTGGCCACAATTACATCATGTGCAATAATGTTTTTCTTCTTAAATATCTTAAATATGTTATCACAGTGATGTTACAGCTACCTCTGATGAGTTTTGCCTTGGCCAAAGGTCTGGAGCCGTCTGGCATTGGCTATGTTGAACATAGGGGAAGCTTCCAGCAGCTTCTTAGAGAAGCCACCCCATAGACTCCTGCTACCAGAACCTTGTCACACAAGCCAATATACTCACCCATAGACCCTTCACCATCTTCACTGCCCTTCTCTGGACACACTTCAGCACCTTAATGTCTTTCTGGAAGTGAGAGGCCCAGAACTGGACTTCAGGTGTGGCTTCAACAGTGCTTTCTTGAAATATACACAAATTGTCTAATGTGGTATTATTATTAACTACTGAAATCTGAAGAAAAGACAACAGTGATCAGAGTTTCACTCATAAAGCTGATGCAAAGGTTTCAGATGTTACATCTTGCTCAAACATTTACACTTACAAGTTTCGTACCAAGGGTCATTTCTCTGAATGTAAATGTACTATAATACTATATTGCAAGAGGTTCTATTATACATCTGAATGAGTTTTGGAGTTACAAATGCTTGGTTGTATATAAAGCAGATTATATGTTAGTTTTGCCTGATATGATGTGGGGCAGACACACACTCCAGCAGTCATGTGTTTCTAGGAAAAGATTTAATTTCTTCAAGTGAAAAATAGGATTTTGCCATTAATTTGATGGAGCATGAATAGTCCACTAAACTTGAATAAGATTTGCTTTGCTTTACCTAGCAAACTTGAAAGCACTCAGAAACAATTTATCCAATGTCTGTTTAATGTCAATATGCAAATGCTCCTGAGAACAGGAATCAGATTGCAAGTTTTACATCATCCAGCTGAGCGACTGAGCTGTTGGGCTAGAAAGCCTCTTGTTTGGTTATGAAAGAAGAAGATGATAAGCTGCTTGGTTGAGGTTGAAATACATATGTAATTTTATTTGAACACTGTCTCCAATTAACATCCTCATAGAGAAGCTGTGGAAGCATAGGCTGGATGAGCAGACTGTGAGGTCTATTGAAGACTGGACGAATGGCTGGCCCTGAAGAGTGGTGATTGGTGGAACAAAGTCTAGTGGAGGCTAGTAAGTATTGGTGTACCCCAGGAGTCACTACCAGATGCAATCCTGTTCAACATCTTCGTTAATGAGCTGGATGATGGTGCAGGGTGTACTCTCCTGCAAGTTTGATGATGACCCAAAGCTGTAAGGAGTGGCTGATGTACCAGAGGGTTGTGCTGCAATCCAGAGGCACTTCAGTGGGCTGGAGATATGGATTGACAGGAAACTCATAGAATTCAACAAGGGGAAGTGCAAAGTTCTGCTCCTGAGGAGAAACAACCACATGGATGTATATATGCTGGGGTCTCTGTGTTATGTCTCTGTGACTCTAAGAATCAAAGATGAAACATATTCATTTTTTTATGATAAGCATTTTGAAAATAAGAGAAATCAATCATTTCTAGGTTGTGAGTATAGAAATTTTCTTCTGTTGTGACTTGGAAGCTTGGATGGACTCTGAAGCATTTCAGCAAATTTTATAGAAGGGCAGAAGGCAACTGAAATCATAGACTATAGGACTGATATAAGGAAAAGGATTAATTTCAGCTTCCTAGGAAAACAGAGCGTCCAACAAAACCTTTCTTAAAGCTGACTACAGAATAGGATCATGTGCAAGAGTAATTGTAGCTGAGTTACGAATCAGTGATCATCACTTTAAACTGAAACAGAATTTAAGCTTAAAGTTTGAGGTTGTTGCTCTGACTTTAGTAACTGATGTTTTAAGGACAATAAGGAAGTGAAAAAAACTGAAAAAAGATTTAGACTATCATATATTAATGGACAATAGCAAGCAAATGAGAAATGTGGGTTTTCTGATTGCAGAAGCCAAATATTGTATTAAAAAGTCAACGTTTCTTTTCATACTCAGCCAAGAATCTAGACTCTTAAAACATCATATCTAAGAAAGAAATGGGAATTTGTGAAGGAATCATGGTTTTAATACTCGATTTTTTGTTTGAGCAGCAAAAAGCAACAACAACAACAACAACAATTATTCATTTAAAGTAATTTAATGCAATGTTTCAGTGTAATTTGCTGAATTGCCCTGGATAAGAGTTGATTTACTCATCCAAATGTTATGTTGCTATAAACCATATCAGAGAATACAGATTAAATGCAAACTAGAATAAAAGCCTGAGCCAGGATATCTTCCTTCAGTTTTCTGCAGGATCCTGTCTGAAGCTTTTTCATCTTCACGAGTGTTCCCCAAAAATGCAACCATAATTAAAATCTTCTCCAGAACTAATTGCAGAAAGGGAATTTTTCATGAAGCACTGAGTCCAAACAGAATATGCTTTAACTATTTGAAAAACTGAGGAACAACAGCCTGCAAATAACAAACTACTTGTTTAAGAAATCTCAAGCAAATCAATAATATATCTTCCTAAAACTAGCGTTTCTCTTTAAAGGAGCAAATTATAATCTCTTCTGTTCGAACTGTTGATCTTGACCCTGGTGTTAATTGAGAAGAGAAGGGAGAAGAAAGAGTAAGACTGTTGCTGATAGTTCTGCTTTTCTGTGGTAGATTTTGACAGGCAATCCACTGCCTAATTTGGTGCTTGTAGCAAAAGATGGGGCAGCTTTATGTTATCCATGAAAACCATAAACTTGTGTGACACTGCCAGTTGATCTGTAGAAAGATCACACCAAAAATATTTGAAGGAGATCAGCAAAAAAAAAAGTTATAAATTTTCAGAACCAAAAGCAAATATCCTAGAAGCCTTAGATGAGGATGCATCTCAGGCACACATTGGATATCTATAAGTTAGATGCCCACTCCAAAACAGTTGATCAAGCTCTCTGGCATCTCCAGCTGGCAGTTAATCAAGATAGATGGCAAAGTACACAGAAAAAAATGTAATTGGAATTCCCATCTGTCTCCATTGGCTATATAGAAAACCTAAGTGGTTGACTTAGGTTAGGAATATAAGTAATCTGAGTAATCTGAGTAATGATGGGTAGGATGCATTCTCCTATTTGATCTAGAATATTAGAACTCTGTCTTTTAGGAATGAAGCATTTTTAAAACTATGGAAATCAACAGACACTATTTTAAAATGAAATAGACATTTTAATAGAAATTTATATTAGATTTAGGACTATGCTACAGAATTGCCAAACTCAGATACAGTTTCCTAATTATTTTCATCTGGGATAGGTACAAACAGCCTGCAGCTTACTGTCTTTTATTAAAATAAGCAGATCCATTGCCTAGCTTGGTAATTTCCAATGTATATATTTTAACACATTTTGCTGTTTTCCAATGTTTTATTCCTTCTTATGTTTTTAATGTGACTCTAAAGAGCTTTCAAGATTATATGTACAACTGACTGAAATTTTTAAAACATTATATGTCTCCTGCTTACTTGATTTTTGCTCTTCTATGAGATTATCAGACAACTGAGACATTTGTCTTCCTTGTCAGTCAAGCATTTTAGTGGATCTATCAGTCTCTCTTTTTCTTGTGATGTTATAATATCTAAATGCTGCACTGCACCAGTATTAGCAAGCTCAAAATGCTGTCTATGAAACTCAAGAAAGTTATTCAGCCACTTGGCTCCTCAGACTGTTTTTTTCAGTGTGCTAATTTGCAGAACTGGGTTACTGATTTCACTGCTAATGATGAGATCAGAATAAGCTGTTGCTGCTCTCACTGCATTGAGTGACAGATACCCCCCCCTGCAAAGAGTAAGTTTGCATGAATTTTTTCTGGAGAATCAGGCTGATAGCTCTGCTATTAAATGCCTATGTCAGCAAAGAACTTTTAAAAACCAGAGAGTGTGTTCTGTCTTTAATCCCCAGAGTAGAGTACTTCCATCTATCAACAAGAAAAATACACTGTGTAAAACCTCGAGGTATCCTTGAAAGAACAAAAGATTATTACCCTTGAACGAGTTTCAAATGGGTTGGTATTAAGAAAAGTTGAAGGTATCAGACAGTTCTAGAAAATTTAAAAGGTTGCCTTTGTTAAAGTATTTATGGGAGATAATGCCCTCTTTCAGGTTAGCTGAAATGCCAAGAAAAAGCCATGTACATTTAATTGACATACATGTGTATAGGTACTAAAAATGCACCAACTGGGTTGTTATCAGCTGAACTATCAAATAACATCAGTGAAATGCTTTTCTGAGGATCTCAGGTTCTTAAAATATTTTTTACTTTATTTCAGAACAAAATAAACATCTACAATGATAATGTGAGGTTGTTGCCCTTCCCTCTTAAGTAATTTCTTTTAAGAAGCCTAGAACTTTAAAGATGGCTGTTTACATTTAGTGCACCATATAGGAAAATGCCTCCCCAGTCACACTGAAATTGGCTGAAAGAAAGAGAAGACGATAGACAGGAGGACAACAGAAGAAGGAGACAATAGAAGCAGAGCAATAGACAAAGGAATAAGGCGATGTAATATGGAGGAAAACCCTTTCAGAGCATTAACCAAGATATCTCTCATGGGCTGTGATCCCAAAAGTTGTCACAGATTAAGCTGCATTAATAGGGGTCAGTTATTGTTGTTGAGGTCCGAAACTTTGCCTGATTCTGTAGATAATGCAGTTCATAACCACTCCAATGAATTTAGGGAATTATCTGTAAAACCACGTATTCCAAATGAACTATGTTTCAGGACACAGACAGACAATCATAGAAAATGATCCAAGTTGCACTAGAGTGTCATTCTCATGAACCACAGAATCAAATCTCTATGTTATTATTTAAAAACTTCCAAACAACCAAAGATCCCACCAAACAACAAAAACAAAGAAACCAACAAAACAAACAAATCAACTAAACAAAAAAACACCACACAAAGCAACCAAAACTGACCAACCAAATAAACAAACAAACAAACAAATAAAATCTTAAATTGTTGCATCTCATGGCAACTTTTCTACTACTGGAGGGCTTGTCCTCAACAGATATTTCCTGGCATATCTATGATCTATGCTTCTATATCTGTATTGCTTTAAGATCTGCATGGACATTTTGTTTCAAAATAATAGTAATTTTATTTTGAATAATTACTCTGGAGTAATTTTTCTGGGACAAAATAACAATTTTGGCATACAGAATGTCCACATGGGAGCTAAGACTGATAGAACTATGGCAGAATAATTAGTTTATTGTATCTATGCCAGGAAACATCTATGTGTATACAAGCCAACATGTCAATATTACATTCTTTTCACATTCCCTAGGGTTTTATTTTTCCTACTGTATTTTTACGTTGCACATAGTCTATCTCGTTCTTCTTGTTTGAGGACCATTATAAAATGTCCTGCTTGAAGATCTGCAGCTATGCAACAGGGTCAGGGCCCTGGTACCAGGTGGGGACATGGGAGCTGTGTTCTGTGAAGCACCCAAACCAGCTGAGCCTGAGCCCCACCTCAGCAGCAGGAGGAAGGGGTGAGTGGCAGCTGTTGCAGGGGAACAGAGAACATTGCATGTCCACCTGGCTTGCTGCCCTGTAGAGCTTTCTGCTTGCCAGGTGTTTGGATCTGGGATCTTGGAACTTTAGAACTGTTCTGTGCTTTTCTAATTTTTCCTTTTGACATTCATTTTTCCAAATATCATAAGGCAATATTATGGCATTAATTATTATAGCATTAATACCTGCCTTTTTTGCTTGTTGCACACATACATTCCTAGTAAAAAAAGGGATTCTTTAGAACAGAATCATTTGAGGCTGAGATAGACTTTCAACTCCGGTTCCTACTGGCAAAACATGAATCCATGCCTTACAGCATTTAATATTGAGACTCTTAGTTAGTATCTATTGCTATTCAGAAATACATGTTGTGTGGAATTTAGTTTTTGGGCTTGCATCCAGGAACTAGTTTGTTTTGGTTTTGTTGTTGCTTTTTTTTCTTCTAGGTCTTCTGCTGATCCACTGCTTTGTACCTTAGGCAAGTTGCCTTAACTTTTAGTACTTACTTATGGCAGCAAGTGACGGGGATAATTAATTAATTAAAGACCATACTCCAAGGAATTATAGTACGAATTATTTTGGTGCAGTGTTTCTACAATGCTCTGAAAATATTCTAAGTGCTGAGTATTAAATGTGAAGAGAATATTAGCATCTACTATTTGATATCCAGTCAAATAAGAAAACCAGTCATTCTCTGTATATATTTCCACTTGTAAATTTTTAGTTTTACTGTGGAAAAATAGATTAAGTTAGGAGAGAGTCTGAATTGTTAAAGGAAGTTGGCAACTACAAAGGAAAAATGACAACTGGTAGAAAACAGGAGATGTACGTAGACTAGTAAAGGCAGGAAGAATGGTGTTCTAAAGGGGTTATCTTTCATACAGAAAAGAGAAAAACATCAGAGAAAGCAGATTATAAAATACATTAAGGGATCAAAGTGTAAGTAGCCAAGTACAAAAATGAATGATGATGATGTAAGTGACACTGATGAGAACAAGTAGCTAGAAAAAGTAGTATGAGAATTAAGACAGTTCCTGTTATTGATAGCAAGATCCTGTAAGGAAGGAAGTTGTAAAGTACACTTAATTGGAAAAAAATAAGGAGGTGTATGTGTGTATATGTATGTGTAAGTATCAAGAGAGATTTAATATCACCAAAAGAATAAATGTTAGATGATGCTCTACCTCTGCAAGGATCTAGAGTAGTTTTTGTCTCTTCTCTCAAACTTTTTGAAGTTGCCAAAGCAAGGCAGTTTCTGAAGAAATGTAGACAATATAAGCCACTTACTCTTAAAAACCAATTTACTAAAGGGGATGCTGGAACAAATCCAAAGCTGATTTGAAAATTAAAGAGGATATGATTGTGGTGACAGTGGTACCCTACAGAACTCAAGTGTTTGAGGAGGAGCAGTATTTCTACATTCATTGTTTGACCTGTATTGAAAAAGAAACATGAAAGTCAAAGCTCTGCTTGGTAAAAATATTAATAACTGGAGAGGTGTCTTTGTAATTGAAATAAAAGCATGCCAGGGAACACTGTGTGCAGCTCCACCTCCAGCTGCTACTTCTCCTTGCACAGGTCAATAATGATAATATGTATCCCTTAGGAAACAGGGCCTAAAGTTTTCTATCTATTCCCCTGCTGCTTGGCCTTTTCAAAATCAGAGTTTAAATCAGTGAAACAAGTGACTTAGAGAAACCTCCAGGACTGAAGAAAGACCACAATCTCTATACTTAAAATCTTTCTTCCACTGAGGTGATTCTGTAATAATTTAAGAACAAATTCTCTAACCTTTCATCAGTCCACAGCGGATTATGACTATAGACAGCATTAAAACAGCCTATCAATGGAAATCATGGTTGGCAATTTTCTGAAGCAGGATCTGAGTGCATATATACATGTTTCATAAATATGAAAATAACACATAGAGGTGGACAGATAGATGCATGCACAGGATTGATCTAATCATGCTATGTCTCGTGCTGCACTTGATTTCAAGCAGAGCGTGACACAGTAAACTCCTTAGGACACTTAATATCACATTCTTTAACTAGTAAGCAATAAATCATTATTTATATGTTGTGCTGTACATCTTTCAACTTCCAGGAAAAAAAATAAATCTCTTTTTACACAGCTTTACTGTCAACTAAAACCGTTATAGTTCACTGGAAATTTCATTCTTGATGGTAAATTTCTGGTGGTAGTATTAATGAATGATTCCTTAGATAATATCTGGCTACATTGTCATGATTTATACTTATTTCCCAAATTGTATAAGACAAGGTGCCTGCACTGTAGATCTATTTCATTGCTATGCTGTATCATATGTCTGAGCCTTACATGGAATTCTTTGGTTATATAAAGAGTCTCTTAGTGGATTTCCTAATCAGGATACATTGCTCTAAGGATGCAATGCCAGCATCCACCTGGGTAATTATTGCAGGATTTCTGTAAAACCTTTCAGTACTATTCTTCTTACTCTGTTGACTTTAGAAAATAATTTCAAGCAAGCAAAGACTTGAGACCAGCAGGACAGCCCTTCTTGAGGATCTGAATAATAATACAGTCCAGGAAGCTTGTCTCCATGATGAAAAACACCAAAATCTATCCTCAGGTGTTGCAGAGGCTCACTGAGCTGGGAATCAAATTCATTGCAAAGTAGATAAAACAGTGGTGCTTGAGGCAGGATGAAACAAGATCTAAGAAAATAATCAGACCCCTAGAGCAAACAGGCTTAGTTGACATTTTCTGAACTGAACAAGGATCTCCATTAAGTGATCATTCACAGTCATATTTATCGACAGGATAAAAGTAGGAGGAAGCAGTTTGAGAACACAGATTGTTATGGACCATGGGGTCCTGCTAACAAGGAGTCATAAGGAATGGAGGCAGAACTGAGATGATACAGAGCACAACACGCAGACTTATACTCCTATGTGTTGTGATTGTGCCTTATCCCTCCACATGTGACTAAAAGATATGGTTGATTACACTGGATCCCTGATTCCAGCATTAAAACATTTATTTCTTTAGGACATAGCTACCACAGTGGACGCTCTGCCAATCTAGTATATATGCTAAGCATGACACCATATGGTGTGAAATAGCCCTTTGGGCAGGTGGGGTCAGCTGTCCCAGCTGTATCCCCTGACAACTACTTGCACATTCCCCATCTCCTTGCTGGTGGGGTGGGGTGAGAAGCAGAAAAGGCCTTTACTCTGTGTCAGCACTGCTTAGCAGTAACGAAAACATCCCTGTGTTATCAACACTGTTTTCAGCACAAATACAAAATCTGGCTGTTACCAGGAAAATTCCCTCTATCCCAGATGAAACTTGCACAAAGCCAAAGCCACAGAACCACATTAACATGGTATCGAGCCTGAAAATACCTTTCAGTTGCATACATTGGGTCACACCACTGTTCTTTTGCACCTATGCAGTTCCAGAGTAAACTTATCTTTTATCTAGACAGCTAGAAATACCTGGACAAAGATGTTGTATTTGTCTATTTTCCCCTTCAGTAAAATTTTCTAAATTGGGAAAAAAAGCCAGCCAATCCAAAGAATTGCTATGCTGCTGGAAATCCAAAAAAGAACGAGAAAAATACGAGTTTCTGCCTTGGTATGAGCATTTCCTTGGTATTACAGTCTTAGTTTATCCAAGAAAAATGGCCGTAAATAGGCAAACAGTTTTTCCAGTTTCTTGTTTCTTTGGTGAATAATAAAAGCCAATATCTATGATGGAGTCACTGCTAAGCGACAAGCTAATTTGAAGTCTTTTGATACCTTGATGTTACCATATCAGTCTCTGGTTCAGTTATGCATTACTGAAGTTGAACAATACAGTTGTAAAGCAACTGCAATACATCTGCATGATACATATTGAAAAAGCAAGTTTATCCTAGGCATTTTCAGCCATGAGAAACAGCCTCTGTGGTTAGGGCAGCAGAAATCATGACAACAGTTAGTCTTTTATCTTTCATTACTCTCCTTTTTGAGGGGCCTTGCTTCTTAATATTAGAAGAAGTCCTCTAAATAAAATTGTAAAAAAAAATCTTGTCTTAAAAGCCCAAGATCCCATGACACTACCGGCACAGTCACCCTTTATCTTCAGTGAGCTGACTAGAAGAACAAAAAAAGTAAAGAATCAACACATTGTTTTGGATAACTAATATCTGGAATCGGAACAGGGTTTGTGCCTCACCCTTGAACAGCCTTAGGGGAGAGCATTATAAAATTATAAAGTATTGAAACAGTCAGCAAACTGACTAGAAGAGATGTGGCCTCCACTGCTACTGTGGAAAATACTACTTAAAACTGGAGAGATGAAAGACCTTTTAATCTATTGAGGGAAGAATAAGATTCAACTGAAATGTTATAGAGAAACTTGCTATAATTCTGCAGATATTTAGTTCTGCTTTTGGCATTAATACCATCAAAAGAACCCTTGGAAACTAAAGAGGAAATGGTAAGAAATCGACTTCTACAAAATAAATATTTTACTTGTAGGGTGGCCAAATTATCATTTGTAGGTAGAATGTGACCCACATTCAGCAGCTCTGCAATGCAGCCTGAAGCATTTTTATTACTTATTGGAAACATACAGCTTATAGACAACTACAAATCCCAGGACATGCCACTCTTGGGAAAATAGATACTCTTCTTATCCTTCGCCTGGCTCAGAACCAGACAGATCAAGCTTCAGGCACTGTATGCTGAGAGCCACTGGCCCTCCAAATTATCATGGCTCCCCTCTTTTTAACGTAGCTATTAGCTACTCTCAATAAATTGTACATTTGCAGCGTAAGCAAGGCCTTACTGGGATGATGTTGCTTCACTCATAACAGAGCAGGCTGTTTTCTTGAAGTGCTTTATTGAACTTCTGGTTACATTTTAACAGGAAAAAATAAAATCGACCTACAACCTGATTTCCACTTGCACAGCAATATTGCTCTCCAAGACCAGGAAAACACACTGATTAGTAGGTATTAGTGATTAAGAATCATCTCTATGGTAAAAGTGACCCCTAACTAAGATACAGGCAATGGTATGAGAGTGGAATTTTTGCCCAATGACAGTAGACATTAAATTAATTTTGATCAATTGCTTTCTCTTGGGAAAATCACAAAGAGAAACAAAGAAAACCCCTTCCTAACCCTACTCTGGGTTACCTGAGGTTTCTCTTCACCTGAATAAATGGAACTTTAGATCTAGACACAAAAGCAACAAGGTGATATCTAATTCAGCCTCCTAATCTTTTTTAATTCCCAATTTATAATTCTGTGATTTTCTAACCTGAAGATGACTTGCCATGATAGAAATAATCCTTTGGAGAGAAAAACCCCATCAACTAACATTTTAAGATATAAGGCAACTATTATTGAGTGGTGGCATAAAGTTTTACCTGAAGACAAGCTAATTCAGAAGCTTCTCGTGCACCTGGCACCAAGCTCTATCAAAGAAGACAGGACTACTTATCTGAGCAGGACTGTGAGACTATGATGACTGAGTCAGTCATGTGAGTATACTGTACTCAGCCTAAGTAGCTGTAAAATTTCTAGGTATTTCCATTCAATCATGTGAATCCCTAAAGCTATATCCTTTGCCAAATCTGTTTTTAAGGAAATTTGTACTGCAGTGGGCTAGGGTAGAAAATGGTCAGTAGAGAAATTTACAGTTGTGGGCTGCTTCAATATTTTAATATTGCTTATATAGTCCCTTTCTGGTAAAAAAAAAAGTTATGCTTCTAAAATCTAACTAAATAGTGAAAGAGCATGCAAAGAAGATGCTAAGAACCCCCTAAAACACTCTGTTATTTTACCAGTTTTATCTCCTCCAGTTTTGTTCTCTTCTCTTTTCTGGTGCTTACTTCTATTTGCTACATTTTGTTTATCCTTATATTCCTTCTCTACGGTTTCTCAGTGTGTGAATATTTGAAATGCCCTCAAGGTACATATGCAGCCTTGTATATTCAGTTCAATTTCATTATGTTTGTAGATTTCACTCCTGAAATAATAAACTGCAGCATGTGATGAAACTATAAACTTTGCAGGCTTGTGGTGCATTCTGAAAGCTCTAGTGGCATTGTTACTGATGTACCTGTCTCAAACAGCTCAGGATTTTAAAATCACTCCAGTTTTGTCCTGTCCACATTTTTTTTTTCTCCTTTTTTATATGATATATGTTTGCACACTGTATGAAAAATCTCTTGGTTCTGCATTTATACACTAAAGTCATGTTTAGCACTTGTTTATTGTAATAATACCATTAAATTGTGATAATATTGGTCATCCCACATTTATACTACAGAAATGGCTTTTAAGAAAAGACTAGGAAAGCTATTGTTACTGCTGTTTATTCTAGTCTTCAGAAGCTCCCACTGTGCATGATGTAGTTTTCAAACACAGAATAAAAAGTCTTTATGTGGTCCCTATTATAATGGAGTTTGATCACCTTACAAACTAAACAACAGAGATACCTTTGCGGGAGGTAAGTGCTACTACTTGCAGGAAGATGGTAATGCGAAGGTCAAGACAAGAGAGGTCAATGAGGTACCAAACAACTCAGATGGGAGGTTTTAGGGAACTAAATCTCAAAGACAGCTAGAAGTCTCATCTTTAATTACTTAAACATCTTTCTATACAGGTGAGATTTGTTTCACATATGAACTGTCTATATAGATTAAATTAGTTGTGTAGGTACTTTCTATTACCAACTGAGAGATCTTCATAAATTTTTGAGGTTAGATATATCTCTTGATATGAACACCTGTTTTACAAGAGGATGATCAGTTCCTTGGGGTGCCTAGTTCTCTCTCTTGCGGAAGGAGACTTACTGATCATCTTGAAATTACACAATGAAAATTGGGTAAGATGAATTGAACTTTAGCTAACTTAGCTGCAATTGCGTGATAAGAGTGTGGCAGAAGAGGAGGGCTCAAGAGGACCTTTTCTGAAGCCTCAAAGCTTTAATTTGTGTACTTGCATGATGGTCCACTATCTGCAAAACAGTACTATGCTGAAATAGAGCGTCTTTAAGCAGAGTTATCTGAGGATTTGAGAACTGAAATAAAACACAAATTAAAAAAAATTGATTTTAGTGAGATTTACTTAGTGATTACTGTATATAGCAGTTACAAATTACGTAGCTAACACAATGCATTCAACTGAAGTGTAATTTGCTGGTCTTCTGTTTCTCTCCACCATCATTTTACACATCTAGACTTTTTCTTTTATGAATTCAGTTTATTTTCATCTTTAAAAAAATCTATACAGCACATTGCAGGACATCATGGATAGAAGAATGATGTTTGTATTACTGACACACTGAAATACTGAAAAAGTAAATGAAGTAAGTCTGGGACAAACTGTTGCCCCAAACAAAAAACTGCCAAAGAAGCTAGGAAAATTTTTTCTCAGTTTTTTCCTCTTTTTTTAATCTTTGAAGTTTGTAATAATTTTTTATTGCTATTGATTTTACATGGACAGAAATCAGACACAATGGTGATAGGCAGCATAAAAAACAGCAAATAGAAGTTAATTCCACATAAGACTTCTAAGATCAACCACTAAAAATTCTTCCCAGTTCTCAATCATTGTATAGTTTTATTCTTTGATTTCTTTTCTAATTTTTACTAATGGCCTGTCTTTTAGCAATTAATGGTCAAATGCAGAATTCAAAATAAAGGAAAATACTCGTTAGCTATTTTCATATTTTTTATTAATCCAAAGCACAGGATGATTGCAATTAATTTTTTATACATTTTTTTGTCTAAAGTTACTCATACTTTCAACATAGTGCTCTATACTAGAATGTTATATATAATACAGCTGCTTTTCTCAATACTATTGATTTTAAACACAGTGCTTCATAACCTTTTCTTACTATCTACTCTTTGTAGTCAGTCTGCAATACAGGATGGTATTGTTATAAAGCTATTGGTGTCTAGAATTCAGTCCAAGATCATTAACCCTGTATTGCATCTTAACTTGCTGAGAGTGTTGGCCAGATTAGTATTTATTCACTGGTAATAGGGTACAGGAACACGTAAATATTGTTTAAGCATAAGCTCTATCAATGGGGAGAGCTGGAATACTGTCATCTGTATGGCTGTAAGAAAGTAAATGAGTGACATATGAGCAGAACTTTGGTTTTCTTCAGGCAAGAAGAAAAATGTAAACAATAGTTAAATATTTAAGGAAAAACAATGGAAGAAATAAACTCCCTAGGTCTTACAAAAGATGTCCAAATAGGATTGCAGCTGATTCAATTTTTCCGTACAGGGGATAGGAAGGCACTTCCAGCTGTTGATGTAGACTGAAAACCTCTTTGGAGACATTTATCTCTCACCATTGATTGTAAAGAAAGTTTAGACTGTCAATTTCTTAAACAACATCTCTGCAAAGCCCTTGAATTTAGGCAGGAGAAACTGAGGCCCTAGGGAATGCTTCATCAACATTTACAAGGAAGAACTGAATAAGAGAAAGTATTCATTGAAACAGAGTGGAAAAAAGTGCTCAACCTTCAGTCAATAGGTGTTCACTGGATAATTAATCCAAAGACACAACAAAAGAAGTTAATTTCATTCTCTCTAGGTATTTCCTAATGAAAGCTTATCACCAAAGGCATTTGTCCTATGCTGACTAAATTGTTTTAGATTTGTGCTGGAATTTGGAAAGCGGTTGTATCAGATAAATCTAAAAGTTCTTTGGGAACGTTTATTCCTTCTGAGCTGATCTTGGTTCAGCTCCTTTAGATCAGGGGTATTAAAAGGAGAAAGAGTAAAACAAAGACAGCTTTAAACCTGCAAAGTGACTGTAGTTCATTTTCAGTAATTGCAGTTTTGAGATATGTTTTTCTTCTGTCTTGCTGACGGAATTATTTTTACACATTTCTAGATGTAGATTTTAGGACAAAAAAAAGAACAAACTGCTCTATTAAATAAAACACTTGTTCTTGGACTGAAATCTTTTTAAAGTCACATGACATATTATCCTGTTTATTTTAATTACTGTTTTCATTTTATATCTATCTGTCTGTGAAATAGAAGATTGACTTTAAAGAGCTACTGTTGGTCTTTAGGATAGTTACTAGCTAAGACCTCATCATAAAGGTGAGTCTCCCATTCACTCCTGTTAAGTTTACATGATTTAAAAATCAGAAATTTTTTTGCTGAAACTATAAATGATTACCATTTGATTTCATCACTGTTGCTATTAAATTTCCATATCAGGACTGTAATTTCATTGGGGTAAGAATATTGAGGGTTCTTATATAGAGATATACATACACAAAAGGTACAGTCCCTTCTCAATTTAAATGCAATGTAGAATCACTTTGATCTATAATCATTGCTTACTTTAAAATACCCCCAAAAACAAAACCATAAAATGTATTTTCTTCTATCTCTGTATCAGAATGTTAAAAAATCACAACCCAATAATTATTTAATCAGATCTTACTCTTTCCCAACGTTCATATTTTCTGATTTAGGTGCGGTCTGTTACTTCCTCTGTGTTAGTTTATGTGAAGTGACAAACAGTTTAATGAGTATTTTTAAATTATGGCCACTGATGTATACTCACAATTTCTTATTGTCTCAGTGATTATTGTTCTATTTAGATCTGTAAGTGTATTTTGGTTTTTGTTTGTCAGCCAGTGGATACATGGAGATTTTTGTATTTTGCACAATACACATATTTGTCACATGTAATACACTTTAACATATCTTTTAAGTAATTGTTGCTTTTTTGTTACTTCTCATATATGCAGATATGGATATAAAGATAGAGAGAAACATAAAGAAATGAAATGCAAACATATGTATATGTAATATTATTAATATTATCATAAAGAAAATTTTTCAAGCCAAAGAGTCAAATTTACAAAGGTCTTATAATTTTCAGATTGGAGCTCCTATTTATCATTATTAACTGAGGCATGCAACTTTTAGGATAAGAATCACAGAAAGAGAGCATGGTTGGGGTTGGAAAGCATCTCTGGAGGTTGTTTGGTTCAACACCTCTGCTCAAGCAAGGCCGCCTGGAGCAGATTGCCCAAGATCATGTCAAGACAGCTTTTGAATATCTCCCAGGAATGAGAAGAAAAAAGTATTTCCTCATGTTCAGATGACTCTTCCCATGTTTCAAGCTGTACCTGTTGCCTTTGATCCTGTCACTGAGGACCACTGAGAAGAGCCTGTCTCTGTCTTCTGGTATTTATATACATTAGAAAGGTCCCCCCCAAACCTTCTCTTCTCCAGGCTAAATAGTCCTGCCTCTCACAGCCTTTTCTAACAGCACACTGGCTTCAGTCCTGTAATCATATATTTGGCCATTTTCTGGACTCTTTCCAGTATATCCATGTCTCTCTTTCATTGCACAGCCCAGAGCTGGATGCAGAACTCCATGTGTGGCCTCACCAGTGCTGAGTAGAAATCAAGGTTCGCCTCCTTCTGGCAATGCTCCTCCAACTGTAGTCCTGGATGTCTCAGTCTTCTTTGCTTCATGGACATATATTTTTTTGGCTCTAGTTCAAGTAGGTGTCAGCAATATCCCCAGGTCCTTTTGTGCAAATCCAAAAAAACCCTTGTTCTCTAAAACATGAATAATTTCTTGAAGTTATTTGCCTTGTTTCAGTAGTTGTAGCCAAATATAACACAACTAGCATGTGATGCAACTTGGGATGTTTCTACCACTATGTGCATAATCTAGAAACCATCAGAAAACATTAATGTATACTGGAATAGGCATTCTATAACAGCTCACTGGGAACTCACTTTAAGGAGTATTTTTTTCTTATTTATCATGTAACAGGTCTGAAACAAGAAAGCATTTATAAGCTGATCATGCATTCCTGAGCTATTGCTGAGTAATTATTTCTTAATATTTCCATGTGTAAACAAGCCCTAAATGAAAGCGGCACTTAAATTTCTCTTTGCATTAATATATTTGAAAGAATATAAACATGACCCAATGTAAAGAAGGGCTTGCGAATCTAAAAGCTTTCTCTGCAGATTTATAGATACAGGTACTGATCGGATCAGTTTGTGTCTGGGATAGAAATAAATATGGAAAGCAGCAGGCAGCATGTTCCTCAGAGAGAGAAATTTTGTCCATGTCAGGAAGATCAGCACAGAAACTGTGATCAAGGAAACTGTCAGTTCCTGTTGGTCTTGACTTCATTTAGGAAAGTGAGATTTGTCCATACAATGGAGATAAATCAAATGGCAATTAAAAAGCACCTGACCAATATCTGGTTCTCTTCATGATAGAAATTTAAAAGTAAGACATGAATGCTACCTGTCCAGGATCAACAATCCTCAAGTGGATAAAGTAATCCATTGTATTGGTTCAGTTCAGCATTGCAAAGGGTTGAAAAGACTCTTGAGAAGGAAAGACAAAGAGAATGCAGGGTATATTTTTACTGAGCATTTCACAGAAAGAAAATAGTTAGAGACAAGGACACAAGTCTCCAAGTAATAAGGGTCTTCCCCAGATGACAGAATAACAGAATATGCTAAGTTGGAAGGAACCCCATAGAATCATTGAGTCCAACCCTTACCCCTGCACAGGACAGCCCCAGGAGTCACAGCATGTGCCTGAGAGTATTGTCCAAACTCTCCTTGAACTCTGTCAGGCTTTGTGATGTGACCACTTCCCTGGGGAGCCTTTTCCAGTGCTGAGCCACCCTCTGGGGAAGAACCTTTTTCTAATATCCAACCTAAACTGCCCCTGACACAACTTTGGGCAATTCTCTCCAGTCCTATCATTGGTCACCACAGAGAAGAGATCAGTGCCTGCCCCTCCTCTTCTCCTCATGAGGAAGTTGTAACTGCAATGAGATCTCCCCTCAGTCTCCTCTTTTCCAGAATGAACAGACCAAGTGCCCTCAGCTGCTCCTCATATAGCTTCCCCTCAAGGCCCTTCACCATCTTCATTGCCCTCTTTTGGATACTCTCGAACAACTTAATATCTTTCTTACATTGTGGTGCCCAAAACTGCACGCATTGGTGTGTGAGGACACCCCAGTGCAGAGCAAAGCAGGACAATGCCCTCCCTCGACCAGCTGTCGATGCTTTGCCTGATGCCCCCCAGGACAGGGTTGGCCCTCCTGGCTGCCAGGGCACTGCTGACTCAGATTCAACTCACCATTTACCAGGATCCCCAGGCACCTTTACGTGGCACTGCTTTCCAGTATCTCATTCCCCAGTCTGTATGAACATCCATGGTTGTCCCATTTCAAGTGCAGAATCTGGCACTTTCCCTTGTTGAACTTCATATGGTTGGTGGTTGCCCAGTCCTCTGATTCACTCATGTTCTTCTGCAGAGCCTCCCTGCCTTCGAAGGAGTCAATAGCTCCTCTGCATTTTGTGTCACCTGCAAACTTGTTTAGTATCCCTTCCAGTCCTTTGTCTAAGTCATTTATGAAGAGCACAGGGCATAAGATGGAGCCCTGTGAAACTCCACCATAGTATAATAAATATAATATAATATAATATAATATAATATAATATAATATAATATAATATAATATAATATAATAAATATAATGTAATATAATGATATAATATTATATATATTATAACATTTAATTAAGAGGTTTTTCAGTTGAATGCTTTGATTTTAAGAGAACAAAATTTGTTTCCTTATAATTATTTGTTTACTGGATTCTGGAATGCCTTTTTCTGAGATCATCTGTGATAGTGATGTCAGTCTGTTATGGGTATATAAAACCTCCACCCTTAGAGAAGAGGCTGCTTGTAGCTTGACTCCTGCTAGGGTGACTCAAAGACAACAATCTAGACAAATTCCCTCTGCTGTATGTCTATTTCATCTGGTCTTTTAACTGCCCAGGTCAGGAAGGTGGTGACAATGTATCTCTTTTCCTGCATTTCTCATATGTGAAACTCCAACTACAGTGCTGGAAAGGAGAAAGAAAGGGGAAAAGGAAAAGAAATGTGATTAATAACCTGAGATGAAGCTGAAAACCAACCAGGTTACGTACTCAGTGAGTCATACTCCATCATACATGAATTCACATGTGACAAAAGTTTAACCTTCATCAGTGGCAAAGGCCACCTCTTTGTCTTTGGCAGTCTACCTGAAGACTTTGGTGATGCCTTTTTTTTTTTTTGAGAACATATAAACTCACTGATTCCTGACACACAGGTTTTTATTTGATCTATTGTCAGGACTGAGCAGTAACCTTACACCTGATTTAGTGGATCTGCTATGAAAATCCACTTTAGCAGACTTCTCAGGGGATTATCTGTGTGCTCATTTCACATCTGGACAGTGTAAAACAAACCTTGGAGAGGAAAAAGTATTTGACCAAAGGGACTGTAATATAATGCAATGTCTCTGTCATTTTTACTTCTGAAAAGTTTATTTGTATAGCTGAACAGGGCTATGATTTTGATTTAGAGATTACAATTAGCACTTAAATTTTCAAGATGCAGTTGTGATAACTGCATGGATGGTTATGTCTTCAGGTGAGCAAACACATTGAACCTCATTAATAAGAGGTATGCTAGAATTCACTGCAATATAAAGACAAACATGTTCCAGAGTAACTTGTGACTGCTGACACTTGCTTCCACTTAATTTTTATTAACTATTGTTTATTACCTAAGTCAAGGAAAATCTGTTCATTATTTTATCAAAATGCAGACAGGTATTTTTCTAAACTGCTCCTCAAAGACTCTTTAACCATCTTCTTCCATTGTTAAAGTAGTCAAGGAAGTTATTAATGAATACTGCAATATTACACAGATGCCATGGTGCAAAGTGACCAGAGTGATAGAGCAACAATAAATGGAATTCATTGGAGTAGGTGAGCAGTGAGGAAAGAGAAACGGTCAAGGACAATTTTACTTAGACAAATGAGTAAGTAGGATAAGATCTACAGCCAGGAAAACAAATGAGGAGGATGAGAAGGAAACAAATGAGCAATAAAACAAAGCCTGCAGGGCAAAGCCATGCTTGTGATGAAGGAACACAGCACTATATTTTAAAGGCACAACAGAGGAAGAATTTTGTGTACACTACCACCTATAAGGTGGCATGAGGAAGTCTAAAAGTTTGTCTACTGTTATGCAGTCATGGCACTTATCCTCCAGATCAGATTAAGTCATAAAATCATCACTGAGTTTCTAATGAGTTAAGAGCTTTGAACTGTGAAAATTAGCTTTCTATTGTTGTATTTCCTAAATAATTGAAGAGCAGTCTGATGTCTCTATTTAAGCCAACAACAGTTGCACAAGTGATGAGAGGCCGGAGTCGTACTCCAGATGGAAAACTGAGAGATTACATGGAGCCCTCATAAAAGGTAGTTCATGTTGGAGTAATGGAAGGAAGAGCAAGGTGCAGGGTGGATTATGAAGATGGTAAGACAACAGACACAAGTCATGGCTTAGGAGGTTCAGATTGAAAGTTTGAAAAGCATCATCCTATGAGGGTTGGAAAGATTACTTTGTGAAACTGTGCTATAACTGTCCCTGCGGTTATGAAAGACTTGGCTAAGTCTAGTCAAACGCTGACCTATTTGGCTGACTATTACAGCAGCAGTCCTGCTGTGAGGAGGCGTTGGACTAGATGTCCTCCAGAGGTCTGTGCCAACCCTCATTTCTGTTGTTCTGTGATTGTGTACTTCAGTAAAACCTCTTTTTCTTTTGAGTTAACTGCTACTGCTGCTGTATTGCAACTCCAGGTAAAATACAGCAGCAAATCAAAGAAACTGTAAAACACAGAAAATATAGATTGCAGAACTTAGAGGTATTTACCTAAGTTCCTGTGGTTTTTTTTTAACATATTTTACACATCTGAAGAGTGGGTTTTCAGCACCCCAAATAGTGCCCCAATCCATAATACTTTTTTTCTGTAAACACAGTAAGCCACAGCAGAGCACATACCTGTTATGTGCCTATCTCTTTTCCTAAGGCAAAAGTGAAGAATTCAGTCCTTGTATCCTATTCATCTCTGCTGTCTCTCCTCTATGGTTAGAATATACTTCTCTGATTTCTTGCTGTGCTTCTTGCTGAGCATTCTGATTCTTTATGCCTAACATGCTCTCCTCCAAATACACTACAGCAGCAACATTAGTCATTTCAGGACAAAGTGCTCTTGGATATAGCACATTGTTTTCTTCAACAGACACATAAAATGGATGGTATAGCTAAGGCTGCTTCCACAGTGGCTTCTAATGCTTCTGACCTCCTCCAGTCTAATTGGAAATCAGCACATAAGTACTGCCTGATTTACCCTTTTTATAGACATTTAAAATCATGCATTGCATGTGATTTTAGGGCTTGAGGGAGGGTGAGGTGTAAATTTTACGTATACATTCAAAATGTCAGTGTAGTGTTTCAGACACAGTCTGAGCTGGTGCTACTAAAAGTCTGTGGCAGATTTTGCCAAATATTATTCCTACTATATGTGCTAGATAATACAATATAAGAGAAGTTTCTTCAGGCAATTCCACTAACACGAATGCCACAAACCCTTCCTGTCTTTAGTGATATCCTATAGGTAATGCTGGCTTTCTACTTTTGACTAGTCTTGGTGTTTAAAAACATTGCATTTCTAGAATATTTTTCATTGTCAGGCTTCTCGCTCTCTTTGTCCCTCAATTTCTTTATGAAATCCCTAGAAAAATATTCTTCCTCTTCACAGAGAAGGCAGGATCCATCTTACCTAACTTTGGTTGCCTAAACGTTAGGTATCCAAGACTAAGGTAGTCATTAAGACTGTAGTCTACAGCTGAGAAAGAGTGAGCAAGAGAGAGAGTGATTCATCCTACAAGTTTTGGACAGCTATTTCAGGATAGCATGAAATTTCCTCTGGGAATGCCTACTTATTTCCCTCACTGACTACATATGGTGCTGCTCACTCAGCTTCAGAAAACGTAACGTTAGGCACAGTGGTCCTTTTCTTGTATGCATGTGGAATGAATCTTGATTCACGTGTGACTGACAATATTTAAATGAAGGGAGTTAAGTCTCTGGTGATGCAAAGATGCTTACATTTTAGTATTCATATTACAGAAGTATTTGGAGAATGTCTTGTGTTTCCTGTGAAAAATCAAGGCGGCTGTGGTCAGTGCTTCATTCAGCTTTAGACACAAATCTGAAAAAAAATGTTGTTCACATTTTTTAAACTGTTACATAATTTCTTCTTTTGCAGGTAAACACTATGGAAAATCTACCTTTTCAAGATGTTTGCTACTACATATTTGTATAAAAACAATATACAGTAGAACAGCATAAAATTTATTATAGGGATATTGTGGCAAATTGAGTAAGTGGGGCAGTGTCCATCTTTTGGTTTGTGTTTGAATTGTGCCTTATCTACTGTTTGTTGTGTTTGACCTTTGCCTGAGATTCCTAGGTGCTGCCTCAGAGTGAATCTCCTTAAAACTGTTGTCAGCTGCTTTAGTCAGTGACTCATAAAATCAACATTACATTAACATATATTTAGAAGCACATTCCCTTAACAAAATAGCCACAGCCTCTTGTGTGACTGTTTTTAACAAAAATTTCAGCTCTGAAGAAGCCCTATATGCTAAAGACACTCTAAATCATGGCAACAATATTGAATTTATGGGTTGCGTAAAATGATATTTTGGTGATTTTTTAAGAGTTTTTGCTCAGGTTAATTTTCAAGACTGTGTAAAATATTAGCAAACATTAAAGCATTAAATCCATGCAAAGTTATAATAGTAGTAAAAGGAATTTAGAAACATGGTTGTTTAGATATGAATATGAATAATCAAATTTAGGAGGATATGAACTAACATATCCAGTGACACCAACTTAGAATCATAGAATGATAAAATATGCTAGCTTGGAAGGGACCCATCAGGATCGTGAAGTCCAACTCCTGGCCCTGCACAACACACGCCAAGAGTCACACCATGTGCCTGAGGGCACTGTCCAAACACTTCTTGAACTGAGACAGGCTTGGTGCTGTGACCACTTCCCTGGGAAGCCTGTTCCAGTACTCAACCACCCTCTGGGTCGAAAACTTTTTCCTAAAAGCCAGTCTAAACCTCCCCTGACTCAGCCTCATGCCATTTCCTCAAGTTCTGTCACTGGTCATGAGAGTGAAGAGATCAGTACCTGCCCCTCTGATTCCCTCCCAATTCAATGTCATCAGAAAACTTAGTGCTCCTTCAAGTTCTGCATCCAAGTTGTTAAGGAAGATGCTGAAGACAGCTTGTCTTTGTCTTATAGTTCATGGTTCTTATTTGGAAATTTGAATTAACTTTCTGGACAAAGTGGGGTTTTTTTCTGAGAAATTACAGAACAGTTATTTTCAAAGTAATATTTATTTTCATTTGGCTCCTTTTTTACTTCCAAAACATGTTTAAATATATGAAAATGCAAATTTTTAATTGATTATTACTAAATATTGTTCTCTGTTAAATTTTTTTACAGTTGTTAAAATAAGAATGTACAAGTTTACGAATGGGACTAAAGAGCAGGTCTTATGGGAATGAAATATTTATTCCAGCCTGAGACGCTTGTTTTGTTTGTAATCTGCTTTTAAATTTTTTGGGTTTGACTTAATTAAATGCCACTGAAATTTTTTTATATTCTCCAACTTTGTAAAACTCTTTAAGGTCAAAATATTCCTGTTATTCACTTGGAATACTTATTATGATACCTAAAGGGGAGGGAAATCAGGCAACAGATAGCTAGTATCCCTAGTGCAAGATGTGACTTAGAGAGAGTTTGCAAAAAGATACAGAATGTTTCTCTAGCCCTCACCAATCCCTGGAATAAATTCATTTTGCCTAATAAACCGTTGTGTAAGTTCCATTAGTATGCCTTGAATACATAAATGTGTGGTGAGCTATACCAAGTGATAACACTAGGCACTGTCTCACATGCATTAGCTAATTTCCTTATTTCTTAAGTCCAGCTTTCTCTCTGGACACATCATAAATCCTTTCATAAACTGGTCATCCTTCCTTCTGAAATCTGGGTATAGAATCATGCATTCAGTTCTATCGCACGAGGTGCAGCAGGTACTGTACTCCTAAATATTGAATAAGATTTCCTGGTTAAATATGTCAAAGAACATATCTTTTCCTCAGGCTAGAGAGGAAATAATTTAAATAAATGCAAAAGATAAATAAAAAAATGCCACAGTTTCTGCTCTCAAAGATGATGGGGATGACTTGGTTTTCTTCTTATTTGTATTATAGAAGTACATAGGATAAGAGAATGTAAGATAAAAACTCACTAACATGGAAACTGTAGTTGGGTACTGCACAGGTCATTGTCCTGTCCTTGATATTATTGTTCTATGCACCTGAATAATGCAGGAAGGCAGGTGAGTTGGTCTCTATAAGGAAAAAAAAGTAAAATATTTTTGTCTGGACTTATTAGCATTGTCCTGTATTATGTACAAATTCCCATAGGTTGTGTAGTAATGAATCTAGAAACTAGAGAGGAAGAAGACTTAGTCCCATCTGAGCAATGATCTCTCTGACAGTCTAAAAAGAAATACAGGTGAAAAATTTGGAAGCTGTTTTTTATCTCTTTGGTAGAGGAAGTAGAAAACTATGTATTTACTGTGCTAGAGTAGGAGTCAAGTCATAGATGAAAAAAAACTGTTTCTCCTAATAGTTTCTTTATAGCTATAAGAAACTATTTTCTTCTATACTGTAGCAAACAGCAAGGACATCAGATATATTTATTCTAGAATGTCTATTCAAGGTGAAAAAAATCCTATTTTATTTATTTTGCGGCTGAAAAAAAAAAGAAGGAAAATGTGTTCTACTAGTAGTGTTTGAAAATGCAACTAATTTTATCAGCTAAGCTACCTAGTAAAGATGCAATTTGAGATCCCCTTGAATAAAAAAACTGCAGAAACATTGATCTCTTGGTAGCATTGTAATCTATAAGCAGTTAGAACTAACCTTATACCTATCTAACTACTCTTATGACAAATCCTTGGCTGTTGCTGCTAGGAAAGTTTCTCCATGGCTGGGATACTCTGATAAAGTATTTCCTATTTTAAAAATTCATATAGTGTTCTGTAAGTTTCTTGAAATTTGCAGATGAAAAGAGCTGTAAAGTTCAGAGCATGCATTTCAGACAATTATGGACTTCGCATGCAGGGTATATTATGTTCTCTGTCATATTTTGGGCCTTTGAAAATGTTGCTTCAGTAGTAGATTATATCATCTGATGGGCAATTTATGTACATGTCTTGCTGTCAAGTCTCTTCTCTTAACTATAGACTTGAATGTGAGTAAGTAATGAATAATAGATATAATGCCATTCAAAATCTGTCATGACGTCCTGATGCTCTCACTTAAATCCTACTGATTCTGGTGCCTCTGCCTGACTCACAGCTTCTGTTTTGCTGAAAAAATACACTTAAGTAAGGGGAAGAAGGGAACAGGAAGTGTCTTGCATAAGTCCTTGCTTCATCCCTTTTGTTTGCTTGCTAGGGCCAAGTTCTGCCGTAAAAGTTACCATTTTGTTGCTTCCTAAAATATTGAATTATCTTTCCAGAGGCACAGTACTCCCTATCGTGTTTCTGCAGAGTTCTGTGCTATTCTGAGACGTGTCCACATTATGGAAGCACTTATAGCTTCTGTTAAGGGCTTCAGGGCATAAAAGATGTATTCTGTGACCTCTGGTGTGCGTATGTAAAGATGCATGAGCTATAGCATGAGTGAGTGCTGCACAGGGAGATAAGCGAGCCACTGTTACAGGGGATATAGACTTTCATAGCAAAGTCTGATGTGGTGGCTAGTGGAATGAGAGAGGACACTGCTTTCTCAATGCTCTTTTCCCACCCACCTGTTTTGACCAGCTAAGAATGCTTTGTGATTATTTAACAGGAAGAAACAAACAATCAAACAAATATACACATTTCTGTTTCGTCCCTTACTTTTTGCCTACACCAAACTAGTAATCGAGGTTCCCTTTTTTTGCTCCTTTTTTATTCTCTCTCTTTTATTTTTTTACCCCTTCTTCACTGAAACCGTTTGTAATAAGCTTAGTGTTCTGGTCCTACAACATTAACATTTCACTAGTTTCGCTAAGTGTCAAAAAATTATTTTGTATATGTCAGCAAAACCTCAAAATATGTCTTCTTTTCTGTTTGAGACATGATAAAGTTAATACACTCATTCTCTGTATCTTCTGTTCATGCTGAAAACGATTCTCTTCCCTTATTTAACATTATAGACATAATTCTGTTGCATCACAAGATTTTTACTGAATCTGAGTTTTCTAGGCATAAATTGAAGTAAGTAATGGAATCAGGAGCTTTTTTCTCCCCTTTCTTTTTCTTATGGCAACTCCTTTGGCTTTTAAATGTGCATGTGATCTTCCTCTCCTTATGTTCTTTTTCTTTCTGTCTCTCCTCACTGCCCCACCACCTGCCATCTTGATTATTCCTTTACCACCTGGTCTCTCACCTACTGCATAACAGCTGTTTGCCACTCTTCTCAAAGAAAGAAAAATTAACCAGAAGTTAACATCTCTTAGTTCTTACATGATAAATCCAGCATCACTTAAAATAACATTCATAATTATTTATCCCCTGGTATTTATCCCTTGATCCCTTTCCTCCAGTTTTCAGCCTGTCCTTATGACAGAATATTCTTTGATCACAGAGCAAATTTTGACTGAAAGCATGTGCTTCAGCAAGCTTAGCTGCCATTCACTTAAAACTAGAGATGTTTAGGATCCCCCCCTGGGAAGCCCATGACCTCACTGTATTCTAGAAACCTTGATTCCTGGTCATATCCTCTGTACTGTGGCATGCAGATTTGCACACAAAAGCTAACTGCAGAAGTCATGCTGGCAGAGAAAGAAACTTCTCCGTTTCCTCTTCACTGTTCTAAATGAAAGCTCTGTTTTCCTTAGCCTGAAGTGTCTTTGGCTCCTCATTCAAGCTAGGAGACTCAAAACTATGCTTGAATTGCAGCACCTTTAGCTCAGGCTGCTTTGGGAACCAATAAACCAATTTCCCCTGCCCTTGATTGGTCTCTTGGGGAGCTCAGCATGTTCCCAGCCGTTTTCAGATGCCAAAACTGTCATGACAAAGGCAATTAATATGGTAACAAGAGAGTTAGCATCCAAAACACTGTTTCCTGAGGGGCTTGTCACATAAGCTGCGGAAAACATTAGAAACAGTTACAATCTGCATTTCTTTCCCCAAATGCAAATTTCTACGAACCCTTGTAATTGCCCACATCTTGTATACTTGCAGTCAAGCAAAGATCAAAAGCCTGATTGAGTCACATGCAGAATAAATTATTCCTCATAGCAACTCAGGCTAGTAAAGGCTGCCTTGGTGAAGGAATAAAAGCAATGAGCACATCAATCTGGCAATGGAAAAACATGTATTTCCCAAATGAGTATCTTATCTGTATGTTACTGGGAGATGTGCAGCCAAACTGGATGTCTACACACAGTTCAGACATAACCAAGGAGTGTCTGGCTATTGTAGCACAGTGGCTGTTGGCTTTTTTATGAGGCTGTGGTGTAAATAGTTGTTAAATACATTGGTTCAGCTTCTCAGCTGTGCCCATATACACTGGACACAGGTGGTAAGACATAAAAGACCTATTATTGTATAGCAATCCTGGGGCTGATTCCAGGCCTAATTTTGTGAGTCTAATTCCAAAGGACCATTATGTTCAAAGAGCTCACTGTAACACAGCAGCATTGTGAGCCATGCAGCTATAATCCAATCAGTATTGCAAAAGAAATGGCATATTTCCATTTCATATTCCCTCTCCTCAAGAGAATCTTCATCTGCTTTGTTAAATTGACTTTATAGCCCATTTATGATACTAAAGCAGCACAAAGAGTGAGATCAAGAATCTGGCTCATTTCTGTGCTTAACTTAATTGTGTGCCTTAATGAAAACATAATAATATGAGTAATATTTATTTTCATGATGCTGGATAAAACAGATTTACCTGTGAATCCACATAGGCCTCTGAGGTTTTAACAATTAGATATTTTTTTTTCTTTTAAAAATAATATCTTTTACTCCTTTCTTGGGCTGAAGTGAAACTATTCTGGCCCCTTGGGTAAGTCTATAATTATTCAGCCTTAGAACACCAGCATGTGAAGCTTTTCTAGCCTATCATTAAATCCTTCTTTGAAAAAAGTGGATTATATATGTAATAGACTCTAACCCTTCCTGACTCTCTGCTTAAAAAAAGTGGAAGCCATATATTAATTCCAATTGTCTAGCTTATTTGTGATTCTTCCATTCTGAATATTATGGAAAACTCCGTCAAAAGCTGTTAAGTTGCTACACTGCCCAGGTTTCGTATTTTGAAAAGAAGGATATTTTTATGGCCAATAGGAGGATGAAGGAGATATTTTTCAAAAGCTCTATGCAGGCAGAGTGTTGGTAACACAAAAATGGACTCGAAGCAAAATTCTTCCCGATCAAAACATGTTAGTGTCTTAGAGGCTATGAAATAGCATCTCACTATGATCTGACCATTACTGACACCTGCTTCACTCTGAATGACACTGGAAACGTGTGTCACTTTTCTAATGCATGTTGCCAAGTTCAAAACCTAGTGTTCCTTCTTATAAGGAGAAAAAATGTGTCTCTGGCCCCCATCAGAAGTATTTGAAAACTAAGGCACCTCCTTTAACTAGTTGTTAAAGCTAACTTTGTAGCTGCAACCTACAAAGTTAGGATTCATCACACTTAATTTGGACATTTATTTCCTGAAACTGGAAGCTCTAGACTCTATAATGGGTCAACAGGAAAAGAATAATCTGTATCTGCATTGTAAAACCAGAGTGTGAGACCTTCTTGTTTTATAGGAATACAAAAGGCTTCTTTTCCCTGTAACCTGTGCATTCAGTCATGTACAAGTTTCAAGGAGAGAAAAACACAAGTTTACATCACAAATATGAGCTATAGTACATTTCATTAACACCTGATATGGGCAGACGATAGGGCAGGATGGTAGAGGGTAGCATGGCACATCTTAGTAGTCATGGCAGTGCTTACAGATACCTTAAAAAGGTGTTCATTCAGCTCATCCAGGATTTGTGTTCCCTACTGGAGTTTCCTGTTTCTTGCGTGTGGTACTGGTCCAGTGGTACACAGGGCACTGGAGCAGAACCTTTGTTAACAAAAGGACATGCACCTTGCAATGTAGAAGTCTTTTTTCACTTTTCTCATCTAAATCCAAATGCTGTATGGTATAAGAGCACACTTTGATTGAAGAACATTAAATTCTTTGTTTGTATGCAAAGGGTGACAGCAATCTATGACTCACTCAACCAATAATTAATGGATTTTAACTGGTATGGTTATATAGAGAATGTTGTTCATGCAAATGATATTGGCTAATTCTTTTTTTTTCTTCCAGGTAATTAAGAAGCACCGCTCCTTCATCTTTTTATGCAAAATCAGAGCCGTGAGTGCATATGATAGCATTTCAAAACAAGAGGAGCAATCTATTAGCTTTGATTTGCTTTTATAGCCTTATCAGCACACTGTCACTCAAAGTTCTAGCAGTTCCCATGTGCCTGGTCAGCAGAGAGATGACAATGTGGGGAAACCTAGCAATCTTCAGGTTTGCACTTACCTGAATGCTCTTCCATCTCTGTTCCTCTACCAGAATGGCCACACACAGCATCCCATCACATGCCATGCTCTGCTAGTATTGACGGAGTGCTCATTTTGGAAGAGAAAGGCCATTGTCATCAAAGCCTTTCTTGATTGTCATCTGGGATTCCCACCTGAGAAGTTGCATGTATAAACCTATGTGCAACAGAATTAAAATGCATGCATGACATTTCCTAGTGTATGTAGTCTTCACAATAACTCACTACAGATGCTCACATTGAGTCAGAACTTCAGCTTCTATTTCAGAATAGCAGACTGAGAAAGGCTAGAATGAAAATAAAGACAAACTTAGTATTCCCACAGATGTACAGGGCTATTTTACCTCAGTTTGTGTACCACAGGTATGTAATCAGTTCTCCATGATGGCAAGATTTACCTCATCAAACATAAATGTCTACAAGGCAGACATTTATGCCTGATCTAGTCTCTGTGGACTACCTTTATAGTCAATGGTGAAAGGAAGACAGCCTGAAAGGGTGATTAATTCTATCCTAAAGCAGCTATCCGGAATAGGGCAGATGAATTGCATCCTAAAACTGCTTATTTCTCTCCATTGACTGCAAAGTGAGTATGCAGTGATTAACTCAGATGTAGATGTCTGAAGTTAAGTGAGATGAATACCATTGTAAGTGACGTGAAGAGTTTTTCTCACCAATCTTTCTGTTGTGAGAGAATCTGTGCTTGGTTTATGTCATCAGCCCACAGCAGAATCACAGTCAGACACATCAGAGATAAATGAATCCACAGGATTCGCAAACAAGCAACAACAAGTACTCTTTGCTTTTATTACTAGATAGTGATATTTTGGTATGCTTTTCTAGTAGGAAAAATTTTCAATATCTGGGAATATTCAATTAAATCCCTTCAAAAAACCCCAAACACCTCTCAAATAGTATAATTCCAGTGAAAAAGACTGTTGAGTAACGGGTGCTTTAATTGTGCTAGAAAGAAAGCTTTGAATTTCACAGTTGTATTAACTTGTTATCCATCAAAAAGAAAAAAGAGTGCACAGTAAAATGTATTATTTTTAAACCAAATTTTTATTTGTATTTAATCACTTGTCAGGTGTTAAACTCAGGCAGAGTCAGAACAAAACAAAGGAAGAGCAATACTTTTAAAACACCATGCATTTTCATCATAATATGATCAGGACTGAAATGCAGAAGTCCACATATATGTGTTCAATTTCTAAAATTCAGGTATTAACAAAAAAAATTTAAAATGATAGCTGAATATTATCACACATTCACCTGACATGTTCTTCTTTGTTGCTTGTGGGTAGTCAGAAAAGACTAAATACTTCAAAATTTAGTAGTGAATTGCTATTTGATAACTACAAAAAATGTACTTACTTTGTGAAGGGCTGCCAAGGAAAGGAATTTCCTAAGACAATGTGAATTGAGTTGCATGCTAAGGTATCATTGAGGTATTCTTCATTTATGGTGATAAGTAAAACTCTGACCAAAACAATAATAAACAGACCACTGTTGAAGATTTTATTTATTTATTTATTTATTTGCTATTGCCTAAAATTAACAGACTGCAGGGTTTGGGGTTTACACCCTTTTAGGAGCTGCTCTGATTAAAAATAGCAAGCATAGCTTAAGGCTGTAGTAAAATGTAGATTTACCATACACTCCTAAACCTTACGTTTTGGCCCTAAATACAGGAATACTCCTATCAACCATTAGAATGAAGCATGACTATTAGAAATTTAGAATTAAGAAACTAGACATGCAGAGTCAGGCACAGTGGCTCAGAAACATGGGAGAAAGAATTGGGAATCAGACATAATAAATCATGCACTATATTTACTTCGCAGGATGCAGGTAGAGGATTGATGGTTCTCCAATGCTGTTGCATACACTGCTGACACATTAATGATGCTGTGACTTTGCATGCTCATATTTAGAAGGAATGACTCACTGCCAGTGGCTAAGGAAAAACCTGTACAAATACTTGTGCATATTAGATTGCTGCAAGTTTATGCAAAATGCAAAGGAGTCCTATCCTTGACAAATAGCAAAGATGTAGATGGTGTGCCGGTGAGATGTCAGAGACAACTTCTGTGTATGATGTAGTATGATCTGCAGGCAGAGCATGTGCACAGTAAGATGCTGGGATCGCTGATACTCTGTCTAGACAGACTCATAGTGTAACTAAAGCAGAAAAACTGCAGTAGATTGAAGAAGCTGAAACTTAAAAAAGGCTCTGTAAACCTTAAACCAATATCCAGTTAATTGCTACACCTCAGACAGGTGCTCCAAAGCTCCAGTTCCTTTCTCAGTGTTGCAAAGTGATCAAGCTGTTCTAGAAGCATACCCAACAGTCATCAGACTTGCTTTTGCAATTGCAAAATAGTTAAATTTTACAAGGAAACTTTGGAAACTTACATGGAAAACAAAGATCATTTTACCATGAAAAGTGCAAGAAACTAGTTTGGATTAATAACAAGGCTTATTTTGTACTTTGGGTTAATAACAAGGGTTATTTGGAGAGCAGCACAAATCAAATGAACATTTGTCCAGTGGCAGAGCAAAAGCATGACAGTATGATCAGTATGTGTATTGTCAGGGAACGGACCCTAAAAAATTCATTGGTCATTGTTTACATATCAGACGAACTCTAGAATATTGAGCAGGTGTGGACTACTGAGTGGCAGAGGCAGAAATACAGGGATAGAGCTGACTAGTTTTGAAATGTATGTTTTCCTGACTTTTCTGGTTCAAGCTAGTTAAATCACATGTGGAATATGTATCCATGTTTGAAAAAAAAGCAGATGAACTTGTTGTAGCCAGTAGCCTACAAATTGTCATTTCATGACTGTTAGGACAATTGCACCTTCCAAATTACTAACTGCCAAAACTGTCCCAAAGACAATGATGAAGGGTAGTGAGGTATGTGCACAGCATATCTTTGAACAAGAGGGTAAATTTCTAACTTTGTTCCTTAATACATATCCAGGTCAATACTGTTAAACATAACCCAGCACAGTTTATTTTGATGAGAGAGGAGAAGTCCTAAGTTTGATGATAAACCCTAGATTAGTAACCTGAAGTCAGTATTTCTGGGAAAAAAACAAACAAACAAACAAAAAAAAAAAAACCAAAAAAGAAGAAAGTATAGAGGTAGATAAACTATATACTGTAAAGTATGTATTTTGTCTTTTTTGTTAAGTGAAAGATTGCTTAAACAGTTGTGCTTCAAGTCAGAAAGCAGGGAATCATTCAAGCTTTCTGATTTTGTTTTTCACAGGAACAATCAATTCAAGAAAGAATTGGTTTTGAGTTGTCAAGACCCACAGTGTTAACAATAGCTTATTCCTATTCAAGCCTTTGAAGGAAAATCTTGGTAAGACTGTAAGCATTGGAGTACACTGGAGAAATCTGATTAGTATATAGAATTATAGTGACATTACATATATCCAGCACAAATGATGCTGTAAAACCTCCAATTTGCTCCAGAGAGAATAGATATCTTACTGTAGCCAGCTCCAATGCAAGGTGACACTGCAAATGTGGTGGCTTATGAGACACTTCAGCTATTTAATAGCCTTCTATATGAACACAGAGGCAAAGATATATCCCCTCTTGATTTCTAGTCTCTATCTCTTCCCATTACTTTTTTTCAAACTTTCAGAAAAAAACAAAACCAAATTATTACCAGATGCTTGTGTTTGGTTTGGTGGTGGATGGTGCAAATTTAACTTCAGCAGCTAAGATGCAGTAAGTACTAAGAATCATCAATTCCATTTAATAGGATGTACATGATTACATCATCAGAAATTACGTGGCTTCCAGGTACCTGGCTCTACCTCCTGTGCTTATCCTTTTCTTGGACAGTGGGTAGGTACTGGCCTGCAAAGCCCTCTAGCTAGATTTTGGATTGTTGTTGCTTTTAGTCTTTAGGGAGCTATTTTTACATTATGGTGTTCTCTGTGTGTGTGTTATCGTAATCATTATCTCACAGGGCATTCAAAGGCAACAATGTAAAAACTACCTAATAAGTTCAAGATGACATAGTTGCACATTTTAAAAAATGATAAAATTTTCCTTGCAAATTCCTCTACATAGCTAAACAAGGGAGAAGCAAGTGCTTTATTACACATTTGTCTCTCAGAATAGTTTAACTTATTGTCCAAGATAGTCACATAAGTAGACAGAGAAAACAAAACTTATGAACCACTCCTGAAGATTTTAGTCCATGTTAGGAGCAGAGGGGTAGATATCTATATTTTCAAAATGGAAAAATTTCCCTTTGCCTTCAAGAAGAGCTTTAGTAGATTAATAATTTAAAAAACAACAACAACAACAAAAAACTCACTTGCATTCCCGGTGAAAAATGTGTAGGTCAAGTTTAACTCTTTTTACTTCTCTATTACCAAGGATTTGCTGTCTCTTGTAACATTCCCATAGGCAATGTAAGGAATATAATCTGAATGAAACTTCTGTAGTGTGACTGTGAAATGGCTAGAAAATCTCACTGAATGAGAAGCTATTGCTGTCTAGTGTTCAGTAGTGAAACAAAACATCTCCGCTAGGCTCTGCAGGGCTTTATACCAGGTCCATTAATAGCTTAGTTCCAAAAAGGTAAGACCTAGAAGGTCCACGAAAGTAATGTTCAGTTCTGTAAAAGGCTTCTGCAGAATAGAAAAGCATAAAGCAGTTGTTCTGAATGTTGTTTAAAGAGAAATCCAAGCTTATGAGCAATACAGCAAGTAATCATCTTACATTTCAAAGAGGATTTAGGATAAGCATGATATGTGTAAGGAAGAACATTCTAATAATGGTAATACAGAGGTAGCAGCATATGTTGTCCATGAAGGTCTTTGTCAGAAAAGTTAAGGACCAGGTTACAAATCTGTCAAGAATGCTATGGGTATAATAGGTCCTACATTGGAACAGATGGATAGATTAGGTCAATCTTCAAGATCTGTTACAGGCAAATTTTCTGGGATTCTATAACTCCCTTACTTCTTGTGAGAGCTTCTCCATCCTAAAGTAAATATACAGACTTTAGGATAGCAAAGGTGTTCAGGACAACAGATGGGTATCCAAATTGCTCAGCTGATGAATATCCCATCTGCATGTGGAAGGAAAGGACAAAAGCTTCCTGCCTTAGAAAGTGCCCACGATACTTGACCCTATGTCTTAGAGCCACCTACCAGTTAGGGGACCTTTATGATCCAAAGGTGTTGCCTTTACAAGGTAAATGATCCATAGTCTAATGTTGGACTTGGTCTGTCCACTGAATCACGCTCCCTGGAGCTTTAGCTTCCGTAGAACAGAACAAAATTGTTAAATATAAAGTAAGGAAAATTTTGTTGTATAATAAATGATCACAACTGAGAGATATTCACAGTGGTAGAATAAGAACTAACTTCTATACAAGCTATTCACTTTCACTGAAAAGGTCATAATTTGAAAGACAGGTAAACTTTTTGTTTGTGCTGTTGCTGCCTTTGAATATACAGTAGTGTAAAGCAAGTTCCAAGTTCTTGAGTAGAATTGCTACAAATGTTCTTTTTTCATGCCTGGACTTAAGTGATTTTTACAAATGGTTCTTCCAGAGTCCTAGTGTCATAAAGACATGGGTCTTGTAAAAGACTACATTTTTTGCCCCCTGCTTCTGTAAGCCAGAGTGTTCTGTATGGCTGAGACACAGAAGATACAGCACAGAAGGACAGTGACATTGTAAATTTAAAGTACCTCCATATTTGGTTAATACAGCACTGCCAATTGCTGTTTTAAAATCTTTGGAGTTTATTACCTCTGAATTGTCAGAGTTCTAAATTCCTTGAACCAGAAGGTAGATATTGATTCAAAACTGACTAAAAGTTTTTCTGTCTGGAAAAACAACAACAACAAAACAATGAACTTGTTGAAGACTAACATGTCCAGAGGGCCTGAAGTGACTTATTAAAGTTTAGCAGAGCTGATGATGGGGTCAAATGCACTTATTTTTTTCTCACCAGAACACAGTAAATCACCTTGCTGTCCCCCTTGCACTAATAGATGACTTCAGAAGTACAGGCCCCAGTCTGAGGTGTTGATACAATCTCTGATTCCCATGAGCAATAGGGCACTCCTACTGTCTTTGGGCTTAGAAGTAAGCTTCAAAGTCCTGTTTAACCCAGGTTGAAACTATTTTGGATATTGCATCTTAGTACCAACAAATTAGAACCAATAAAGAGAATTTAGTCTTTAACCAGACAAAGTGAACCTATGGAAACCTTTGCCTCAGGCTATCAAGGTAGTTATAGAGGCTGACCTTTAAAAGACTGGTCTAGTTTTACAGCATCTGAAACCTTTGTAGTTAAGCTAATTTATAAAAGCAAACTCATTTTCTGTCACAGGACTGCAGCAGATCACCTAATGTGTCAGAAAGGATTTTGTATTTGGGCATCCTCCTTCACTTAATTGGGCAGATATATCACAGGACATTTTCACTATTTTAATCTTAGGTTGATACATAAAACTGTGTTAATTTTCACAGGTGGAGGTTCACTTTTTCCCACCTTACAGTTTTGCTGTTTGAAACTAAGTTCTTCTGTGTTCCAATCATCAACACAAAATTTGGTTACAGACAGTCAAAAATGAGAAGAAAGCTTTATTCATAAGCAACCATCATTTAGCCAACTTTCATCACCTGTTTTCTCTTTTTTTTTTTTTTTTTTCTGGAACTGCTTATTACGTAAATCCTTTAGCAAGTATTGTAGAAGCATGGCAACAGAATGTGCTAGATGTTATGCACAGAAGGTCTGCTTTGGTGGGGGAAATTATTGAACATGCATATGTCAAGTGCAGGGAACATATTATTGAAGCAGCTCTTACATAATATAGACCCAAAGAGATGCCAAGCATGCTAGTTTACCTTCATGCTACTGTTTTCTTATGAATCAAGGAGCTCAGCTTTTCCTCTCATCAACATATTTCCTTTGGCACTAAATTGAATGATGGTTAAAGAGAAAGTTAGAAAATCCTCAAGCTCTTTGGCTGTGAAAATAGAAGCTGAAAAAAATTTTAAAAGACTTTGTGGTTTAGACCTTTGAGGAGAAAAGAATTTGAAAGCTGGACAGTTTCATAGTGATGCCTGATTTTTTGAATTCAAATTATTAATTGCCTGCTTGAGATAATTTAAGTATTTGTGCTCAAACTAATTGGTGTCATTGAAAATGAAGGATTTAACCTCGGCAGTAGATTCAATCTGTCTGCTCCAATTCATTCCTGCAAAGACAAGAGGAATCATGGTGGGTTGTGTTTTTTTCCCCCTCTCTCCTAAGATTGCTAATCATTTGTTTAAACATTCAACAGATCAGCTGAGTAATGGATGTGTATACTCCCTCATTGTCCTGCTTTATATGACACGACTGTAAGACATGCTCTCTTTGAGGCTAGGGGTAGTTATGGTACTTCAATGGAAGAGAATAAGAGATTATATAATTCATCTGGCCACATTTTTTTAAAAAATTGAATATTATAGATTAAAAATTCAGCTAAGTTGTGACTTTTTATATCTTGACTCCACAGAACATGAGATAGAAAAGCAATAAGGAAACGTGGAGCAGTTATCTGAACTTCAGTCTGAGGTTTTTTTGGAGAATCACCTATAGGTTTTTGTGTGTAACAGAGTGGTTGCGTTTGGGAGGGACCTCCACAAGTCATCTGTTCTGGATTGACATATATATCCATTGTGATACAGAACAGCTAATACAGAACTAGAAGCCATACAAAGATTTTATTGACAGAATTTCAAACACTGTAATGTCTACTCTGGCTCATGGACAAAAGTCCAGAATCCTATGTTAAGCACCTACAGTCCCTGATGAAAGATATAGCCCTCACAAAAATAAAAATATGAATTTGTCTAGCATTAAGCAATGGAAGCAATGGAGAGAAGGAAATTTTTAAGGTCTCACAGCTATCTTGCCTGAGGATGCTGGTTGGATAACGACTGCTTTTTCCTTTTTATTTTTCTCTCTTTATTTTTATTTTATGAAGGAATATTGAAGTCCATCCTTTCCAAGGTGTATGCAATATCTTATTTAATAGAGGATGTGCACAAGGAAGGTCTTAGAACAATTATATAAGGTTTTGTGTCTTGACTCTTTGCCCAAAAGCAGGAAGACTGGGTTTCAGTTCCTTTTAATGACTGAAGATGATTCAAATGTTTCTAAAATTGATAGAGCTTTTGCAGAAAGCATTGTCCAAACCCCAAAAATAGAATTGTCTTTTCTCCTCCTTTTGATACTCCTTCACTGCAGGGGAAAAAAAAACCAAAGCAAACAAACAAACAAAAACCCCCAACAATAACAACAACATACCAGTTAAAAATTCATTGAGCATTCATTAGAAGTTCATTAGAAGAACATTCAGTGGAATCTACGTCTCCAAAATTCTTGATATCTCATTTGGGGGTTCTGGTTTCCACACATAGTCCAATGGATTGTTTATGTCTTTTGTATGGAATAGGAATTCAGAACAGATGATAATTTGACCTTTGCTTTGTTCTTTTGCTACAACTACATGCTTACATTTTGCTTTTGCAAAATTCGCATCACTTGGGACTTGAGTGTAAGATAACGATAGTCACTAGTCTAAATAATTTCTCCTTCATAAAAATAACATGTCCTAACACAGAAACTCACAGTTCACTCTAAATGAAGCTGGGGCTTTCCAAGGTTGTGTTGGAGAGAGCAGCACTTGGTCAGGCCATCTTGGGAGCATAGCAGAAAGCTCCACCTTGTCACTTGCTTTTCACCTTCTCTAGTGAGGTCATGTCCTTTTCTAGTATTGTACCTTAAGTAAATCAACAGATACATTAGGACCTGGGATTCTGATGAAGATCTCTCAGTGAGAGGAAAAGTTCTTTCTTGCTCTATCTGCAATAAATGAAGAAAGCCTCTGATGTGGTTCTGAGTAAGTCTCTCAGCAATGGGGAGGCTGCACCTCAAGTCCTATGTTCAGTTTTGGGCCCCTCACTACAAGAAAGACATTGAGATGCTGGAGCTTGCCCAGAGAAGGGTAGCAAAGCTGGTGATACATCTGGAGCACAAGACTGATGAGGTACACCTGAGGGAGCTGTGGTTGTTTAGCCTGGAGAAAAGAGGCTCAAGGGGCACCTTCTCTACAACCACCTGAAAGGAGGTTGTAGGAGATGGACATCGACCTCTTTGAGAAGGCCACTAGTGACAGGACAAGAGGAAATGGCTGCATCAGGAAAGGTTTAGATTGAACCTAGGAAAAATTCTGCACATAAAAGATTATCAGGCATTGGAACAGGCTGCCCATGGAAGTGGTGGAATCACTATCCCTAGAAGCATTCAAAACATGTGTGAATGTGGCACCTGGGGACATAGTTTAGTCGTAAACATAGCAGTGCCGGGGTAATGGGTGTACGCAACAATCTTAGAGATCTTTTCTAATCTTAATGATTCTATGATAAGATTTGTGTTTGCATGGCATATATAGAAAAAAGCCTCCTTCAATGAAGAGTATATGCCCATCTTTTCACAATTAAATATTTCTCCTATATGCTTTTACACTATGATGAATAATCTTGCAGTTGCACCAGCAATCTTTAGGGAACACTGTATTGTCATTTTTCATTTTGCAAGTACTGACTACCCTTGTACCAAAACTGTACCATAATTTGTCCAACCTGTGGAGCTCCTGTTTGCAAACAGCTCATCTGAGATGCTCCAGCTATTCTTTCCATCAGTCTCAACCCCTATTCTTAACAGAATGACTGCAGCTGAAATATAGCAAGTAATTTTCAGTGCCTTTTTCCAAATGTTAAAGAGTTAAAGTTGCATTGGTAACATTGAAAGAAATAAAATAGAGAGGAAAATAAATAAAATAAAAATGAATAGGAAGGACGAGAGAGAAAAACGAAGAGAAAAGGAAAGGGAAAGAGAGAAGGAGGGAGAGAGGGGGAAAGGACATTTCTCAGAGTAGAATACTTTAATATGAAGATAAATATTTGCATGATTTCACAGACTATGACTTAGAAATCTCAGCCATGAGTGTTCATTAAGTTCATTTAAACTGTATATCTATCTCCATATGAAGACACATGCGTGTTGTTGTTTAGAACCCAGGACAACATCCCATTTTCTAGAAAATCTACTGTAAGTGGAATGATACATAGGAAAGGCAGTTAAATGAGTTTAAATTACATTGGGGGTTGGAAGGGAAAAGGTCATGAACTCAATCTAGTCTTACAAATGCAAAAAACCCCCCACTTTTCAGAGCTTCATTTATCCTCTGAATTCATGATATCTGCCTAGCCTCATTAGAGTGAAGTGGTAGAACAGAAGTAAGGTGATATGTCACCATTCTTTCAACAAGATGATATAAGCCAAGTAAAGCAGGTAGAAATACATTATTTAAAGTGAAGGAATTATCCTCTTTGCCTATTGCTTAGCATAATATAGATTAGACAAAATCTTTTAAAGCTTACATATCTGTAAAGCCAGTTCTCACTAATCTCCATCAATGCCAACTCCCATTCAAATAAATGATGCAGTTCATATTCAAATTCACATACATATGCAGATGCATACATATATATATACACATATATGCAAAGACAAAATAATACACCCATACCACCCATCTTTGAGAAATATTTGGTCTTATGATATTTGTATTATTGTCAAGTATTATTTTCTTAGGATACATTTTAAGGATACATCTTTGCTGAAGGCTTTCAATTTGCCTTCTCAACAGCATCTTTAATTGAGTAAGATGACAGAATAACAGGAAAAGAAAATGTGTTTTTCTCCTTTTTCATAAGTTAATTCATACCCTTGGGATGTGCCAGCTTTTATTGCAAGAAAACTAAGTCCTCTTATGCTCTACATGGGCACTACAGTTGCAGCCTTAGCACTGAGAGTGCAAAGTGGTCTGCCTCGGAAGTGTAATTGTGCCCAAGAATGACCAGCATTAGGGCCAAGAGAGTACTTGAGCCTCAGTGAGCTTCTTGGCAATTGGGACTTCGACATCATCAGAAATGGTATCACTTCATGAAAAAGAGCTGCCGGATTTTCTGCATTTCTGCACAAAACCCTGAAGACAGAGGTAAAGAAGGTAATAAACACCTCTGCTTTGTCTCTGTTCCTGTTTGTGAGGTGACCATCCTCATCCTATAACAGGCCAATGATATTCCTATACTGCTTATTTCCATTAATATATTTGGAAAAACTCTTTATTGTCACCCACATTTCTGAGCAGCTTCAACTCCAGTTGAGCTTTGGCTGCACAAATTTTCTCCCTATAGCGGCATGTCCATACTCTTCCCATGTCACTTGACCTTGCCTTCACTGTGCACACATCTTCCTTTTTATGCCTTATTTCCAAGAGAAGATCCCTGTTCAGCCATGCTGTCCTTCTTCCTCGCCTGCTTTTCTTCTGACATTTGGGAATTGTCTGCTTCTGTGCCCTTAGGAGGTGATGTTGTATGTTTATGGAAATGCTGATGGGCTGCAGAACATGGTGGCTGATGCCTGTGGCATTCCTAGGGCATGCCAAAAAGAACATCCTGGATAGATGTTTTTGCTTACAGAGCAAGATCAAAAGGCCTTTCACCATCTTAATATTTCATTAAGCCCTAGCTAATGAATAGTGTTAAACATACAGAACTGAACTCTATACACATAGTACTTTTGCTTGCCCAAAAAGTACTGTCCTGGTTTTGGCCAAGGATGGGGTTAATCCTTTGCCGTAGCTGGGAGGTGGTGTGTCTGAGGGGGCATCTGCAGGACCCAGATACCAGATACTACCTCATGCTACTGTCAGAGTGGGAGAAGGGACTCTGGTTTCTGAGAAGGGTAAATTGTTCCTATATCAACCCATGACCTTTACCTTTTGTGCCTCCAATTTTCCTCTCTGGCCACCCACAGAATGGGGGGTGTGCTGTGGAAGAGGGGGGAGGGGGAGTGGACTAGCAGCAGTGTTGTTTGGGGAGTCTCAGTGGGAGAACTAAATTGGAGAGCACCATTCCTAAACCACAACAAGTACAGAAAAAAAGTCCTTCTCAGCCAAAGTAGATATATGCAAAGACATCTTTATATCATGCCAAGCCTGAATTCAAACTGAAAAGCAATGACATTCATAAAAACTGTAAAAAAGACAAGATTTCTTGAATTTTTCACTTTTGCAGCTTGGATTGAATTAAGTTGTCCCAGATTGTCATAATACTCTGCTTTCAATCTGTAAACATCATTCAATTTTACTTTGAGTTGCTAGAGGGAAAAATAACAATAGTTGCTCAGACTTTAACGTGTTTTTGTCATCTAGCATCCTGTTAGACTCAAAATATTAGCATCACGAGAAAGTAGTTAGGAACATGTATAGTATTTTCATCCATGTCTATTGACTATCATAGTATTTGGCACAAGGGAACCAAACATACTCAGAAGTGTGAAGTACATGTACAGCTATATGTGATTTTGCACAGCCCAGAATGTACAGAGCACAAGTCCTTGTCAGCCAAAATAGATATATGTGAGAAGCATAAATGAAAATTCAGTGGTATAGAAAAGATCACTGATGTCTGCTATGGTAAAAGCTCCGTCTCCATCTTGATATATCATCATATTCCAACACTATCAATATTAGGGAAAATTTGTTTAAAGGAACATTTTCAGAGAGAAAGTAAATATGGCTTTTTCTAAAACTGCCAAACTGTTTCTAGACAGCTGTATAGAAGGATATGTTAATAATCTACATGCAGCTGGTTCAGACAGTTACAGTTTTTAGAAGTTTTAATCACTGGAGACATACTATCAATCCAAATTTCTTGCCTTTTTGTGTTTGTACATGAATATTTTCCTCTTTTTTTAAGTCAGGAGCAAAATATTTTAACTGTAGGAATAGAAAGCAGTCTTATAAAGGTGGACAGAATAATTCATAAGTAAAGAAAACAGAGTGTGGAGGAGCTCAACAGCTTCCAGCATTCACTGTAAAACTAACTGCAGCATTGTTCCTAAGTAAAAGGAGACATAGCTGAATCTTTGGTCCAGAGAGACTACCGTCCTTCTTCTTTATTCTAATTCAGCTCTTCTGGCTATTCTCATGATGGTATGGCATTCTGTTCCTTCCGTCCTTTCCCTTTCTGTCACATGGATTTATGTGAGATTTTACTGTCTCCACAGGGCTCTGTCGCCATGAAGAGCAGACTGGTAATGAATCCATATTAGAGGCCAGTAGAAAACTAAAGATCAAATTCAGTACAAAGTACTCTTTAAAGACTTCTGAAACTCCTATCATTTCCTGAAACCTGGGTAAGATGGGGCACTCTTCTCAGAAGTGTTAGAGGTAAGTAGCTATCTCCAAGACAGGGTCAAAATGCACAGCCACGATTCGGGGCTTTAGAAATTTAAATCTACTAATTGCATATGTGTATTACTGGTTATGCATATTGTTATGTATACATGCCAGTTACATGTGTGGCAAAACTCCTCTCACAGGTTTTATAAATAATTTTCTTTTAGTTGGTATCATGCACCGCTCTGATAACCACACTGTTTAAATGGGGCATCCACAATTCCTGTTTTCGACATCTGTGTGGAAAGTAGTTTACTTTGTGATATGGCTACATCTGCAAAAACACTGATCTTGTTATCCCACCGATTGCAGTATTTCATGCATACCTCCATGTGATAGATAGGAATCCTTGCCAGGCTGAGCAGGCATGAGACAAATCCTAAACAGACATGCCATTAGTGTCTTCTGTCATTGCTTGATAGGGTTTAACTGGTAGAGAAAGGGTTCTGCCAGCCTGCTACCTCAAGCTGAATTTTATCCATTAAACTTAATTACTGTATTTATATCCTGCTATGATTATGCATTTTCATGTGCACAATCTGCGAAAAACCAAACCAAACCCAACCCAAACGAGGAATACCTAACCAAGATTTTTAAAAGCCTTGTTTGACAGAAGTGTTAATTACACACTTAAGCACATAACACAAAGAGGAATTTAGTTCAGAAAACCTTCCTCTCCCTACCTGCTTTGTTTCTGTGTAGTTTATTTTCCGGGTTGTGAGAAGATGAATTTTCAAAGGACAGTACCTTAAAATGTATCAGCAGTATGTATTGTTGTGTGTCATATAAAAGGAATTATATATTTTTTCTCTCTGACATCTTCTAAAGAGCTGAGACCTGTCTTTTCACTCCTCCAAATTTGTAGCTGCATTTTTGTGCTTCCAAATACATTGGAGGTGCAAGTCAGAAAATTTGCAGCTCAAATGATCTGATTTATAGTTACCATCAAGCACCTTGCAGTGCAGATTTTCTTGTGACCACTGAAATGGAGGCCCAAAGGAAGAACAGTCTTTCAAAAATTCTTTCCTCATATATGCTGTCAAGAAATATCAGGCAGAGGGAAAAAATAAGGACTACAAAATAAAATACAATGAAAGATGCAGTACAGATCTGTAAAACTACATCAACATATTATGAATGTTTTTGTGAGGTACTTTTTATCTTACTCCTTTGCACTCGTGCTTTTCCTTTTTATGAAGAGAAATCTCAGTCCCCAGCATAAAATTCTGAAAGCTAGTGCTTTATCAAGGTATCTGATAAAGTTTTATATAAGTTTTTAAGGACTCTTGGTCTCAAAATATTGTGGCAAATGACGGTGTACAATTAAGATACAGTTTGAAATAAGAACTCGTATCCCTGATGTAATATATTGTTTAATAATAAGTTATGGGATTATTGTGCTGGCACACTATGTGCTTGAGAAGATTTTAAATGTATAATTTTTTTCAGAAATAAAAAAATAGGGAAATTTAAATAAGTAAAAAATGTTATTGCTCAGAATATATATGTATTTATGTATTACAGATCTTGCTGAAAGGTCTAGAAATTCCTTTCAACATATAGTACTTGCATGAATGATGGGGTGTTTTGTCCTTTCTGCTGCTTATTTTTTCTTCTTTTTCCTTGGCTTTGATTCTGAGGACAGCATGCTCTTTTCATCTTGCTAGAGATACGGCTCTGCATAAATCTCTCAGGAGATCTCACTCTACCCAAGCTATTTTATGGAAAAAAAAAAGGAATGCTTCCTTATGTCTGTATAATTTCAGTTGTATAAATCAGTGCATTGACCTTAAAGCCATCCTGACTTTATTGTGGATACCCCTTGTTCAAAAAAGTTTGGCATGTGAATTATAGTAGCCATAACATCTTTTGCCTCCATGTTATGCCCCCATAGATTGAATTTTTTCAGAAAGTGTTTGCACATAAGGTTTTATTTTTCTTGTACAGAAACAGTTTTAAAGAGGGGCAAAAATACAAATGTGAAGGAAAAAAGGAAAAAAAAGAAGTTGTGAGGATGACCAAAAACTAAGACTTGCTGACAAACATTTCCTTGATGATCTGACTGAAGAAAATGCTACCTTGTTTGGAAGTATCAAGCAGTTTTTCCAGTAAGCTGAGAAAAAGCCAGCTAAAGAATAAAATATGGCTATAAAGCTTCACGTAAATTACAGAAATGAGAAAATAAAATATCTGTATATGCTAATTATATGGTGTAGACCTAGTTTTGCATTTCCATAAATCTTTCTCTTGAATTGTTATATTGGCTAGTAATTAAGAGACTTATGACAAATTACTTGATTTATATTCTTAGCCAGGTCTGGACCTTACTATGTAGCGATTTCAGCAGGGAAGTTTTAAGATGCACACAGGAGTATGCCATACTTTACTGAGTGAACCTGAAAGGTCTTTTGTGCTGTCAGATGCTTCTGGAGTCTCCATGGATTTTATGAGAATATATGAACCTTCCAGTTGTGGGAGAATTTGTTTAAAACAAAGACTCACAGTGTTAGAAAGGGAGCAAGGCTGTGGCATCAGGTACCTAGGTATAACTACAATACATTAACAGTGGGACTCTTTTTTTAAAATCTCAAATTAAATCATGTAAAGTAAATATAAAATTCAAATTTCATTAGATTTCCAGGAAGAAATCACTTCCTATGATATCATTTCTTGAATCTAATGTCTTTTTAGCCAATTATACAACATCAGAGAAATGTATGGAATTTTTTGTAGACAGTCTGTTTTACATAAACTTTCTTTGTTCTTGGCAGAGAAGATTGAAGATCACCATTCCAAACCTGACACAAACAGATTTAAAACTTGAATTACAAACTTAACAAAAAATTATTTTCAAACACAGAGAACAAAAACATTTTCCTTCTCTTTGGTCACCGGTGTGGGGTTCTTTGGTTGTGTATATTGGCTTTTTGGTGCTTGCTTTGTTTGTTAGTTTGGTTTTTTAAAGCGGGCTAATTAATTTTGCCTACACAAGTGTATATTTTGTAATCTTTATACATACAAGGTATATAAAGTGTTAAGAGATTAGCAGAACATGCAAAAACACTTCTTTTTTGCCTCATCGAAGGTAATCCATTTCTAGATCTTATATGAAACTAATCATTACAGCCAATCTAATCTATTTAGAAGTGTTAGTCATAAAAAAAGAGAAAGAAAATCCTTTAGAAAACTGATAATTTTACTTCATGCCTAGGATCTTTGCCATGAAAAGTAAATACTGAATTCTTCCCTCTGAGCTATACAACACATTTTTGTAAGGAAACCAGAACTTAGACCTTGATAATTACTGGAGGATTTGCAGGATATTTAAGTATGATATGTAGCGGTACCTGATACAAAGAGAAGAATATTATGCAAGCAGCATGAAAATAAGGGCTGTATTCACAGATAAGGAGAGGAGTTTTAATTCTATTTTAAGAGTCACACAAGTACGTGTCAGCCATTATAATTATTGCCACAGGTTGGAAGGTTGCAAAAGAGCAAAATGTTTATGGATTAGTAATCTCTTGCAGCCACAGGTGTCCAAAAGTGTTACTTCTCTTCAGAAAAAAAAAATAAAATAAAAAGAAAGCGGAGAGGGAGAGGTGTGACATGTTAAATATAGGCAAGTCACACTTCAGTGTGGAGCTTCTAGCAAGGAACTGACGGTGAACCCCTGAACAACTCCTGTTCTACTGCTGTAAATACTGTTTTGCAGCAGTGAAATCTTAATTTGTATTTTTCTTCCATTTAACTACTCCAGTGGTAAGAGATACCTTGTACCAATTTTTATCTTTTCACTCCTCATCTCCCTTCCCTGCCCTTTTCTTTCTTAATTTCTCTGCCTAAGATTTCCAGGGGGAATGATGTCTATAAATTAAACTAACTGGCCACAGTGTTATGTGATTATTGTCTAAGTGGAACAGATTTATCATCTTCAGTTTTTCATTTCCTGTTCTAAGATTTCTGTTAAAGACGTATTACTCATGAATGACAAAAGAACTAACAACAAGAAAGGCTATTTCCCAAGGGGAGTAGGTACGTTCAGAGTGTGTTTATTATCAAGCTAATGCTCTTCACCGATAACCAATTGCACATTCTATTAGATTTTGTGCTCGGCTTTCTAAAAACTGTATATATTACCAGGTGGGGTTACATGTGTTAATCCACTGAGACCAATGAAAGCTACTGCCTCTCTTAATACTTCAGAACATTGTAATTTTTCACCCTAGTCTCTCATCACCTCTTCTATCCTGGTCCCATGCTAGTGTGTTGGCTTGGATGAGAATGCCAAGTAGAAGGGTCCAGAAGTACAGTTCCCTGCGTTGTAAATGTAAATTAGAGATCCATGGAGAATTTCAGCTCTCATAAAGTCTCACTTTAAGGCACCCCGGGTTGAATTAATCGTTATTAGTGCATTGCAGTCTGCTTTAATTAATATAGTCCATTAACATATAATAAAAGTTCAAAATGTAATTGAAAATTGTCAAAAGAATCTGACTGATAATAAAAGATCTATGCCCAGATGATAGTTTCGGTTTTAAACATACAGGAACAACGTTAAATATCACCTACATCAGATATATACGCTCTCATCTGGAAGAGACCCCAAGTGAGCACTGCACACAGTAACCACTAAGCTTCCCTCTCTTCCTGACTCCCTGGCTCTGGGGCGTAGAAGCTGCTGTATGATTTTGGAACAGAATATGAGAACCCTTCTGTCCATGAGTATCTGATGTTATTCTTTTCTTCTTTTAATTTTCCTCATTCCAAAATACAAATAGCATAGTTTGACAGTGATTGCAACAACATGGGAGCTCTCTGTGTGTAAGCAGCGTTTGGCTATTCGCCGTGTCCTCTGATTACAGCCTCTCGTAAATGAAAATGATGTGCCTCTTTTTCACCTGTCACAAAGCTGTATCTCAGGAAATACATAGCACAGACTAAGAGGCAGACCAGGGATTTCTGCATTCTGTTCTTGTCTCTTCTATTTGCTGAATTCTGTGTGTTTCAGTTGTTGCTTGCATAAAATGGAGTACCAAAATTTAAGGTACATTGCTGCTGTGGGGACATCCGTGCCCTAAATTTAAACTGACTTTGGCAAAACAGATGCTCAAGCACTTGCCTTGCTTTCAGTCTGTTGCTATGCTGTGTGCTACAGCAGCTGTAGCGTATATACCTCCATTAAAATCTAACGTTCAGATGCCTTCAGGTGCTGCAGTCACATCAGGGCTGGTGTTGCCAGTTACCACCTTCAGATGCTGAACTAAGACAATAAGTTAAAAATTTGTTAGGCTCCCTGGACTCTCAACTGAGACGGACAGACAGATTTAAAAGTAATTAAGAAAACTGACTTCCAGATCTGACAATAGTATTCTGGGTTTTAGTCCTTATGCTGAATAAAACAGAGCCAGGATCTCACCATTGGCTCTGAGACAAGTTAGCAGCAGCTAACTGTTAATGTTGGCCCATTCCAGCAAATTGGAGCAGTTCAAAACAAGTGTTGGGCGCTAGCTCAGCCCACAGTAAGCAGTTTGCGTCCAGCACTCAGCCTAGCTCACTTTTCTTTAACAGTACTTTCTTCATCAAATTATTAATGAATCCAGGTCTTATCATCCCACCCCTCTGAGACACTTGACCTGAAGGAACAAAGTTGTCATGTATGACTAGATTTTCTTCACAATCAGTGAGAGAAAAACACGTGTCTGAAAGGCAGATCATCCAAGCTAGGGACTTCATAAGGCAGTATCCTGAGCCCAAAGTTAGGTAAAACTAACACATTTCCTATTGCTCTCCACTGTCGCTAGAGGAGCCAAAAAAAACTCTCTCTTTCACTGATTTGTCAGGATTTAGACACTCTAAATTCTTCCTTATTGACCTAAACTTTGTGCAGTGTGACAGGTAGTCACCTGTCCTCCTTTCTCTTAAGTGGGGGGTTTAGCCAAAAGGATAAAAAAATTAGCAATCAAGTAAAAGCACTCTTTCAGTACTCCTATTTAAACTGGCATTTTCAAAAGCCTTTTGCCGGAATCTGCCACAATTTGTCAGTTGCATTTAATCGCTACTTTGAACACTAGGCTTAAAAGAGGCCCATCTTATATATCTGGACATAACACTTCTTGCAAGGCTGGATCAAACTTTATTAATAGGCATTACGGAAATGTAGGGAATATGACACTGAGAAGGGAGGACAGATGTAACACCAATGAAGCTTCCCACTGCTCAGTGGAAAGGGAAGTTTTGCTTACTGGTTTGCCTCGTTTTTAAATTTACAGGAAAAATCAAGCTATTCTTTTGCTGTGGAATCAAGACCCCAGAAAATAAGGACTAAACTAGTCTTATAAGTAATGGATTACAATGTCCCCGCTTACTATAATCTTATCTCTTTAACCACTTACACAGTAATTGTTCGACAAAAGACTGACACTCTTTTCTATTTCCTGGTTGTGATCCTTCAGGATTGCAGCCATTAAAGAATCATCAAGCAGAAGAAGTGCAAAGTCTTTGTTGCCCATTTTTCAAGCACCTTTATTAAGGTTTCTCTTTTTCATTTACTTGTAGCACACGATTTCTCCAGTAACGATGTGCTGGTACTTGATTTTCTTTCTGCTTGACAACAGGCTCGATTAATTTTTTTTAAATGCCTTTCGGATTTAATTTCCTTCTCCTGGATTAGCAAATCAAACTGAGCAGAGTTGGAGAACAGCTGTATATTCTTTTTCCACAATATTCTTGTATTTATATTCCTGATTGTAGAGGCTGGACATTTATAGCATGTGAAGCTCTGGACTAACAAAGTATTCTTAGTATTTGGACTTGAGTCAACCAAGATAATGTTAGATACTTTAAAAGTAAAGTTTGGAGTAAAAATTTTGATCTCAAGTTGAAGAATTCTCTTCAGAGTAGTAGTTTTCAGATTATCTAAGCTGTTTATATCAAAAAGAAAATATTTTTGTTCACATTGCATGAAACACATTTTTAACATGATCATTTTTATCAAAAACATATTTTTAGCTCTGCTATCCATTGCTGGTAAGATCCTGGCAAGAATTCTTTTGAACAGACTAATACCCGCTATAGCAGAGGAGCTTCTACCTGAAAGCCAGTGTGGTTTCAGGGCCAACAGAAGTACCACGGACATGGTATTTGTTCTCAGGCAACT
>JAWMRA010000001.1:58847484-58903885 GCA_035584735.1 Pseudotriccus pelzelni | reverse complement strand
TTGTTATTCTGACTTATAATCTCTCTTTTGAGTTGAGTTCAATTCCCCTGCTGGTTAACTTTTAAACCAGCACAGATTGCCATGAAGTCTATCTTCCAGTTTCAGCTGTTGCAACAGATAGCAGTTTACCATTTAAGAGAGACAGACTTTCGAAAAAAAAAATCAGTCAAGATTCTTCTACTCCATCCATGTAGTTTCAGAAATTACTCTGCAAGTACACTCAGCTCTATTAACTTTGGTACTGTATCATGTGGCACCTGTGGTCAGTCAGGACCTGTGGCAGAGAGATTCTTGCATATACTTCATAGGAAATGAAATAACATGTCATCAAGGCATCAGCTAGTTATAGCAAAACATTCAGTCGTCCATTTAATGGCAGGAAAATCTCGCTCTGACTAGTGAATTTTAACATGGGGAACTACGAAAAATTTTCTCCCCAAGCAGCTGTGATTTTTTGAGGAGAGCTTCTCAAAACAATAGATAAAAAGACAAATTAATTATAACTGTATTTTTTAATTCTGTTAATTTTAAGCAGAATATGATATATGCATTATGGAAACTGAGCAAAACATGTTTATTGACACTTTCTGTAAGCTGGATGAAATTCAATATATTTCTCATATGAATGTCACCAGGAATATTAGGCTGTGTATTCTCTTAAAAGCATCATCATTACTGTCCAACTAACACATAGTCTGACATTTGGCCTCAAAATGTTTCATATAGATCTCAGCATCAGCTGCCTTACTCCTTTCACAAAGTGAATGTCTTCTCTACTGCTCGCTGTTTATGGCAGTCATCATTAATGGTTGACTGAGACATGATTTGTGTCACAAACAGTGAGGCAGATGATCCAAATGGAAAAGCTCTGCTGGCCCAGGGCCAGTGTATTCCAATAGCCCAGGTGTCTCTGCAATGCACTCCTGGAATCAAAGTTAGGATATCCAAGGCACCTAACCACATTGTACAAGGAAGTAGACAAAACACTACTTCCAGCAAAAGGAAGAAATTAGCAGACTGGAGTGATTCCAACAGAGGACCACTAAAATATGAGGACACTTATAGGGCTAAAGCATATAATGCAGTATGTGAAACTGAGGGATCTGTGTTTGCCCAGCACTCAGAAGAATGTAAGTGTGGCAACCTAATTGCTATCTCCAAGGTTGTGATAGTATAATATAGCAATAATCCAGTGTGATCACGTTTTCATCACAGCAGCCTTACTTTTCATAGAAGCACCCAACAAAAGAAAAAGACAACAGACAAAAGTTGCTTCTAAGTTTGCCTGAATGTAAAGGAAAAGCTTTTCACAATGAGGTCAGAGACAGGAACTGCATGACTAGAGGGTCTAAGGAATCTTCACTCTTGCAAACACTCAAAACTCAGCTGCACACAGCCTGAGGGAAACTGACATTATATGAATCCTGCTTTGAGAGGAAAGTTTGCACCAGAAAACTACAAATGTCCATTCCAACCTAAAGTATTCTGTAGTTCTCCAGTTCTTGTCATCTCAGGTCAACTCTGTTACACTTGGGAAAGGACACACTTTCACAGTCACCTTTCGGACTGTCAGATCAGGGTAGACAAGTTTTAAGAATAGATAGCCCAAAGGTAGGATGAACAGATAAGAGAAGTGTCACCCCTTGGCAAAACACAAGACATTCCAGTGTTCCAGAAAGGTCTGGGTGGCAAGGTTGGTAGAACTGATGATATAGGTGTCATGAAGGGTGTTATACTGCATGAGAACTTAATGATTTCCAGGTTTATCCAAGAAGATCTCAGAAATTAAGAGAAATTTTTCTCAGCAGTGTGCTTATAATATGTCAGTCTCTTGTGTGAGTAACAGTCTTTCCAACCGAACCAATACCAGTGATGCTTTGGTTGCAGCAGAGAGGAAGTGGACTGATGTCCAGGAGAGAATAATGCAAAGGAACACTAACAAAATCAGAGACATGATCCCTGTAGATACTCTGCATGTGGCCTGAGAATGTTTCAGGCAGGGAACTTCAAGAGAAAAGGAAGACATACACAATTCCAACCTTTATATTAAATTCATGCTCAGCAATGGACACAAATGCCAGTAAGGTAGTCTCTATACCTACCATTGCATCACAGTTGGATATAAAAATCAAGTGCAGCAAAAGAACCAGTGCTGACTTTTAATAGGAGGTACCAGTAACTTGATTCTTCTTCCATTTGTTTTTGTTCCTGTGCAGACTTTATAAAAGAGAATATATCTGTCCATATCTGCCCTTCCTCTGAGAACATGCTCAGACTTACAGATTTATGGTTTCTTTCAAGGGAGGTAGCTCTTTTAAGTGGAGAAGCTACACTCACCATTATTTCCTTTTTAAAGACTCCTAGTGTTTCTTACTAATAAGTTACCTGTATGTCTCCTGAGGCATTCAACACCAGCTGAATCAGTTTACTTTCATTGTTAGACTGTGTCTGTTACTGTGTCAGTCTTCCTTAAATGGTCCCTATTACTCAGAAAACTGCCAGCAATAGGTTATTTGAAGAGATGCTCAGTGTGGTTTATAACCACTAGAATACTCTGACTGAAGACTATACTGGTGCTATTTCAGAGAACACATTTGAAGACCCTGTTAGACTGAAGATGATGGCAAAGAAATTTTGTCATGGAACTACAAACATTCAAAACAGTAGCAACAAATGAGGGGCTTTTATGTTTTGGCAGTGGGAGTGAGAAGCAAATGAGAGGTTTAACACTAGTGTAAAGCACACTGATGCACTTCAGAAGAGCCGAAGGAAAATTTAAGTAGGTGGGAACTTTTTTTTTCTTTTTTTACAGAAGAAGGCAAAAGAAGACATTTATTATGTAAAGAAGACAAGGCAGAAAAAATCAGATATAAGAGTCAAGTTTGTTCACCTGCAGTATTTTGGTTTTCTCAAGTTAGGCAGAGTAACTCTTTTTCAGAGTTATAATTATCAAATGTTAACATAGGTTAATATCTAATATGTTGTGCTTCTTTCCATGTTGCCAGTGTTACAAAGACATCGTTTTGCATCAGGAAGTCCTCTTCTAGCAGTGTGGCTCTGAAAGCATAACTTTCAAATGCTTTTTAGAGTTTATGCCTGGTGAATGAGGCTCTTTACCTTGTGAACTTTCACGTTATTGGGCCGAGGGAAATAGATGCTCTTGTCCTTTCAAGATAGAGTTTCAGCCATAACACTTAATTTCTGACCTTTGTGGGTTTAGCTTATACTCCATTCTGACCTTCAGAATACTGGCATGAACATATGCATTTGCATATTATAGATCCACAGCCTGAAACATCTACCCAAATATAGAATAAGTAGCTGCTGGGTATGCATAATGTTGGTGGGGTTTTTTGTGCTTTTGTTTTTAGTTGGTTGGTTGGTTTTTTTTGTTACATCAGTGAGATTTTTTTTTTTACTCAGTAATATATATATGTATTGGTAGACGTGTATGTGCTTTAGAACACTAGAACCCATAAATTATAAGCCCTGAATGTAAGGTTTTATATAATGAAAAGGCTGACAGTCCCTTAACTATACTAGTAAGAACAGACACTACTATAGTGTAAAAGGAACTCTTATCCAGCAGAAGAGTGAATCTATAAACTCTTGCTATGAAAAGGACCTTTCTATTTAGTTATATTCTATCTGCAAATAATGAACTCTTTTTTTTTTTTTGCTGGTAAAAAATTAGGCTGGATTGGATTTTAATGCTTTCTTTTTCATGCTTCTCATCATTCTACATCTGTATTGACTCTTCCTTTCAATCATTTCCTTTGTGATTGCTCAGATTCATGTTTCCTATAATTTGGTAGGCTAAAATGCTAAAACGTAATACGCTTGAAGTTTATACTGGGAGTCCCATGCAGCTTGTCAGCTCAGAACCTGACTTTCATCTTAAATGGGCAAAGCAAAAAGCCAGCAGAAAATGGAGGCAAAGAAGAAGAATAAAAGTTGTTTATATTTCTGAATTGGCTAATGCTGTAAGAGTTATTCTGGAAGAGAATACCTTTCTTTTCAGATAAGTACTGGCAGCTGTGCCATCTGCAGTATAGAATACTTGCTTTTGAAATAAACAGTAATTCTGTGATAGCTGACTTATATTTACTTAGATAACGCAAACTATACTTTCTTTTCCTGAATTCATTCTGCTTTCATTTATTCAGCTTGGCAACTTACCTTGTGTACAAGCTGTCAAAATTTGACTAATGGGCCTCTGGGAATCATCTGATCAGTAAATCTTTCCCTTCTCAGTCTCCTTTGCCTTTGTTGAACTGCTTTGTCATTATAGTAACCAATTGAATTAGAATTGTTTTTTTATTTGATGGGTCATTCTCCGAAACACAGACAAAAATTACAACAACAGCATGGGAACAAATTGAATGGAGAAGGGGTGGGGGGAAGCTTAATTTATTTTTTATTTCTCCCATGAATAAGAGTCTTAGATTTCCCAGTTCTACCTGAGAAAGATGAAAAAAGAAATCTACCTGTTTATGTGAGCAATAATTATATATTCTGTGTAAGAAGAAAACATTCTGCTGTGCACTGATGAAGACTGTTAGTCATTTCATCATGTTCTGCAGCATTGCTCCTCCTGACTGTGCACAATACTAATAAAACAAGTTAATGGAGTTTATTCTGTCACAAACACTACAATTTCAAAGAGCTGATTGCAGTCTATGGGAAATCAGTGTCTAACAGCGTCTTAAAGATGCACAGTAGTTTTAACGTATTATCCTACAGAAGCTATACATTAAAGCACTCCAGTTAGATATGTAGGAAGATATGGAGAAAGAGGCAACAGCATCCACACTGTTACTAGTTCACAGACCATTTTATGATAGCTGGATCAGTACACAAGAGTCCCTCCATTCCAGTTTCCAGTGTTTATGGAGTCTCCAAATGATAGTTTGTCTGAAAGTCAAATTAGCTAGAATACAGAAACAAGAAATTCACATTTTATAAGATGCATTTAAACCAAATTGTACTGTTTAATAAGTAACTTGCAGCTTGGATTTCTGTTGATAGAGATGTACAAACCAAATGCTGTTTCTCAGTCTCTGAAATTGCATGTTATTCATACTAAAATATGAGGCTGATTATAAGATGCAATGGTAATCAGACTGAATTAATAGGAGCCCTTCAACAAACCTTCATTTCCTCAAGACTCATGACATTCCCTGTAAGTAGACATTGAGAAAATGTACTATTTCAGAAAATAGATTTCTATTGTTATGTGAGGATTGAGGTATATTGGTTTGGTTAATCAATAGAACTTCCTAATTTAAAATATTGTTTAATAGACATGAAGGTTTTCTACGGGATAATATGTTCTTCTACCCCTTCAGTCTAATTCCAATTAAATCCTAAGAAAAGATAAAAATGAAAGGAAGATGTTTCGATGTTCACTGGACTTTAGGATCAAAGAAATGCATTTCCATTATGAAACACTACTATTTTACTTCACTGTCTCCTTATAAGAAACTCATTTCTTTGGCTCATGGAATACTAATTAAAGCTAAGGGATCTTAGGAAAGCTAAGGCTTATTCAAATTTCTAAATTTAAAATTTTCTAACACATGCAGACACTAATGGGTCTATCTTTGTGTAAAATTGAAATGCAGAGAAACTAGCAGGAATACAGTAATAACATTGGAGACAAAGTAAAATAGAGTTAGTTTATAATCGGCCTGGTCACACCATGAGCAGAATGTCCTTTGTTCTCGTTTGAAATGCTTTTTGTGCCTTGGTGAGAAATAGGGACAAAAGGGAAATGGCAGCAGCAGATGTGTACATAAAATGTGTACACTGTTAAACATATGGCCTTAGATGAGTACAAACAGAACTGAGATGGTGGGATTGCCTTTTCCATACCGGAGTTTCTGTCATACATGATGTCTAGGCAGCAAACTTCCTTTGCAGCCAGTACACTGACAATCTCTAGCATACAGCAAATGTTGCCCATATAATTTTAAATGTCTTTAGTTCAGTCCTAATGTTTTCTCATTTTTTGCTGTTTACTGTACTATTTTCAAGGTTAAGGGCATTTTATAAAGAGATATAATCCCATGTATTTAAAGACATTATTGATCTCATTTCCATAGTTTCGTTTTGCAGTGTAAAGTCTGTCTTTAGATAAAATATATGGATTTTCAGAGCATCCAATTAATGATGTATTAAACACTGTATTTTTTCCAAAAGTTTTTAAAGTGCATAATATTTTGTCATTAATTTTTCAAAGTAATTTCGTATTTCATTCCTGTTAAGTATTCCTTGTCTTCAATAATAATCTCTAATACTTTCTGTTAGTATAGTGTCTGAGTCAATCTGCAAATCATATATAAACATAAACACAAATATAAATATAGTATCTCATTATCCTATATTTCTGATTAAGGGGATAACAATAGGTCAGTGGGATATTGATAATGGGGCATATTCTCTATTCTTTTCTCAGATATATTGTTAAATCTTGAATAGGTCTGCTGATGTGCAGGGTTTATGGCTTCATTCTCCAAAGTAAATGTGCAATGTTGCATGTGCAATGTTGCATGCGTGAATGTAAAAGCAAGATCAAGAAAGGGTATACAGAGATGCTTAGGATGAATCTGACTGGAAGTTGCCTTAGGGAATGAAATTAATATTAGTCAAATCTTCTTGTCAGAAGATGGCAGAAGATGTTAGTGCCCCGTTAGGATAGCAAGAGCTCTGTTCAAAGCCCCTACTAATCTGATACATCTATTGTTCATCATTTTATACCTGCTTCAGCTTTTGTTCTTATGAGTTGTGAAACCAGCAAGCAACAACTTCTGTCTAATACTGTTGAGCAACACTTGGGGCAGCAGTTGAGAATAGGTAGAGCATTAATCTCTAGTTTAAGTTTCATTGAAAGTTCCATTGACTTCATTGGGATGTAAGTGTACGGTTATGAGGACAACATCTCTACTGCTGAACTACAAAGAAACAGAGTCATGAGCTGCAGACTGAGAGCTTTCCGTTTCTTTGATACATTTCCTCCACCTTAAGCTTGTGCTCAAATAAACGTCTTCCACTATGTAACCTGCAAGGACTTGAAAGATCTTTGTTTAGATATTCAAATCTAAGAGAATAAACTCCGTAAAATAGCTTTTTACAAGCACCATAAAAAACACATGTATAGATCCTGACCTCTGATAACAGCCTGCAGTTGCTTTGTCCACCTTTTTCGAAAGTGGTATGCTCTATTCTCTCTCACACTGTTAGGAAGAAATAGAAGTGTGTCGTAAAATGGGGTTATTCCATTAGTTTTAGTTGGACTACAGCTTCAATCACATGTACGTTATCTGCTGGTTTTTGAGTTTTGTTGGTTCTATTAAGCATTGAGAGCAGCGGTACTGAGAACATCTAACTAAAATTTGAAGCAAATAAAGATATTACTAATAACAACTTTTAATTACATATTAATATTGAAATGGAGTAACAAAGTACTCAAAAATAAGGCCATATTTCTTCGCTTTGAATAAAACTGAGGTTAATTCTCAATTTCTATCTACTCATCATAAGTTTTCATAACCTATTTTATGTAAAGAAAATGTGAAAGTAATCAGCCTAACCAATGTATTTATGGGACTAGCAGGGAAGTAGCCGCTATTATCTATAAAAGGTTCTTTAGCTCTTTGTTCTGTAGTAGGTAAGATCTATAATTCTTTTTACTTTCCTATGTTATGTAAGGATTTCTCTTGATACCAAGGTCCCTTAGATCCATCTTTTCCCAATATGTAGATAATTCCTTCTTTCCTTCTTAAGAAAGCTGTGAAAATGAGGCACCAGGGAATGAAAGTCCCATTTGAGTTCCTCAGACACTGTATACAATCCAATGCAGCACCTTTTATTTCAACATATCTGTAGGAATTTGTCACACATTACTGAAATCCTCTCAGGGGAAGTACAGCAGCTGTTTAACAATACTTGGCATCAGGCCACAATGTATTAAGGCAGGAAGTGATGAGCCAAAACATATGAAATTGAACTACAGGGGCAAAATAGGTATGCAAAATGTAAATCCTCAATCGGAATTTGGCCAATCCACCAGGACTAAAACTGCTACTCTTGCAAATAGTGCTGTGGAATTAAAACACAATTGTGGTGTGCTGGATAGAAGTCTTACTAATCCCTTTGTTCAGGAACTTGCTAAGAAATATTGACTATGTAGATATCAGCCAATTTATTGAAGCTGTAGCCCTAGGGAGCTAGTGCAAGTTGTAATGCATTACGATGTTCTGCTCTGCGGCATTAGTGCAAAATATATACCCATAGTAAGTCAATTTTAAATGCATTTTTCTAATGTGATTGATCACAGTCAGAGTGTAAGGCTTTGGAACTACTTCACACTCTAAAATTTTTTTTTTGAAAGTCAGAGTTGTTTATATCGCCAATGCTTTTAAAAATTATATGTGTTTCAGATGTATTATGAAGCCTTATTAAAGTTTAAATTAAAGACATTAAAATGTTGAGATAACTGATGTAATAAGGGTTTTTTTGCACCAGTATCAGCTCAGGATTTGAACCAGCTGAAGAGAACTCTGAAGAGAGTTGGATAATCAACTGTACTGAGAGATAAAGGAAGATATTTCAAATGAGTAGCAATGTGTAAAGGCAAACTAACTCTATCTGTGCTGTGGCTGTGCTAAAAAGTAGAAAGACTGGTAGCAGATGATATCTAGGGGAGAAAAGTACTGTTAGAGAAAGTACTGAAAATTATGGTTTAAAATAAAATAAAAAAGCAGGACTAAACCATAAGAGGTGGTATGATGGAAGTCTTTCCTCTTTTAAAACCAGGAAGGTAGAAGAATTCTGCAAATCTTGGAATGTGGATATTGCTGGAATCTATATTTGCAGTAGTCATCTCTGACAAGTAAAGCCCAGATCAATCCAAGGATTTAAGTAAAGAGAAAATGGAAAGTTGAAAATCAAACATGGCATTAGTTAAAAAGTAATTCACTCTGATTACTCCTGTTTGTCGGAAGGTCACAGGAGAAAATTAATTACATGACCAAAAATGTGATGAAAATACATAGAAGTCATATTCAGTTTTCAATAGAAAATGCTCTAAATCACATATAAATAATTTGGGGTTTTCTAATTGCGGGAAAGAAAACGATTCAAGAGAATCAGGCAGTAGCTGGAAATAGTCATTGAAAGTAAAAGAAACAGGGTAAGAAGGATTCAGACAAGTAAATGTCTATATGATATGAAGATAAAAGGGACATATTATGAAAAAATTAGTTTTTGCAGATAACGTGCATTCTAATGTAAAGCAAGAACTTCTTAGGAATATGGGTCAATTAATTTCCATTGGATGAAAACACATCTAAAGTGGGGTGTTCCCTGAGGCTCACCAAACCATCATTTGTAGGCAGAATTCATAAAAGATTTTGCCATTCTTGATTAAAATTGAAAGGAAAAGCATATTTCATATCTTCTAGCTAACAAAACCAGCCAGTTGCTTTTGCTTCTTCATGATTGTAGAAAAGTATGGAATAATGTATGTTTTATACATGTAAGTATAATCATCAAACATAACTCTTGATTTCAGAGTCTACTTTTTCCAAATGCTGGAAGATGCTTTTAAAAGTGTCATAGCTTCATGAAATGAAAGACAAAATATTTCAAACCTTTTGAAAGCTATAACAGGAATTACTGTTAACTGTGTAAAGAATCCATAAGAGTCACTGGACATTTCTAGGATACAAATTAGTGTATACTATAATTCAAACATTAAAAGCAAAATTAGAAATAAGAAATTTGGGCTGTGAAAACAGGTCTTCAATTCTACTATCAAAGGTAATTATGTGACTATATTTGAAGCTGTCATGGAGTGCCTAGAAGTTCCTTTAAAAATAACTTATATGATTTCTTAGTGCCTCTTCCAGACCATCTGAAACTGATAATTGTTTGACCCTCAGAGGTAAGAAAGTACTTCACTGGCAAGTGTCTTCTAACGTCTAACTTTAGTCAGTGACAAATTGTCACGATCATCAGGAGGCATTTGGAGAAGGAGAGGACCAGAAAAACAGATTGTTGGGCATCTTAAGATCAACTTTTCAGTAGCGCAGGGTGCAAGGGAGAGGGGAGAGGGAAGAGCAACTGTGACCCTGAAGAACTGCGTGATAGTCTAAGTACTCTAGAGATGCTAAGGACAGAGCTAACGACCTTTGATAACTTGAGAGTGTGTGTACTTATGTATAGGTCAAAGAAGAGAGAAGGAGTTGGAGAAATGCAGACAGCTCTATGACAACACTTGGAATTCATGTTTTAGAGCTTAGTGGAGTATACTGTGGCTTCAATACCAGCTCCTGGTAAGTGCTGATTCTTTATGGGAAGTACAAAACAAAAACTTTCCAGTCATTATCAGGCATATTTCACCTTGCAGACAAAGAATATTGGCTGAAGCACACATTAAGTATTTGAGCTTTACAGTTCATTTAAGCTATACAGACAAAAAAACCCCTCCATCAATAAAAAATCTTGAGAATGACCTTATGCTCCTTTCTTTACAAAAGAAAAAGCATATGCCGTGTAGATGAATTAGATGATGAGATACCATGTACTGTAGTTTAACTAAAACCATTGATCTTTACAAATTATACTCATTTGACAATAGGGATCCATCAAAGTCCAGCAGTACAATGCCAAAAAAAATATTTTTTTCTTTTAATACTTTTGCTGCTTTTATCTTTCCTCACCCTGTTTCTTCTTATCTTCTCCATTTTATGTTGATGGCACTAAATGCTAATGAGGTCATTCCTGATCCTATCCCAGTCAGCCCTTTTGGCATGATTATTTCTGGAGCTGAACACACCGTGTGGAATAAATGAGATTAGCGCAGTAGGAGATATTTTCAGAGTTCCACGTAAGAGCTTCCACTGATAGTTCACCTTGATGGCACAGGTTTATCTGCATTGCTAATTTGTGTGCTTGAGCCTGCATGCGTGAGTTTGTGTGTGTGAGTATTCTTGTCGGCAGTTCAGTCCCACAGATACTACAGTACAAGGGGGCGGCTTTCCTATTTGTCAGAACTATGAGAAGGATCTGTCTTCTCCACCTTTCTTAGGTTATTTTCGTTGCTGGACTGTAGAAGTATAAGGAACGCTGAGGAGTGATAGTCTCAGGAGAACCACAAAATGAAGAAGAATCTCTATTAACAAAGCTACAGATTCTGTAAAGTTGTATGAAACAGTCAGTGATGATAAAAATAGTTGTGATCACACAGAAGTGGATTTGGACTTGTCTTTTTATTTGTTTGGTTTTGCAGGGTTTTTGTTAGTTTGTTTTGGTGGCAATGCGGATTGTGTTATGCTAGTTTAGTATTTAAACAAATTCTGATTTTTTAAAATTTTTTTATAATGTTTTTTCTTTAACTTTTCATACCAGCTTAACTGGTTCTTGCATGTAGGGTAAAGTTTGGATTTTTTCCGCCCTTCATTTTTTTTTCATAAGATATCACTGAACTAAGTTTGCAAATACACATTTACTTGTTCAAACCCTTAGCTGACCTATAGTAACTTTGATGACCTCATGTGAAATAGAACTGACCTAAAGCTTGTTTATCCTGTAACAACTTATCTGCCAATTTAATATCCAAAAGAAGGCTATATGGCTGTATTATCTCACATCTGTTGGTTGCTGACCTCCTCTTAGTTCTGAACTAGATAGATCTTGACTCTAATCCAGAGTGACAATTGTAGTGTCCCTCTATCTTGAAAGGGATTTGGCTGATGTAGAGATCCTGTTGAAGCTCTTATGCCATTTTCATATCCAAGTCCAGAACAGTAAGAAGGAGAGAGGACTGTAACAACATAATAATGTTTATCTTCAAAATTTGCTGCTAGATGCCACTGGTTTAGTGCAACTGAGACTCTTCATGGGCACATTTGCAACCCCCAGAGATTTGTGAAGTATTTAAGTCAAATATGCATATGTACATCTTTTTCATTACAGTTAAATGCAAAATAAAACAAAACAAGCAAATAAACAAACAAAACAATCCACCACACAAAGCTAACACCAGCTGTGTAAATGTACCGATTAGCTCTCTAAATGGGGAAACACAGAGATTTATTGTAGTGTTTTTAGCCATTAAACTAGGAAGTAGATGCCTCATCTTCTCTAATTTGCAGCCAGTTCCTGACTCAGGTTTTCCTCCCTTGATCAGTTCAGAGTCAGCAGAAGTGTTGTATGAATAAGTATGAAATATAAGCTGAGTAAGGACTCCATTCTTGATCTACAGAGACAGAGGGAATGATTATAGGATGGACAGTCTGTTACTCTTAATAGAAACAATTTTTGAAAGAAAATATTTTTGGGAACTGGGGGTCTTTTCTTTTAAGCTATGTTGACATGAGAGAATATTTAGCAATTTACCTAGTTCCTTCGCTAATTGGTTGGGGGAAAAAAATGAATGTGGAGTTAGATACTGTTGTCAGAGTTCCAACTTCTGGCTCCCTATAGGGCTGCTGCAGAGTAGATAGCAGAGCATTTGCAGGTGAAAAAACAGTATGCATCAGTGTCACAACACAGTCAGTCTTAGAGAGAAAGAGCCCTCATCTTCTTTTCTTCCCTCAAATTGAAAAGAGAAGAACATGAGTTGAAACCCACTTTCATTCTCACAGATGTCAACATCAAATTCTCACTAAACCTAAAAGGGGCAGAGTCAAGCACAGCTTGAGCTCCTTTTACTTGTCTTTCCTTGCACAAACTAGCCCGTTTCTGAAGGCTCCATTTTAAGATGGTTTTTTGAGATGTCAAAATTCCTCTCTCCCCATCCCAGATATAGTTCCCACAATACAGAGGCAAGGAGGGCAAGAAGATGGGCAAGACTGTATTTAATTTCTGGAAGTTGATAGTACTTCTCTTCAAGATAATGAAATACCATGAGCTGTGCTCTTGCATATTACGTCCTTTCCTAATTAAATTGAATGTGATAGTGAGAGCAGGTTGACATTGTTAAAGTAAATGATCCAGGGCTTTGGTAATGAAGACACATCCAGAGTGAAGTTTCTTGTTTTAATTTTAATCTTGAACAAGCCAAACAGTATTGAGAAGATTGTTCTAAAATATCCTACAGTGCATTTTCACTGTGAACTATATTTCAGCATGTTGCATACAAAATCATTTATAATAAGTTGATTTATGGATTGGAATGGCTTATTTATATGCAGTGTGAATTGATATAGAGTGTTTACTGAATTTTCTCCATAATAGCTTATCATTAGCCAGAATTCCTGGAGTGGGAGAAACAGGGTTAGACACTGGGGACCAAAAAAAACCAAACCACCTTTAAAAAAAAAGCTATACTACTGCCCATCTGCTTGGGTAGAATTAAATATGAACTTAAAAATCATTAATTTGGCTCTTCTTGTCTCCTATCCAGGAATTGGACCTGGAGGAAGACACACAACAAATTAAAAATTTTTAATTTTTAGAAAATCTCAGGAATGCAAAATCTGATTTTATGTTGGAAAGAAACTAAAAAAACCCTGCAAAACAACAAAGAAGACTTCTATGAAGTCACTGATTACCTTTTTTTTTACACAGTATATTTTCCCTTTCTATGATTTTGAGATTTGAATCTCCTGTCAGTGCATTTCACCGTTATAACATGAGTGTACCAATTCACTCGAATTATATCAATCCAGCAGAACATAAAATCAAGCCTGATGCTCCTTCCAATATTAAGGAGCCATTTAATACCAGACAGTATGTCTGGTATACCACGCTTCTGCAGCAGAGCAGCTTTATTATGTACTGTTGCTTAACAACTGTTGCTTAACAACGGATGAGGGTAATCCTGAATCTTCCATCACAGAGCTTTCCAGACTATAAGTACTAACATCTACCTATCTGTATGGATAGGCTGGAGAGGAGGAAATTAAAATATGAGATGAAGGCACTGCAAATATTCCTACCCTCTGCCAATCTATTTGCATCTCACATACCTTGCGCATTCTCACCTTTAAGTGTCTAATACATGTGGGACCTTCATGAAAGATAATAAATATGAATAACAGCCTGTAGCATTCCCACCTCATGGCTCATTTCTAGCTACCTCTATTCCTATTGCTTTTTCTTTCTTACTCATAGGATGGTTATCTTTATTTTTATTTATTGTGCTCAGGAGAGTTTATCATGTTAGTTACAGATTACTGTGTTTCTGCTACTCAGTAATGACATCAGTAATGAGAATTATGTAAAAAATTCAGTCAAACAATAAATGTGACAGCATAGAATCAGATTTTATTATGTATATGTGTGGCAATTGGAGGGCGATTTCAAAATGACAAAGTACTCAGCCTTTCAATAACACTTCCTACAGCTGTGCTCTCCTTTAAGCTTTATTCTCCATTTAAGAAAGAAAAAATCCAAATCTAAATCATACATTATAAACTCACAGTTTAGCCATTTCAATATCAAGGGAAAATTGAAAGCCAGTGCAGTCATAAATAAGCACTGAAGAAAGCTTCAGACAACTACGACTTAAAAGTAATTGGAGGAAGAAGGGGAGAATGTTCTGAGGAAACAGAGATTTCAAAAATCTGGAAAACAACTTTAAATCAAGATTTACACATATAAAAAATGTTAGATAACTGACATTTCCTGTTTCAGAAAGGTGGTCTAATGTATTTATGTCAGTATCAGAAAGGCAATTAATATGATCTTCAAAATGGCTTGTGTAAACAAAGAGAAGCTGGTTATCCTAAACTTCCGCAGTCAGAAACGAAAAGTGTCCTCCACTACAGAAAAGCAAAGCAAAGACCAGTTTATTATTTTGCTGTTATTTTTTTTTTTTTAAAAAATGTCTCTTTATCAAGGGAGATATTTGAGGTCAGTGCCCTTACATCAGGGCTTGATTTTCTGTGTGTTTGGTGTTCTCGGTGTGCACTTAGCAAGTCAGACATGCAGACACTCCGTTTTCAGAGTCTAATTGCAGGAGGTGCTCAAGCACAGATTAGAATTGATCTATTCTCTGCACCTTCTCATAGAATAAATACAGAACAACCCCTCTGTCCTGGACCCCCTGATTAAAAAAAACACTAATGACCAATGCCATATACCTACAGACATTCAGATCTTGATTCACTCTTTTGACTCTCCATTCTTGCTTCAGATACATTTTAGAAACTAAGTGTTTTTTTTGGTTGGTTTTGTTGTTGTTGTTTTTTGTTTGTTTGTTTGGGTTTTTTATGTTACAGTATATTTTTTACTGTAGGATTTCTGTAGGAACAGTAGATCACCTCAGTAAAAAACTAAACATTTAAATTCACCTTGACTTATCTCCCTGTCCAGGAGTGTTTTACAAGTGGGTTACTGAGACCAAACCTTTGTGACAAGACTACTCAGATTTCCTTGTTAACGTGAGAAAGAGCAGCAAAGATGTTGTTGCTATGTTGACAGATGTCTTTTCATGAGTTCACTTCCGTAATTATCATAATTTCTTACTACCATGCACTACCATGCAATTCACTGTGGAATATTCCAGTATGTTGCAGTACACGTGTGCAGACACCTGCCATAGGAGCTGACTCTGACTCATGCTGGGATATCAGCCACCTTCTTGTACAGGAAGGCTGGAGCAGAAAACACACATGTGCAGTCACAATAAAAAGCACAAGCATTAATTTGCTCCTTTAAATTCTAACATGCTTAACCCAGTGGTAAAATAAAGCCTAACATTTCATGTATTATTTCTCAGTCACAGAAGCAAAATGAGTGAACAGCAAGCCTAAAAGCTGTGCTCTTTCTCCTCCGGAAGCAGAAGGAACTCCTATGGAAGATCTTTTCGATCTTCCCATTACACTCTTTGCATTTTCAATTTGTATGGAATGTTCTACTTATGTTGTGTACATGCTCCTTCTCCTATTTTTTATGCTCCAAAACTGATTTTACCTGCTCACAATGCTGCATACGCTTTCAGTGAACATTTGGCTCTTGTTTTATTCGCTTGATACCTCTGCTATCATCCTGAGTCTTTATTCCCAAAGTCTCTGCAATCAACCTTTGCTTGCTACACTGGTCCTGCAAGCACTTGTGAACATATTTGGCTTTTCCAACATAGTTAAATATCATTTGTAGCTGTCAGCTGAATCATCGCTTGAAAGAGCACAATTCTGGGCATGCTGACTCCATTGCATATTAAATCAAAATATTTCATAATGGGACAGTCTCAGGTATAAGCAGGTACATTTTCAGTACTATGTGCACTCTGTGGGTACTATGGCACACTGCATGGGGCACAGCATATGCATGGAATTCCTGTCAGTAAAACCCATTCAATATCCACAAAGTGCTGTATTAGCTCTAGTGAAATAAAAATATGAAGACAGGTATTATAGGTGTTTCTGTCTGTACTGCTCTACAGGAATCAGTGCTGCTGGCCTGTAGAAATTACAGAATTGGCTCTGGGAGATATAACTCAGAGTCACTGAAAATTCTGAGTTGGAAGGGACCCGCAAGGATGATCAAGTCCAATACTTAAGTGAATAGCCATGACCTTGGAATTATTAGCACCATTCTCTACTCAACTGAGCTAATCTCATCAGATGTTACATCCATGAATGGATCTAGTCTAACTAATTTAGTGGTCTTTCTTAATATACCCCAAAATTCTGGGGGGATATATAGTTTACTTTTTAGATCTGTTTGAGGATTCATTTCCTGTTTGCATTTGGGATGGAATGATCTCCTCCAACAGCACATGTGGAGATCAACAAGCTAGAAGGCAGCTTTGTCAAGGGAATAGATTCTTCCCCTCTATTCAGCAATTGTTAGACTACACCTGGGAACACTGTGCCCAGTTTTAGAGGTCCCAACAGAGGAAAAGCAGTCAATATATTGAGTAATTCTGCCAGAGGAACTCCAAGAAAGTCAGATGGCTGAAGCACATGGGATATGAAGAGAGGCTGAGAGAACTCAATTTGTTCAAACTTAAGAATAGAACACTTAGGGCAGGTCTTGTGCTCTCCATGGGTAACTGGACAAAGATGTAGAGAAACTGGAGCTTGACTCTTCTCTGAAGTGAATAGTGGAAGGATAAGAGGCAGTGGACACACATTGGAACACAAGAAATAGATATTCATGAAACTGAATATACAGGAATTTTTTCCCATGTGTATCAGCATGTGACAGATTACCCAGAGAATCTGCAGAATGTCTGTGCCTTGGTACACTGAAAATTCAGGTAGACATAGCCTCTTCTATTTGGACCTACTTTGAGCAGGAGGTTAGGCTGAAACTTCTGTAAGTATCTTCCAGCTTACACAATTCTGTGACTAGATGGTTGCCTAAATTTCTTGTTCCACAAAAGATGAAAGCAAAGTCTAAAGAGGACTGTCTCCTTAATTGTCTTCCTTCTTACCATTTATTCTAGAAAGAGTGTAAACATTTTTCCTATTGTAAAAAGCTAACTTAAGCATAATTAAATTGTATGCTAGAGCTGCCTGTGGCTGTAAAGGGATTCTTGGTCAAGAGCATGAAAGTAAATGTCTCACTGGAAATGTCTAAATTGCCATGAGATGGAAAGCACACCTCCACTCTGCTTGAGTGAGTTATAAACTACTTGCAAGCAAAATATAGGGAATCATTAGAAAATAGTGAGTCCTCCTTTCATTCAGAAGTTCATTTGCTAATCTTTTTATTGAGTGCCTGATACAATTTCACTGTCAGATTTGACTGTGTATTCTAGTGGATAAAGCTGTCATTTAGAAAGCAGGAAACTGGTCCTGGAAGTACCACTCAGTGCAGGACAGACTGACCTCACCATACAGAAGGGGAGAAGGCAGCAGTGGGAATCTAGAGTTATTGCATCTGATAACAGGAATGTTTTGTTTGGAGTATATCAACAAGTCTAGTGAAAAATGTTAAGAAGGTAGGTATGATTCTGCTGCTTCTTACAAGAGTGATGCAGCTCCCTTTTCACTCACTCTCTGTTTGACTCCATGACTAAAAAAAGCATCTACAAAGCAGGCACAGGAAAGGCATCAAGCTGTTGGAGCGAGTCCAGAGAAGGGCCTCAAAGATGATTACAGGGTGTGTGGAATGGCCTTAGCTGGATGCCAAATACCTACCAAATGGGGCTACAGGAGAGCTGAAGAGGGATTTTTTTACAAGGGCCTGTAATGATGGAACAAGAGGGAATGACTTTAAACTAAAAGAGGATATGTTTAGATTAGATATTAGGAAGGAGTTCTTTACTGTCACAGAGGTGAGGCACTGGAACAGGTTGCCCAGAGAAGCTGAGGATGTCCCATCTATGGAAGTGTTCAAGACCAGGTGGCTGGGGCTCTGAGCAACCTTGTTCAGTGAGAGGTCCCCTGCCCGTGTCTAGGGGTGTGGAACTAGAGGATCTTTAAGGTTCTTTGCAATCCAAACCATTCTGTCATTCTATGATTCCATGGAACAAACCCAAGAATTACACTCCTGGTTACCGGCACAGCTGAACAGTCAGCTCCCTCCCTGGTTTTGCTGTGGTCCCCTGAAATTGGCTTTCTCTCCAGAATAAACATTCCAGGAGGAGCATGAGCCTTGACCTGCTACAAGTCACTTGGCTTTGTGTATGGTGATTGATGTCTGCCCTCTTTTATTTACCTGTATGGACACAGTAACAGGAGCTCAGATTTCATGACAGAGACCAGAATCATGCCTTAGCTAAGAATACCATGTTTCCCCACAACACCAAAACATGACTCATGCAGTTTTGTGAAACTGAGCATGCTACAGTTCATCTTTTGTAGAACTGGAAAAAACTCAAGGGATTCTGTCCAAATTTACAATGAATCTGGCTTCGTGCCATCCCATGGTTTTGCAAATAAAAAGTCCAATTGACAAAATATAGGAAAAATAAATGTACAACCTGGCTTTCTAAACCAGTCACTAGTATACTTATGATTAATTACTGTTGAGATTTTGGTCTCCTGTGGCAACAGCAAATCATTCATTATTTGCTTTCCTGATTTATGACTGATGGAGTAAGAGTGCTTTATACACATTTGGATTTTTACTTATTTTATTACATTAATATTATTTTAATTTTGGAGAAGTTTTTCCAATGTTGTTTTGTTTGCATATGTTTCTAGCTCTCTGGGATTAGAAATTTTAGATAAGCATTAGATCATACATGTGTTTTTTGAACTCTAGTTTTATAGCATTTTACATATATAGCGTATATGGTTCTGACAAGGGAAAAATTCAGGTATCAAAAGCAGAGATTACTCCAGCTGTGTAAAATGCCAGCCTGTAACTGAATTAGATTGAAAAAAATAAAAATCTTGAAAGTAGAATTTGCAGTCTCAGTGGAAATGCAATGAACCATTTATCTCAGTATACAAGTGGGAGAAGAACCCAGCTTACACTTCCATTGATGCTTTCATACCTCAGAATTACTAGCTCTGCTGTTGAACTTTAGTAAAACCTTAGTCCAATGTACACAGTTAAAGCCTCATCTTTACAAAGTGCAATGTTCATTTAACAATATCAGGTAAAAAAAACAAAACCAGGAGCTCCAGGTATACTTGCTCCTGAAGGATAAACATCCTCTTTGTAGAAATTATTGTGTACACACAAAGTAGAGATTTCTAGAGTACGAATGTTTTTGTACAGAGACACTTTTCAGAATAGAATGAAAGTCTGAAGTCCCATTGCAGAATGGTTTGTAGAGAGATAATATCTCTTATAAAAACAATTGATACAGCAGACAAAGCAGATAATCTTTCAGAGTTTTTTCCAAAGCACAAGAGGCTTCTCTATCAAAAGACAGATTTTCTCAGTTGTATCAGGTATTATCTCTTTCTGAAAACCTTGCTTCATTCATACACCTCAATCTTTAGTTCTGTATCAACAACCATTAGATGAAAATATTCTTATTTATGAATGTCTTTGAAATGTGTGCTCGTTAAATATGCACATGCATCAACTGCAATCAATGACACTCAAACACTGCTAAATGTCAAGTACAGGTTTAAGTATTTTGCTCATCATTTTCCAAGGAATGGTTTGGGTCTTTGTACTTGTGTCTGGCTTTTTTATTGCCTTGCCATTCTTTGGCTCTATGCCATTCTATGATTCTATTAATGGTTCATGGAAACATTCTATGATTCTATGCTGGAGTGGTGATCCAGATGCCTGGGGTTTTCTTTTTCTCTGAAGCAGTGACTTCTAATCAAAAGGAAGTTACTATATGGTGAAACAACCATGCTCCAAGCAGCACTGGGCTTTTTGTTGTTTGTTGGTTTGGGTTTTTTGTGTGTGTGTGTGTGTTTTTGGTTGTAGTTTTTTTGCTTGGTTGGTTGGTTGGTTTTTTTGTTTGTTTTTTTGGGGTTTTTTTGTGTGTGTGTTTTTTTGTTTGTTTGGTTGGTTGGTTGGTTTTTTGTTTGTTTGTTTGTTTGTTTTAATCCCAGATGAAAATTTCTCTATGGAGGAGCGATACCTTGTTTTTTCCCTTTCCTGTGGTTAGGCTGTCAAACTGGAGAGAACACTGTTTTAAACATTACCAGTAGATTAAGGCAGTTTGAGTTAGGTCTCCCTGCAGTGCTCATTCCCTCGTCCAATAACATAGGGCTTTTATTGGTATTTTATATGTTACACAACACACTGGCTTTTCTCATTAACGTAAGAAAACAGAAGTTTACAGAGGTGCACTTGGTTTCTGGTGTACCTGAGAGATTGCAAAAGCTACTTATTTGATATATCTACCTTGCAGTTATTTACATAACAAAAAGGAAAAGTCATTCTAAAACAGGAGAAAAGAAGCTTAGTGACTGCAATCTCATTGAGTGCAAGTGCCTGTAAACAAAACTGCAACTGAGTAGTCTATTTTCTTTGTTTGTGTGGAAAGTAAGGCAGAAAATCAACAAGCAACTTAAATAACATCCTTTTAACTTCAGTATCACAATATACTGGTAATATATATATATATATAAATGTAGTATATACACCATATATCAAATATAAATTTGTTTACTTTTTCAAATTTTTTTTTCTGATATCTGCTTCTTTCCAAAATTCCTCAGATTGCTGAACCTGGCTTTCAAACTGTGAACACAGATATGTTTATTTAGCAGGCAAACCAGGTTTGCAGTATATGCCTTGTCATGCTCACTTTTGACCTGAGTAACAGCAAACTTCCAATGGCATAGACCACCACCACTGCCTCTGTTGCTGAGTCTTTTGGATTACAGGGAGATAACAAAGTAGGGGGCTGCCATGTTCACATGTAATGCAACTGTCTGTCCCAACTAGTGTGTGGTCAGAGATTGTGAAATACAGCTCTTCACAGCAGCAAGTCACAAAGGAGCAAAGAGCCTTTTATAAATCTTCTATTCTTCTTGTAACCTACCAAATAGTATATGTCTTCATAAAGAAATTAGTATGGAAAGGGCGACAGAGGTACATTGCCACAAAATGGGGCTAAGCCAAAAGTAAAAGGTAAACTGATGTCACACATTGTAAATTAGAAGAAAATATCAGTTGAAATTATATGTTACCATAAGCCTTTTCATTGTTACTGTGCACTCGGCTATGCTTTTTTCATTGCTTATTGTAAGCCACTTCTATTTTAGATAACTGCTCTTTTTTTTTTTTTCCCCAGAGGTAGACAGTAATATTTGACCTTAAGAAATTTCATGGTCTAAATGTCTAATGACTAATAGTATTATTTACCTAGAATTTGTTTCTGAACTGGGGTCAGAAGAGATGTCTGCAGTTCCATGCAACATTGTTTTGCTGTTTTATCACCATGTACATGTACATTCATTATCAGAAAGCTGGATCCAGCACTGACTTTATGCCTTTGCTACACAGAAGATTAAAGTAACTATTCTTTCTGTTTTACTGTGTCTCAGTTCTCACAGTACTAAGCAAAAGACATTCAGTAATTTTTGGGGTTCTATTTAAGTCAGGTTTTAAATTTAATGCTTTGGAAATACCCATTTAAAGAGGAAATAGCATAGAGAAAGTTTTGCTCAAGGCCTTAGGCATATAGCTACTGGGATATGGGTCATATTGTTTGTTGCTAAATTTGTCTTTTTCATGTATGTATATGTATGCCTGCCTGAGTGAGATAATAATGATAGAAATAAAATAAAAATCTTTTCCCCTTCAGTGAATTAATTTACTGTAGAAATCAGAGCTCTTTCCTCACCAGAAAATACCAAATGGTTCAGTTACTGGTAGGCTTTGATTCTGGTCTTCAAATACCATGGCAAGAACCAAGATCTTCTAGGTAGATGTATTGATATTCACAATTCAGGAGACATGGGAAAAACATATATAATTTTGAATTCCATTTCTTAGTAAAAAAAATAAAAATTAAAAACTGTAATAATAAATAAATAGTAATATAAAAAAACCTCTTTCTTGGTATGACTTACTGTGGTGTAAACTCTCAGGTTTTTGAGAGTCAGCTGTTTTATATTTGATGCAAAATCCTATTATTTGGCTCAGATGGGATCTATAATAATTAGAAAGTGGTGTAACTGATAATAAAAATCATATGCAGTTGTGTGAAAGAAATAAGAAATAGGAATAAGTGTCTGCCTCAGTTTCATGGTGTTGGCCTTCCAAACTTGGGTATTTTATTGCTCTTGAATTGACTTCTATTTTTGCTGTGATGACACTTTAAAATGAACATCACATCCCTGATTTCCATAAGCACAGATGGAATTCATCAGGGAGTCATAATTCCAATTCTTTCCCTCCTCCTCTCATTTTGAATGACAAGTGCAATAATAATGAGATGAGAAAAAGACATAATCTTTAAAATTAGAGAAGGAATGGCTAAAGTGAATGGTTGTATTAGTGAACTAAGAAATTACATTTTCATCAAGACAAAATTAGACACTTTCAGAAAATACTTGGACAAAGCTGAAAATCACATGAGCTTTTCAGAGGATTAGATGTAGCAAATGAGACAGGACATCGTCTATGCACTGCAAAAATGATGTGCCACAAGGCTATGATATTTAAGACAGGGAGGAAAATCCAGCCTTTTCTGTCTTGGAGGAAAATGGGAGTATTTTGTCTCCAGTTGTTATCATGGACACAGCAGTATTTCAGAAAAGTCTTATCATAAGCAGATGTTTGACGTATTGCATCTACCTTTGGCAGACACCAAGGCCTTTAGGTTTGTTTGCTCTATCATTACACTTCAGCACAAGTGGCAGAGCTTGTCACAGTTATAAGTACTTTTGAGCTACTTAGGAATCAACATCCGATTTTATACTCTTTGCTAAAGCCAGAGCTAAACAGTTTCTACTTCAGAAGCCAAGGGCTGTTCAGTTTGATGTTTCTCTAACAAATGTAGATGATGCTGGTTGCTTCCCTGAAGTTAGAAAAATCTAAAAAAAGGCAAACAGAAAATGGGAAAATGCCTTCAAACACATCTCTTTTCACATATGGACCATGCCAGCATTTACTTTAGAAAGATAGCTTCATGTAATGAATGTAATACACTAAAATGAAGCAGGATGGAGGCCATTTTGTACAGCTTCAGTCTGCACTCTCTTTGCCAATCTTTGTAAATCATAATCACCACATGACATCTGCTACTTACTGTCAGCATAAAAAGAAAGTTGGATAATAAAATTATGCTTTCCATGATGTGTTTTTATGCGTAGCTCTTTCCATGTCTGACTTTAGAATGCAAATAAAATTTGACCCTCTAAAATGTCCTATTGAAGTCAGTGTCAGCAGTTCCTATACCAGATATGATGAAATGTTTGCATTCTTGAAAACAGAAGGAATTTAAACATTTACTTAAAATAAAATAGGATTTACATTATTTACCTAGCTATTAAAAAAATAAATTGAGCCTAAGTTCATCTAGGTTTCCTCAGTTGTCAGTGCGAAGACAGAATTCTTTTAAGTGATCATTACTGTATCCTGTGAGTGCACTTAAGGTAAGTAAGGAAACTGCATCAGCTTGGCTGGTTTTGCCTATTTTGTTTTAAGAAACTCCTTGCACTATCCATGTGTAATTCAGACTATGAGCTTCATATGCTGCTCTAATTTAGATCTCTGATACTGTAGTTTGCTTTCCATGACCACGATGCTATTCAGTCCCCTCTGTCTGTCCACACTATGAAAAACACACTTCAAGAAAGTAGTTTTTGTATTTATTCCAAATGGCAGGAAATAAAAATTTCCAATTTAATTTTAACTACAAAAGAAGTCTGCCTATTATCTAATAATAGAAGAGTGACTCTAATATTACAAATATAGAAAGAAATATTTCATTTGCATCATTGCAAGCTAAATGCAGCATGTCTATATAAGAGACACCTGATAGATGTTGCTTTCAGTTTCGTACTTCAGGACAATTGCTGGATGAATAGTGAAATACAGTATTTTATTTTTCAACCTTAAGTATGCCTAGACTTAGCATCCAAAACTTCCAGCATGCCAGTTCTATTTGGGTAGAATAGAAATTTGAGTTTTCAGCTGGCCAGTACTCATGGATCTTTTCTTTTTTTCCTTTTTATTTTTTTAAAGTATTTATTTTATTTTATTTGCTTCTTTTAAAATTTTATTCCCCTGGTAGTTATACAAGCAGTGAAAGGATCACTTTCAAGGTTGAATCATTATTATTTGTATAGCATAAATTTTAATTTAGTTAGAAATGCAAACTTTTTATTACAATTCTCTTGAAAAATCAATGGCTTAAACTGAGGAGGAACAGAAAGTCTCATGAAATGCCCAGTAGTTTTGATAAGTCCAAAACTAAATTAAAATATAGCAAAGAAAAGATATAAAGCTTTCATAAAACTCAGACGTCACCATGGTATTGCCATCCTGTTACTTCACCTATGAGGAGAAGATTGCAGGACTGCACTCAGTGCTGTGCCTGTGCTTTTGATCTTGTTTAACCTCCTGTTTAATTTAAGTATTTAGGGCTAAAATGCTGTCAGGGAAGTGGATGCCTCAGGGGTCAGATACGACTCAAACAAATCTTTCATTCCTAGGTCTCCAGACCAAGTGTACTCCTAAAACTGTCCTTCCCATACACTATCACCTGCTGAAGCGCACAGCGCTCCACACAAAAATGAAGCCTGTGAAAGATATTTCCAAACAGAACATGAAAAGTCAAGTCTGCAAGCAAAGGGCACTCTTCCTGCTGATCACTAAGCAGACATCTTCTCACCGAGTTCGTGAAGCACTAAAATGAAAGTCAATATCCATGTCTGGGTCTTTCTCCTGATTTCACGTGTCTTGATTCAGCTGGCACAGTGATAAAGCAGCATCAACCTCTGCACCAAAATTCAGTGCTGAGGATAAAATAAGGGAAACTTACGGGTTTGGGAAAGAGTGATTGGCAAAACAGGAGCACTGGACTTAGAAGAGATGAGAATATGATGTGGGAGCAAAAGGCCTTTGAGAGTGAAAGCTGTCAGAGAGGTTGTTGGCACTGCAAGGCTCACTCCATTGAGTCTTTGCTGTGGGGCAGGAAGCACTTCTACAACACAGCTGTGTGACTACACAAGCGATGTCTGTGTTACTCAAAAAGAAAAGCTGGACTTTGACCTATGACTTTGGAGACAGCTGTATACGTAACAACATTTTCACAGTTTAACACCATCCTGCTTTGGAGCAGACTGACCATGTGCAGACTATATCATACTCAGTGCTGGAGTTCCCTGAGACTTTAATGAATCATAAGATATGTAATTATTTCAATTTTTTTAAAGTAATGTGTAGGCCTATTATGCTTTGTAAGCAGGAAGATTTTATAGTATGTAACTGATGAATAGTATTCTGTGTGGTATAGCATATGAGTGCTTGAGAATGCAGTCTTTTGGGTAGGTGTTTAACACAGTAAGACAGAGAAACCAGCATTGGTGTACCATATCCACACTGCCTTTTGAGAGTGGGATCTCATATGAACAGCCTCCCAAGACAGTGAGAAGCAGACTGCTACTGTTTGGTAGGGGAACAGAATTTTGTCATGGTGAAAAGCTGATGAAGGATGAAAGATCATAGAAGAAATAAAAATTCAACCTGAGCTTCTAGTACGGTGCTGTAATAAAATCACACTAATGTAGTTGTGAGGTAATGCTTGTTGCTAGATGGGTGTGAAACATGGTTTGAAAACCATGTACCAGTTTTTCATATTTCTTGCCTAGTATAAGTCAAGTCCAGGCTAGACCTTATATAGGCACTGTGTAGAAATCCAGATATCCATGGAACGTATTTGAATTTCTGCAGAGCACATGATAGAAATGCTACTGTTAGTTGTATTTTTCCATCCCATAAATAAATTCTAATATCTTCTGATCAAGAATGATGACTAATAATTCTCATTGTCTTCGTTAGAGGTTTTTACTATTTGTGTAAATCATCATTTATGCTTACATACTGTTGCTACTAAAGGCAGAGAAGAATCCAGCTTTAAAACTGCGAAATGGTTTCTGATTGTTTGAACAGTTTATCGGCAAGAATTTATCATTTTACTTCATATGCTGTCTTCTCATTTTACAGATTTTGAATCCTTTTTGTATTCTGACGCTGATTCTGGCAATAGCAGAGTTTTAATTTTCTATTGAATTTGGGGAAAGAAGGAATTCATAAGAAATTTCCCATCCTGAGCAGACTGACCATTTGTAAATCCTACAGTTATTTATTTTTGAGAACGTAAATGAAGAAAACGAGAATGCCACAACCATTTCATTCTCACAAGATATAACCATGTATCTCTCTCTTTCTTATGCAGCTGTAGGTTAACATTTAAATGCTGTACCTGTGATATTCTTTTAGTTTAATGGATTTTGTTAGACAAAGACGTGCCTTATTTTTATGCATTTCAATAAGCAATAGTCTTTGAATAGTAAAGAATAATATATTAGAACCATTTGGATGTCTTATCAGGATCATGTATTTATCTTCTTTTTTTTTTTTTTTTTTTTTTTTTTGTGAAGTACTTCAGTGGCTTTTCTTAACTCCAAGGGCAGAAAGATGTTACTCTCAGTGGAGTTGAGCAAACATGCCTAGAGAACAGATAAATCCAGGGAGGAGTAAATCAACTTAGTGACAAGGAAGAAATCAGAGCAGAGAGAAGTATGTCTCTTAACCTCACAGCATGGGAAAGGCATCTGTCTGAAGGACACAACAAAAATTAGTAGGATAAAATCATAGGGATGAGTAAATTATTGCTTAGTGCTACAAGGTCTCATATAACGTCACATTTTTAATTTGACAACTGAGTTATAATTTACAGCACGAATGAATTTGCCGATGGCAGATTTGGCTTGGGACAAGGGAATGCTTACTATATCACTACAAAATATCAAACCATCTGTTTCATATAGGGAGGCACAGATTGAGAAAAATGGAGAGTTATCAATGTGAGCCAATATTCCTTATTCTCATATTTTGAATCAGAATTGTGCTAGTGCTGTACATCTGAAAGTACCTATACATACAAATATAACATATATATGTTATGACTTTAAATTTCTTCCGTCAGTCTCTTTCTCGCTCACACACAGATACACACACAAATACTCAGTTGAAAATTCAGAGTCTACATGCAGTCATTTTTGTATCAGACAGAAATAGAAGAAATTCCACCTTTGCACTTAAGACAGGCACCAGATCAGATGGATTTTCAGACAAATATTACAAAATATTTAAAGACATTTTATATCTCATCTTACTGAGTACTTATAACCTTGACCCAAGAATGAGGCTTTTCCAAATTGCATAGGATTTACTGTTATTTCTTTATTAATAAAAAAATAGTAATTTCTCATCTGTGGTTCATAAATACCTTGTTACTGGATAAGATTTTAGTAAGCTTTGAGAAAAAAAAATCAAAAGCTTTGGGCCTTAATGAAAACCATGTATTGTATCTCAGGAGGTTGCCCCAAAAAGCAAAATACCAGATTAGAGAAAGTGGTTTAGTTCATCCTTATCAATGTGGCTCTGCTCACAGCTGACACACTGCCAGAAATAGTCACAGGCTGATAGAGGTAATAAATTTTAGCAAGGTTTTATCTAGCCAGATATATAGGTAGGTGAAAAAACATAGTTCTTTTTGACTTAGAGATCCTCACTTACATTGAGTAAGATTATGCTTTCATCTGTGTACAGGGAAGCTAAAACCAGCTCCATCTCTGATGAATAAAGCCAAACATAATCAGAAATCTCTAATTCTTGGACCACTTGGCAGCTTAATATAAGAAAAATGAATTTGTCCATGTTTACTGCTGGAGGACTGGACAAAATGACCTTTAGAGGTCCTTTCCAATCCAAGCTATTATATGATTCTGTGATTGATTCTATGATTAAAGATGGCAAGAATTATTTGTATTTGGCTAGTTTGTAGAAATGCCAGTGAGAACTGCGCTCTGACAGTGTGAGGAATCCAGGTAAGTGTATATATGGGTACATCTAGAACTTGCAATCTGAGTAGACAAAGCAAGCAAGGAAATACAGGCACAGAAAGACTAAATGACTTGTTGAAAGTTACCCTTTATGTCTTGATGTAGCTAATTCAGTTAACAAAACAGCAGTACCCAATTTATCCAGCCTAAAAATACTTATGAATCATCAGACATGTAAAGCCTTAGTCCAGCACTGTTAAATATTTTAATTCTAAAGGGACAGATATTCATAGCTTTCAAAGAGAGAAAGTTTCTTTCTGAAGGCTTCTCATCCCAGCGTGTTTTCCCAGTTCATGAACCAATAATGTCCCTCCCCACAGGTGATGGCCCTTTGCCCTCTTCTTCTCATCCTCTGTGCTGTGTCTCCCTTCCTCTCTGCATGCACCAGATATGATCCCTGACCAGTGGGATGCATTTCAAAGAGACTAGCCAAGCATGTGAGGCAGAGGGGAGTAGAAAAGGATGGTGAGGGACAGGCCAAGAGGAGGGTGCAGGAAGGCTTGCCCACTGCTCATCTCACACAGTTTGTACCCTTAGTACTCCTGCTTTCTTTTTATGAAAAATGTTATAGAGGGATGGGGAGAGAGAACCAGGTGCACCAACACAGTGTGACTAAACTGTCAACAAGATGATGCATATTGCACTTGTCTCTCATTTAACAGGAACTTAATGAAAGATTTTCCTTCCTGAACCACAGCATTATCCAGTCTACCCTTGATTTGGTGTTACTGTGTTCTACCTTCTTGGAAAAATTGTGTCAGTAAAAGAGTGTGGCACAGAGCTTGTCAATATTTGTCACTGAATGAGATTCAGGAGGCCTATTTTCCCCAGAGGCAAAGATTTCTGGCAGTGAGTAATTATGTCCTCCTAACATGTTCTGTCTTTTCCTAAGGTATTTTTGGAAGCATATGTTCCATCTCTTCACTGCTCTCAGAGCGTTCTTTTGCCAAGGCTTAAAACTCCAATTAGAAAATCCAGAGAAAGCTACAGTAAAAAAAATTTTCAATACCAAATCTGCAAGGCAAGTTTGGATTTGAAACAGGTAAAGCTGAAATCATCAGTTTGACCCCAGTTTACCTTGAACCAACTGGCACTGAACTGAAACAGGCCAAATAATGTTCTGGAAAAAAATTCAAATCCATTTTTTCTAAAACAGCAGCATAAGATTAATCCCAAATGTCTTAGCTGTCTTTAAAAGAAATCTCTACAGATTTTTGGATCTCCTGTATTTGCAGAATCCAGATTTTAGAAATCAAACTGTCAGTGCTTTATATTTATACAAAACACTGTTAATCTCTCTCTCTCTCTCATACCTCTTATGAGATCTTGTCTTAAGATGCACATGTATTTGTGTGGAATAATTTACTAATTACCATTTAGACTAATACTCTCAAAGATGGCTCTGACAAATCCAAGTTTGCCAACACTAGATTTGCCCCCAGCTGTCCTCCAAACTGCCCTCTGCCCTGGCACACTACTTCAGTTTCTGATCCAATGTTTGAGCTCGATCATCAGTGAAAACAGGTTTGCTTTAATATGCCACTGAGCGAACAGAGGCTTAGGCACAGGTACTTATGCATGCCGGGTGAAAATCTCTGTACATGAGCTACGTTGAGTGCTTATCTGACAGAGCCCTGAAAGCTAAGCCACATATCTTTACTACCAACAATTTTCTCAGAAGAAAAACACAAAGATCCAAATGCTTGGTTAGAAAAAATAGTTTCTGGGTGCTTTAAAGGCAAAGATGAGATTGATTTTGCTCTGTTTGCCAGTAAGGAAGTTCTACTGAAGAGATAGCTAAAATGAGTCATTCTTATTTCTCCTCTGCTTTGCTCTATCCTCTTTGCTGACAGACACTTGCAGTTAAGACAGTGTTGTCTGTTTTTGAAACTTATATACAGGGAAGTAGGGAATTAGCAGAAAAACTCAGTAAAGATTCTGGCAGCTCAGTCTTTCTGAATTCATTCAGATAGTTTAGCCTTTTCTTCCAACAGTTATCTTGAAACAGTGTTGAAACAACATAATTTTGTTTAACCCTTAGAGAGCCCCTAGGACTTAGAGGTTGTTGCAGCCAAATTCTTAACAATTACTTCTTTATCTGATATGAATGGTCCAGAAAGAGCATTATGACTGACTGCATTTGGAAGCAATGGTTTTGGCAAAGAGCAGGAGCGTATCCACACTGAAATGCAGAGTAATCTTGAATTTATTATCTGTGGCCTCAAAAATATTTGAAGCGCAGTGTCTGTGAGCTTTTAGGTGTTTACCGTATTAAGTTAGATTCAGAAGAGATTTAAAACCTGTTGTAATTTTGGAAAAGCAAAGCTTCTTGCTTTTTAGTCTATTTCAGACACCTTGGAAATAAATGCAGTTGATTATAGTTTAGCCTGAGCAAATAGTGCAATAGGTCATTTTTAAAATTTTAGTTTCCCTGCTTACTTTTGGGGCAATTACAACATCTGTTTTCAGAGCTGCTCTAGTAGCAATTGTTATCTCTTTAAATAAACTGCATATGATGTACATAGATTGCTATCGGGTCTCAGCAGATATTATAATATCTGAAGATATTATAATGATAAATGAGACCTGATTACATTGCTTTTCAATGGCATTAATTTACATGTCTGCAGAAGTCTTTTGGGATTGGCTTTTATAGCTACTGTAATTTGTAGGCTTTTGACATTGCTTTGGGATAACTTGTCTAATTGGCTTTTTCCTCTCATCAGAATGGAGGATGTTTTGAAGCTGACATCACTGTGGACATTATTCTATGAGGGGTTTCTTTGGATTGTTACATGAAGGATTTTTTCCTCTTGTTAGTCTTTTGTACTTGTCATTGAAACTTTTCTCTGAGCTGTAAAAGCCTTTCTCTTTACACAGTAAGAACATGATGGGAAAATGGAAAATGTGTCAAATAAAAATTCATGAAAGGACCACCTATGTGGCTATCAGCTGGGGGAGAGGATTGCTTCCCCTGATAATTCTAAGGCAGATCATTCTAAAAAGATACATCAACCATGTCAAAATGTGCTAAAAAGAGCAAAGTGCTCAATAATCTCCTCCGAATGCATTTTTTTTTCTAATGGAAATTTGTTTTCAGAAATTAAGTTTTGGCACATCTGAGATTACAATAGTGATATAGTCTGAGTTGAGGAGTTTTTGAATAATTAGAAAACTAACGAACCAGTGAGTCTAATCTCATATTTCTTTTGTGGTGAAGATTTCCATTGACTCAATGAGAAAAATACTTGAATATACATAGATCAGAAGTCCAGGGATAATACTAACTTTTCCCCAATGCAAAAAAAAAAAAAAAAAAAGAAAAAAAAAGATACCACAGTAACCCTTTAGGGAAACTTAAAGGCAGGTGGTATATTTATTTAAGAAAGCTTATTTAATAATGAGCAACTCATTAGGGGACATACAGCTGCTTTTCTTTTTGCATCTGAGGAGCAAAGAGCTTGTTTTTGGAACACTGGGATGGGAATCCTGCCTCCTTGGGCACTCCTTTTGAAAGGCTGTTATTGGGAGATTTTCTTCTTCCTTCAGGGACTGTCTGTTTGCAAGCTGAGTTCACTGTGGATATTATAGCTACGGTTTCTTTGACAAGATTGAATTTTTGCTCTTGCCTGTTTCTTTACATTTGCTATTTATACATCTTTTCCTCTGCAGCTTCTGCGCAGCAACTGTTTTTAATGCTGCTTCTTTTGCCCTATTTTCTGCCTGATAAAAGTATTTGCTATTGTGTGTTTGTATTTATCCTTATACTGATTTACTACAGAAAATAAGGCCTAGTCCTTGTCATGGCCCCAAATATTTTTTCTTTTCATCAAAAAGATACTCAATAGAACATTGCTAAAAAAATGTCAAACTATAGGCATTCACTAGGTCTTGCCAGATAATATTCTTCTTTTGTCTGGTCATGTGTAGATCTGTTGTCCTTGTATTGCCACAGAGGTAAAAATGAAGGTAGGACTTGGTCCAAAGACAAGAAGAAATGGCAAAGGATTGCCTGCAGTAGTGAGTACTGATTTAGCAAGATCAGTCATTAGAAAGCCAATGAGGAAAGTATACTAAGAATGCCTTTCACAATACATTTTCTTTTGTTATCTGATCTTTGTTAGTAGCAGATAGATTTTGTATAACTACAGGAAACTCAGTCATTTCAAATCAGCCCTTGAGAAGGAAGTTCATTGGTCTCACAAAATTTAAACATGGCTATCATTTCAGGCACAAGAAGAGGAACCACTTAAGTTTAACCATACAGGTGACTTGGATGCTTTACTTCTTTTTCAGGATACTTATTTCTGCAAATGAGGGAATATGAATATATGTCATGTGTCCTAATAAGTGAGATAACTTCTTGGCTGTAATCATACTGAATGTCTTCAAAGAAAATGCTTATTTTCACATTTCTTCCACCATTAATTCCAACCCAGATGGATTGTTTTTTCCATTATCCAAGAGTTACATACTGGAAAGTTAAAATGAAATTCTGACATATTTTTTACGTAATAAAAGCGTCCGAATCTAGAATATATGCATTCTTCTTTCACATCTTCTGAGTCAATTTCTAGTTTACTAAAAAGATAATGAAAGAAAACTTGAGAGTTCCATGCATTATGCTCTTTGTGTGGAATATGTGCTATATAATTAAAGTATCATCAATTCTTTGAATCCTTATGCTGTAATAAAAGATGATTCGCACTCTTGAAATGATTTGCACTTTTGTGATTTAAAATAAGCTATAATTGAAAAAACATAATATAGTAAGAACATTTTCAGAACACTTGCATATATCTTGTGTCATATCGGCATATTGGCTGCTCCTATGCTGCTTTGTAAACTGAACTGCAGCACTGATTCAAAGTATGTAAGAGCTACTCTCCATATAGCATTTAAGGGGCTGGTTCTGAACTGGTGGGAAATATTCCCAACAAAAAAAATAGCCAGTGTAGGTCAGCAAATAGAATTTTCCTCAAGGTCTACTTATCTACACTGTGGCTAAATATCTTGCCCAGTACCAGCCTACCTAGAGGAAGCATAGTTAGATGACTCAAACTGTCATCTGTAAGGCAGAATGAAGTTCTGGACTTATATCTCAGCCCATCCTGGGAATTAGGAAATACTCCTAGGGAAGTCCCCCTAGGAAAACTCTTCTAGGTACAACACAGATTCATCATTATTGTACAGTCATACTAAGAATGCAAGAATCTGATAAAACACGCGAATTAAAGGTGATTACTCTCAAATAATGACTTGCACAATATTTTTATGTTCCCAGCTCTTCAGTTTCAAAGTTCTCTATTGATCCTCTCTATCTACTCACTATGAGGTCAGAAAAAAACCCTGGAAAAATAGCAAATCCCTCAATGAAAATAAATTAAATCTATTCCTTCTTGTGGTACCTTTTTTCCCAGTAGCAAAACCCAGAGTTTCTTTTGTGTTTTTCACCTCCATCCATTCTCTTCCAGTGGTGTTGCTGAGAGGAGTTTTTCCTCAAATAAGCACCACAAGACAGAAAAATGACACCGGACCAAGCCTGCTTTCAATTTTGGTTTTCCAAGAATTTCATTCTAAAGTGTACTCTTTTGTCTGCCCAAACACAGTCCATAATGTGATGTTTGTTTTCTTTTTAAAAAACTGGATTGGTCGAGTAGTCAAAGCATCCAAAAGAGATAATTGAGTCTGGGAAGCCAAATCATACAGACTGTGTTTATTTAGCCACTCCAGCGAACAGAAAATGGCTTCCAGGAGGTAAGCTTTTCTGAAACAGCACAATTAGTGCATGAAAACTTGGCCTTGAACCATGTCTCAGGGTTAGAAATAGTACTAACTGCTAAGTATTTATCTGCACTCTACCGGTTTGGAATAGGAAGACAATATGCCACCTGGATCTCTACTTGCCTATTCCCTTCCTGTAACAAGGGTGTAGCAACTAGATAAATTATTAGTATAATTAGCAAGGAGTCAAAAGCTCAGGCCTTTTTAGCTGAACTCATGCATAATTTATAAAAGGGACTATGTATTAGCCATCAAAATCACTTGAGTGGAGTCTGTATTTACTAAATTAATGGAGAAAGAAGAAGACAACCCCATATAGGGACAGTGAGGTAGAGCCAGCCTATACATTACTGAATGTATATATTATTACTGAAACTTGCCTTAATGAGCACTGCTCATTTGAATATCAGTCCACACCTACGTCATGAACATGAATTCTTACTGGTGTGGAGAGTTAATAATAGACATTGTAAAAGCTTAACTGACTTTACTGGAAGAAAGTAAGGGTTTATTTGAATTGGTTACATGAAGGAATTAAGACACTTAACCTTTTTTTGCCACTACATGAAGACAATGCTTGATTCTGGTTTTTAGCCTCATATGAGTGTCTCAGATACTGTAGAGCACCCCAGATGTCTACGCCTAGTCAAAGAAATCAAATGCACATCTAAAAAACCCCTCAAATCTAACCTATGAACCTGTGCTTCATTTATGGTCAAGAGAGATCTGTATTTAGATCTCTCACTAGAAATCAGGCTTTCAGGTGCTGGCTACCTACAGTTATCTATGAAGATGATGTGGAAATGTAAAGTACTATTGTGAGGTTTTTGAGAGGCAGTCTCCATAAAAGTATTTAGATTAATTACTAAAGGGAATTCAAGTTGCTTTAGTTAAATGTCACCTATAGCTTCTATATTTTATTAATCTCTGAACTAAGACAGAACCCTCAAACTACTAATGAAAATACTAATGTCCTATTAATTCAACCATGATGGAAACCATCACTCAAAACCCTTAATGCTTAAAAAAGAAACTTAAATACTGTTGGCTTTCAATGAAATGTTAGTCTCCATTTCAAAGTGGTTTTTTTTCTTTGTTGGATGCAAACAAACAGTTTACAAAAATCAGACTCTAAAAAGCAAAATTCAGCTGTCTTACCCCATTTACCTCAATAACATGTTCGTTGCTTCTTCTGTTCCTACTTCCTTGCAATCTGTCCTTCAAGCACAATCTTTGCTTTAATGAGGTGCAAATTTTAAAGTCTAGTGGGACAACTTAAATGCTAATATTATTAAGCATGGGCAATTTTCCCTTCTTTTCATTCAGCCTCCTCCACAAGGATATTAAACATGAAAAGCTATGTTAATGTATTGTAAAATAGTATAGCTTGGCTGAGAAAGTTATGGAAAGCAAAGTGTCTATTTTCTGTACCAACATTAAGTCAGCTTTACTGCAAATCCTGTCTGTTTTACAACAACATAAACATACATATGTTTTCCATTCAAAACCATTTTTTCATAGCAAAACAAAATGAAAATATAAATGGCATAAACCCATAACACACCAGTTCTGGAAAACTATAGCTGCCCTTTGTCAGGCTTCTAAAGATTGAAGTTCTCTTTCATTTCCCAGGGGCATGGTCACTAGTGAAACCTCTAGTAATAATAAAAAGAAATGAGTAATGATGAGGGCTGGTCAAGATGTTTTCTGGGTTATTGCCAATATCCCTACTGGAATATTGAATTAATTCTAAATGAAATCTATTAAAAAATAATAAAAAAAATTTCAATTTTCTGGAAAAAAAAAAAACCAAAACAGAAAAGAAGTATTCTGTCCCAACTGTCATATCTAGAGTAAAAATATTCCAATGAAAATAATAAATGTGTCTTTTTTTTTTTTTTTTTCCCAGTGAAATATGCTACTGATGCCTCATGGAATCTTTACTTCGGTAGCATTATTCTGGTTTTCTACTTTGTGGGGGGAAAATATCTGATCAGATTGTGTTATATTAGTAACTATTCTGAAATCTGCACTTTTACTGTCAAAATGGGAAAACTATATAAAGAAATCTAACCAGACATTTTTGTCTATAAAGATACAGAGGTTGTAGAACATGAAAATTATGGGGTTTCATGATGAGATTTTGAATAAAAATATTTATGTGTTGAAGATAAGTGTCCACGTTTTGGGGGTAAACTATGATAAATGTAATTTAAAAAAATCATGTTATGAAGCCCATTTTTGTTCATAAAGAAGACATAATGGCTTTAAACATCTGTTTTCCTGTGCCTTTTCAGAATCTGAATGAGGAATTGGGCACCCCAGTGGGAAAATAAGAATCTCTAATTTCTAAGAAAGCAAGCTCCCATTTCTAGCTCTTCAGAGAAATGTGATAATAAACTTTAAAATCACAGTGTGTTTGTGTATAAAGACTTGTTACTGATCCAGGACTGATTCTTCTACAGCTTTGGCCTCTAGCCCAATTGCCTTGGAGAAGAAATGCCAAATCTGTAAGGAGAGGGAGGAAACATTTTTATGGCAATTTGATTTAACAAAAACAACAACAACAAAGGAATCCATTTGAAGCAATTTACGGATTAAGAATGCAAAACTTGCGTTTGATGGGACGTCAGGAGCAGAACAGATGAGGCAGTAAAGTTACACAAGAAATTAATTTATGCAATTCAGTTAAATATTTAGTTCTGTACCATATATGTATTTATTTCTATGTGAACATGAACATAGTCCTGTATCCAGTCTTTATTGTTTTAAGCCTAAAACCTCTAGATACATTCTAAGTTTTGTATCTGTGTAAGTTAGCACTACCTAGGCATTTAACCACTGGTTTAAATTAATTAATTATGGGATCATCTAAAATAAAGAATATTCCTTTACAACACCCTGGCTAGAGGTGAATTTGCTTTTCCAGTATTACTCTAACTAGGATTGAAATCTACTTTAAATTTAGAGAGAAATTTCCTAGCTGCAGAATTAACTGTTAAATTATACCACTTCTGGATAAAATTAGAGAGAGAACAAAAAAAAAAGACTGCCAAATAAAATAAAATTAACACATTAAGAATTGTATTAAGTAAGCTCTCAGAAATTAAATCAATTCTGAGATATCCAAAAATGGCTGATAATGGACACCTGACATTACACCCTCTGCTTAAAGGAGATTCCCCAAAACCTAGTCTGTAGAAATCCTTAATTGTGGGCTGAGACAGCCCATCAGTAAGGATTTCTACAGGTCAGTTTTAGGAAGTAAACCATGCATGTAAGCCTAATTTTTGTAGAAATTAATAGTTTACGTGTTACTGCATGCTCCGTTGCTGACATCAGCCAGGATGTTGTCAGTGCATTTGACCTGTCTCAGAAACACTTGGCACATGCAGGCATATTTATTACTACTTTGCACCTGGGGTGGTTAAGAAATTATTAAAAATGCTTTAATCAAAGGATAATTTTTGCTCCATCGCCCAAAAGACAAATAACTAAATTGCAAAATTCATTTCGTGACTTTTTTTTTTAATGAACCAGTACCAAATAGCACTTAAAATAAAATAGTCTATCAAGATTTTGACCTCAGAAATATCAGTGCCCCAGCAAATTGATGAAGCCTTCTGTTTCTATTCGGTGTATATAAAGATGTTCAAATACAACAGTGAAGGGTATTAATTAAAGTCTTAATTTGTATCTATATAAAATATGCAAATGGCAGAAGATAAATTTTCTTATGTGCACATGTGCATAACCTCTAAGTGTTTATTAACCATTCCTAAAGGGTTTATAAAAGGAAATGTAATGTACAAGCAATGATCAAATTATTTCATCAAAATACGTAACTGTATTTCTTTCAAACTGTATAAACCCCAGTAGTGCTTCCTAGGTGGAAGAACAAACAGATTATAAAGAACCAAAACCTTCTGAGTAGGTGATAATGGTTTGTGGTTTTCAGCAGGAAGGTGTTGTCACTCACATTTCCCGAATGGCTCCCACAACAAACTTGTTAAAAAAGAAAATAAGGAAATGCAGCCATCCAGTTCCCCCTTTGGAAGGAATTAACATTTTGGAGATTGCTATACATATTTCTACTAGCCTATGCAAGGGAGAGAACCATTCAGGACCAAAACTCTTTAGAAAAAGCAAATATGTCAACATTAGTGCAGGATCAGTACTGTTTGAAAAAGTTCACAAATCTAATCTTAGTGTGATCATTTGATTTTCACACAGTCATACTGGATCATAGCCAAGCCTCAAACTAAACTTTCCAGAAAATTAGAGGACTTCAAATGTATAAGGCATGCTTCAATCAGAGGAAAGTTTCACATAGATCTGTAGCTCACCTGAGTGGTCTGAGACTGCCAGCTGCAGAGATTATACAGAGGAGAGCCTGGCTTTAGAGTGACAGCATCTTCACTCTGTTAGTGGAGCACATGTGCGCTATCAGGCATCGTATTGCCTAATGAGGTTGTAATTCCAAATAATTGACTTGGAAGGAATGCAGTAGAGTGATAAAACACTGAGGGAGGTTATTGATACTGCAAGTAAATAAGTGAGTAGGTGTTGAAGTGTGATTTTTGAAATAAGGATTAGAGTTCCATTATTGCATCCCCTTTGTTATTTAATCAGACTCATCCTGACTATCTTGAAACTAAGTTCATATGCTTACCCCACCATTGTAAAAAATCATTCGGATGTTTTACCTATTTTACAGTGTTACAGGGCTTGGATTAATTTTATTTTAATGCATTTTGGTTTCATACAGGTGAGTTGCTTTTCAGCAGATGTTGTTGCTTTCACTGCACAATATGTCTCCAGGAGTAGGAAAGAAGAGGTATTAGTACCCTAAAGGGTAGCACTGATGCGTGTAGTGCTTCTGAAAACCTGTGATATTGCTAGGCCTGCCAAGAGTCAAGTTGCTCTCTGTCAATAAGGATTAAGAGATTTATTCATGGTATCACTCTTCACTTTAGACTTGCTTTCAATATCAGAAATACGTACGGAACTGGTAAAAGTCTGACTTAGAAATCACCTAGTCCAACTCCTCCTCCATGGACAGGAACATCTTGCACTAGATCAACTAGTGCAAGAGTATAGTGGGACACCCTGCCTAAGAGGGGATATGGCAGCTCAAACTTTGTTATCAGTAGTGTCTCGAGCAAGGAGGGTCTGCTGTTCTTAGTGCTGAAGAATGCTGAGACCAGCTTGATCAAACTATCAGACCTGCCACAAGGACATGCAAGACAAGACAGTCCTTGACTGAGGCTGGGAGCAGCAAGGATGTGCGGATCCTTATACAGAAGTGAGAATCAGAAGTGCTGAACAGAACTGCTAACACCTTTTTCAGCACAAAGCATATTTTCCTGAGTAAGTCTGACAACAAACAATCTAAAAAATGCATATGACTGTCAACCACTTTATGCTAAAAAAGGCCAGTCTCACTTTTGCACAGCAAAGACATCTAATGTACCTCCCTAAGGTGTGTGAAGATACTTTCCTTGCATGGGAATACCCCTCAAGGTTACTTCTCAAGACTGATTGAAAGAGATTTGGCCATGGGGGTTGGTATAAATAAATAGCATCAATCTCTATTTAATAATTGTTTTGCTAGCTTTAATATTGCTTCAATATAATTGCTTTAATATAATTGCTTCAGTCTTGCTTCAAAAATAGTGCACTGTACTAGTAACTACATCCATACTGTGTAGTAAATAATTCTGATTAAGGTATTTTTGTCTAATCATTATCATTATTGTAATCAATTTATATAAAACATTCATTTTATTTAGATACATATATTTGATTTTCCATCCTTAATTCTGAGGGACAAAGTTATATAAAGGTCCAGTTACACACGTATAATAATAATAATAAGCCATAAACTGCTGAAAAGTCTAGGGCTAAGGTTGGATCCAGCTGCACCTAAGCTCCTCTTTGGGCAGGGGTTTAGAAAGCAAGGGGGTCCTTTCTGCACCTCATGACTCAGTGGGAGGGCTTCTCTTGAAAATTTTGTCTGAAGCTCCCACTCTGCGTGAGACAAAGAGCAAGTAAGTTACACAAAATCTCATCTAACCTGACCATAAAAAAAAATTTATTCCTTATTTTCAGTCTGACCCTACCTTCTTTCAGCTTAAAAATGCTGCCCCTTCTTCTGTCACTTACAGGCCCCACTAGAAAGTCTTCATCTTTCTTATAATCCCTCTTTATATATTAAAAGGCTACAATATGGTGTTCCTAGAGCATTCTTTTGTCCAGGTTGAATGTCTCAACCTATCTTCGTAGGAGAGGTGCTCCAGCATTCTGGCCATTTTCCTCTTCTGGACCCCCTGTAATAGGTATATGTCTTCTGCTGGAGACCCAGGCCTGGACACAGTACTTCAAGTGGGTCTCACAAGATCAGAGCAGAGGCCTGCTGGCCATGTTTCTTTTCATTCAACATACAGTATGGTTCACGTTCCAGGCATATTGTAAGTTTATGTTCAATTTTTCATCCACCATTATCCCCAAGTCTTTCCTTACATTGCTGCCCTTAATTCATTTATAGCCCAGTCTGTACTGTTACTCGCATTGGCTCAACCCAAGGACCTTGTGCTTGGCCTTGTTGAACTTCATGACGTTCACATGGACCTAGTCCACAAGCCTTGTCAAGGCTTCTCTGGATGGCATCCCTTCACTCTAGCAGATCAGCTGCACCACTCAGCTTGCCATCATCTGCAGACGTGCTGAGAGTGCACTCAACCTCTGTCTGTGATATTAATGAAGATATGAAATAGTATTGGTCCCAGGATGGACCTTTGAGGACATGGTATATTAACTGATTTCCACTTGAACATTGAGCCATTAATGATAATTCTTTGGACATGGCCATCTAGTAATCTCGTTATCTAACAGTCCATCAGTCAAACACACATCTCTCCAATTTATTGGCAAAATTGTTAAGAGTGGTCATGCAAATATTTTACAGGGGTTTATGTAGATGACATCTGAAGCTGTTCCCTTTTCCACTGATACAGTTCCTCCATCATAGAAGGTCATTAGATTGGCCAGGCATTTTTCCTTGGTGAAGTCATGTTGTCTGTCTCTAATCAAATCCCTCTTTTCCATACATTTTGGTGTGTCCTCAAGGAGGATTTGCTCCATGATCTTGCTGATCATGGAGGTGAGGCTGATTGATAGTTCCCATGGACCTTTTTTTTCTTTCTTTTAAAAATTGGGTAGAATATTTCCCTTTTCTGACTGGCACGGCTTTTCATATAAGATTGAGAGTAGCTTGGCAACTACACCTGACAATTTCCTCAGGACCCTAGAACGCATCTCATCATGTCTCACAAAGTTACGGATATACAGGTTCTTTAGGTAATCTCAAACCCGATCTTCTCCTACAATGGGAAATAATATACCAACCTCCTTTGTCTAATAAAAGTAATCTTTTAGATTATACTTCTCTTAAATATCATATCTATAGTGTTCTTGGTCTTCTTAATGCTTTTCAAATTTCATGATATACAAAATTTGACAAAATTTTGTAATTCTTAAATCAGGCACCCTTAAGACCAAAGATCTCTTTAGAGATTGCAGGCAGCTGGGTTTCTAGTAGTGAATTTATTCAATGTAGTCTTACAGGATGCAGTTCTGCCATTTATTTAGATGCAGACTGGATAGTCTGCATAGTAAGTGCCTAACTCCTTTATTAAACCATTTAGCAGCTGCAAATGGACTGACGTTTACCATAAGACCGCTTCTTTTACTGCTTGTGAAGGTTATACCAGAAGAGGTGGCTGTGATGATTCCAAGAACTGCAATAAAAAGCAACAGAAGTTCTATTAACGTATAGTACGGGGAAGGAAACTAGCTGTTCTCACTAAACTCATCTTCATGTTTTAAAATTTAAGGGAATCAATAGCATTCAAAACCTGTGTCAAAACAGTAGAGAAAGTATTAGAACAATAGAAGAGAAGGAGACTAGAGAAGGAAGCATGTGACATGCAGTTGCAAGTATCATGAATTGCTTTCATTCCTTAAAGAAAAAAGAGAGGGAGAGAGAAGATTCACCAGATGTAGTAAGCTAATTTGAAAGAAGAAAGTTTTTTCTAACTTGCAGCTTGCAAGGCCCATTGACTAAATTCAGTGTCAGAAGCAGAGAATAGCATCACTCAAGATCTCTTTTCCAGAGAGCATCCCTTTTCAAGAAAAGACTTAAACATGTGCTTAATGAGATGAAAGCAGATGCTTAAAGATAAATTTACGTTCATGCCTGAATCAGGGCCTACAAAATTATAGGCAACAGGCTGGAAATATAAGCTGCTGAAATCCTATCCTTTCCATCTGGTTGTGAAAATACTTGTTGTCAAATGTTCCATACTAGTCATATGGGATATTTATCTTCATACTGAGAAACATAGCTATGGAAAAAAACCGCCACATTCTTACAAATAACACACATGCCAAATTTTGGGTGATTTTCTTTTTCTTCTTCAAAGATATCCAAGAGCAATTTAAGAAATTAAAATACATTCCATATGATTTTTTTTTCTCAGTGATTAGATTTGATCTGCAAAGTGCTACAATATTTTGACATGCAGACACACAGTTATTGCTCTGGTGACAAAGTTCATAAAACATGTAGAATTCTTCTCTGTCTTGGCTGAATAGAAAAAAAAAGGCAGGAAAAGATCCACAGAAATATTGTAAGTAGCACAAAGAGTACTAGCATTTTAAATTTATTTTCAATAAATATCTTATTTTTAGAAGAACTTGCAGGAGTACTTATGTTAGCTTTCAGATATTTTCAGGAAATGCTTTAACTATAAAAGAAATTAATTAGGTTTCAACTCACCTGATTTTGTAGGTAAACACATAAGTGCCTTTAGTGCTATTTACATTTTCTCTAGGATTAATGTATTAACAATGAGAGTGCATTTCTTGTCATCATGCTTCTATGAAGTGCACTTACTTTATTAATAAAGGAATCTAGATTTAATAAAGACATATCAGGTGCATCTTCATTATAAAAGCCACATGTCCAGTCTGTCTACTTCATTTTTTCCTAGTTTAATGTTAAAGGACCCTTGACCTTTTGTGTTACATATACACAATAACTGCATGGTGAAGTCAGAACCCTCTGTAGTATTTCATTATATCCATGTCATATCTTGTGGAATAATTTAAACTATCTTCATTCTAGTTGATATCCCTCCTTATCTGAGTATTCTGAAAAAAATCCTTGCCATTTCCCTGAAATCTATATGTGAAAAGTTAACTCAGAGGAATCCCATTTATTATCTATTAAAAGCAGTAGGGAGTTTTTGTCACTGCATTTGCCTTTTAAGAGTATTTCCCACTATGTTTTACATTGCACTTATGCACTTATGATATTAAATCTTTATCACATCTCTGTGAACTCAGCTATTTCTCTTAGTGCAGAAAATTACTAAAGATTTACTTAAACTGAAGACATCAGTCTTTTTCTTTTCACAATTAGTTAGGCCCAGAGAGATTAAAATGATTTCTTTTCCTTCTATTGTGTTCTTCCACAGGTTTCTCATTCTCTGTATTTCCTGCCTTCTCTCTACTTATTTGAGCAAGATGACACACAGACTTTTACAGAAATACAAAGTGCCTGAGAGAAGCCATTCTGTTATTTGAAGGAGGTCTGGTATTGTCTGACCTATGAGCTCACTACTGGACTTCGAGACTATCTCAGGTAATGCTATTGTTCACTGAAGCAGATCCAGCTCTTGCAAATTACTAGTTGTCATATGTTTTCTCTTTCCTATCAAGGACTGCTTCACAGGCTAAATGTCTGGTAATGAAAAGAAGAGGATAGTCTGTATTTAATAAATCTATTTTATAGCAAAACACACTGGGATCATGTGATTTGTAGGTTTACCATTTATTTGTGCAGAATAATAATACTGTGTGACCAAACACATAGGTATAAAAAACTGTGGTTCTATATAAGAGGCCTGTAAGGGGCAAAAGAGAAATTCTCCCACTGTTATGGGGAAGGGCTGGGAACTCAGTGTAGGGTAAATATAGCAAGTTGCTTATTTTTGACTTTTTTTAAAGCACCCTTTGTTCAAAGAGAGGCAGTGTTTCTTCATGGCTGGTAATAAAACAGGAGAGAACTTGTCGTAAATCAAGGCTGTGCAGCAGACTTGGTGAGGCAGCAAGACAAAAGAGAGTGGGCAGTGAGGTTACCATGTGAAAAGTAAATAAGGACACACTGTACACTATCTCTTTTTTTTTTCTTTAAAAATTCTTACTAGCTTGCTACCATTTTTCTTTACCTGCCTTGACTATTGAGAATGTAAGCCTTTCAAGAGGGTTCTACTGCTTCTGTATTACGTGGTTTATAGTCCAGTAAGGCCATGTGGGGTTTCATCAGGTCTATCAAACTAAACTGTATCTGTTATAAATACATGTCCAAGAGACATAATATCTTTCCATTATATATCACACAAATACACATCAGAGTATAATAGAAGTTTAAAGACATAAATGTATAAATATATAAATACATGCACACACACACAAGTACATTCCTTATTTTTTATGTAAATTAGGACGTGCTTTTATTATGCATCCACAGGCCACAGAGTGTCCCTTTAGTGGAGCAAAGAACAAATTAAAAAAAATATTAAGGGGTTTGTCCCATGAATCATATAATCTCTCCCTAGAAGCTATCAATGACTCAAACTCTGTTGATTTAGATTTAAACTCCCACCAAGTATCACAGTTGAACTCCAGTTTTTACTTTCACTCTGTCTTATTTCAGTTTCTGCACCTGAGGGAAAGTGCAGATTTCATGCCGTTCTTTCCAGTAAAACACCAGGAAATAAAATTACAAGATCAGTTTGTTCAGGTTAGATAAGTGTTAGATAATATATTGCGACCATCATTATTCTATATTTAAGAGGAAGACATCAATTATATTAAAAAGTTTCCCCTGGTGTGATAAAGGCATTTCATGACAGCAATTAAGTTAATCTCCTACAGCAGTGAGGTTCTGTGCAATAATAAATCCCACATGAGAATGACCATAAGACTCCATCTCATGTAATCTCATGTCTTGAAGGCAGCCCATCTGGTTCCCTAGTGAATCACAGGGTTTGTTAGAATACTTAGTAAAAGCAGAACTGGAAGGTGAACCCATTGCAGCTGTGTTGAAGACATGAAGGAAACAGCAAACAAAACTGACATAGAGATACCCACAGCTCACCAGAGGATTCAGGTTTACAATTTCATATGCCAGTCATTATCCAGGTTCATAAAAATGGCCCAGATTTGTCCCTCTAACAGTAAGTCCTTACCTTAGGGTAAAAAATTGCACCTATTTGGCAATACACAAGGGTATCTAACCACTTGTTTTCTATGTTACGTCTTTCCCATACTTCCATTTGCTTATGGCTTATCCCTATATTTTACTCTTCTGGTGTGTAAGGGGTTAAATCGGTTCTTGAAATTGAGATGAAACTCAGAGCTGAGATGTATGTTCATCTCACTAGAAGCAGGAGCTCAGTTTAGGATTTCCAGTGGCAACACATAGGGGCCTCACTTGACGGTCCAGGTGAATCCCTTTCTCTTGACAAATCATAATGGAAGTTTAAGAAACCTACCTTCATCACATGCAAATGTTCTCCAGTAAGAACTTACAGCTACAGCTGAATTCTCTCCTACTTTACAGCTTAATTTAACTATCTGAACATGGGCATCTAGTGCCATTTGGGTGATTTCATATTAGCCTGATTGTCCTCCAGTTGCCAGTCCACAAAGGTGTATATCTCCTGAAGAACTTATAACTATTTCCATGTGTGGGCCTTCTCAATCTCATGTGCTGTCCAGACACAAAACACCACCCTAGCAAAATCTAAACCTCCCATTTGCCCCTTAGAGGAGAACATAATCTTATTAAAGCGAGAGAGGAAGGTAGATAATGTCAATTGTAGGTCTTTTATGAGAAGGAAATGTGGGGAAAATAGAGAGAAACATAAAAGTAAAAATAGTCTGATGCATGCATGTGATGAAGTATTTCAGAACAACTCTTCTGTTATGCCCTTTGAAGCAAGTAGCCTGTTCTTTCTGGGAGCGAGGTGAGGAAGAATGGCAATGCCCTTGGTCAGGATGAAGGCTGTGTCTCCACAGCCTCTCCAAAAGGCTTTCTGTTCTCTTAATATCCCTGTTTGGCAACAGCTGTGTTCAGGCATCCAGAGAATTGTCTTCTCAGCAGTAGGGGTAACAGCGGGATTCACGATGACAGTGATGACAGCTGGCCCTCTCCATCTGCATGCTCTAGACAGAGGGCTGAAGGAAGCCAGGAAGACCCCAATGTTCATACTAAGCTTTTACAAATGTCACACTGCCACGCCTTTAGCACTGTAGCTGGAGATCACGTGCATTGGGAGTATTCCATTGGAAGAAAATGATCTGGAATTTGCCATCTTATCATATCTTGAGGCAGCATTGAAGAATTCCTGCGTGTCCCCACAATTCAACTGAAGAAATATATCTGTATGCTTTATTATTTATACAGGGAAAGATATCCCTGAATAAATCAACAATTCATACAATCTGTGGGTTTTGGTGAGCATGCTTTACATTTTATTTGGCAGCAAAGAAGGTGAGAAAGTCATTAATCATCAAACAAGGATGACTTAGTTTGGATGACAAGTCTCTCATCTCCAGATGTTTAGTTTTCTTGTAGGTGTTACCATATCTCGGTTTCTTTAGACATTTTATTTTCCCTTCATTTGCTTTTTTTTTTTTTCTTACTGTCTTTAATATCCTGGTTTACTGTTCCTTTCACTAGACTTTTTTTCATGGATACTCTACTTTAATTCTACCTTACCAAAATCCTTCTCTTGAGGAGAGAGTACATATGATGCTGGTACTTGTGTGGAGCTGCAGTGCCAGCTGCAGATTGAGTTCTGGGTAGTGGAGGCCCAAGGTAAGAGGCCGAGGACTGCTGGCGCTTTGCATAACAAAGGGCTCAGGCTCCTGTGGCTCCGGTCAGGTGACTGGACACTCAGACACAGATGGTAGGAGCTTAACATTCAGGAGGAAGAGCAGAGACTTTGGCGTGCTTGGGCTGTAGGGGAATAAAAGCCCGAGGTATCCTTTGTTTGGGGTCTGTGGAAGCACCAGCTCGGGCTGTTTCTGTGTTGCTGCGCTGTGAATGAATGGCTCTGTGGAATGAGATGTCTGAGACTCTGCCATGGGAAGCCTGGCAAAGTCTGGGGTGGTGCAAGTGTGATTGCCAGAGCACCTTCTGAATGTTCAGACTGGGAAATTTCCTTAACATCTTTGAGGTTTTCCTTTGTGCATTTAAGAAAAGCCTGAAATGAAGGAATTCACATAGTTCCTGTTAACTTAATGATATATAGGTGTGAAAACTCACTTTTATCCGTGTTCTAAGAGTCAAAGTAATTTAGCGTCTTCTCAGTGGACTTACAGACATATAGTCATGAAGAAGGTACTCTTTTCTTTTACAATGTCTAGTGATAGAAACAGAGAGAGAGACCTAAGTGAAACTAAGCAGCAAAGGTTTCTTTAATGTTTCCAAGAATATAAAACTGTATTCTGAGTTATGCTTGGAACAGCTGCATCTTTTGATGCACTCAGATTTGGAATACATAGATGTAATGTGCTGTGAGCACAGCTAATGTGCTATGAGCACAGCTAACAGAGACAAACAGACACTAGAGTTTGCACAGAACAGTGAAAGAGGGTGTCAGAGGGGGCCTCAAGCAAAATTCTGTTGCTTTACTAGCCTCATACATGGTTGTAGCATGTCATAGGGCATTTTCCTCAGTAAGTGTTGGAACACCTCTTCCCTGAAGGGGCAGAGGCTTCAGCACAAACTGACTCTCAGGCAGCAGAATCAGCCCTACAAGTTCAAGCATGGAGGGAATGCCTGGGGCCTGTTGATAAGGCCAAGAGAGATGCACCTCTGTCCTGGTGGAGAGGTTTATCCTCATGGAGGAGCTGTGCTGGCAAGTGGAGGAGTTAAGAGAAGAAACGAGCATGAGAGAAGAAGAAAAGGAAAAAGACAGGATCTTCACTGAGACTGAGCACTTGAAAAGCCTCAGACCACATTTGCAGAAGAGCAGCAATCAGTGTTTGCCCCCACCATCAATGAAGATGAAAATTCTGGAAAGAGGGAAGGATGGAAACTAGTGACTTCTGGCATGAAACATAAGGGTCCTGCCCCATCCTAACTGTTTACAACCTATTACTGTAGAATAGGATCACTATCCTCCAAATTGAGGAGGAGTTAGATGTGTTTACAAGCAAAGAACCTCATTCACCTAACCCTAAACTATGTAAGACTACCCCAGGAAGATATGGCGAGACATCAGAATGTGTGTTTCCCTGCTGAGGGGTGTGAAGACACTTATCTGTCAACCCAGACAATCAACTGGACTGGATTGCTGCCTGCTGGGTATCACTTTAACAAGGGGAAGTGCCAGGTCCTGCATCTGGAGAGGAACAACTCCATGCACCAGTACAAGCTGGGGCCTCCAAGCTGGAAAGCAGTTTGGCAGATAGGGACCTAGGGATTCTGCTGAGCGCCAACTTGAACATGAACCAAAACTGCACCGTTCACACTCAAAAGACTATTGGTATCCTGGACTGCTTTAGGAGTGATGCCAGCATCTCACGGGATGTAATCCTTCCCCTGTACTCAGCACCTGGGCAGACCACGCCATAGTGCTGTATTCAGCTTTGTATTGCTTAGTGCAAGAGAGACATGGAGAGAGTCCAGTGAAGGGCCATAGAGTGGTTAAGGGACTGGAGCACCTTCCATGAGGAAAGGGTGAGAAATCTGGAACTGTTCAGCCTGGAGAGGAGGTGGCTTATTAGGGATCTTACTAACATATATACATAGTGGAAAGAAGGGTCAAAAAAGAATGGGTCCAGGCTCTTTCCCGTGTTGCCCAGTGACAGGAACAGAGCCAATGGGCACAAACTGAAATACAGGAGATTCCATCTAAACATTAGGAAACACTTTTTCAATGTGAAGGTGACTGAGCAGTGACACAGGTTGCCCAAGGATCTTGTGAAGTCTCTATCCCTGGAGATATTCAAAAGCTCTCCGGATGTGGTCCTGTGTAACCAGGCCTAGGTGTCCCTGCTTGAGCATGGAGTTAGAGGAGATGACATTCTGAGATCCCTTCCAACTTCAAACATTCTTTGATTCTGTGATATAGCTCAGAGATACCTTTTCCTGAAGATTGAGTCAGTATAGTCAAGTCCCTAACCTTGTGTCCTCTGCTTTTAAAGATGTATGAGATTTTGCTTTATTTTGCACTATCGATACAAAACAACATAGATGTATCCGTCCAATCCACAGTATAACTGATCATATTTTTAATTAGGAGTCCATATGAATTTCAGTGAAAAAAAAAATGTTTTAAGGATTATGACATGCTAGTTAGAATGTGGTGAGGGTAGCCATTCATTTCTGTTAATGAACATTTCTAGATGTAAGTACTGTAAACTATCTCTGAACTTTGTCCTTTGCAGATGCCGTTACTCAGGGAACAAACTGAATATGAACAAGGGAGCCATGAATAAGTGAATCCATGACCCACAGAAACAATTTTCATATGTTCTCTATCATAACTAAATGTAGCAAAGAAGAGCACACATGCCGAGTTAGTACACTGAAGCTGTATTTTTTACCAGCTCTCTGTCCAGTCTCTTACTCAGATTCTGTCTTTATCTCAAAATGATTCACAGATTTAAATAATGCATGGCAGACATTGGGACAGCTAAAATAATCTTAGAAATTCAGACTGACACTTTCATCTGGTCTGCCCATGAAAGAATTAGAATCAAGAAATGGTCATCAGGCTGGTGGGGATGTGCACTGGCTGTGTACTTCTGCAACAAGCCCTTGCATTTAAAGCAGAATTTTTGCTGAATAATTATTTTCTTCTATTAACAATTCTTAAGTGTGACCAATAATGTAGATTTTTCAGAAACTTATCTTGCTCACTGTTTACATGTGTCTGCTATTTCAGCAATTTTTCTGTGTAATGAAACTATATTTAAATGTCCAAAGCATTTTGAATTACCTTTGTCTCCTGTCTCATGACTGTACCTTCCACCTCCCTGACTGCAGTCACTGTTGGCTTGCCCTACTCACAGCAGGTTGAAATTTTGCTACAAATACCATTTTCCAGTCTCATTGCTTTGGTCATCTTCTTGCTCAGCTTTGTATTATTTTCTTAGTGCTCCTTTATGTCATCAAATTAAGTGAGTTGTTTCAATTTTAGAAGCTTTCCATGACCTTTTCCGTTTTCTACAATGTTACTCCCATCTCGTATCTAAAGTTCACTCCCCAACTCATGGTATTGTTGAGTAAATACCATTTTTCCTGGTGCTGAGACTCACTCCTCATGGAGATGAGTTTCCTGTAATACCATTTATTTTCTTGTAATGTCTGCAAAAATCAAGGAAAATAGAAGGCTGTTGTTGTAATACAGTATCTGTAATGCTGGCTAACTTTGTCTCGTTGCCTCCCTGTACTCTGCCATCTGTCAGTTTGTATTTACTTGGTATCCTACGTCACTGGAGCATGGATTATTGTTTTATTCTTTGTTTGTAGACCACCTTTTTCAGTGGGGCTCTGTTTCAAAACTAGAATTCCTAGGCATTGTAGTAACCAAGAGTAACGTGTAATGGGTCAGGGAAAAAAAAGATGAATCATGCTCCAAGAGCTTTCAGTCTAAGCCTAAAACAAGAGACAACAGATGGATACTGACAGACAGATGGTGTTTAGCAAAAAATAATACAAACAATTACCAATAATATAAATAATACAAACAAAAGGAATATTCATATAAATAATACTCACATATATGATATGCGTAAATAATAATAATGCTAAATAAGTAGACATAGCTAGAAGAAAAGCATTTACAGATTGAAAACTAGGCCCCAAAAATATTATGATTTTTTAACTCTTCTCATCTAGTCTTAGCTTTAACATTTTAGATGTCTTGCCTAGGTTAGGATCTAAGTTTCCTCAGCAAATAATATGTTTTGAAGAATGTGCTCATATTGTCTAAATTTGGATCTTCAGCTTAGTTGCCTATATTACAAAATCAATCTTTCTAAATCTTTTCATTACAGAAAGGAAAAGAAGCATGTCCAGAGGACAATTCTTACAATATTAGGATAGGATATGCCAACCATTTTGGGAACCTATACAGAAAATTCAGATAAAGTCTTTTAACTTTAAAGTTAGATAAGGAAAATGAAGATGTGCATATATTAGACCAGAGATATGAAGCCTGTAAAATGGCTGAAAATTGAACCCAGAATTCTCAAGTTCCAAGTAATCGCTGTAGTTCTGAAACTTCCTTACCAGGAGGAACAACCCAGTAATAACAAAGCAGATTCCACAGGTCTTACAGGGCAGGACCTCCAAGCCCTTGTTTTAGTTTTAAAGCAAACGGACTTTAAATATCCTTGAATTGCAGTCAAGGAATATTGATCTGTCCAGGTCTTTCATCAAAAATTAATAAATAACTTTCCTTGAAAATTTAACATCTATTTGCTTAGCAGCTTTTATGATTTTTGATAATTGCATTTGGTACATAATTTTATTGATAATATGTTTATATATTTGGAGGTGTGCTGTATTGAGGTTTTCATTTTGCCTTCTTGTAGCTGAGCTCTAAATTATGAGTGTAGAGCTCTCCGATTGATAATACAACATATAATGTCCCTAATTCTGCAGTCAATATTTGGATTACTGGGTCAACATCTTGGCAAGCACACATGTATAAGGTTCCAAATGATTAAAGAGTATGTTAAAATGTTACCATATAAACTGATACCAGCAATCAAGTGGAATTAAAATGTAGCCAATTGGGACATCAAACTACATCCGTCATTTATTCAGATGTTTGAAAATATGAAATGCAAGAAATTGTGGAAAACAGCAGTAAAGCTGCTGGAGAAAGTGGAAAAAAAGGAAAATATGTAGATAAAGATGTTATTAAAGTATTAACTTTCATTCTCCTGTCATCTTCCTACTTCCATGTTATGTACCCATTCTCATAACATCTGTATTTTACACTATAGTATTTGACAGTTTACTTAGAAAAGGGAGAGAAGCAATGTATTTTAAGCACTGGTAAATCAGGAACTGGATATGTTTTTCTGATTTCATATATGAAGTTTTCATTGTGGGCAAGTCATTTGGCAGGCCATTTCTTCTCTGCCCTCCTAAATATCTATGAATGTTTTGTTTAGTGAGGGAGAAATATAAATACACAAGTTAGGATAACTCAGTGGTCTGTGTGGCTAAGTCAGCAAAGTGCTTTTGCACACACAGATGATTAGGTTTGGCAGAGCACACTGAAAAGCTGGCTGTCTGAACCCTGGTGCTTTTTGTTGCTGCATGAAGCATGACTGGAGTCTCTCAGGGGTAAGACTTCTGTCTGTCTGGAGTACTCCATGTTGATGTACCACATGCGATCCATGGAGGGTCATGCTTGTCAGCTCCAGAGCCTATGCAATTTCAAGTAATGGATTTACAGCTGTGCTTTAAAGTGAGACTTTTTCTCAGATGGAAAGCAGAAGCTAAGCCCATTGATGTTAAAGGCTCTAAAGATACGGCAGTGTATGTAGATATCTGACAAAGTTTGGCTTATGAGGGAAGATACTATTCTACAGAAAGACAACTCATACACAGCCAAGGAAAAGATATTATCAGTGTTATCTCCAAACCTCTATAATTTTAGATATGGACCATAGACTTCTGGAGGAACTGATGAGAAAAATCAGCTATTAACCCAAAGGTTGAAATGCAGTGTCCTCAACATTTGTCAACAAATGTCCTCAACAAATGTCCAAAAACATTTGTGTCCTCAATGCCATTCTGAAGTGGTTTGAAAGGATTTAGATACCAAATCTCTACCAAATGACATAACATCCTAATTTATTGTGAATTTCTAGGGAGTTCTACATATGAACTTCTATAAACATGTACTAAGATATTCAGATATAGCAGTTATGTTGCTGAAGGCTATATGTGAACAGATATAATACTAATTAAAATAAGCCATATGAGTAATAAGTTTTTTTAAAAATTCCTACAATGTTCTGAAATGTTTAATTTATTTCATATTATTTGCAAGAAATTTTGCCTTCATTCAGTTTTTATTTTAATGAAAGCATAATGTTTCCCTTTTTGTTTCAGACTTCTAACCTTGGTATAGGCTTGCACTTTAAATAATTCTATCTTAATGTTTAAGAAAAGACCTTAATTTCCCATATTGATATTTTTTCCCCAGGACTAATTTGGAATAATTAACAAGTTTTCAAGTTTTTCTATGCTCTAAAGATATTGTAATATCTTGGTAACATAAACTGAAAAAAAAATAGTGTGATGTCCTGGACCGATCTGAGATGAAAATCAACACCAAGATTTTAATTTCCAGACAGCCTAGAGGCAAAATGGGCCTAAAACATTTTCTTTCCCAGCTGTTCCTCATAACTTCCCCTTCATAGCTTCCCTTTCATCACTTTTGGTGTACCACTCACTTAGTTGTGCTAGCAAAAGTGACTGTGGGGCTGACCTGAGAAATGCTTAGAAATTTGAATTTAAAATGGATATATAAAACCCAAATGCATGTTTCTTTAATGTGGGTTAGCTTTTTAAGCTTTCTCACAGCATATCCGTATAGTTATGCTAGTTATAGAGCTAAGGGATTGGTACTGGAGCAGAAATGGTAAGAGGAGGAGAATAAATAGTAATTCATTAAGTCCACATTAAAGTGAAGAAAAAGAAAATGTAACTGTGCCCCAAGGTAGTAGACAAAAAGAAATGTAGTAGATTTACATAATACAGAGGGTTTTTACACATCTGCTCACATCATCTTGTAGTAGAACTGTAGACTTCCCTCAGCAAAGACCACCCTTGTAAAGTGTGTAGTTTTGAGTGCTGTGGAATATATTTTTTTTAATGACTATAACATCTCAAGTTATGTTTTCACTTGTAGTTTGGTACAATTAAAGAAGAAATTTCACCATTTGCTCTCTGCATGTGTGAATACAAAGAAGAAGGTAAGGAGACATTTCTGGCATATGGGAATAGATTACTCAGTTACCTACAATTGTTATTTTCTCATTTTCATTTTTACCTGAGAAGAAACTTTATCATTAAAAATAGTCTCATTTTTGTGTGATGCAAAAGAGATCATACATTCAATATTGACTATCAAATTCAGACACTTAAATCGAAGTTCCAGTGAGGTCAACTGCACCATCTGTGTTGACAAAAACCAAAAACGTTCAAGAACTCTGATACACACTTGTAGATGTGCTGATTTTCAGAAACCTACATTTATCAGCTCAAAATATGAACTCAATGCCCAGACTAAATTATGTTAGTAATAACACATTATTAAATTGCATGGTCTTTCTCATGCTCATCTTTAGAAAGACATCAGGTTTATATTTAATGGGCTTATGCAGTGCAATGGTTTATAGAACTACTGTGCAGATAATTCATACTTTTCATCAGCTTAAAAATGTTGGAGAATATCTGTATTTTTTTAGATAGAGGTGTTTATGAATGAGAATATTTTTTTCAGAACTTGAAACCCCAATAGATTAAAGTGACACTTTATTAAATGTACATTGTGAAATACATAGAATAGAACAACACTTAAGGTTAGGCACAAAAATACATAGTTCAGGCATTCAAATTAGTAACCCGGCTCTCGGATTGTTGACAGCTCTGTCTTCTATCGATGTTGTCCTGCAATCAGTGGGAGACACCGTTGCTGACACTTTAGCCTGGGATTTAACTATGGTACATCGTCTTCTTATAATTCATTGACGCTGAATGTACTAATCTGAGGAAAGAAGAGGTATAGCCTAAAATGGTTTTAGATGTGGATGACAGCAAAATTAGCTGCCAGTTTTCTACATAAGATGTAGTATTTTTTCTTAAGAGAAGAATAATCCTACATAAAGATTCTCACTCCCCTAGGAAGACCTTGTATTCCAATATATGATTCATTACCAGAATTTTAAAACAAAAATATCCTCCTCGCACAAAATCACTGAGCTGCAGCAGTAACGAATGACACAATCCCAGATAGACAGATAAATAACACAGTCTAACACTGAATAGGGTTTGACCACTTGGGAGATAAAGTGATTTCTGTTTTGTTTTGTGATCGTGTGTTAGACTCCGTGACTAATGAATATACTGCTATGTCTCATCATCTGCAGTAGAGCATCAGAAGTCCATCCTTATGGAATAAAGATTTCTATGCTGAGACAAAGGGATTTTTATGGTAGCATGTCTGACTGTTAGTGACTCTCTTTAAAAAAGCAGTGTCAGGGGTTCTCTTCTAAATGATCATCAGAACTGAACAGATGCAATTTTGTATTACAGATTCAATACCAGAATTGCAGACGAAATGTTGATTATAAAGGAGTTAGTGAATTCTTACACCTGATTGTGTGCAGCTAGTCACTTGGGTAAATATTTTATCACCTACTGCCACAGCATCAATACATCCCCTCCCCCCACATAAAGGATAAACCCTTAAAGCTCAGCTGATCCCAAACCTATGAAGTGCAAAGATCAATCTATGGCATTGGAATACTTGGAAATTTCATCTGCAGATTTTCCATTGCACACAGTGAGTCACAGTTTTTGTACAAATGTGCTTCTACTCCTACAAGGACCTATTTTTTCTCGTATAAAACAATCTTATTCCTTCAGGTAAGAAGTGAGTATAGCATTACTGGTCTGGAACATGCCTGCTCTTGTTTGCCAGCCACAAGCTACTCTTACCTTATTCACCATGGCAACATTGACACAGCTGTCTATCCCTCTGTTTCCATGGTAAAGGACCAGTAGGTAGTACTCCACTGCTTTATGCCAGACCTTTGACTATATCACAGATTTCCAAATATTTTAATGGCTAAAATTTGTGTAGAAGCCTCTAAAATGTCACAGCCCCTGATGTGGCGGGTAAAACAAAACCAAAACCTAAATACTAAACCACATAGAAAGCAAGCCAAAACCGAACCAATTTGGAGACAAAATACTCAGTCATGAAAATGAAAAAGGAAAAGGAAAAGGAAAAGGAAAAGAAAAAAGAAAAAGAAAAAGAAAAAGAAAAAGAAAAAGAAAAAGAAAAAGAAAAAGAAAAAGAAAAAGAAAAAGAAAA
>JAWMRA010000001.1:58801565-58847384 GCA_035584735.1 Pseudotriccus pelzelni | reverse complement strand
AAAGAAAAAGAAAAAGAAAAAGAAAAAGAAAAAGAAAAAGAAAAAGAAAAAGAAAAAGAAAAAGAAAAAGAAAAAAGGAAAAGGAAAAGAAAAAGGAAAAGGAAAAGGAAAAGGAAAAGAAAAAGGAAAAGGAAAAGGAAAAGAAGAACAGCCTGAGAAAGCAGAACCAACTAAAACTCCTTTCCACCATAACAGATAACTTTAAAGCTTTTTCTCTAAATCACAGGATTCTTTTAAGGATTTTTTTCTGTACCTGTGGCTTTTTTCAAAACTTTTTATCTTCTAAACACAGTCATTGTTAAAAATTTCACCAATCAGAAATCTTTGAAGTGAAAAGTTATTTCCCGAACAGTGAGCTCTTCAGAGTTCACAGCACAGACACAACTTTAAGTTTAGAGAGGAAAGACTACAAGTAGCACTGCAGTCGTCCTCACCAGAGTGAATTAAGAGCTCTAGTCAGATTTTCAAATATTATGCTGTAGCCAGAGTTACTCTGTTAGGCTACTTGGTTGGGTCTGAGCACTTCTTTAAATGCTCTGGGTGATGCTTGTCCATCACTTTAGGAACCTTAGAAACCCAATATGTATGAACTGCTTTTGAAGTGTTTCCTTCAGGCCCTAAAGTCACTTTGATGCTTTTGAAATGTTTCTCCTTCATCTGTTTGAATACAAGACTATCACAAGAAGTCCAAAAAACTCAGAGAGTTGTGTCCATGACTACATTTGTGTCCAAAGAATACATTATGTGAGCAATGATCTGCTATAGAAATTATTTCTTTCCTTCTCATAGCAAGACAAATACCCATCAGTTACTTTGGCCCACAATTTTCTCTATTTTTATGAAAATTCCATAACACTGACTTTAGTATATGCATTCCTAAGCACTTTATTGGTATTCAAATATAATGTGCTACTGACATGATTATTGGAGTTATGTACAACAGCACTGATTACCTTTTTCTGAAAGCCAGGCTACATTTTGTAGTTTCTAAGTATAAAGTCAGTAGCTAGTTATAGACATGTGAACTTTAAAAAGAATTTCAAAATTGTCTTTCAGAAGCATAGGCAAAAATATATAAACTTATTTCCACTTTAGATAACCCAGCAATATCACTAAATTTCTGAATTGTGGATACTACCTTGCAAAATGTTTCAGTAGAGGAGTCAGTGCTATGGTATCTTGCCAGCAAGTTCCTAGTATTCATGTAGATTTTCCTTACTAGGTCACTTCATTAAAAAAAGATTAAAGTCTACTCCAGCTAGAGGCATGAATTCCCACTTCTGTTTTCAGAGAAGTCTGATATCAGTGCAATTCTGTAATAATCTTGGTTATAAAAGCAATGTTAAACACATTTGTTAGGAGACCGTACAGCTCTTCTGGGACTTCAGTGGGTCACCTAATTCTAACCTTTGTTGCACTTCAATGTAAGGGATCTTTCCCAAAGCTTTACAGGTGCAGGAGCTGAGGCAAGCCCAAAGGTAAACACAACATAAAACCACAACAGTGACATCTGCTGCAGCATTTTCATTACACCTTACTGCCAAATTCATAACTTCCCACACATGCCATTTCTACTTTGAAAAGGGATTCATAAAGATTAGCAATCTGAGATAGAAGTTCCCTGAAATTCTTTTGAGGAAAAATGGTTTTCCTCAAGTAACTAGCATCCTGCTGGGAGGAAAGTGACCATGGGATGTCTGGGAGATGAACAGTATATCCTTCATGAAGCATGGCAGAAAAGAACTGCCCCTGCCCAGTCTTCACATTAATCCAATAATTAGATCTAAATTAAAACCTCAGAGGGAATTTGGTGACATTTAAATCTCTAGTCAAACAATGGGGTTTGAAACAATGGTTCTGCTTTGCCAATGGGATGCCCCACATATAAAAACTCTCCAATTGAGAAGTTTTCACTCCTGATTAGCACATGCATAGTGCACTGATCATGTTCATAAAAGCATGAGGAAGGGTATGAGCAACACTAAAACATGTCTTTGTGCTCCATAGAAAACATCTATTTCATTGAGGTTGGTGGATTTTAGGTGCAAACTAGCCACTAAAAAATGACTTTGTATCAGAGCTTTATACCACAGGAGTAACTCACATGCCATGGGGACCTCACCAGCAGAAACACTAGCATGGACAGGCTTCAACAGCAACTAGGCAATGTGAATATTCCTGATTGCCTAAGGGTTGAACTTGGACAACTAAAAAAAGGCTTTCAGGTGACAAATTCCACATGCTAAATCCCTTTCTGGCTTCTGACTCTGTTCAGCTGGACTGTGCTGACTTTCACATTTTTACTCAAAAGATTAAGCGTAGTCATTTGGCCATGCATGTTGCAAGAGCACTAAAAGACTGCTAAAGTACATGCTCACCAGGGGTCTGATCAAAGCCCTCTGAGATCAGTAGGAATATTTCCTTTGACTTCAATGGGCTTTTGATAAGATTCCAAATTACCCAGTGGAAAGTTAGCTTCCAAAGGATGGTAGCATACCCGTGGGCACTGCACTCTAAAGGATCTGGCTCTGCACCTGGGTGATACAGTGCATCTTGCGCTAGAGCAGATGCAAGTGTGGCATTTCATTCTGATATTTCATAAAATACCACAGTGCTGATAAAGGAAGCATATTTTGATTGACAACTTCAATACTAGCTGGTACTTGAAACAGCTTGCAGCCATGTCAAGATCTGGCAAGAAGCCAGACCCCATTCACAGTAATGGGACATCATACAAATATCAATAGGGCTGTATCCAAACCAGCTGTTATTATTAATTTCATGTCTTTTAAGAGGAAGAGAGGATTTCAGCCATTTGAAAGGATTTTTTAAATGAATAATTATACTCTTTGGTGATGTTTAATTTCTGTTTACCTCTGAATGCTACTAAAGTTGTAGCTAGTGGTCCCATATGAATTTGATTTAGAGATACAATTGCTGTTTAATTTAGCCGATTCACTTGAAATATCTTCAGCATTTGTGTTACAGGAGGTGATTTTTTTGAAGAAAATTGAAGGCAACAGAATGTTGACAAAAATAAAAAGCATGAAGTTGGAGTTTAGACAACTGTGCTTTGATATAAGAGTCTGGAAGCAGTTTAGAAAATAGGAAAAAAAAAATTTGTTGTTGTTGTGGGAAAAATTCAACAATTAGAGATTAGAAGTGAACAAACAATTCACAATCATCTCAGCTCCATGGAAGTTTCCAGGGTCTTTATTCCATTTTCTCTTAAGAACTGTCTTGAGAGTAGATGTGCTACTCTTTTCTGTTATACTTACTTTCTTTTTATGAGACAGAATTTGCAACAAATAGAGACTTCAAGTTCAGTTGTATCTTTTATTCTCTAGCAGCTGAATGTTTTCTAGATGTTTTATGGAAAAGAAGGCTTTATTAGGGTGAATAGAAACTTAAATGATAGTGGAAGAATAAAAAAAAAAACATAAATTCTAAGATCATGTCGACCGGTCAGGTAAAAGGGACAGATGTATGGTCAAATTCACAACCAACATAGAGTTTCATAGCTCTTCAAAGTGATTTAGACATGACATTTTCATGTGGCACAAGTTGTCCACTCTTCCTTTGATATTGTGTGTATTCTTCTATTGATATAATCATGTGTCCATATATATAATATGTATATGTAGAAAAGTATTTATACACAAAACTTAAAACCTGCACATATTAATGCTAGAGGAACACTCCAAAATGTGTTTTCTTAAGCCTGATGAGGAGGAGTTACTTTGAATGACAGATTAAAGAACAAAACTACAAATATATAAGTGGGTAGATGTATGCAGGGCAGTTTTTAAATGTGGAACAAGTGCAAAAGGGTTTGGTTATGATATGAAAGTTGTAGGGGAAGGCAAAGGGAGAGTATCAAAAGAGACTTCTGGTTCTGGATAACAGAGAGCAGTAGCGTGAAAACTTTAAATGAAAGCTTTAGACAGTTCAGAAAAGGAACATTATGAGCCACGTTTAGTCATCCAAGTTTTGAGAAATCAGTGAGCCACCTAAGATGAGGTGTATGAATTTGAAAGAGTAAAAAGGGTTTTTTGAAGGGTTTGTTTAGGATTCACTAGTGAAAAATCCTGCAATCATATACTAGCACTCAGAAAGTAAAGGAAGAAAAAGAGGGGAGGAAAGGGAGAAGGAGAGGGAGAGGGAAAAGGAGAGGGACAGGGACAGGGAGAAGGAGAGGGAGAAAGCCCTTGGAGACTGCAGATCCCAAAGAGAGGTAGTGGATAAAACTTATATTTTGCAAGAAACCACAGTATTTGTCACACTATGAAAATACGTCTCACAAATACTGTGAGTTTTAGTGTAATTGTAGTCATCATTGTGACTGATACATGCACTGCTCTAGAAAGTGTATTTCTCACATTATAAAGTAATTTACTAGACAAATAATTTGTGGAATTTTTGTCCTTGGCAGATTTGAGTACTATTTTTATGTCCTAACTTTGTTATCTCAGTCTCTATCTTTCTGGTTTTACTTGCTGTTTTATCTTCAGATTTCAGATAACAAAGTCAGTGCTTGAGCTTCTGAAAAAAAAAATACTAAAAAATGAGCTCTGCAGACATACATTTGAAAATGTATGTAGCTGCAAATTAAAGCTGCTAGTCTTTTTACAGCTCTACCTTAGGAAATTTCCAACTTGCATATGAAATACATTTGTGCGTTCTGTGCTTTTAAAATTGTTACTAGCGTGACTGAATGTGCAGCTGGTAGTGATCCACAGTTTTTGTTTATCCTACTGAGTGAAAATGAGGGAGGACATATTTGCAGACTCATTCAGCTAAAATCCTGAAATGCTGTCTCATATGTTTTATTCTCCTGAAATGCTGTCTTGTTCAGTCAAATTTCTCAAAGGTTCATTTTGCTCACAGTAATGTTTAATAAATCTAGCACCCAAACTTTCCTGTCTTAAAACAGCTGTCTATCGGAGATTAGTTACTGTTCATTCTTAGCTGTAAGGACTTAGGAAAATACGGGTTTAAAGGCATGTAATTTTAGGTAGTGGCAAATAATTGCTATTGATGCTCAGTTATGATGAATACTTAGGAGTTTAAATATTTGTATAGAATCACTTTTACTTTCACACATCCATTAGTAAACCAGAACACCACTTAGAAATCTTATCCAACAACTATCCCTCAAGTTATTATCTTCTAAACATCTCACTGATTATTCTCAATAACTTTTGGACGTTGAACATTTACAAATTGTATTAAAACATTTAAACATCACATTTATAACATATATACTATTTATATATATCACATTGCTTTTTTTAAAATATATGGAATGCAGTATAAATTGTTGCTATGCATCACTCCTTCTGTATGATATTAATGCTTATAAGCATTCGGTACTTGCCACTAATAGTCGGTACTATAGACAGATCCCAGTGCTTCCTTTTTGGTAGCTTCTCACTGCCTTGTTTTTGTTTTGTTTTGCTTTGCTTTGGGTTTTTTTGGTGCCTGTATTACAGTAGCTCTTTTCTGTCTGTGATATACCAGGCTATAATATGCTATGTTTTTGTGATATAGGAGATGCCATTTTATCTGCGTGCAGTACTGTTTTTTTGCTTAACATCTCCTTGAAAAGGACAATTATTTTCCTGAACCAACACTTTAACAACTGTAGTGAGTGGTTGGAGGTTTTTGTATGTGTTCGTTGAGTTTTTTGTGGTTTGTTTTTTAGTTTTTGTTGCTTCTGTGTTTTTATCTATTCTTGAAGTCACAGATAAGTGTTTCTCATCTAGTGGACTTTTTACACCATATGGATAAAATCTGATGTTGTGTGTCTTGGTGTGTGATTTTCTTCCTCTTCGCTTTAACAGCTACTAATGCTCCTGAGACTATTTATCTGTTTATGTGATTTATCTTAGAATGTGTTAACTCTAACCAAAAAAAAAAAAGAAAAAAGTAAAAAGGGAGGGGAGGAAGGATGAAAATGTACCTATTTGTTTGCATGAAGTAGAAGAAAAGGTTTATTTCTGCTGCCTTATTCACCAGCTTTCTCTCGCATTGCATATATATTTTTTACTTCTGGGCTTTGAGAGCTCTACCATTGATATTTATTGTAATAGTCTTGTGGCTTAAAGTATTTAGTAATAATGACTCTTTGTCTGTCACATCATAAAAGTGTTATGCCTTTCCCATATAAGCCATTGTTTTCTCAAATGGTGGCTGGGTGTCTATACTGTGAGGCAGTCCATCTCCATAGCAATAGCAGAATTTGTTTTTTTTTTCTTGAATCTTTTTCTCTTATATATTTGTCATTCAGAGCACACTCGTAAATCACTCAAGTAATAGTCTATTTCTTTGGCTGAATTCCTCATCCCCCATACCCCCACACCTTCTTTTATCTCTCTTATTTCCTTAGATCTCATTTTATTTTCCTTATTTTATTTCTATAGGAAAAAGAGATAATGTAGCCAAATGCCACGTGTGCCTGTATCTTCTCCCATTACATAAGAATGAACTGTTTCAGAATAGTTCTCTATCATGTGGACCAGCATGACTGACAGCTCTCTGAAAGTGTGTGGACTCAGCCTTTTGCATAAAGTTGCATGACTGAAAGCTATACTTCACAGAGATTGTTAGGTATTGGGTCAATGTTCTCCATAATTTCTAGGTACTCCTGCAAAATATTTTCCCTGAATCAACCCTTACAAGGACCTATCTCGGAACTGCATAACTGCACTTATTAGATCTCCATGTGAAGCTCCTCATAATGGGGTAGCTTACATGGGCAGAAAAAGGTAAGGACTGATGAATTTGTCCTGTGACCCTGCAAAAAGAATGAGGAAGAGTGCCAGATGGCCAAGAGAAAGATATAAAGAGTCTGCTTTGCTTAAGACTAACAAGTGATCCAGAGGGTAATGTTTCCTTAAGGCATAATCAAACATTCAGCAGACAGATGGTGGAAAGAGTGGGGAGTCAAGACAGTCCTAATTAGTCCAACACCATATGGAGTTGCATCTTTTCTAGAAGCTCAACCTTCTAGATAGGCCTGTGGGTTTACCTACTGGACATCCCAGAGATCTCTGAAAGTGTTTAATGACTAACAATCAACCCACTTGCTCAGATTTTTATTTTACAGAAATAAGTCAATGACTGTAAATATGGGAAACCCAATGCTTAAAACTCCAATATGAAACTAAAACGTAGTTGGACTGTACCAGGAAATCAGAAGAATTCCTAAGTCTGATATAGTTGGACCCTATTAGAGGTCACTGAAATATTATTCCATTTGGTTTTCATTCATAAAAACTCATCTTCTTACTTCCAGACATCAGGTAGGAGGAAGCATTCTGCTGCCATTACATATGTGCGCTGTACTCCAATTTTGCCGCCCTTTTTGTTTTTTTGGCCACTGTGATCACCCCCTTTGTCATTACTACTGAAAAGCAGAAGATAACTTCTGCTTTTTAATTTTCTTTATCTGTATCTGTTTCCTTTTATTATTTTGTTCATCAGTCACACATCATCTGAACACACTGGGGAAGACAGTGAGGTTTAGTCCTAGGAGTTTACAAAAGAGAAATCCACTAGAGAGCATATCTACAGTTTAGAGTGGACTGCAGTGCGGATGGGTAGGGACATGTCTAAGGTATGGGGAGTGTGTATAAAGGAGGGACAGTTAAGGCGTGAAATTTGGATTTTCCATATCACGTCCAGAAACAGCATAACACAGCAGGCTAAGTGAGCTGAATGAAGTCCTCATCAATGCCCTTACAATGAATGAATCCTCGTCTGTATGTATCAAGAAAAAATTAATAAAAAATTTAGTTTTATATTTTTCTGATACTACCACCAGCCATGACAAACACTGAAAACATGTAGAAGATGCTCTCCAGGAACACAAAAGTAGCAGTTTTCTCCCACTACCTTTTTCTTGTATACATATGTGCCTGGTTGATTTGTAAATAAAACTTATGTCTTGCAGCAACTGATATTTAAGTCACAGTATGTCCAGAGAATTTTCTCCTCATCACTGACAAGTGGCTAAGTGCATTTGTATCCTCTAATTGAAAAAAAATAAACATGGAATCAGGATTACCTAGACCCAGAAAACACATTGGCACTCATCTTTACATGCTTGGTATCTCAATGTCTTTCTGTAAAACTTTTTAACTGACTCCTACAACTTTTGTACAAAACAAGACTGCCTCCTTATTGTCACTAATCACCTATTGCTTTTTTTTTTCTTCTTCTTATTTTAAAGAATTTAACTTTTTTCCCATTCCTATATTGAAAAAAAAGTCCTTATCCTAATGTCATTATTTCTTAGTATATTCATTAAATTTAATCGAAATGTTTATAAGCCATTCATTTTAAAGACACGAAACTACTTCTAATGTAGTTTTCTTTTTTGAATTTCCTTTTCAATTCAACTTTCTTTATGTACTGCAAGACAAACTCACTAGGAATAAACAGCTTTTAGTTCTGTCAGTTACCAACTGGCACTCAGAATCTGGGAGAGTCTCTGAGTCATACATTCTACAAAGGTAATGCTCATGAGCTATGGATGAAATTACCTTCTTTTCTTTCTTCTGTTACCAAATTCAAACTTTTAAGGAGCTATCTAGGCTGCTATTCTTTTTATCTCCTAGTCCAAGGCTTCACTGTCCCCTAAAACTCTATTCAACTGCTCTGTAAGCTGTTGAGAGAGGTAATGACTAACAAGAGCTGAAGTGCCAGTGTTATGTAGGTAACATAGTACCAGCATTACACAAAACCTAAACCTTAGTGTTTCTCAGAAGTCACAGTACTTATCTGAAATCGATACTTGGCTGAAAAGCAATTAAAAGCCAGAACTAAAGAACAGCTAAAATGATGGTCTTAAGAGAAGTATTTGTCCTCCATCAGCCTGTACAGGATGAAGATGTCTTGCAGTTTCAGTATATTTGCCCATTATTTAGAATTTGATCTGGCTACTCTAACATCTTTATTGGTAAACTTTTTAATGGAATTAAGTGGAGGGCAATCTCAACAATATTACTTATTTTAAGTTAGATGTGTAGCTAACCTAATTGTCTAGGCTTTGTATATAGCTGGCAGGGAGAGCCACCTCCAGGGTACAACTGATGCCATTCACATCTCGCTCATCACAGTAATTCAGCTTCTGTATCTGATTGGTCTTTTCTATTGTGATGTCTCTTCTTCTAATTTAAAAATGCATTTGGCTGGTTAAAAATACTGTGGTCCTCAATATGGATGTTAAGTAACCACATCACAGAAATAAGTATCTTTTCTATTTTATTTCTTTTGCCCTCATACACAACAGTTCTGGATCACTCAGCCACAAATTCTAGCTGCTTTCTCTATGGATTTAGTTATTCATGATCCTTATTATATAATCCCCATTATATAGCTGTTTCTTCAATATGTCATCTTCTTTAGCAGAAGTGTTCTGGGACACAACAATTATAGCCTGGTAAGGTGAAGAAGAAAACAAATTTAGAAAATCTCTGACTGTGGCTAGTTGAAAGTTTCGCTCTAAAGATGGGCAAGAAGGGTTTGAATACAAGAGGCCTGAGGAAAAGAAACTGAGGGATGATGCAGAGAACAAGTAGAGAGGCTGTGTTCATATATCCATGTTGTAGGAGAATGAAGTCTTTACAGCACCTAAAATCAACCCCAACACCTCAGATAAATAATTGCTTTAATCCACTAATGCTTGAGATGCATTTTATTTTTTCCTATTATTCTTTTCTTTTGAAACAAGTCACTGCAAATTTTATTGGTATTTCCCTTTTCCTGAATTCTGTATTATGAATACTTTACTGTATTTTTGGGAGTGAAATTACTTTCAATATAGACTAAAATAAATAGTCCTTTTTTTCATCCTAATTACTAGATGTAATGATGGTAGATAGCTCTGAATGTTAAATCAGGAAAGCATTTTGCTTCACATACCTAATATTTCACATATTTAAAATTGCTACTTAGGCCAGGTTTTATACAGACTTGTACTTTTTTTTTTAATAGCAAACTTCTGAGATTGTTCATCTGCCTTTCCTTTTAGATTTGAACTCTAAGAATAATTGTAATACAACAAGCATAAGTTTTGAAAAGGTAATAAAAGGAAATGCAAGAAAAAAGATTTTTTTTTATGAATACATTAATTTATCACAAGGAGAAGTTTGTCCCAACCTATTCACTACATTATTAACTGAAATCATCTTTCTTAATTTGGTGATCTCAATTGCTTTTAGGTTAAAATCCTTCTTCTGAAATTCAGATTATGTCTCAGTTTGAGACAATTTAGAGGGATGGAGGCCTTGGACAGAAATCTCCTTCTGACTCAATATCCCTGGTTTCTCCAATACACAGAGAGAGACCAAAGACACCCAGAAGTAAGTGAAAAAGTAACTTTATCAAGAAGAATGTTAATAACAATACTAATAAAACTGAGTTAAAGCAACTGATGAGGAGAAACTTCTCAAGTCCCACCTACTGGACCAATTGAGATGGTGTCCATTCTTCCCCATCCAGAAAAAAACACGCATGGCCACCCTTCCACATGATTCTCCTCATCTATGCCCCTAAAACCTGGCAGAAATGGTTAGAGAGTCAGTGCTGGCAGGAAATGGCAGACAGCTGGGATTCAATACTGGCACGCGCTTGTGTGAGGGTCAAGTGAGACTGTGGTGCTGGTACAGGCGGACAAGCAGGGCTGTGGACCCCCAGGTGACTGGGAGGAGTTGCCAGACAACCGCTGGATCCAGTGAGACTTGGCTGTTGCAGTTTCGATGTTTATTTATCAAAGTGGTGATCACAGTCCAGTGATGGTGAAAGCCCCAGGTAGGAGAGAGAAGCCCTGAAACTCAGCTATATACATTCAGGTTCAGGTGGGAACACCTCTGGTACCTCCCCTGGGGTGGGGAGTATTACACTGGGTGATGTAATACTGGGAATCACAGAATACTTTGGGGGCCTTTGACACCTTCAAAGATGTTGCAGCTGTCTCTTATGTCAGTGCAGCTGAGTCCATTTTGGCACATTATGGTTCCTCAAGAGGTGAAAACCTTTACCCTGGCTGTTCTCCGGGAGATGTCAGATGAGCTCACCTTCAACCCCTGAACTGGGTGGCCACTTTGCACATTGTTAGCAAAGCGCACTGCCGACTGAGACATCAGCACCAATAGTCCAGTTTCAGAGCAGTCACTGCAGGTGGTTGAATGCTTGAGTCATTAATCACTAGCAGTTCAGTCTCTTTAAAGAAGGCAAAACACCAAAAAGCCAAAAAGGCATATTTGAAGAAAAGAGAAAAGAAAAGGTGGATACTAGGATTTTTGTATAACCCAGGACAGTTTCTTGCTCTTTATGCCTTGCATATGAACATCTTTCTATTCCAATGAAAACAGAAATGCGCAGGATTGTGGAAAATGGCTTGCTTTTTTACTGGAAAGCTGAAGAGGATTAATCAGTGAAATTATTTTGACATCAATTTTTAGCTGCACTAGCTCTGCTTTCTCAGGAAGAGGGGACACTGATCTGCTGAATCTCCATTTCCTTGGATGATGCCCCAAGAGAACTAGTGCAGGGGCAATACAACTGATTTCCTGGAGTGGACTGAGGCTCCCCTGTGGAGATTTTGTTAAACCTGCTGGGAATTCCTACTTCTTCTGTAAGCAATCATTCTTCGGAAACATTTATCTGCGCGTATGTGCTAACACTTATTTATAAAATAAACCTGACTGCCAGCCTTGGAAAAATTAAATATTTGATCCATGACAATGTGGTTTGTGTAAAGTTTTTTTCTGAGTGCATTAAGAGAAAGGTGTTGATAAATTGTAGCAAGTTCAGTGGAGCGTCACCACAATGGGACAGTCTGGAGCACTTGTTCTGTGAGGAGAGAGCAAGGGACAGGGGCTCATGCAGTCCAGAGGAGAGATGGCTGGGGGGGGGCACTCCACAGCAGTCCTCCAATTGAAGGAAAAGAAAACTTCTCAAAAACACCAGTGAAGAAACCGTCGTCTACAGTACTTCATATACTAATATATTTTTTCTGAGTTTTACTAAAGAGTTTAACCAGTCCAAATTTAGTGAGTTCAATGCTAAAAATAGATTATTATATTACTGTTAAGAGAAACGTTCATGTTTGGCATTAGGAGATAGGAAGAGAAAGGTTTAAAAAACATAACATAAAATAAATTCTATTGTTGAAAACATATTGAATAGTAAAACATTCAGTTTTGTTTGTAAGATGTGAAGTTAATTGTTCCAGGAATGTTTTTTTCTAGCTGTCTCTATATATCTTTAATATAAACTTACTTTGAGAGTACAATTTATTTTTAAATAATAAGTTAATCATACATGTTTTCACACAGTGATGTTTTCAATCTGCATTTACTGAATTGTCTGCTAACAGTGTTGTCCACTTTTCCACTGCAGTTTTAAGTTTCTCGATGAGAACACGAGAAAAACTCATTTCAGGGGTATTAAAAGTACACAGTTAGAAAGTAGGTCTGGGTAAATGGTTTGGAAAAAATCCAAATCTTATCATGCATGAAAAGCACAGAGCACAAAAATAATGCAGGTAAATAATTTCTCATGCTATTTTAGCCATACTGTGTGTCCAGATTTATCTGAATACCAAACCCAGATATCTTGGGTGATTGATTATTGCTTCATGAAGCTTTTAGTCTGGATTTACCTTGCCTTCGTGTGACCATGCAATGACACAAAATGTCATATATGATGGATACAGCTTTGAGAAAAACACAAAAGAACACAGAAACAGCATTATGAAGCTTTTTCTCCTTGCGTTTTTATTCATCTGTATCCATTCTGAACTTTGATGGAAGTAACAGAAAATCCATGAAGGTCTCTGATTTTTGGAGGAAGGGTTTGTGAAAAAGCATCTTTACCAAGAATCATGGAATCATAGTATGATTTATGTTGAAAAGATCTCTAAGATCATGGAGTCACCTTCCTTTGTCTTTCCACCCGTCATTTTCTTGAACTCATATCTCTGTTGTAAGCGAATTTGAGATCTGATGGCCTTCTTGAATGAGATATGCCAAGGTATAACTTCCAAAACTCCTAGGACTGAAATCTTGTGCCCTCTTTAAAACCCAAGGCAAGGAATATTACATGGGAATATATGAGACTGGATCCTCTGTTCAGTTCACAAATTCTGTGAGACACAGACACTGAGTCATGTTCATATGGCTGCTTTCTATTTAGCACCACTGCAGGTTGTCTTGCAGTGCTGCAAGAGTAGTTTTGTCACCACTATGCTCTGCTGGCACATGAGATCCTTTCCATACTTGCCGTGTTCTGCCTTTGAGATCCATGGCTAATTCAGGAAGACTCTGGTTTACACTGTGTCCCAACATTTGTCTGTGTGAATTCTATTAGACAGTAGAGTCACAAAAAGTTCTGTCCCTTTCAAGGATAATTGTTCTTACACTCAATGGGCCTGCAGATTTCTGACCTGGTGATTGTGCCAAAGAATTGCCTCTGAAAAATGTTTTAAAATTCTTATCAAGTGGTTTCACAAGACATCTTTCCATTATTATTTCCAATCTATACTCATGGAATTTTCTGTGAAAATTAAATGAAAGGCCATTCCAGGACCCTTAACTGAATTTCAGTACTAAACTGCACTCCTCACAGGAAGATCATGGGTACACAGTACAAAGACAATGGTTAATACTTACTGAGCTGAGTAGGAGCAGGTTACTTAGTCACTAATAAGTCATTTACAGAAATTGTACCACTAGATTTTAACCATACCTTAATACTTAGAGTATGGAATCCCACACGTTAATACACACTGAGTTGTAATTTAAGACAAATGGCTATCTTTTTTCAAACTTATTAAATTATTAAATACATATTACGTTATACATACAGTTCATATCTTTTTTTTAAATTAGAAAATGCTTAGAAACTCTGGTGATAAGTAGTTTGCCAAGTCAAAAGATCATTACTCAGTCATTAGTAGAGCTAGTAAGAAAACAGAAATTGCTATCTGTTGAAAAATTCCTACATTTTGAATAATTGTAATTTCCCGTGAGAACAAAAGTCAGTGTTTCAAGGTAATTTATGGATTCTGAGAGTTTAAATGGGTTTTTGAAATACTGATGTAGCCATTCAAAACATTAGATCACTGCAATATACTTTTAAACTTTAAGTCTAATTGACATATATAACATATTAGGTACCAGAATTGAAATTGAATATCTTATTTAATCACATAGAATATCTTCCTTCCAGTACCTCAGAGAAATGGAAACATTCATCTCAAGCACTTTTTTGTCATCAGAGCATTTTTTAATCAACTTGATCTCTTTTTTTTTCCCATTGCTTTTTTTCCTATTAATTGCTGAAACTAGTATTTCATGTAGTGATCCTCATACAAATATTTTTAATATGCATATTAGGTATGGGAGGGGTCTCTGAGCAGGTATGGAAAATGAAAACTGGAAAAATACTATTCAACATCACTTGAATTACCTCTCTGAAAAGTAAGTACAATCATTGCAACTCTAAGACACTGGTTGTATCTGTCTGGAATATTATGCAAGGTTCTGGTTGTATTCAAAATATATTAGTTCAGACTGATTACTAATATAAGTAACAGTTTGGAAAACATTTTATGTTGGAGAAGACTTCAGATGAGTAAAATGAAAGTGGAAAAAAATCTATTTTAACGAAAGAATAAATTTCAACAAATTAAGAGAATATACATTGTCAGTAAATAGCTTTGGTTCATAAATTACAAGAAGGTTCATAATATCTGAATGTTTCACTATTTCAGCTGTGAGTCATTAGAACACAGGTGAGTGAAAACATATTTTCAGGTTGTAGTTTCCTAAATCTGGAATGAAATTGAGTGAAATAGTTGCTTACAATAGAAGGGATTAAAACTAAATATTTCATGGGCTGTTGGGGAGGTGCTTCAGTAAGTATCCTGAGGTCTTTTTAAAGCAAGCTCTACCCCTTGTCTGGCCTGCAAGTTTTCTTTACATGAAAGATAGGACAGAGGAGGCATTTCTGAAAGTGATGGAAGCAGATAAAAAACTGCAACCATTAACTTAAAAGCACTCCCAGACCCAGTAATGCAGGGATAGCCCTAAAATGCTTTTCTAGTTCTATGTGCTACACTCTCATGTTGTTAAAGGATGGCATTTCCAAGCATGCCAACCAAGGACTATTTTAAATGAACTCTTTAAACCTCAATGTGGTGAAAAGGCAGTGTCCTGTGTTAACACCTCTGTTGTTAAAGATAAGGTCGTATTTCTCATTATGACTTTAATGACCACTTCTTACTCTTATTTCTGCTCCCTGTGTGGTCTGTACTTATATCTGCTACTTTAACAACTATTGCAAACTTTTACCATGACCATTAGCACAGTACAAAAAATACAGCATGGAAACACTACTAGATTATGTCTTGATTTATGTACCACCAGCAAATTTACTACTTGTTTTCTTCTTATTGAGTCCATATCCTTCATCCAGAAAGTGTAATTTCTAGTTCCCATCTTACATTTGTTTCATCTCAGAAATCCTACTGAATTGGTCAACATGCCATTAATAACTTATGGGCAATAAGGCAGAAAGTGTAGGGTCACCTCTAAAAGTCATGGAGCTTTACTTTCTTATTTTTGTTTTGTTTGATTAAGAGTTGAGAATGGGGAATATGGAAATTAACACTTTTTTTTTTTTACTTTCTTAGAGAGAATAAAAATGTAGGAGTCATTAATTGGTGTTATTTTTTTGGGTCTTTTTCATTATGGAAGTTATTGCTTTTTAGATTATTTATTTTCATTGAGATACTCTTTGCCTTTCCACGTGCTCATGCTGAATTCAGATTCATATACTGTTCAGATGGAAAGAACCATTAAGGTTATCTATTCCCAAACCTGTGTAACAGGCCATAAAACCTGAAACAATAATTCGTGCATCAGGTTCACATCTTCTGCTTGAGGGACAATAGATCTCTTAGAAAGACACTCAGTTTTGATTTAAAGTCTTGATTCTCTTTGACTAATGTTGGCACCTTTTGAAGACATGCAGCAAGGATGGAAACATACTATAAGTAAACGGTATCTTGAGGTTTCCCCTCCATTGACTTTCACGTTAGAATTGTTCATTTAAATTTGACTTTCTCAGTATTTCTTCTATTACTCAAAGAAAATAAAAATCTCTTTCAGGTACTTCACATTAGCAAAAATGTTAAGGAAGAAGTGATGATGTCTGCACATAGCAGAATATATGCAATATTTTTAAAAATCAGTTCCCATTGGATTACTTTACAGTTCTAGCTACTACAGTCACAAAGCCTGGCTGATTATGAGGGATAAGTTGGTCAGAAAGCCCACCCTGATCTTTGTCCTTCTTCCTTTGATTGCTAAATTGCATGAAGTAGATAAACACTTCTATCAGTTATGCTAAACTTTCCCATAAGATTGTACTTAGATAGTTTTTTTTGTGACTAATCAAAGGAAACATCTGAAAATTTTGTGAAAGTGAACCTCTTGTTGGTGTTCACTAACAGGCATGGCAGAGACTTATGAGTAGATTTCTGTTCTTCAGAGATAAAATAATTTATATTAAATAAAAACAAACATACAAACAAAAACTAAAAAAAGGCTAAGTTAACTTGAGAAAAAGTCATTTTGCCTCATGATGAACCTTATTTTGGAAAGCATGCTTTTTTCAGATGAAAGGAAGAACAAAGTTTGCTTTCAATCAGGATAAAATAGAAGCTTTTACATTCATGAGTCTTGCTAAACCTCTTGTGAAGAAAGGATCATTTTTTGTGTCTAACTACACATCTAGTGAGATATTATATACCCATTTTTCTTTACCTATCTAGGAAAAGGTGACATTAAGGAATTGATTAGTCCTAGAAAATGTTGCTAAAAGAAACTCTGAGAGATAACCCAGCCCATTCCTCAGTCCAAAGCAGGATTAGCTACCAGTATGTCATTCCTGATTGACACCTTCTCTGATCTTAAAGACAGCATGCTTACGAGATCCTTAGGGAGTCTGTCCTAAACTTTTACTGTCCTTATTGTTACAAATTGTCTTCTATATATCTCAGCTACAGCTCAGATGCTGCAATTGTCTCTCCAGTTGTGCTGCCTCCAACTTGCTGGACACATTGCTAGCCACAGCATTTCAACTAAGGCTTGAGCAGTGCTGAATAAGCACAAGGATTACTGGCTGTGTTTTGCAGAGGATGTTCTGCTTGTACATGGCACTCTGATATTTACTTTCTTTGTAGCAACATAACACAGTTGACTCATGCTCAAAGAGCAATCCATTATAATTCCAAGATCATCCCCATTTGGCCAGTTGTTTTCCATCTTATATTTGTGCAGCTGATGGTTCATACATAAGTGGAGTACTTTTCATTTGCCCTTTAATCTTGTTATACTGGATCAAACTCAAATCATCAGCTGTTGTATCCAGTGTGTTCCTTAGTGACAACTACTTGAAAAAATATTGCTGAACATAGATTAATTTTCTGTGGGAAATTATTTTCTGACAACAGATCTGGACAATATCATATTTGTACCACCTTATTCCTTTTCTTCCACTGAGTCTACCTTCTTAAGCAACACATACCATAGATTTGCCATATGATGATCGGTATATATTGTTCTAATTCATGTTATTAGGCCATAGAAATGCCAAGGAAGATGTTTTTGGGTTTTTGGTTTGTTTTTTTGTTTGTTTTTTTGTTTGTTTGTTTGTTTGTTTGTTTTTTCCAGATATATATATATGCAACATACTTTGCTGGTTAACAGAAACACAAAACAGACCTGGAGGATCTGACAATCATACTGCTGTTCATAAGCTCTTTTAAATCATAAGATGGGGTACAATTACAGGACTAGAATCCTCATCAGGACTTGTCAGGAGGTATGTCGTATTATTTTTACTCACAGTGTATTTCCTTCTGCCCCAAAACTACTGATAATCATGTACACAGATGCTGAGTGAAAGACTACAAATGTAATTGTCATGAATACCTGGGGTCATTGCAACAGAATGATATGCAGAACAGAGGGTTTATTTGCACACCATATTGAATAATTTACTAGGCTGCACCAAAATCTATATATGGCATAAGGAAAAAAAAAAATTATTGCAATGCATATATGATCAGTTAATGTTTTTAGCATAGCCAGTATAGCTTTGTTATCAATATGAATTTTATATGATACTGTGAAGAACTCAATGACTGTGATAACTAGGACTCCACCCAAAAAATAAGATGTTGCCTGGTACTTTGGAACTATTTTTCTTTCCAGCATCTATACAATTTTATATTGTATAGATTTTCTATTTCTTTTTATATATCAATTTGCATAGCTGGTTTTAGCATTACAATAAGCATGCTAAAATAAAATCTTTGGAAAACTATAGGTGATTCACCTAATCCACCTGTTGTTGTTATTGTTCTTGTTTAGTGTATGCCAAATATGTCTAGGTGCATCAGTGCAGATGCCCCTTAGTACAAGTGCAAACCTTTGTAAAGTGAAGAAAATATGACTGACAAGCAGCAGGATTAAGTGTTCTGTCAAGGATGGTGCTGAAGTTCTGAATTATTTACGAAACACGGAATTCAAAATAGTGAAATTCAGCATTTCAGAGTCACAGTTTTTAAACTGCACATCTGAAAAATACAGTTTTTGATGCTTCCCAACTTTGGGGGCAAAGTTAAACACAAGTCATTTCTCCAGTCTTGAATACTTCTATTGATTTTGGACTTTGAGTAAAAGAAAACTCAACTGAGGTCACAAAGTTTCTACTGTGGCAGCCACAGTGCAAGTGATTAAAACCCTGTCTCTCACCTTAAGTGTTCCAATTCAGTCTTGTGAAGTTTAACACCTCACCTCAGGTTCCAGCCAAATCTCAAGGGACTTTGAATTGACATCACAAACACACCTCCAAGTTTAACAAAGAAGCCGAAAAAGACAAACAAGGAAAAGAAATACTTATATGCCAGGAGCAGGTATTCCACAGAGATTTGATCCAAAGGAAAGCAGGAGAAAAACACTGCAAAAGCACATTTTTTACTTTCAAGGACTGTAACTAGTCCATGCTCCTACCATAGGAGGGCTCAAGAGTGTCCAGATAAAACACTCTCATCTTTTACCTTAATGAACTCTGAACTGACAAGTCTTTTATGACAAATTCAGTGCTGTAGCAGTAGCTTCAAAACTATATGAGATTTAGAGCCCCATTTGAAACCATATCTGGTCTGTCTTGCCTCTGAGACAAGCTCTCACAGTTCTCATCTGGGTCCTATCATGGAGATCCCATGATAGGGAAAACTGACATCCCATTCATCTTGCTTTGCATGACTGTCTTGCCTGTCAAAAGAGCCACATAACAATGTTAGTTTTATATACTCTCAAGAAATGCAGCCCCAAATTGGCTGCCAAAACCCAAGCAGGAACAGTGAAGACATGAGCATACACCAGGATGAGGAAATAAATTGAAAATTTAGATGACTATGAATAAAAAACAAAAGGTGAATTCTTGTTCTTCCTTTTTTAACCAGAGAGATGAATTGCCTTCTCTTTTTTCCGCCTGCATGTTAATCAAAACCAGGTGTGTGAAAAATGTCATAGAGTTTGAGGTCAGAAGGGATGATCCAATAATTTAATTAATTCTGCCCCTAGGGTCTTATATCTGTTCCAGTACTCTTAAATTTAACTCAGTGACCTTGGTTAACATTAGGCATCTCTTTCAGCACCCTAGAACAATTGATATGGGTTTACATTTTAGATAAATGTGGAAGAAAATGAACCACACCAAGCGCAGATCTGACTGCTTTCGTGGGGAGGGATAAACACTCTATCAGAACCCAGTACATGTCTGGTTGAAGGTAGTGGGGTGTGTAATTTTAGTACAATGTTTCTTTATTCAAAATGGTATGTACTAGGGATGTGTTGAGGAGAGTGATTTTTGTTCCCCAAAGCCCATCAAAAAAAGAAATCAACCACAATTATCAAAAAGCCACAGATTTTAGAGCCAGAAGAAAACAACACACACTGTGGAAAGTTCAAGTTCAACTGAGTAAGAACTAAGCTAAAACTGGTTATCAGTGGAAAATCATCATTAAAGGGAGATGTTGTAAGTGGCACTCAACAGGTTTTGAAGCATGTTTTGTTTGATTTTTTCTTTTAATTTGAAATAAATATATAATTAATTCTGAAAGGACACGAATGGATGAAGTGGAAGATCATGTTGAATATAAGGCAGCTATACATATTTATTGCAAGAATTTGTTAAGCTGGGCCCAGCAAATGTGTATATGTGTCTAAGAACTGTTCATCTTCCCTAATGATCTCAACACGATAAATGTGTTTATTTAGGAAACAGGAATGCACTCCCACTGAACAGGGAAAGTTTTTACTTAGAAAGTGACTAAGGTATTTTAATACAAAGGTAACTCAGGTGAGGTCTAAAAGGCAGAAAGACCAATATGCTGTCCGGATATATAAATTGTAGAGTACTATTTCTGTGAGCAGGAATAAGATAAGAATGTGTCTTCTTCAGTGTTTGGCATATGTAATCATTAAGATAACAAGTAAAGTTTTGCTGAGGTTCTTGAAAGAACCATTCAAAGACTTAAAAAGCTGTTAAAATTATTCCTGGAGAACAAAAAAAACTAATTTGAGGAGAGTTTAATCTGTTTAGTTTATGAAAATGGAGAGGGTTTTTGATTACAGTGTTTATATTCTTTTAATGAAACCATTTTACTAAAATATAAAAAAAATGGACAAATACCTTTGCTGTGTTATTACATTGAAGCTGCAAAACCATTTGAGACATAGACTTTTTGTCAAATACAAATTATGGGGGCAAACAAGTTAGGAAAAATGTCAGTAATTACTGTAGACCCTTTACCCTTAAGTTGTATGTCTATATCCATGAAAAAGAAATTAGCTAAGAAGAAAGTGGAAAACTAATTGTTTGTGCAATAAATAAATATTCAATTACAGTCATTTTAACTCCTGTGATGGCAGAGAGGGGAAAGGAGAGATGAGAAAAGGATTAATCAGAATAGAATACATTTTCATTTGAAGGTTGCAGGATTCTTTTTCTTGTTGCATCATGATTATGAAAAGGATGAAAGGTTTTATTCTCATTTGTCTGAAATAGGAGATAATTATATATTATATAAATAAAAATAAATAAACGATTAAAAATTGGTACTAAAATAAAACACTTCAGGGTTTTCTTGGCTATTTGCCAAGATTTAACAGTGTTTCAGCCTGCATAAAGTCAATGGTTTACCATGGAACATTTAGAAGACCTCATGCAACCCTTAATAAACAATGTGTTGCTTTAGCTAGTGTCTAAATGATATGCAAGTCAAAGATGGCATTTGTCATCTGTATCAGTAATGTCACTCACACAAAATTAAAAAAAATAATTTCATCACATAGTCTTTTATTTGCTGCTTCATTTTCATATATGAGGAAAGAAGGGCAGAACCACTTAGGCCCTGATGAAGTCTGAAACACATTATAAGGCAAATCTAGTCAATTCTAAATGTTTATGAAAGAAGAGTTTAGAAGTGAAATTACTTGGCTCAAAGATAACCAATAAAAAGGAGATTAATTGAAAAGGGTAGGTAGATGAATGGCAGGCTTCATTTTGCAGGCAAGATAAATACAAATAGACTTCAAATTTCAAAGACTTATGTTTGCAATATTTTGCTATGTTTTCTACTAAGATTTATTCTGATTTATATCTCATTAATTCTTTCTAATCCTTTGACCATCATAATGCTAACATCTATATAGGAAATTGAATTTGACAGTTTCCTTCTTTTGTATGAACAGACATATTATATTTTCACTCTAGTTGTCTAAATCCCAGAGGAAAAATTTTACAGTTGTTCCGCACTACCTTATACCCCAATATAAAATACATAAACAAAACCAGCCTTGCCAAAATCTTTTATAAACATTGAAAACGAATTTTAAAACAGAGCATCTGAGGTCTACTTAGGTTAGATGAAATGCGGGTGTAAATATAACCTTTTAGCAATCTCATTACGAGCTTCATAACTAGTGAGGCTAAGAGACAGTCATTACTGTGTAAAATACTAAAGTGTTTTAAAATTTTCATTTCAAGTCAAAGTATCTGGAATTCCCAACAGACTGTTGGTTTCAGGTCTATATGTTTAGAAAGATGTGGCATCTTCCAATGAAATAGATATGAATTCTGTTCTAGAAATGCTTGATTTCCTTTCATGTTTTCCGTTTGTCATTATAACGGTGATAGCAAGGTGTTGTGTAAGTCAAAGGGACAGCATTCCTGTTATAGCTAGTGTCATCAAATATTAATCAATGGCTCATTTACAGTTAGATATTTAATACTGACCAAATATTCCAAATGTTTTTCTGTGCTGTTCTGGATTTGGGAATCTAAAATAATTTTTTTATGTGGTGAAGTCTTCACAAGACAGTCATAAGATGGGTTTTTCTATTTTTACTCATATCATATACTTCTAAGCATGCCATTTTGTCTGCAATACTAATTTAGGTAATACTACATTGTTTGTAAAGAAACAACCCTTCTTTAACATATTCACTGCAAAGGTACGTTTGTACATCTAGTAGCCTTCAAAAGAAAGAAAGCAAAAAAATCTCTTAAACCCCACAGGTCTCCTTAACAATGACACAATAGCAGCACTGAGAAAAATTGCAGGTGCAACCTGATGGTTTCAATGCAACAACCTTTTAGAATATCCACTAGAAGAAGTAGGAAGTTTTGCTATTAAAGGACCTAATATCTTCATCACTGACATCATCATCATAATCCAATCAATACATTTGTATAAACATTTTCAGGACAATGACTCTTTGCCCACTAAAAAAAGAGTAGGAATTTGGGTTATGTATCATATTGTACGTGGAGTGGGGCATATATTATACAATAGTGAATAACAATGGGATCATTAAAGTCAATAAACCTTTTTAATTATGCAAGAAATTGAACCCCAAAACCCCATACATCTAAAATATGAGTTATTTATTTGCTTAGGTTTTGGAGGGGTTAGCAAGAGGAATAGCAACCTTCCTGCTAGTTTTGCTGCAACTGTCATGAAAATGAATTTATGTGTTTGTTTAAATGTTTGCCAAGGGCATTAAGAATGACAAACTGGATTGTCTTAGTTATGTTAACATTACAAATAACAATACTTGTTAATATAAAGCTCCAAATTAATTGCACTGAAGCCTGAAAATCAAAACTTATTGCAAGTGTGAGTGAAGACAGTATTTTATGCCCAATACACAATAGTTCATTTGTCAATATTTACCATAGATTTATTTTCATTTTGTCTCAATTCATGTTTTTGTCCTTGTTTTACATTAGTCATTCTGCAGTAGCAAGAGTACAAGAAGGTGGTAGATAGACTTGTGTAGAACAGATTTTCCCTGATACAGCATCTTATGACAATATGTTGACATGAAACTCCATAGCAATAATTCTGATGAATGCTACAGAAATTGCTTTCAAAGTTATAATGCCTCTAAGCACTTTGCTCAAGACCAGTGCTTTCTTATTCTGTCTCTCAAAGGGGCCTTCAGCTCTTAAGAGCTACATCTGGCCCCTCTCTCCATGATATGTATGATATGTATACACACAAATCATACCAAGGCATCATAGGAACGTACTACAGCTGAACCATGTAGTTCATAATCCTTGTCAAATGCTTCCATAGTTTTTAGGTGTGCAATGTTTTACCTCATTTTTTTTGCACTGCATTGCTTAGGGTTAGCTATGAGATTCCAAAGTTTCAACAGTTTCAAGAGCATATCATAATTTATGGTATTTTAAACACCCTCCCCAAAACACTTTGTTCTTTTCTTCAAAGGTAGAATACATTTTCTTACTGACTCTATATACTTTGTCTAAACTGGAGATGAATGACAAATTTAAGGTTTTATATTTTCCATAAAGTCTTCAAAATGCTACATGCCACTGGGATATTGACATTCCCACTTTTTAGGTAGTATTCAGTGATTTTTTCTTTTGATAATAGTTTTGAAATTTTGTTCCAGAAAAACCTTTTTAAAATTATGTAATATTGAAAAACTCCTATATTTAAACCTCATATACTTGTCATGAGATAAATGAATGTAGAGTTTTACAGAAGAGAGTAAGTAACAAATGCTACTTTCAGCAAACCTCCATAATTCCCTAAGATCTTTTTCAGAATGGTTTTTAGTGGGCTTGTGGAGAGGACATGATGATGTAATTATGGTTATGTTAGCAAAGATTACCCAGAAGACTATAATTCTTTAATAGCTTCACTGTCAAATAATAATGTGGCATGCTGATAAAATACTTTTGCCAAAACATCCCAGATTGTATTACATATATATGAATGCTTGAAGCTTTATTAATTAATCAGTTTTGCACTCTACCTGTGACAATTCTGGAAAAAGTCGTCTTTTATATCTGCAGAAAAGGTACAGAACAAGCATCTGCAGACTTCTTGCCAATGCTCCTTAGTCTTGACCTCAGGTGGCTACTTTTTGAAATGAGAATGAATCTGATTTTTCAGCATTTATTTTCCTTTGCCGAGTCTGCTGTTGAAGTGCCAGCTACTTTCTAAAATTTCAAATGTCTTCAAAAAATTATAATTTTAAAATATATCTGAAACTCTTCGTCCAAAACTGTCCAGTGTAAAAGATCAGTGAGGGAAAAGAAGCAAAGGAATCGCACCAGGTGTGAAAACAGTTCATTATCTTTTTTGTAGCTTTTAGTTCTTTAACCTTGGTCAAAACATGAATGCAGATTGTACAATTTTTCTATTTCTGAATAATGTACAATTTATGCTTTCCATGATAGCGTCTTTACAGTCAAATTCACTTGAAAGGGGTAATAAATCAAATATTATGGAATAATACACCTATACACAGATATCCTACAACCATCCAGGAAAGCTTTGTCATGCAAGTCCAAACAAGTCAAATAAGATTTATCTCACACCCAGGCAGATGACTGTGGATTTGTTCTTCAACCAAAGAAAATAAAAAAAATTCCTTGGCTTCCTGAATCCTATTTATTTTCTCAAGTTTCATTCAGATTTGTTTACATATTGCATATCACAAATTTACTTATTAACTTAGACTTGTGCAATTAGATGAGTTAAACTTCTTTTGTGGATAAAAAGCACATCGATCTAAGTGTTTCTGTTCAGTGGAACTAGTATTTATTTAGGACCTGTTCAGTAGAATAAAGAATAACTCTATGCTCTTACTTAGCTCTGCCATGTAAGTTAGAACAGCTTTAAGACTGCTCTGTTTTATTTTTACCAAGCAGAACTTAGCTGGTGTTAGGAACTCAGGGCTTTTTACATCACAAGCATTACAGTTGTTCACTGCTGTAGTGGTTTTGTCTGGGATACAGCTAATTTCCTTCCTAGTAGCTTGCATGGTGCTGTGTTTTGGGTTTGTGATGAAAATAAGTGTTGATAGCACACTGATGCTTCAGATGCTGCTGAGCCGTGCTTGTACAGCAACAAGGCTTTTTTGGTTTCTCATTCTGCCCTGACAGTAAGGAGGCCAAGGGTGCACCAGAAGTTGGGAGCGGACGAAGTTAGGAGAGTTAACCCCAGGTAGCCAAAGGGATATCACAGGTCATATGATGTTGTGCTTAGCTTATACTCCAGGTATAGCTATCATGGTAAATACAAATCTCTGCCCTAAATAGGATAGAGTTCTCAGGCCACTCTACAAATTTTGCACTTTGATGATAGCAACAACTAAGACTAATTCAAATTAAACTTATAAAGTGAAAGATCACCATTAATTAAAAAGCAAATGCAATGTGTAGTAGAGACCTTACAGAAGGCAGATCCTCAGCAGCCCACAGGCAATGTTCTCTGGTACACAGCCTCATGGAAGCTTCTGCAAAGAACAGGTTAAAAATGACTGTCATTTTCTGATATCAGATTGACCTTTACTCATCTTATAGGGGTGAAATGAGATAATACAATAGCCTTAATGGAAAGTTCAGTATTATAGAACAGAATCACGGAACAGAACAGGTTGGGAAGGCCCTCAAAAGACCATCTGGTCTAATCTTTTAGACATTATCTAGCTTCCTCTCCAATTTCAGTTTCTCCTTAATTCTCCTTCAAAACTTGCAGTGATGTGGACTGTACCATGTCCCTGAGAAGGTTTTTCCAGTGAATGATTAGTTTCATTGTAAAAGATTTAGTTCTCATGTTGAGATGAAACCTTTCCCCAGCGCAACTTCTACCTGTTACTCTTTGTCTTCTCCATATGTCTCTTCATGAAGAGGGAGCCTCTGCCCTCTTTGTAAACATCTTTTAAGTACTGGAATAATGTGATAAAGTCCCTCTCAAGCCTTCTCTTCTACAGGGGAGCAGTTGCTTCTGTCTTTTCTCACAAGGCAGGTTCTCCAGCTCTTTGATCCCTTCTGTGGCCCCTCTTTGGATCCTCTCTAGTCTCCACCCTGTCTTGAATTGAACTAGATACAGTATCCAGGTAGGGCCTCACATATGCTAAGTGGAGTGAAATGACCATGCCTCTATCTCTGCCCCTGTGGTTGTACTGCAGCACACTTCTGTTCAGCTTATTTGCTATCTGGCGCCTAGGGTCCCTTTCAGAATGTCTGCTCCTTAGGCACATAGATCCAAGTCCATACTTGGCTCTTTGATTATTTGGTTATTCCATCCCAGGTGCAGGACTTTGCACTCATCTTTGTTAAATTACATACTGTTCTTGCTAGGCTGCTATTCCATCCTGTGTAGGTGTTTCTAACATATCTCTCCTTTCTGAGATGTTCATCTCGTCACTTTGGTGTCATTAGCAAACTCAGTGACGGTGCTTTCAATCCCATCATCCAGATAATTTATAAAGATGCTTAAGAGCATACTGGTCCTGGGGGGCCCCACTTGTAAAAATCATTGATCACCACTCTCTGAGTGCAACCTGTTAGCCAATTTCCCACTCATCTCACAGATCACACATCAAATCTGTATCTTGGCAGTTCATCCAGAAGCAGGCTGTGGGAAGCAGTATCAAACACTTTGCTGGAGTCCAATTAACAACATCCACTGCTCTCCCCATGTGGACAGTAAGTGTTACTTTGCTGTAGAAGGTGAGCAGGTTAGTCTGCTGTGATTTGCCTTTAGTAAATCTGTGCTGGCTTCCAGGATGCTGTTCCTCAATAGCTCACAACACTCACAAGCTCTTGTTCCCTCCATGGATACTTCCCACAGAATCCCCAAGCTCTAGACACATTGAACTTGGCACTTCCAAAATCCAGAGTGTTTGTACTACAACTAGTCTTTAGGGTGATCAACAGGATCTTAAACTTCACAATGTTGTGGCCACTATATCCAAGGCTACCCTTGGTTTTTATGATGCTAGGTAAGTCTGCCTAGTGGCAGCTTCTCATGATTTGCCCTTTTCTTTTTGCATCTTCTGAGTGTAAGAGCCAAAACCATGGAAGCTACACTCCAGATAACACGGTAGGTTGCTGTCCATCACCTCTGCAGAGAAGTCTATGCAGAAAATATCAGCAAACAAAAGAATGAAACTGTAATTTCATTTCAGTGTCATGTTAAGGTTTGTAACAACTATGATTATAATTTTTTCCTCCTGTATCCTAGCCAAAGCCAACCATACTGTTTTGCAGATACGTGGAATGAAGAATTAGTTGACATTATATTTTCCAGAATACTTTCTGCCAATATATATACAACTGCTAAAACTGACCTGATAAGAAAAAACTTGTTGTTTGTTTTGTTGTCGTTTGCTTTTTTCCATTTTTTTTAATTTCTGCTTTAGCTTCCATCTCCTACTGGATTTATTAAACATTTTGTTGTCAATTTGGCAAGCATTATTGGCTGATAATTCATAATCTCTCTTTTACCCTTCATGTTTTTATGATTCTGTTTTAGAATCTTCTTCATGTGTCTGTTAGCTTTAATTTAATAACTTCTGATATATTTTAATAGCTCTGCCTCCAGATACTGACTATTATGTGTACTTTTTCTACTAAGTAGGAGTTCAAAAATATGTATGTTCATATGATTTCATTGTCTTGAAAATAACTCAGTTTCATAACTTTCACAAGTGCATTACACATATCTACCTAGGCAAAATAGTTTGTTCTGAACTTAAAACCAAACTCAATTATTATTAATGAGGTCCTCAATAGTTATACTTGGATGGGATAATTCAGCTTACAGTTTTATCTCTCTTATTCTACGTATCTAAATTTCCAATATTTGCTTCTGACTACTTAATATTCTTGTGTCCAAACCCAGGTGCCTAAAATTAGATACCTAAAACTACCTAAAGCTAAATATTAAGCTTTAGGCAACCAACTATGAAAATGAGACCTCTTCATTAATGTATTTTAGCTACATATTAGCTTTTTTATCATATATTCCTTTGTCAAAATTCTGTACGTGGGAAGCCTTTCTTGGATAAAACTTCTACTGTTTTGCTTGCTTACCCATAATTTCTCATCTTTTGGTCAATCCTGGCCTCATTGGCTTGGTGGGAGTAGAGCTAATGATGACATCATGGGACCTGGATTTGGCATCTTCATTTATACAGTGGCTGATCAGCTTTGTTAGTAAGAAATACATTCTGAATCAATGAGAGGCCCAGCCAGTTTTATCTAGGCAGAACTGTGGCTTGTAAACCCTGTCAGAAAGAGGGTGCTTCCCAACAGTGTACGAGTCTGTTACAAATTCTCACACAACTTTTCCATCTGGAGCATACCTAGGCCACATTAAGTTCAGTTATGCAGTATCTTGTATGCTGAACCCACTAATTTCACTGAAATCAAGAGTATCATCGATGGGAGCGTTTGTTAGTTTCGCTGGGATGGAAGTCCGTGCTGTTACAGCTTATGCAGCTAAGGTAAGCCTTGTTTTTCCATCTAAGGAGTTGATTGATGTCAAGTTTAATTCAGAACATAGAACAAGATCCCAAATTCTAGTCATGTGGAAGTCAATGGCAATAATCCTACTGACATCAATACAATCATGATTTAACACAGACAGGGTCTTGTATACATTATGTCATCATAATGACATATAATTTTAATATTATTCTCTGAATGTTACTGTTTAGTGAACAGTACAGAATTATCCAGAAGTGGTAACAGAACTAAGAAAGGATATTTTTCTAATTTGATGAGTATTTAGAAAAGATTTCATCGTGAACATCTGTGTATAATTCAGAGATGTCATAGCTTAATTCTTTGTAGACAATTTAACAGAGAGAAAAGCAGTCCAATATGGTGTTACTAAGCTGATATTTCAGATTTGCCTTGGTTTTGTGTAAATAAACTGTTGTCAAGGAAGAATGGATACCATTCATTTAATTCACTTTTAAACATCAATAAGTCATATAAATCTAAACTGGTTATCAGAGAACCTTTATACATAGTTAGTGCAGGGATCCTGACATCTCTGAGGGGGATTTTAGGTACTCACATTAGAATAGAAAGGAATGCTGACACCTATATCTCTTCTGAAAAAGGGAAATGAGATGACTGGCATTGACACAGATAATTACTTTTAGCTGTCTGAAGATATGAAAGATGAATCCCATTCTATGAAGTTAATTAAAACACCTTACAAAATATGAGGCTGTCAAATTATTGTTTTCATATACATTTCCTCATCATTCTGTCTTCTAAGGGCTTGTCTTCACTCACGAGAAGAAGACAAGTGAACAAACAAGAAGTTATGTTTATTAAAGCCTCGAGGAAACTAGCATGAGTAAGATGAGAATACACTAGGCATTCTACTTTTACTCTGAAGTAAACTTGTCCAAATCAGTTTCAGGTAGAGTAAAAGGCTGACCTTAATGTGTTTACACATCTCTAAACTTCCCATCCTTTCTGCATAAGAGAGGGCTGACAGCTTTTTTATGCTTTTGAGACTCTGTATTATTACCCCTTTCATCACTACCCCCTGCAGTAGGACAATTTCCTTTTGATTATACCTTTCAGAATGTCTGAATATAGGATTCAGATAGATTTCCTAGGCATTTCATCCATATTCCTCCTGTGAATATTTACCAGATTTCAGGGAATGTCTTTGCTGAGAGTGATTGAATTATGGCAGTACAGGGCGCTATTGCATTGGTATATTAATCCTGTGACTACATAGCATAGGATGAGAATCCAAACTGAAGCTCAGTGCTTTTGCTTGGGCAGCCCTCTCCCATTTTCCTTCTCAAAAGTCATTTGACTTCATAGTCCCCAGAGATTATTTTCTGTGATTTCATAATACAGCAGGAAGTAATGAAGTTCTACCATGAATATTTCAAAAAATTCACAATTTAGTAATATATGTTCTGCTGAGATACATAAAAAGCTTATCCTCTGGTATTCTGTTAGGAACGTTTATTTCGATATATCACATACACTAAAAGAACAATATCCCTCTGAATCAGAACTTGAATTTAGTAAGTTCTAATACGCAATTTTATTTATGACAACCAAAATGATGAGGGTCCATCTGCTTAAATAAACATTCCTGATACCTAAATTACTGCATAATAATCTTTGAACGAACCTAGGACCAACTATGTTTTTATTTACTGAATATCTTGTATTAAATGACAATATGTTAAAAAATGCAGTTTATGAGGAGAATTTATATTCTTTCAACTAGAGGTGCTGCCGTCTTATTGCAGCTTAGCAAAAAGTATAAGAAATGCTATGATTTTTACACCAAATCTTGGTCAACATAAAAAATTCTGGGTAATTGTCTTATTTTAGGGAAAATACCCTATGTTTACTCTGGTAAACTATGGAATGGAGGGCATACTCTGTGTTTAATTCCCTATTTTATGAATCTCCTGAATGAAGGCAATACTATGTTTATGTACTTGTTCACCTACTTTATGATTCTCCTAATGTTATAGAACCTTAAAAAGTATTTATAGTTGTTCTTTCTATTTTATTTTTTCACTAAAATTAGACTTGAAGCTAAATCAAGGAAAGGAGAAAGAAAGTATCACAAATTCCTTAAAAAAATGAAATACAGAAACTCCAAAATATCAAAATGCAGTTTGCCACCAGCACTAATTAGAGCTATGAGAACAGTTATATCACAACTATAAAACCCCACTAAGTTTTTTAAAAAACACTGGATTTATTCTTTCCAGTGTCATAATTATAATTCTGCCACCTTCTGGAACCATTATGAGAAAAGTATTTGAGTTACTCTGTCAGAGTAGAAACAAAGACAGTTTCACTGTGTCCCAGAACTTATTATGAGATGCATGTGATTACGGACTTCTTTATCAAATCTAGATTGGAAGATCATTCAAGCCTATCTGTTATTTTAAATCAAAATTTTAAACCTTAGGATGCAGCTGACAGTAGTATTGTTATTCTTTCAATCAAGGAGATAAATCAGTAAAATGAACATTTTTACAAAATCTACCCAGTTGGTGGTACCTTTTGTATGGCAAGAAATTAAATCACTTTTTTTTTATAAGAGTGCCCAGGTTTATAAAAAAAAACACAAACCAAACCAACAGATTATGAATTAGTCCGTATCTACCACATAAAGCAGTAGCCAAATTTTAAAAAATAATAATTCTAGTGTTCAAACACTTTTATAAAGTGGAAATGGTTTATTTTTATTTTCAATTGTTAAATTAATATTTATTAATAAATATTAATTATGTTAATTAAAATTTAACATAATAAGTTAAAATATAAACCATCTACATGATGTTAAAATATAGATATATCAGGAGAATTCTTTATTTTTATTAAATATTAATATATGCATTTCTGATGTCCCCCTGGGACCAGTGTCATGCCCTCCTTCAACTACAGAACACCTATGCAGTATTCAGAGAAAATATTGTGGTTTGTTTTATTTATGACTCATTCTTTTCCTGCTGTATTTTGGCTGGGTTCAGACATAGTTTCTGCAACAAAACCATGTAGGCACCATTGAAAAAACAGTGTTGCAGTAAATTATTAAAAAATGAAAACTTGTCTTTCAAAAACAAGGAGAAAATTAAACAATAAGTAGATTAAATGGGGGAGCTTAATATTGTACAACAACAGATGGAAGCCTTGCCTACAACGTGAAGGAAATAAGGTAGTAAACCAATAATACCTTTAATATGTATCTGCATTTACTTATCATGCTACATGAAGCCAGCTTTATTGCTGATGGCCTGAGGATAAACATCTCTGTTCTCAGAGCCAATATTACCTTTAGCATTTATATAAGGGTTGAATTATGTGTAAAACTAGAGAGATTAGGGATTTCTGGGCATCTGCTTGTTTGGGCTTGAGTGTTTGTTTGGGGTTTTTTATCATTATAAACTTATTTTTTAATATTATTTTTAACTTTAATTAGTTTTTTGACAGTGTAAGAGAGTTGTTTTAATTCTCCTTTTGTCTCTAGAAAAAACACACATAGTAAGACAGAGAATAGAGCTAATAACAGTAGCTTTGCAGCCTGTTTTCAGTACTTATGAAGCAGTATCCAAATACTTCTGAGATAAGGGCTGCAGAATAATATTTATACATGTGCATGTGTGAGTGTGTGTGCTTGTGTTTGAGGGAAAGAGGAAATTACAAGACAAATCATTCCATGACACATACTATCAGAGGTAGTCTGGTTTATGCGTATTTGTCCATGTAGCTGGATTATTGTCATTGTTTTGAATGTACAAAAAATAGCAGCAGAAAAACCTTTCTTGCTTTCTCAGTGTTGTTCCTATTCAAACATTTTCAAATGCAAAATTGAGGTCAACACAGTTTACTTATACGTAACTTGAAACCCAGCATTCCCTAGAACATGGAATCATTTGTGGATGAAGACATCAAATCATACTTCATTTACTGTACCTGTAAAGCTGACAGGTCACACAGAGAAGCACAATAAGGAAAGAAAAAAACCATCAGGAACAGAACTCTTTAGTGATCTCTGCAATCACTCAGTATTCAGAAATATGGTTTTCAGATCATCATCAAAAAAAAAAAAGAAGTTGGTGACTTAGAAATATGATATTTAAGAAATGATGAATGCTGACAACTTTGATTTACCTTTGTCTTCCTGCTCGTGAGTAGGATTTTTTTTTTCTCCTGAAAACTCAGCAACTGTAATCTTGATGGAGGAGACCAAAAGTATTTGCGGGGAGAGAGGAGCATCACAGCTGCTAAGGGGGAAAAAAAGAGTGTGACAGCAATTCCAATGAGAACAAGGAACCTAACTAGACACATGGAAAAGAAATGTTTTGTTAAGCAGGGGAGAGGAGCTGCTGCAAAGATGTTTTGGAAATGTTTTTGGAAATGAGAATTAATGGAGAGAAAAACAGAACACTTACCCATTAGATTTATTCCAAAGCTTCTTCCTCTATGCTCACCTTCCCATAATGCCAATATTGTCAACACTGAGGAAATTCTTGCAAATTACTTTATTTTAGGGGTGGGGGAAATTCGTAGAACAACTCTTGAGAATTACTGTTCTTACTCAGCAGGTAAGAAAAGCTACTGTTGAAAAAAACTAGCAGATTAATTTGCCAGTTTTCTTATTGTTACAGTAGATCAGCAAGGGGGAAAAAGACAGGGAAAGAGTCTTAGAATTCTTTTCCTGGTTTGCTTCCTGTCCTGGAAAATGTGAAGAACCATAGAAAGAGCAGAGATGGAGGTACGTTGAGTCAGATTTATTAAAAAACATTACTATCCAGACATAAAGGTTTAATGACAGAAAGGATGGGAATTCTGAAAACAGTAGATCTGGAGATTGCAACAGAACAAACTGATAGAAAGAATATGGGCTAAAGGAAAATATAAGCATTCTTTTTCTTCCAAAGGGCTAAAATTATGTATCCTAATATCACTTTGGAAGGTGGACAAGTCTATTTGGCTCATGAACATACATGTGCCCAAATTATTTAAATTAAAATGAGATATTAGAGAGACAGAATATAGGAATTATTTAGTTAGTGAAGCTCACCATCTATCATGTATTTTGAGATTCATACTTTTTCTTTTTTTTCTCTTTCTTCCCTACTCCTCAACAAAATCACCAATACAAACTGATCTTCATCCTTCAAACATGTTGAGACTTCCAAGAAAAACCTTGTAAGGGAATTCTAGGCTCAGTAATACTCTTTCCACTAGGACTAAGTCTCCCCAGTGTTTTCAAATCTGACATTTAGAGCTACGTGCAAATTATTTGTGACTGAGCAAATTAGCTAATTAAATAATTGGCTTAGGGCTTCATAAAATTTGGCTGCTATGGAAATGAGGCTGTCTGCTAACTTACAAGCTTCATCTAAGCATTAAAAGTACTCCATGTCTTTACACCTGCTGAAATTGTGGTTGTAGCAGACTTGTTTTTAAAATGGTTGTTTATAGACTTGTTCTTGCTTAGTTTCCAAATCAGTATGTAGTGGGATTACTACTTCTTCTAGAGAAACATTGTACCCAGATAAGACTGCAGTCTACCCTCCTCAGGGTGAACTTGCAAACCACTGGAGCAGAGAATTTCACCCCAAACTGACCCATTTTCTCCCACATTCCATGCCATTCATGACTATCCATCTTTGGGGCAGATGTCTGAATTTGCTAGAAATCTCTTTCTTGGCTCTAAATATGGTGTGGACCACGCTGAAGAGATCTGACAGTCTTAGCAACAAACCATGCTTTCCTTAACATTCAAAGAGAATTCAAAATTCTCAAAAGCTGTTGTAACAGGCCTGAAGGAGGAAAAGAGGTGAAAGGCTATGGAAAATCATCTTTCCCTGTTCCCCTCTGGGTGAACCACAGACTGATGTTAAAGAATTCCCAGAGGTAGCACCCAAGGCCAGAGCAGGAGAGCAACACTGAATATACATCCCAAATGACCCTCACTGCCCTTGATGTTATCATGCCATAAACTGGTATCATTCAGTACAGCAACCTTTCCCTTCTCTGAAAGAGGTCCCCAGCAGAAGCATGTAACAGGAATATATAGAGGGTTAGGTACCACACCCACATGAACACACCAAGCAACATCGTAACTGGTGCCTTCCTACCTAATGCAGCGAATGCTTAGATCAAATTTGATTTCAAGCTGCTCAATGCAGATTTGTTGTTATCTCAACTCTTCCTACCCCACACTGAGGGCCAGCTCAGGCTGTCATGGTTGAGGAATGGTATTCCTCAATTTAATGCTCCCACTGGAACAATGCCAGCACTCGCTTCCCCTCCTCCCCCAGCTGGAAGCACAAAAGGCAAAGACCGAAACAATTTACTAGAAGCAGCAACGATATAAGAAAATTAATAGTAACAGCAAGAATACTATAAACAAAAGTGTACAAAAATAGGGTGCTTTACATGCAAAATGATGACCAAGCCCAGGAGAATGAAAATAATGGCGGACAGACCCATCCCTTGGCCATGTTTTTTCCCAGACTGTGATGGAACACCCTTTCTTCTCAGAAGTGAGTGAGAGTGCTTTTTCCCACCCCTGACAATGATGTAAGATGGTATCAAATAACAAAATGCATTGGCTATGTGTCATCCCCCTCTCCCCCACCCCCCTCCAAAAAAAGATCTGGACCAGAACCAGAGAAGTGACAAAACAAAGACTAGATGGGAGATCTGGTTACACAGGACAAAGGCTGAAGTACTGAATGCTTTCTTTGCCTCTGCTTTTATTAGCCAGACTGGCTTTCAGAAATCTCAGGTCCAAGAGACAGAGGGAAAGGTTTGAACCAGGAAGATGTACTCTTTTTTGGAATAGAAATAGGTCCAGATAAGGAAATACATAAATCAACTGGAAATCCTTAAATCCATGGGCCCTGATAGTGTAAAACCACAAGTGTTAAGGGATCTGACAAATGTCACCATGATGCCACTTTTGACAATCTTTGATGGATCATGTCAATTGGGAGAAGTTTCTGATGACTGAATGAAAGCAAACATCACTCATGTCTTCTAGAAGGACAAGATGGATGTGACCTAAGGAATTGAGGGCTGGTCACCTTGATGCCTGATAAGATGATGGAGCAGCTGATCCTGGAAACCATTTCCAGGCACATGAACAACAAGAAATTGCTCAGGATTAGTCAGCATGGCTTCACCAAAGGAAAGTCATGCTTGACCAACTTGATAAATTTATATGATGACATGAATGTCCTGGTAGACAAGGAAACAGAAGTGGATACTGCCTACCTGGACTTCAAGAAGGCCCTTGGCACTGTATTCCCTAGGATTCTCATAGAGATGCTGCTGATGTATGGGCTGGTTGAGCAAACAGTGATTTAGATTGAAATGTAGTTGAATGGCTGGGCCCAGACTGTGGTGACCAGCAGCCTAAAGTCTAGCTGGAGACCTGTAACTAGCAGTGTGTCCCAGAGGTCAATAATGGGACCTGTCCTGTTAAACACCTTCATTAATGATCTGGTTGATGGTACAGAGTGCACCTCCAGTAAGGTACAATCTCAAACATTCTATGATTCTCTGATCTCTATATTCAGCGTAACCTTAATAAAATTTTGTTTATTCTGAGTTTTTTTGCATCTGTCATCCTGGAATACAGATTCTACACAAATAAATGATTGTATATTTTTTACTTCACAAATCAAATTGTTTCAGTTGTATTTTGGGTTTTGCTAGTAAAGTAACTGCAATATCTAGGGCTTGACCAATTTTTTTTTTTCTAATAGTCGGCCATGAATCTATGGATACCATATTGTAAAAGTTGTCATATTGGTAATTATTTTATTTCCTCGCATATCTTGACTGAAGATTCAAATCTTTCTCTGCTTCTTCCACTGCTGAACTTAACAATGGGAATGAAGGAGTCTGCATAGTTTGAATGAGGTGGAGCCCTATTTAGTACTCTGTGAATTACAGAGGCAGCTGAATCTTTGATTTTTATGAACAGATGGTGAAACAAAAGATTTATATACAGGTGTAAAATATAGAAACTTTGATGAGTAAATAAGTCTTCTTGACTGCATAAGAACAATTTCTAGAGAAAGGATAGCAGTCTCTCTTCTTTTTGTGAATACACCTGTAGTCCAATAAATATGACTTTTGCAGTCATATTTATTTTATTTTTTTTGCAGCAAAAGGCCACAGGAGCTATATTGATCTGACACTGCAGGGTCTCAGCAGTTATCTGGGCTTGTCTTGGCCTAAGCTGGTTTTAGCTGTTATAAAAATTGTCTAATGGTCAAGTGGCAACTTAACAATTGGCTAACACTTTTTAGCTTAACTCTGTAAATGCATACATATCATAGAGATCTAAAAAACCCAGGCACTTTACACCAAGAAATGACCCTTTATTTTAGTCCGTTATCATTAACTGAAGCCATTAACTGACGGAGGTGGAAAATCAACTATATTTCCCTCTCCATATATATATATATATATATAAATATATTTCAAATTCTAGAGGCTATTTAATTATTTTATTTTATTACATGTGAAAGTACACATATTCTTTTTGAGTACAGCACTAGTATTTATCTTAGTAACTTATTGTGAAATTTTGAAACATCATCTTTGATGTATGAAAAAGATACCAGCAATAGAAATACATACAAAAATAACCCTAAGCAGACCCTAAGATTCCCAGCTATAAGTGTTAATGCGTTGTAGACGCTGTGTTGGTGAACTCTCATAATGCTCCTTTGCATTTTATAGGCAAAACCTAACACTGTTGATCCAGAGAAACACTGGGAAATGTTCCAGAGAAGGCAGGCAAATAGCAGGAATTTCATGTATAACACTTTTATGTGACCATTTTTGAAAAAGTGACTAGATAATTTGGTCAAGAATTAGTAGCATCCATTGCAATTGTACAAATCATTACTATTTGTATTTTGGTTGCAAGGTTAATACCTCATTTATACTAACAGTAAATTCTTCAGTACACAGACATGGTATTTTGCCTTTTACCCATAACAAGGATTTGAGGAAGAATATCTGATTTTCCTGTTTAGCTTTAATTTTATGATAAGTAAAACTGAGTTTACTTTTGATTAAATGCTAATACTTTCCTAGTGACCTTTCAAATACTAGTTACTCATTTGTTCAAGTATAAGCATTTTGGTCTAGCTACATGCTCACAGACTAGTTTTTCATTATTACAATTTATTTTTTATTTAGAGAAGGCTTGTTTCTTCATTGCTTCAAACATTTTCAAGCTGTAATTTAATATATGAAAAACAGCTATTTCCCATCTAAATTGTTTACTTGAAAACTTTACCTATCTTCTTCAGGGTACAGCAAAATAATAGAATTCCCTCCCTGTGGGGAATAAGAAGTCTAATGCTGTTATAAGTTGCAAAATGAGTTTAGAACAACTATTTCTCACTGAACACATTTATATTTATTAATTTATCATGCACATATTTTAATGTGACAAGTGAGATAAGATTTGTTGGATTGCATTGCAGTGCTGGCTGGAATATAATCTTTTGATTTCAGGAATCTCTTCACTGATACTTGAGGCTTATGACATTGGCATTATGAGGAGGAGAGAATACAGTTCAGTAGGTCTAAAATAACTGTTTGTATTCCCTATATTCTCAATATCCATAGAAATCTTGGATGACCTGTAGAGGGAGATTCAGTTTACCTCAATTATTTGCCTCCCTGTTCATGTTGATCACCTAAAGATCTTCCTTGCTTCTAACTGGTAGATTAGTTAACATATGCTAGTGACAAATACTTTATCATTTCTGAGAGGTAGATATTCCATTTCTCTCTTACTGGTATTTTTTGGGTCTGCTACATTGCAGTGTGGGGACCCAGGACACTATCTGTTCAGTATGTTTAAATTTTCATTTTAGCCGATGTACACAAAGCTCTATTTCTACCCAGGAATTTTGATAATATTTATGTATTGTATATATATGCAATATGTGCACAAGTTTATGTAATTTATTTATTTTGTACTGTATAATTATTGATTGATTTATTTATTTAGTGAGTGCTGTAGGGCTTTGTGTTTGATTGTTGGGTTTTTCTATCCTAGAGTTAGCCTCTATTCATTACAGAGGAAGGCCATTTATGCTAACCACTGATCAGAGAAAGGAGATAAATCACAACTACAGTTTAAAAGCAGTTTTAAGACTTGCTGACTGAACAAGCATGTGCTCTGTTCTTCTCTCTTCTATCTGCCCAAGCAAGTAGCAACATTTTTAATATTCACTAAAATCTATAAATTGTTTTAGCAGTCCAAAATCTTGAATAAAAATGTATCATCCTACTCTGAAAGTGAAGGGAACAGTCAGGTATGCAGATGTTTGTGGTCAAATAAGAGCAACAAAATCAGAGGGTTTGCAAAATTTAGTTTTCTTTTGGCATGGAAATTGGTATAAGTTAGTCCTTTATCTTCTAGTATCAGCACACAGTGGCAGATTTTTAATTTAGGGCAGAGAGAAAGGAAAAGAGAGGGAAATTACAGAGACGGAGAGAGAAAGAGAGGAATAAAGGAAGAAATATCATCAGTCCTGGCTTCAGCATTGATCTAGCTGATGGGGTGTCCAAGGTCCTGGAGCATGTGCTTGGGCTTCATGAGGGTACCTTTTTATAGGTAAGCGTTCCCTGCCCTGGAGGTAAGTTCCTTGTTTTCTATGCAAATTAGTTATCATGCACAGTTCATTCTTCTAGATCTGCCTGGAAAATGGTGAAAGGGCTTCAGGGGCCTTTGTGGTCTTGATCTCCCTCTACTGAGCTGGCCTTTGGTCAGTAGTCCATGCTCGCTTCGTGACTGTACTGTGTTGTGCTTATCTCCAGGAGGCAGAACAAGGACATTTGTCCCAGGGAAGTGATATCCTAGTTCTGTACGACCCCCTTTTCCAGCCACATCCTATTCTTTCTCACAGTGTGCCATTATCAACAATTCTTGGTTGGCTCCACAGCTATCAGGCTAGAGGTGTTTGATGATAAAAAAATCTTTTTATCATCACCAAATTTCAGTTCTAAAATCTACATTTAGAATTTGTCAAGCCTTCTGGCACATGATATTGGGAATTCCAGTTAAAGCTATCTTATTCTGAAGTGCAATTAAGAAGCAGATTTTATTTCTGAACATAATGACCATTTGTTAATGTGTCACCCACAGAAGGGAATCTAAAGGGAATCCACAAGATGTGTCTCTTATTTTATAGAAAAAATTGTAGATTTGGAAAGGTTTGATTCTCCCGTTTCTCTCATGAGTTCAGCACTTGTGTGTTCTCTGTACAAAATATCAAATATGAGCACATATCTGAAAAACCAGACGTAGAAGTAAGCTTTGACTTTTCTAGGCTTTCCTGGGAAGACAGTATAAATCATTAAGGTCCTTGGAAATAGCTGATTCCAAGAAAAATAATCATTATCAGTTAGGTTATAAAATTGAATTAGGCCTCTCAGCTGGCTGCGTGAAGAAAAAAAAAATTCCTGAGCTTACTTAATTCAGTTTATTTGACACAAATAACTGGCCATTTGTTGAACTGAGGCTAACTGTTGATCGTGCATGGAGCTCTATGCCATTCTTCAAGTCATTTTATCAATGTGTGTGGTACTGAAAATGTTAAGTAAATCAACTCTTTTCATGAAGGTTTTCCCTTTTAAGGTTTCTTCTATTCCAAACATCTGATGGGGGCTAGTACGAGTTTTCAGCTATCGGCTGGGGTTGTGCAGGGATGGTATCTCTAAGAAGAGGTTGTGGCAGACATGGCTGGTACCAGCTGGCTCCAAAGAACCCATAAAGGGCTACAGGCAAACCCTAGTTCTTTCATCCAAGATTGTGATGTATTTAATAAAGGCAGAAAATTTTCTGGATGTGGAGTGGTGAGAGGGGAGAGCAAGGAGAAGAAACAATAGTGTTAGAGAAGGAGTAGCAGATGGAGGTGCTCCATAGAGGAAGAGATAATCCCTGCAGCCCGTGGAAAACCTATGCTGTAGCAGATTTTCCTGACGGACACATGCTGAAAGAGAAGAAAACTGTGTGGACAAAAAAGTGGAAGATGTGAACTGATATGGATTGACTGTAACTCCTGTTTATGTCCCCCTGTGCTATTCAGGAAGTACGAGGTAGAGGAATCAGGACTGAAGGACTAAGGAGCCTGGCAAAAGGGGAAGAATGGTGATATTTTGATGTTTGTCTTATTGTTTGCTAATACCTCAATATTTATTCTATTTGGCAGTAAATTAGATTAACTTTGTCCAAGTCAAGGAGTTTTTTTTCCCAAGAAAACAACTGGTAAAAAATCTCCCTTCCTTCATCTTGACCCATGAGCTTTCTCATTCCTGTTCATATATTCTCACCTTGTCCTGCATGGGAAGTGAGACAGTGAGTGAGTGTCTGGGTAGAATCTTGGCTGCCAAGGGCAATGCAGCACAAAAATATTAGGATATTTGTTATCAGAGTAACCTCTTAGGTTCTCCTTGCATATAGGATGACTAAGAAGACAAAGAAAGTTGGAGACATTAATGTGAAAATTCATATGTCTTTTGTGAATAATATATGGAAAAGGAGTCAGTCAAAGATATAACAGAGAACAAGGTTTACTTTTCCTGCTGTGAGAACAAGAGTAACAGTTTTGATTTAAATATGTCGTGCAGGAACACTGAGTTACCCAGTTTGGATGAAGCTGTGTATGTGATGTATAAAGTCTTCTTTGTGATTTGTTCCATTTTTACCCTAACCTTCAGCAGGGAGAAATGGAAACACCATTAAGCGTCTTCACAGAGAATAGGACTGATGGTCGTTTTAATTAGTTTGCTAACATCACTGGAGCCATTACCTCATAATAAAAAGTGCTGAATTGTCACCTTTTCCCAACCTTTCTTACCACTTATCATCAAAAAGCAAAGTATAATGGGCAACAGCTGTTTCTGCTATTGCATGGCTTTAGCTACACTCCCCAAGTGGACAGTTTAGTTTACCAACATTCATTTCTCCGTAAGTCCATAATTACAAATCCAAAGTTAATCTGCCAAACATTGGAATCTATTTTTAAGACAGATGAAGGAAGGCTTTTAGTTTTCATTATGATAATTTACTTTTCTTGTTTGTCCTTTCTTTTTTTTCTTTTGTTTCATTTTAAGATTCCACTCCGATGTCTTTGCTCTTTTTAATTCTCAGGCTTATTATAATTCTTTCAACTATTTCTTTTTCAAGTCTTTAAAGTTAGAAAGCTACAATTTTGTGTTTGCTGGCTTTGCATTTTTATATGTCTACTTTGGGTTTGTTTGATTTCTCTTTTTTCTTGCTGCTTTTTGTTTGTTTGTTTTGTTTCTTTCTCTTGATTTCTGAGACAGTGTCAGTACCTGGGTGAAATTAACAAAGCCTAAAGAACATGTATGAAAGGAACCTTTTACAGCAGAAAACTTTACAGAAGGAAAGATGACTATATAAGCAATAAGAAATTAATATAATACTTGAAATGCTTTCAGTATAAAGAGACAGAATGTACTTTGGAGTTTGAGTTTTATTAGTGGAAATATTTTTTGGTCAAGAATTATTTCTTTTTTGATTCAGAATGAATTTTACAGGAAGACTTTTCTTATTTAAACTATGGCTGAAATTAGCCTTCTGAAGTTCACTATAACTATTTATTTTTCTATTATGTGTAGGTACCTAATAATCTCAATTTTCCATCTTCATTTAGCAGCCTCTTTTTCAATTCTTCCTGGGACCAACTGACTGTTTGGTTTATGTTCTCTCTCTTACTGAAAAAAGATGTTGGCTTTTGACCATTTTTTGGCATAAGTCATATGTCAAAAATATGAATCAGATTCACTAAAAGTCTTTATCTTTTTAAGATGACTTAATATTCCCATTGCACCAGAGGAGTTAACTCCTGACTACATCATATAGAGATACTACATTGTGTATCCTGCAGTAATGGTTCAAAGAATTGTGCAGCTGCCTTCTCTCTTTCAGCCCACATAGTTTCCTTTTCCTGGAAAGAGAAGCACAGAATGTGATCTGGCTGCATCTTAAATGCATGTCAAGAGCCTGGCCACATACCCAAACTAGATAGCTAGTCATCTATTTCACAGAACAGTTTTCAGCTCTGGGTTGAGTTCCTAAAATAGAGACAGCTCAAATCGGTTCTCAATCCTGATTGTGATGTTTCAGCCGGGTATCTCAGTAAATCTATTGCTCAAAGGAAAGACCATGGATACTTTGCACTATTTCTTGAATATAATCAAGGTTATTTTAGTTTATTTTTTCCGTACTCTGATCTCTTTTCAAAGATATAAACACTGTTGTCACAAAAATGATTGAAAATTTTGAGAGAAAAGTGTTTTTAAAATCCAGACCTATCTGAGATGTTTTCTTTAATTTCTCCATAAATGGGATAGGTTTCTAGTAAAAAAACATGAAATATAGTTATTTTTAGTCTTCCATGGCATTACTAGAAAAGTAGTAATAATGAAGATTTTTAGAACTTTTGGAAGCTGTTGTTTGAATTAGCTGTTTTTCAAAGATCACTATGACTATCAGAGTTAGTTTCACACAGGGTTTTTGGTTGTATTCAACACTGAGTTCTATGTAAACTAAAACACAACTCCACAACTAAAGACTTTTTAAGTCCCATTTGTAGTCATATCTTTTGTAGTCAGCCTAAAAAAGGCTTACACTATTAATTAAAGTGATACACAAATTAGATGCTTTTTATTCTTGCATCAGTGTTGAGCTCCTTCACTAATATTTATGTTATCTCTCTGACTGATGGCTAGAGCTTTCATCCTGGCCTGTCACATACAGTGGAATGAAGGACTGTTAAAACACAGACCCACAGCCAGGATGCCGAGGACTGCTTTTCACAGTTGTTAGACACCAGATCAGTTATTTTTGAGTCAGAACAACCTTGTGGGGAGTGTGTGTGTTTGTGTGGAGGGGGAAGGGATGGGGCAAACCACAGAGAGGTGGGGTGGCACCATATCCCTCATGGCAGGTCCCTGGAATCCACATAGAAAAGCCTCTGAGTAGAGGTCAGTCGTAAACAGCCTGGGAAACCTATAACACACCACGCCTCATGGAGCCCTTAAGCAAGCCCAGATTGGCAGGAACAGTGAGGACACTGCCCCTCACCCTGGCCTGGAAGCCCCAGAGTGGCTGGTGATTCAGAGACCCCACCTAGAAGTGTTGGCTATAGGGACAGAGCAGGTAAACACAGAGGGCATGTGTTTGCCTTGTGTCGCAGCCCTGCCACTGGATGTGTGAGAGCTGATCTTTCACAAGGCTTTGGTGGTAGCTACATAGTTTGTCTCTCCCTCTTTCTCCTTCTCTCTTCTTGCTCCCTCTGCTTCTCTTTCTCTGCTCCTTTCTGAATGTTTAGGGTGTCTTGGAGGGACTGTGTCTTGATTTAAGTGTTGTGTAATGGGTTGGATTTTGCCCTAAGTGTTGTTGTATTGGAACTTAAGTGTTGTTGGTTTACTGGATTTTGACTAAAATAATGTTGATTAATAGTACATGCTGAGTCAGTATTGTGGTGGAATATTTTTGTCTAGCTTGTGTGGTGTGCTTCTGAACTTTGGCCAATGCCCCTTATTTGCTCCCCTAAATTAATGAAGAAATTCCTTTGGAAGAAGCTCATGGCTTATTCTCCTGATGCTATCTTGAGTTATTAAAGAACCCTATAGCTATATATTAAAGTAAAGTTCCTAGCCAAGCCCATGAGCCAGCAGCTCCAGGGGCTTTAGTTTTACAACAGTGCTACAGGGTAACCTCTTTTATATGTGTAGGCCTTAAAAACAGTAGATATAAAATAATAAAAAAAAAAAACTTTTCTCTTCCAAAGAGAAGAGCCAGGCAGGTAGTCATTCTAGAGCACTCATACTAAATGGTGGTAAGAATGCCAAAAGTCATAATGAGATAATTTTTTTTTTTAGCTCTACAGTTGAACTTGATATAGGAGTATGACAGTGAGTTTCTAATTGTTCATCCTGTGAACTTGCATCTTTCTGGAGCATATACGTGAACTGAGAAAGGATTTTGTTCTATCCCCCTTGAAGTCAGAAGGAATCTTAGTAACTTCAGAGACATCATAGAAAAGGCCACACTCAGTTTTAAAGAACACGGGATGAGCTCTTCTGTTTGGTTACTTGCTGTTGTTCATTGGTTGTTTGATTTGGGGTTTCTTTTTAACAGTTATTTTTTGAACTATTTTGTTCTCTCCACTGAATTACTGATATTTTTTGTGCTATTTCTGGAATAAAATGTAGAAATATCTTCAAAGTTAAATGCTTCTATTGATTTTTTTTTTTTAAATATACTGCATCACAGTGTTTATTTTCTTCATGGAACATGCTTAGATCTCTAAGGAAAACCATCATCAACCAGGTTGCCCCATCTAGTCTGGACGGATAATCCATTCTTTTTGTGGCTACTTGGATTTTTCAGCTGAAAAATGTTCTAACTTTCATCATGTTAATCTACCACTAATGCTTAGAAACTTTTTACCATGAATTTTCAGGGAGAGACACAAAAATATGTGTTGTGTGTTGTATATTTTTATCCATATCTTAATTTTATTTTTCATTTTACAGCTAAGTTCTCTAAAGGTGGGTTAATAAAATGGTACTTAATTATGGCAAAGAGTTACAAGGTAAAGAAAGGTAATTGTCCTATTTTCTTACTGCAGAATAGAAAAGATGAAACTGCTCACGCTGCAGTTGAAATTTAAAAAGTCCTACTTTTTAGAATTCTTACATCAGTTTGGAGCAGAAAAATGGAGATTTGAAAATAGGTAATTGTCGTGGGTTTGCCTAGGGACAATTTTTACTACACCCCCCACAAATTGCTCTAAGGTGAGAGAAGGTTTATGCAGA
>JAWMRA010000001.1:58767313-58801465 GCA_035584735.1 Pseudotriccus pelzelni | reverse complement strand
AAATCCAATGCGCAGGCTGGAAGGTGTAAAGACCTTCCCCGGTTCTTCGTTCGCGAAGACTGGCCATTTACTTTTACATCTTTCAAGTATACCGGCTGTTGGTTACTGGTATAGAACAAAGGTCTGTAAAGTAAAAAAATAAAAAGAAAACATTCACTAAAGAACATCATATGGAGACACATGTTGATTGCATAAAAACTCTAAAATGCACAAGGCCAAAAGAAACGTGTAAATATGTGTTAGCAGCTGCCTTGTCTTTGCTACTGTGGCCACTGTCATTGGATGCTGCATAACAAAAGCATTTCTCACAAATCAAAATTAATGTGAGAAATATGTCTCCCAGCATGGGATTCTTTTTCTTCAAGTTAAAACCCCCATAGTTTATGCGTTCTTATTACATCTGTGCTAGCCTAACTGAATCCAATGCCACCTAACAATTAAATTTACAAAAAACCCCCAAACCAAACCAAAATAAAAATACACGAAAAACCAAACCAAAACAAGCAAGAAAGAAACCAACCAAAAAAACCAAAACCAAATTGTTACAGATGAGAAGAGTGTCTTTTTAAACTATATTAAATCATGATTTCTTGCTTGGCTAACTGATCTCTTTCTATGACAAGGTGACCCACTTAGTTGATGAGGGAAAGGCTGTAGATGCTGTCTACTTGGACTTTAGTAAAGCCTTTGATATCATTTCCCACACCATTCTCCTGGAGACCCTGGCTGCTCATATCTTGGATGGATACACTCTTCACTGGACTAAAAACTGGCTGGGTGACCAAGCCGAGAGAGTGGTGGTGAATGAAGTTACATCCAGCCGGTAGACAGTCATAAGTGTCGTTGCCCAGGGCTTAGTACTGGGGCCAATCCAGTTTAATATGTTTGTCAATGATCTCGGTGAGGGGGTTGAATGCACCGTTGGCAAGTGTGCAGACAACATCAAGTTGGGCAGGAGTGTTGATCTGCTGAAGAGCAGAAAGGATCTACAGAAGGATCTGGACAGGTTAGATCGATGGACCCAGGCAAATTGCATGAGGTTCAACAAGGCCAGGTGCTGGGTCACAACAGTCCCTTGCAAACCTTCGGACTTGGGGTAAAGTGGCTGGAAATATGCTGCTGGAAGAACAAGATAAACAAATTAACTGTAGCAACAAGAAACATTCCCTCTGATTTGAATATTACATGTCTAAATAGAAAGAATGTTGTGGGAAGCTTGTGCTATTAATCACCTGAATAGCATGGGTATGTTGATTGGGACATGCCAAGATGAGAGAAATTACAACGGCAGAAAAACTAGTAATAATGAACTCAATTATTTCGATGAATATTAGTTAAAAGCAATTTTGGGACACATGTTATAAAAACCAATTTTAGATACTACAGTGACTGCATCTTGGAGGAGCTATTTTTTATATAATTCCAAGCAGAGCATGAGAACATACTGACATTTTTACTACTAGAGGGCTGTACTGACTGAAGTACATTTAAATTTTTCTCCCGTATAAGAATTAAAAAATAAATTAAAAAAATTACATAGACACACGTATAAACAAGGAGACCTCTATAAAAATGAGTGATACTAAGAAAAACCCCAAGAACTTAAGAATCTAAAAGGATAAAAGTACCAAAGATGTAATGAAAATTTTGTAAAGTACATGGTGGTAGACAAAATTATGTCATTTGTAAGCAGTAAAATAAAGAAATTATTTAAATTCAAAGCTTACTTTTCATAAAGTGGAATTTAGGGCCATATAAAGAACATCTGAGTATCACGAGCTCTGAAAATCTTAATGTAGAATCAAACAAGGACCAAAAAAAAGGTTTAGAGGACAAGCTTGTGAAAAGCATGAAAACTAATAATAGGCCTTTTTTCCAACCCATCAGAAGCAGAATGTCTGCCAGGGAGTCTGCAGAGCTGATAGATGATGGAGCTGTAAAAGGAGAACTCACAGGAGATAAGACCATGGTAGAAAAATTAAATGTGTTTTTCACATTGATACTCACCTCTGAGAAGTTTAGGAAGGTTCCCACAGTGACTATTTTCTTTGCAAAAGATGTACTGGAGAAACTATCTTAAATTAAAGTGTCAATAGAAGTGATTTTAGACCAAATAGATAAATGAATAGTAACAAATTGCCAAGACAAGATGGTATACACTCAGGGGTTTCTAAATAACTCAAATATGACCTTGTAATTTGATCATAGATCTTATACTATCGCTTTAGTCAGTTTCTGTATGAGAAGAATAGAGGTTAGCAAATTTTATGTCATTTTTTTTAAAGGATCCTTACAGATGCCAGAAACTTGGCAGGGGAGATGAGATAAAGATGCAGAACGTTAAGAAGTTGTGTGTCTGATTCTTTACAGGTAGATTGGTAGAATAGGATTCATAGACATATAGATATATAAAATAAAAAGGGAGAGGGGAATAAAAATAAATTTTGTGTAGAAGATCATGGCTTTTTAAAGGTTATAAAATAAATAAGTATACAGGTAAGGGTGATCTAGTTAATACGCTTGTGCCTGGATTTTCAAAAAAGTTTGCACAGTCTTCTATAAAAGTCCCTTAAATAAACTAAGCAATCATGAGGTATATAAAAGGAATCCCCACCTGTGGCTTTACTAATACCAGAAGAAGAGGGGATTAATAAATATAGGATAGGAAAAAAGCAGGTGAAAGTGATAAGTTTTAACAATGAAAGTCCCAGTATTTGTGCACATGGGAAAAGACAAAAAGAAATTTTCACTGTCAAAAAACAGTTAAAGTCTCTAAACCAGGCATTGTTAACCCAGCAAATATATTTGCGACTACTCTGGATACACCTATAAAATGTCAGTTTCATGTTCATTGACAAATCAACCCAAACCAACCAACCAAATAAAAAACTCTAAGAACTACTGGGGAAGAAAAACAGAACAAGAAACTCTTTTACATAATAAAATAATTATCAGAGACATTAGATGAAATTTTAAGGTCATAGGTTTATAATAACGAACAATACATTTTTTCATTTAAGATATGACTAAGTTTTGGAACTCACTGTCAAAGGATAGATTGGATGCCAAAGTTAACTGAGTTCAAAAGCGTATTAGACAAATAAATAGAAACCTATCAAGGGCTGTTAAACACTGATGAGGCACAAGCTCTGGTTTAGAAATTCCCCTAAGCCACACAAAGCTATGTAACTCTGTGCATGCTCTTTTCTTATATAATTTAAATATATAGTTTTAAACATTTTATTATTACTTTAAGGAGCCAATGGAAAAGGCGATAGTAATGGGCTTGGATCTCTGATCCAATCCAGAAGAGCCAATCTTCTTCAGTCTGCTATTCCTGTTACACCAGAATACAGAAGAAAAAAAAAAAAAGGTTTTTTTCAATACATGTAATTGGCTGCTCTGGCAGTGTAAGTCAGTGTCATTTATTAATGCACTGATGTACTGGTCAGTGCTGAAGAAGTATCATTCTTTGGTGTGTTATCTTGACTTCAGCTATTTAGAGACCTGACCAAAGTTTCTCACTCGAGGCATAAACTTTTCTCCAGCAAAGCTCTTGATTTGGACTTCAGACAGGATATAAATATATAAAAATACAGATATAAAAATTAAATAAATTTTAATGTTAATGTAATACAAATATAAACACAAACAGAAGCATAAATGTAAATACAAACATATATATAATAATTGCTTGTGTGTTTCACAGTATAACTATGTATGTATATATAACAAGTACACGAAGAACATAAGGAATTATTCAGTAGTCATTATGAAACCACACACAACTCAGATAAACCATTCTTCTGCCCTGTAGGTATTGAATAACTGTGGAAAAGCAAGCTTACTGTTGATGCCTATAAATACTGTACAGTAATAATCCAATTACTGCTACTTAGGCCAGTGATAGAGGGAAAAAAATCAGGTTTTAACTAGAATTAAACCAAAAAGATTTTAGAAACAATTAACAATTACTTGCTTTTGGCTTTTGTTTTCTTGCCTTATGGAATCTATTTTAAAGCTTTACTTGCTGTAGGCAACATAAGCAGAATTAGAAGGTAAATTCTAACAACACAATGAATAACGTCTACTAGACAGAAATAAGTACATCCAACTAGATGAAATTTATCATGTTTTTGCATAAGACTGAGAATATTTTTCTTTTCTTTATGAAATTAAGTATATTGAGGAAAACCTGAAACTTTGTGGTCCAGCTCATTTCCAAGAATTCTTGTGTGACTAAAAAAGTTCTCAGGTTGTTAGAGAAGAATGTCTCCAGAAACAAGGTACAAAGGTGGGCTATGGGATATCAGCTGGTGATAGAATGCTAGTATTTCTTTTTAGCAGTTTATGATTTGTTTCTGAGAGAATTTCATGAGTAGTGAAAGACTTAGAGTGAATTCTTAGAGTACAACTTTTCATGCTGGTCTCCACAGGCTGAAAATCCAAAGCAGTTTTCAATCTCTGGAGATAAAACAACCTGAAAAAGGTAATGGGAAGTTCAGGCATGGGGCTTACTTGGCCTGTAGCTTGTTTCCATGTTTTGGAAGAAGTGTTTTCATTCTTCTAGGAGGTATATTCAAGGGGAATATTCAACTCTTCAAGGGGCATTAGAACATTCCAGGGACCTAAACAGTACACCAACCTTCCTGTGAATCATGTGTGCCCAATTCCCAAACATTAAAATGGTGAATCGGTTCTGAGTAACTAATTTTTTTGCTGCACTACCTGCAGTTTCTGTTAATAGAATGCCAGCTTTTCCTGAATGGGAAAATCCTGGTCTGTTCACGTAATGGGTTTGCCTTTGTCTCCCCCTGACATCTACTATCAGTCATCTCTAATTGATTTATACTTATTTGAACATCATATTTTCATTTATGTCTGTGGAATTGACTGCTTTGCATGAAATTTAGAAGACTGCAGCACATAAAATACTGGGGAGAATCTTTCAAAGCACCCCAAGGCATATTAAAATATCTATCAGGTTCAAAAAACACCGTGGACTTACAGCAATCGTAAGTTATAGACTCATTGAATGGTGTGGATTGGGATGGATTTTAAAGATTATATAGATCCAGCCCCCCTGCTATGGGCCAGGAAGCATTCCACTAGACCAGGTTGCTGAAAGTTCCATCCAACTTGGCCTAGAATACTTTCAGAGATGGGGCATCCACAACTTCTCTGGGCAACTTGTGCCAGTGTCTCGCCAGTAAAGAATTTCTTCCTAATGTCCATTCTAAACCCACCATCTTTCAGTTTAAAGCCATTCCCCTTTGTTATATCACTACTTGCCCTTGTCAGAAGTTCCTCTCTAGCTCTCTTTTTGTCTCCTTTAGGTACTGGAAAACTGCTATAATGTCTCCCTGGAGTCTTCTCTAGGCTGAACATTTCAGTTTGCTCAGTCTGTCTTCATAGGAGAGATGCTCCAGCCCTCTGATCATTGTGGTCTCCTCTGGACCTGCTACAACAGATCCATGTCCTTCTTATGTTGGGGACTCCATAGCTGGATGCAGTACTCCAGGTGGGGTCTCACAAGAGAGTAGAGGGGCAGAATCACCTCCCTTGACCTCTCGGCCATGCAGTTTTTTATGCAACTCAAGACAGTATTGGCTTTCAGGGCTACAAGAGCTCATTGCCATCTCATGTCCAGCTGCTCATCCATTAACATCCCCAAGATCTTCTCTGCAAGGTTTCTCTCTTAATCCATTCTCTGTCCAGCCTCTATTTGTGCTTGGGATTGCCCCTACCCAGGTTCAGGGCCTTACATGTGTCCTTGATCTTCACAAGGTTTGCACAGGCCCACCTCTCAAGCCTGCCAAGGTCCCTCTGGATGCAATGCCTTCCCTCCAGCAGGTCAACTTCACCACACAGCTTAACGTCACAGTAAACTTGTTGAGGGTGCACTCAATCCCACTGTCCTTGTCACTGACAAAGATGTTAAACAGCATCAGTCCTGATACTGACCCCCTGCTATACATCACTGGTCTCCACTTGTACATCAAGCCATTGATTTCAACTCCTTTGAGTGCAGCCATCCGGGCAATTTCTGAATCCACTAAGAGGCTCACCCATCAAATCCATGTCTCCCCAGTTTAGAGACAAGGAGGTTGTACAGGACACTGTCAAATACTTTGTACAACTCCAGCTAGATGACATCAGTAGCTCTTACCTCAACCATCAGTGCTCTAAAACTGTTGCAGAAGGCCAGAATGCACCTACAAATTCTACTGTGCAATGTCCACAACTTGCAGTATTCCCACTAGTGGATTTTTAGGACTAGCATGAAAGCAAGCCTCAGAGGGTTCAGTAGATATGTGATTTAACAGCACACTGTCTTGTGAGGACCAGACAAAAAAACCCCAAACAGTTCTAGTCCCATGAATTTCCTATTAATTTCTGACCATAGTTGGAGGTGGTAATATTGACCTTAGAATTGTGTGTAATTTGGATCCTGAACAGCATAGACATCTATTCTGGTCATGAACCCAAATAAAGAAGTTGAAATCTGCAAGTTCAGGCCTGGCAGCATATTTGTACTGAGAAATTGTGTTATAGCTTATAGAATGACTATTGACCTGGGACTAAGAGCTGTTGATACTGGCATTTGGTTCTCCATTTCTACAACCACTGACAATAACTTGAAGCTATGTAACTTGCCTTAACTTCGTCTGGTATAAATAAGCAAAATGTGTTCATATTTCTGAGGGATCTGAGTTTCATTGTGATAAAACTTCTTATTTGTAACTTTTAAAATTAGTAGTTGTGTGATTTTAATTCTAGAGCAAGCAGATACAGAAATGTAATGTGCATGCATTTTAGCAAGAATAAAATTAGCTGTCTACCAAAGAAATAAATTTTCTGCAGAATAACAACTTTCGAAAGATTTATATTCTATTTGAGAGAAGAAGTGTCAAATTGGGCATCTTAGAACAGATCTTTTATAGAGAAAATAATGTAAGGTGTGACTTATTTTAAAACACATCATAAATTTCAAAACACTTGAATTGTATATTTCATGGCGATTTCACTGCCTCAACTACCAGAATATCTAGATGCACAACATTTTTTTCGTATTAACATGATTATTGTCACTTCTTAGGCTCTTCAAAAAAGATAGCACAGGGTTGTTTTAACAAAACACAGCACATTAAACTAAGGATCTAGAAGTCACTGGTTTAGTTAGATAAATTAAGAATGAATTGCTTATGGCACTGGTTATTGGGCAGCAGGTGTCAGAAAGCTATATAAATTTGCAAATGGAAATTGAACCACTAAGGGCTTCAGGAGTAGGTTTCAGAAGGTTATAAAGATAGGACTAGGCTTTAAATCCTAGAAATCATCTTATAAGTGTCTCAATTAAATTATATTTCTCAGAATCACCTACACCAAATGCCTAGCAATAGCTGATTTCACACAATATAACAAACCATTAATACACAAAATAGATGCAGAAGACTACTCTTGGCCTGAAAATCTACTGAGATGAGGCATTTAGTATTGCAGTAGGAACATGCTGCATGAGTCTAGCTGTAGCCAACAAACTGAACGGCATGTGTGATGAATTAATTACTATAATTTCACTTTTAAATAGGATTCAGGGCAGAGCAGGGAGAAGGTTAGTAGCAGACGATCACGGGGCCCAGGAAAAGGTTGTAAGAACAAAACCTTCCCAGGCATAAATAGAGCATCAATAGAGAGGTTCTACAAAGTGTTTCCTTTAAGCTGATTGCATGAAAGTGAGGCTGAACCAAGAAGAGAGTATTTTTGTTTACAGTACATGTGTCGTATCTCTCCCATTGGGATAAACCCATATCTTCAGTCTCTTTTAGTCTGCCTCTCCTGTTTATTTTTGTGTTCACGTCAATGGTGATGCTTCACTGCTCATCTGAGTGCCTCCATCTGCCTATGAACAAGAAATCTTTCTTTAAACATTTAAAATTAATTTCTTGTTCTTTCTAGGAGATATATCAAATTTTCTGTAGAAATAAATCTTTGGGAGAGCTTAAAAATCAGAAGCACCAGTGACAGTCTGAGATCTACAACCTTTTTTTTTTTTTTTAATTTTTGTAATAATAGGACTTTGATCTGATTTCACATGCAGTTTTACCCAGCCTAGTAATTCAGTTTTTTCTAATTTCCCTAATTTGTTTTGAAATACAAACATAAAAAAGTATTAATACCTTAAAGTCATCCTAAAAAATCAAAAATGTTTCCAGTCTGGTTGAATAAAAATAAGAGACGTATTGGTTAAATTAGTTGTATCTCCCATTCTGTGATGTTGACAGCTTAAGAATTTTTTCAGATTAGTGTCCTGCCAATGCCAAATGCATTGAGGAAAGCACCACTGTACAGGTTTAATTATTTATTTATTATTTCATCTGTAGGTGAAAAAATAAGAGCAGATGAGGGTAAATCTGATCATCCTAAAGTCAGCTGGTAATGTGCCTGAAGGATATCAAGGAAAACCTGAAGCATTAATAAACTAATGTGTATTGTATGCCCTACTTCATTTATTCAACTTATACGTTGTGCACACATTATGCATTTGTGCATTTATTTACTTTGTACTCAAGTATGATTAAGTAAAAAAGTCTAAAATCTAGATATTCTTTTTTGTCTCAGAGACTTTTTTTCTAGAGATATCTAGCAGTGGCTAATAAATTATTTGCATAATTTGCTCTTTTTTTACTAAAAAACTGCATGTAAAATGAAATTATTTTTTTTTTCAAATTTTCTGACCAAAACCACAGGTAATCAAGACCATCCAATCTGTCCTTACATGTTATAGACTTTGGTTATTTTGTCTTCTGAGGCAGAATGTAGGACAGGGAAGTAACCAATCTTCTAATCTGTTCTTTGATTGTATGTTGTGAGTTATTACTGAAGAGAAAAGATTATTGATTTAAATGCTTGAATGTATTTCTGTACTCTAAACATATGCATACACATGTACACCTATAATTACTGCCCTCTCTTTTGTTATAATGCTTTCCTCCTGGTTAAAAATTAGCAGAAGCTTCTGACCTACTGATTTTTTTAGCTGATTGCACACCCATTTTTACACACACAGAGACACCCACAGTCTGCAGATTTCATTATTCCATGTATCTTTTAAGAAAATGAGGACTAAAATTTTCATGCTGAAAATACAGCCTTTAATTTTCAATAATTTTATTACATATCTGGTTTCTGCATTTGTAGCAGCTATAAAACATGTTAACTTCCTAATAAAGCTTAAGTAATGCTTATCTATCACCTTTTTCTTTTTTTTCCTCTTTTCTGCTTTTTTCTTTCCCCCCTAGTGTGAAACAGTGCACAAATTATTACCTAGGGAACAGTTGTTTCTGTCTCCTGTACAGATCCATATCATTCTCAAATTTGCATTCTGATGGAGAAGAAACAAATGTTACTTAAATCCCATGAAGTGTGTTAATTACACTGAGCTCTGTGAAATTATGGGTGAGAGAGCCAAAAAGAATTCTACAATTGCATCTTGCGTCCCTTGAGCATATCTTGTCAGATTAATGTCTTTGTCACTCACATGATAACCTTAAAATTGCTTTTCTCCCTAAGTGATATTCTCTAAACCTCAATGATATGGAAAATCTCACACAAAGATAAATAACAGATGCAGTTTGTATTGTTTACATAAATAATGTTGGTATTTATATAAAAATAAATAAAAATTTAATTTAATTAACAAGTGCAGCTTGTTGCTTTCCCTTATTTTACAGTCCTTCTACTGTGCTTCTGCCTACAAACTGCAGTGTGAGTCTCCGAGACAGTATCTCTTCCCAGTATGTCTCCAGAACAAAGGTTATAGTCACATAACTACCTAGGTTGTCTCTTTTTTTTCCTTTTTTTCCCTACTACGTTTTTTGCAAGCACTAAATAATCGAAGCTGGCTCATTTTTTGAATCCAGGAGCAACTGTGCAACATAGCAGTAAGAGCAATTGTCCCAGAAGATTTGTCCACATAGATATGCGCCCACAGCTCAGCTGAAGGTTTCATAAAAACAAGCAATAGGGAAGATTTGCTGTGCCAGAGCTTGAGGTGCATGCTTCATTTCCCCAGCAGGGGACATACTCCACCCTCAGAAAGCTGCAAGTCTTCTCGCAAAGTCACAACTATGACTGGCGAAACTCAACCCATTGGAAATCTATATTAGATGTCAAACCCATCTAAGAGACAAATCTAATCCTTTTGTCTAAAAAAATAGCTCACAGCAGTCTGCTGCTCCTAGTTTACTGATATTTGGAAGAATGGTTTGGTTTGGCAATCAATGTCCTAGAGCCACCAAAAACCTTGATAATATCTTTTTTCTTTAAGCCCCTAAAGAGGATTACTGGGAAAAAAAAAAATAAAAGAGGAGAAAAAAATAATTTTCTGATTTTATATGAGCACCATCAGCATTTAGATTTTTGCTTTCATAAAAAATAAAGGCACTAGTAAAATTTTAATTTTTCATAATACATTGTGAAGAGTTGTAAGCTTTATTTCGCTGAATGAGAGAGGCAGCACACAATCAGGCATGTCTTATAAAACAAGAAATAAATTTAAAATCAATAAATTTCTTTTTATCATACCAGTACTTCAGAAATGGTAGATGATAAGCTCAAAAGATAAGAACCTTGAAAAAATGCACTAAAATAAAAGAAGCATGGCAATTTTGACTGGTTAAGAATAAAGACAAAAATCCGTGAAAACAAGAAGGACCTAATTTTCCACAACTTCATCCTATAAACTGGTTTTCACCAGTCATGTAAAACCAGACTGGCCTTACTTGTCAACGTGTAAAACATGACCATTTAGGCTTTCTAATTCTGATTGGGTTTGGGGGTTTTTTTGTCTTTTTTTTTTTCCTTATTATGCATGGAATAAACACAAGCTTTATGTCACTGATAACAAGGCCCATGGACATGTGGACACTTCAGATTTAAGTGTCCTTTTCCAAGGAAAGGAATATTATTATGTATCTTGAAAAAGGGATAGTGGGAAGGAAAGAGTTATGCTTATGGAAGTCCATCCATCCAGTCTCTGCAAGGCTACCAGATCTATAAATAATGGAGAAAGGCCCTCAAGCTAGGGATGCCAAATTTAGTATCGTCTAATGAAAAGATAGGAGTAGAGTCCTGAAATCTTTTTTCAATTAACTTCAGCAGAAATGGGGACCTAGACTGAAATGTCCTCAAGAAGCCATGGGTAGAGGTTTCTATAACAATCTTTATAATTTTTGTACAAATAACTCCTTCAAGATCACAATTAAAATGTCTGTTCTTGCTATGCATTTTAAAACCTCATCTGTTTATTCAAATCAAGGCTTTTCAAGCTTTGCTTAAAGTCAGTGTAAGAAGGGCAGGGAAGAAACAAATCCTCATCATTACTTTTTAAAATTACTTAAAAGCAACTGACTGCTGAATAAAGGAATGTCTGGAAGGACCTTTGTGGAAGTCTGTCTACAAAGTAAATTGAAAAAGTGTTTTGTTCTAAATCCTAATCTCTTCTGTGGTCTCAAGAAGGCTAACACAAGAAGATTGCCACAGAAATGAGTGATATTTGTCACCAGACATCTGCTAAGACACAACCACAGTGTACCTTCCCTGCTGGGTGGCATATAATGGAGGTTACCCAATCTAATGTTTACCATGAAAATTCAAATCCAGTGTTAAGAGATTTTCTTACTGTAGTTCTTAATGAAAAGCACCTTCTGGATCAGTTATATCAGCAGGCTGACAGGAAATGAGTGGGATATTAAGACTTGAAAGCAATAGTTTTTAATCCCTGTGATTCCCAGTTTTACTGTACAGTAAATAAAGTACAGTGATGCTAGCATCCAATGACAGGGAGAACAACAGTGCACTGAGAATATTTGTGCTTAATCCCATGACTGGTTATCCTGAAATCTCACAAACACAAATTCCTTCTCTGAGCTCAGTCCCACTGTGAAAGTAAATGCAGAAGTGATATACTCCCTAGTTTTAATGTCATTTGGGGAGCTCAAACACTGAAAAGCAGAAAAGGACTTGAGAATAGATGAGGGAATGCTAAGGGGTTAGTTAGGGTCTACGGAATGCGTGAATGACCTCGTTGCAAGCATCTAACCAAAACTTTTGAGTTTTGCCCAACACTAATTAGTGGAAGTAAGTGAAATGATATAGCACAAACTTTATATATTTAACCAATCTATTATTCCTGTCTTCTCTGCTCCACCGCAGAAAATAGACGGTCCATTGCTCTACCCCCATATGTGGCTAGGGATGCTTAGATTGGGACCTGTGAGGAGGGCAAGAAAGCTGGTTCCCATAAATCTTTCTTACGCAGGAAAGCCTGTATTGAAACTCTGAAACTCCCTTCCATTTTCCTTTCTGTGTCTTATGCTCCAGTTTGATCCTGGCAAACTCTGCCTCTCCAGTAGAGAGGTTGCCTCCAGTTTGCCTAGCAAGCTCTGCCTCTCCCTGATGTGCACCCTTAGCAAATTTGCAGATGACACCAAGCTGAGTGGTGTGGTTGACACACTTGAAGGATGGGATGCCATCCAGAGGGACATGGACAAGCTCGAGAAGTGGGTGCATGGAAGTCTCATCAGGTTTAATAAGACCAAGTTCAAGGTGATACACCTGAATCAGGCAACCTCTGGTATCAGTACAGATTGGGGTTGAACAGATCAAGAGCAGCTCTGCCAAGAAGGACTTGCTGGTGGATGAGAGGCTGGACATAAGACAGCAATGTGCACTTGCAGCCCAGAAAGCCAAATGTGTCCTTGGCTGCATCAAAAGAAACATGGCCAGCAGGTCAAGGGAAGTGATTCTGCCCCTCTACTCCACTCTGGTGAGACTCTCCCTGGAGTATTGCATCCAGGTCTGAGGTCCTCAGCACAAGAAAAACCTGTTGAAGCTAGTTGAGAGGACAGCCACAAAGATGTTTAGATGGATGGAACACCTCTCCTATGAGGAAAAGCTGAGAGAATTGTGTTTGTTCAGCCTGGAAAAGAGAAGGCTTCAAGGTGACCTAATTGCAACTTTCCAGTACCTGAAAGGAACTCACAAGAAAGATGGAGAGGGATTTTCTACAAGGACATGTAAGTGACAGGACAAGGGGAAATGGGTTCAAACTAAAAGAGAGTAGGTTTAGATTAGATATTAGGAGGAAGTTCTTAGCTGTGAGGGTGGTGAGACACTGGAACAGGTTGCCCAGAGAAGTTGTGGATGACCCAGCCCTGGAAGTGTTCAAGGTCAGGCTGGATGGAGCTCTGAGCAACCTGGTCTAGGGGAATATGTCCCTGCCCATGGCAGGGGTGTTGGAACTAGACGATTTTTAAGGTGCCTTCCAACCTGAACCATTCTATCATTCTCTGAATCTATGTTAGGATCACTTCTACCTGTACCCAAAATGATAGCTCACAGACAGGCTAGGGCAATTTAAGTCACAAGTCCCTGGTCCTGATGCTTCACTGCACCAGACATAAAAATCAAAAACACTTTTGTGCTGGTAGCGTGGGAAGTAAAAGTCCCATCCCTGTGATTATCAGGACCGGTATTTTTAATTTTTCTTCTGCCTTTTTCTGCCTCCTTTGAAAAGAAATATACTACAAATAAAAATCAAAAGGTATGTAAAACAACCTGCTATGGGCTTTTCTACTTGCTACCTGTAAAGGTCCAGGTGGCGAATAACTGTTCTGTAATAAAGACCATCTGAGTTGCACCGTGCTACACTAGTGCATTCCAACAAATGACCCTCTGTAGCCACAGAGGTTTCACCAAATGAGTAATACAGCAAAAACTAACAAATATCCCCAAGCCTGATTTTTCAAGCAAGGGGAAGGAAATGTGTGAAAGAAAGCCACTGTATTTCATAAAGTTGTGGCCCTTTCCCTTTGTTGTTTTTTTTTACTACTACCATGCAAAGAATTCAATTGATCTTCCTTAATATTACAGTAAGTGTTAAGCACCAATAAAATATAGAAACAATCAAATTTTCTGGTATATACATATACATGGCTTCAAAGGGGTTTGCAGGTGAGAAAACACGCAGATGTGCTTGGAGACATGGTTTAGTGGTGGATCTGACAGTGCTAGGTTAATGGTTTAACTCAATGACCTTAAAGGTCTTTTCCAGACGTAATGATCTTATGTTTCCATGAATTGTAAATATATTTTACCTTTGTCTCTTTAAGAATTCGCACTGGACCTGAAAACAAACAACAACAGAAAAAAAAGGTGGTGGGGTGGAAAGATTTGTGAAGTGTTTACAGTTTAGATACCTTCTGCTCTAAAATCACTACTGTTCCAAAGGAGCTAATGAAGTACTGTAACTCCACTAGCTCAGTATGACAGCCATTACTCCCTGCTCTGTGAACACTGCATTAAATCTCTGTGTATCCTTGGTGACTGTTATTAGTAGTGCTGGGTGCATTACACTAGACGTTTGGAATTCAGCTAACAAAATTCTCAATCAGAAACAAACCATAATAGAGCTAAAGATATTACAATCCCTCTCTTTCTCAGAAGAAGGGAGAGGAGGGAAGGAAACAATTCTTTCTGTCTAGAATTTTTTGATTTTTATAATCAGAAAATTTCTAAAAGAGCAATTCCCATACCAACATCCTCTCCCTTGACCTCACCAGCACTGTGCAGTTTTTCTGCATGTTTGGGCTGATGCCTGGGAACTGCATTTCACATAGTTTTACCCTTCAGAGCATTCATCTACCTCTTCCAGTAACTTAAGTCTAACATAAGATCATTGCTTACACCTTGAAGGCCAACACTCAGCTCTTACCCACTCTGATAAACATAAATTCATGTCTGTAAGAAGTCAGGAAGCCTCCTATATATTAATGTTACTTATATTCCCGTGAGGAAATATCTTGTAGAAATGTCTGACATCCTTTGATTTAGAGGAAGTCCAGAGACTGGACTCTGCACTCAGATGAACACCTGAAATTGAATGGAATTAATTAGTATTAACATGCCTTGAAGTTTTGGATCACTCTGCCTCTGTATTAATGTCTTTCAAGTAGTACAATCCTGGATAAAAGCAGGTAAGTAGAATCTACTTGCTTTATTTTTCCAGACATATTAACATATATTTGCCAGCATTTCATATAAAATACCATATTTCTGTACCAGCACTCTTACTTACTATTATGCCAATATCACACTTTTTTTCAATAATAAAGCAGATGTTTGGTATTTTCTTAATTACTTGGTGATCTCTTCTTAACTGACCTTGTGGCAATAATAAGTGTATCTTGGATTTGCCTTTATGGTGTTGCTGACACCACTTACTCTAACCAGTTACACATGTGAGGTCATTCACGAACTTATATTTATTGATAAATCTCTGCTGGCTGACAGCATTGTTCACATTGAATGTCCAAAGTGAGATTCTCAAAAATACACAGGGGGTTTTGTTCAACTGCTAGAGAATTCTGGCTAAAAATCGTACGTCTCTAGCAGCAGTGTGATTCCCTAAGCCCTCCAGCAAGCAGGATTATCATTGATGATGTACATCCAGACTTGAGGTGAAATGCAGTTGGCCCATTTCACTGCACAACATGCAATGTTGAACCACAACTGTTGTTAGTCCCTTGACACTGATGTGACAACCCTTTAATTTTTTCCTTGAGAACCAGCCTCGAGAACCAGTCTTGATTCCTAGCAAAGAAAAATGGCGAACAAGTTATTTTTTATTCTTTCCACCTATATTTGATATCTAAATTCTTCAGCTTGAGCTGAGTTCAACCTGTTTTCCCTTATCTTCCCATACAATTGAATATAGTGCTACCAAAACAATAAATCTGCTGTGTAGTTTTCCTCTAAAAAAGACTTTTCTAATGGTGTCTTATCCAGGCAAGGCAATAGCCCTTGTCTTGGTCTGCTGATAATTCCAGATAAAACCATCCTGAAGAGCAGTGCTTTCTCTTTGAAACTTCAAGCAAATTTTAAATGAGGCCATTGTTTTTTTTTACAGTTGCTGATGTCTTCAGTCGAAATCAAAGATGAATAACAGCTCCAGACCTCTTCATAGTCTAGTCTGGTTTTGTTTTCACTTTTAAATATGTCTATGAAATTAACTCTGGCTCAAATAAGGAGTTTGGGCCTTTCTGATTGCTAGATACTGGGGGAAGATGTTTGAATAATTTTTTCATAAAAGACCCTGACTTTTTTGCCTTCCATAAGCACCTTTTATTTCCCATGATTTAAAAGAAAATATTTAGCTAAACAGAGTGACAATGTAACCCCATACATCCCACTTATTTTATTCTTTTCCCTTATGGTTTATTCAGGAGCTGGTTCTGCCTCCAGTGAAACATCATCAAAACTCAATTTGACTTCTGGGAAATGGGAATACATTTTTAAGTGGCTATTAATTCCAATGCTGCTCATGCAACATAATTTCCAGAACAACTGGAATACCTTGTAACAACTACTTCCGCTTATTCATAAAATAAAATAAAATAAAATAAAATAAAATAAAATAAAATAAAAAGTGAATCCTTGTTCAGTAACTTTGGTGTGAATAGAAAACATTTCCTGTGACAATAATGATACATTGATGGATTTGGAATTTGTACTTCATTTTTTTCTTCTTAGATGGGGTGTTAAGGAAAGAGTATATGTTTCCTTACAAGTGGAGAGTACCAGATTTTCCCCTTTGGACTTTTACATGTAAACAAATGTTTTCCTTTTGCCCACAGTAGTTTTATTTATCTAGCTGATTTTTTTTTTTTTCTGATAGTGATGGATAGAACTAGATAACTAGCATCCTGCAACTGGCAAATCTTTAGATGACATTCTCTAGAGAAAAATCAAAGGCAGATGTGAAGAAATGTTACATTTGACTCTGACCAGATCTCTATGTAAAGAGCTGTGGCTGATCAATACTGGCCCTATTAATTCTTATCCTGGACAGATGATCATTGCTGCTGTTCCTTCCCCAGAGCTAAATTACTTTGAAACAGCACAAAAACTACTCACAGGAGTTAGTTCAAAGGCATAAGAAAATATTTTCTTCTACACTGTCAAGTATAACCCACAGTTTCACAAACTGAATAGAATTTGGTCTTATATTGCACTCCTCACAAGCTCCAAGTACCCTCAAAGCAGTTTGACATTTTGAAATATCAGAAGCAAAGGTTGTGCAGTAAGTGTGTAAGCCATTGCTCCACAATGGTAACACACAAATCTACATAACAGAACTTGTTTTCCTGTGCGATGGAAAAGCAGTGCAACTTTCCTTGTGGGATTCTGCACTTCCACCTGCATTGTTAACTAGCAATAGGCTGCAGGCGGCTCATTTAAACATTTCATTGAATGGCACAACACATCCTTTACGCTGCAATGCCTACATTAGGCATGAGTATTATGACAGTGAGCATGACAAAGGAACCATATTAAAATAAATATTAAGGTAAATATAAAGAACTTGAGCTTCAGCTGGTGAACACTGGCATTGCTTCACTGCATCCAACACAATGCTGTTTATCTCCACCAGCTGAAGATGACTGTATTTTGACACTGAGCTAGGCTTCTTTCACAATTAAGTCATTAAGTTTTATACTTAAGTGTGCATCCTTATCAATTGTATTTAAATAGTTAATTTATCAGATCTGTAGGAGTTTTGCTCTGTGAAAAAGCAAACGTTTAAGTAGGATTTTCCTCTTACCTCAGCTTTCAAGTAAGCAGAGAAGAAAAGTAAGGAAGGGAAACCACATTCAGTTACAATTTATTTTCTGCCTTTTATATTTTTTTTAATCAGAAATCAAAATATAGGGGGGAAAGTAGCACTGAACACATGTTCAGAAGAAAAGCATAGTATCAGATTCTAGTGCCTACCTTACTATTATTTTCACCTATCCTTATAAATATTCATCAGTGCTGTCAATGCGTATTTAGAGGATTGCTTACAACCACAGAATCCAATCATGCCTGTAAGGCAATGTCATGGTATTGCAGTTAGTGGAATTAATGTTCCTCTGAAAAAAAAAAAAAGAGGCACATCTCTGCCCTGAATACTGTGATGATTTGGGTCTATATCTTCCTGGCAAAGGCTACCCTGCATTTAGACAGTAGCTTGTGGCCAACCCTCCTCCCTTCTAAACCTCTGGAAATCTATAACAGCAAAGACAACTCTGTCCTAACAGCAAATAGATTCCAAGTGGTACTCAATAGACAATGTAGATTTATCCAGGTATCTCTCTGAATTCCATCTTTCAAACAAAAACATTTCATTACTCTTCTGGGGAGAATACAGAAAGATACAACTTTCTGTATAAAGATGTGGTAAGTTGACTTTGTCAGCTGCCAGACGGTTATTCAATTGCCCTTCAACAGGATGAGAACAAAAGATGATGAAAATGCTCAGGAGTTGAGATAGGAAGATCACTCACCAACTACCTTCACAGGCAAAACAGATCAAACTTGGGGAAGCAAAAACTTTTGCCTGTTAAAAATTGCGTAAAGAGCAAAGACAAAAACTAAAACAACTTCCTCCCTATTACCTTATTCCCAGGCTTAACCTCATTGCTTCATTCTCCACTGCTCTATCACTTTCTCTAACCTGAGCAGTGCAGGAGGATGAGGAATAGGGGTTGCTCACAATACTTCATCTCTGCCTCTCCTTCCTCCTCACACTATTCCTCTGCTCCAGCATGGGGGCACTCTAATGGGTCATAGTCCTTTAAAGACTTCTCCAGCATGAGTCCTTCCCACAGACTGCGGGTCTTCAAGAACTGCTCTAGCATGTGTTCTCTCCAAGGAGTATGCTACACCAGGAACAGACTGATCCAGTGTGGGTCCCCCAGGGGCTGCAATTCCTGCAAGAAAATCTGCTCCAGTCTGGGATCCTGTCCACAGGCTGCAGTTTTCTTTAGGGCATGCCCACTTGTTCTGGCATGGGGTCCTCTATAGGCTGCAATGTGGGTATTTGCCCCCTTGTGGACCTCCGTGAGCTCCAGGGACTCAACTGATCTACCATGATTAGAGAGGAATCTCTGCGCTGGCGTCTGGAACTCCTCCTCACCCTTTTTTCACCTCACTTTCGGCAGGGATGTTTCTCACAGGCTTTGTCTCACTTCTCACAGGCTGTGAAGCATTTTGCTCTTTCGCAAATCCATTTTCTCTGAGGAGTCTCCATCTTGGCTGAGCAGGCCACCTGTGGGCTTATTTGAGCTGTCTGAAACTAGTTGTATCTGACATGGGCCAAGTTCTGGCCTCTCTTCACATAGACTGACCCTGTCACTACAACCACAACACCTGCTGCACTGAAAGTGGGGCACATAACCTCAGTAGAAAAGAGAAAACTTATATTTCTGTCACTAATTTGATAAGGAAAAGAAGGCTTGAGAGTTTGATGGGAAAAATTTATGAAGAAACTTGTATGCACATGCTAAAGGAAAATTTGCTCCTAAACCCAATTATTTGACCAATTTTTATAGCTGCTCAAATTATTCAAGAAAAATGCTTTCCAAACTGGTGTTAACAATAGTTCCAGAAAAAAAACCCAAACAGATATTAAAAGTGATTGAAATTACCTCATTAAACTTTAGACATCTGCAAACCATTCACCTACAGCTGAACTTATCACTCCAGACACTCTTTATAATTCAAAGGGGTTCTTTTAGGGTGAAATTCTGACCCAATACAGAGAGCCACCTAAAGGTGGAATGGAGTCTTCCACTAAAAATATTTGTTTATCTCTCACAATAAAGATAGCTTAGCTGCCTATATTTGGTCACATAAATTTCACCTCGAGTGTTTTATGATCAGATTTCTTGATATTGGGATGTTTAATAAAGACCATAAGCTTGACATGTTAAGACATGCTGAACAAGCAGAACTGCCTCGTCAGTATGAAATGCTGAATTAAGTCATAGGCTGGTGGTAATTAGTGAGTTAGAACAAGAGAGAACGAAAATCCAACCCGCGCTCCATAAATATTGCAAAAATTTTATATAAGCAGAACATTTTTTAAACAGACGAACTTAAGAAGACCTGGTTTGAATACCAAACAGCCTATTGGTTAACAGATGGCTCTGATGATATAGGTTCAGCTCCCTATAGCAGTGTGAAAACTCCGACAAGGTCTTCCAGGGGCACAGGTGCATGCTCTAGCCAAACAACTCCTATGTAAAAACTGGAGACGACAGAAGTGAGTGCAACATTTTACACTAATAGTTTCCAGGAGGTTCAACCCAACAAAAATGATCAAAGAACTCAGATGAATAAGTCTCAAACAGGCAATTCAGAGAGGGAATTGTCTTGGGTTTTGTCCTCGTTGCAGCCAGGAGGGGGCATGGCCAGGACATAGACATTATTTTATGTCACTTCACGTCATTGCTGGGGATGGGGAGAAGGAATTCTCTTCCAGGGAGAAGGGGTCCCACTCTGGTTGAGTAAGAGTGGCCGTGGGAGCTGTCTGATATTGTCTGTTGTTGTGAGGATTCTGTGTGAATCGTTCACCTCTTTCTTGTGCCTTCTGCCATTAATAGTGTTGCTGTTACTGTTTGTTTTCTTATCTCATTGCTGTTTCCAGTAAATTATTCTTGTCTCAACCTGTGATCTTTGCCTTTTATGCCTGCAATTCCCCTCTGCATCACATCGCAGGGGAGAGGGGAGAGGAGAGGAGAGGAGAGAGGGGAGCTGGAGGCGCGTGATTTTAGTGGGAGTACTAAATTGAAGAATACCATTCTTAAACCATGAAATTTTTACATTCTAGCAGAGCTGAGATATAAACCAGAGCCTTATCTGTTAAGTGCTCCCTAGATCTATGCAGTTTTGAGTAGACATTTAAGGTTCTTAAGCTACTTTAAAACTTAATGTAGGGACTTCCAGTGTTAGGCTACAGGTTTTTTTGAATGTGTAGGCTGTAGTTCTACAACTGGCATTTAAGTTTTTTAGCACATATCTTCTCATTTTTATATGAAGATGTGATAGAACTTTTCTGCCTATATATATTTTTATTTTACATCACACATATTTTTAATGCAAACCTTAAAATTAAATAAGGAAAATCTGAGGAATCAAGGTTTCTATGAAACAAAATTTGAGGGTTCTTAACAGAGGAAAGTATGCTTGTCTGTCTGGTATTAAACTATATTTGAATAAAGGAATCCAATACATGATATTACTGTACGCTTTCCTGAAATTACTTTAATTTCACAAGGAGATATGTGTAGGTCTTCGCCTTTTCAGTGGGATGTCTATTGACAAGGTGAAGACCTGGGTACTGTTCTGTGCACCCTGTGCACTCATATTCCCCAGGTTACTGCTTCCTTACTTCTTCATGTGGCCAGTAGCTAAGCAGACCTTTAAACAGAGACTCAAGAGAGTTTAGCAAGCCATGATAATGTGCCATCCTCAGCATGTCAAATGTGGTACATAGCGCAGAGTTACCCTTGTATGTGTTGCTTCTGCTGTGGTTATAATTTATAATTTTTACAGTACCAAAAGAATGTTCCTAGGCAAAGAGTAATTCAGCAGCCCAGCAGTTTCATAAGTGCACAGTCAGGCTGTTGTATTCAACACAGTTTACCTTGTGTTTGCAACACTCTGCAGTTCTCTGGGCAGAATGAATGTTTTAATGTACAAAACTAAATTTGTTACCTTTTAAAAAAATTATTTCCATACTGACTTACTGTGAACAGACTTAACTCTTACAAAAAACTAACAAAAGGTCCTAATCTCTTAAGCAGGATAACTCTAACCACCCATGTCAGTAACATTTATAAACTATTTGCCAATTTGTTGCTAACCAGTCCAGTAAAGGAGAAGGAATCTCTTCTTACAGATTACAGAGATTACTAGACCTTTGTTACATTCATAAAAATGCATGACAAGCGTAAAATATTTTGGATGCAGAAATCTCATCATTCCCTTTTGCAAACACATTTTGCCCTCAAAGTTGGACTCACAGCTGTTCAGCAGAGCCCAAAGTCTGTATAACTGTAGAAACTTCCACTTTCTATTCAGGGTTTGTATTGCTTTGTTTGAAGATTTTGTTTTGTACTTCTTTAAAAACTTTTCCCACTTATTTTTGTAACTTTTATTGGTAGCATCTTCAAAAACTATGCTCTCCCAACCTGCCCTTTCCAGTGTTCTAAATATAAATATAGAAACAAAGAAATGCATATTAATAAGTAAAGAAGCACAGGTGTGCCTTGCAGACAGTAAGTTTTTTAAAGTCCTTCCTGAATTCTTGAATCATTATCCCTGCATAATTTATACTCTGTTACTGTGTGCAAACACTGAACCTGGCCCACAAAGAAGAGATGTGAGTCAGTTCAGAAGATAGACCTTGTATTTTCACAGTAGAGGGTACATGCTATTTATTTATGTATCAAATAATTATTACAATTTTTGTCCATACTTTCTAATCAATAGACTGTGAAAGAAAGTCAGAAGGATGTAGTTCATTATTGCCTTTCTGCCAGATGTTGATATTATACTGGTTGAGCATTGAGTTCTCTTCACTGTCATTATCGTCCCATGATTTTAAGACTTTCTCTATGGAATGAAAAAGAGGGAAGGAATGAAAAAAAGGGAAGGATACCTGTCAAGAACCTGCCAGATTTGTGTACTGAAGGAAAACAAAGGGAAAATGAGTTCTTTTTGCTAATTGCATTGACTAAAAGCACAGAATAATATGAAGACTGGTCCTGAGTACAGGCATGTTGTATGAAGACATATTTTAAAAGACTGCTTCAGACAAGTGACAAAAAGCCCAGGGTCCTTTGGATTCAAACTAGCTCTACTCTGCTTCCCATGCAGGGAATGCATTGGGCACAATATCTGAACTTTATTCTCCAAAATTGTATAGATACATAATATACTCGCAGTAATATTTTGAGAGTTTCTTTGTCTTCCTTGAAGAGTAATATATCCTTTAAACAGACCCCCCTTCCTTTAAATAGTGTGTTGAGATATCCTTAGCTACCAGATAAATGTCCACACAGCTGCTCATTTACCCATCCTCAAGCGGACATTTGGAAATGGCTGTGTCTGGCATGGGATAGCCCCGGCCTCCTCTCACAGGAGCCACTCCTGAAACATCACTCTTACTCCCCACAAATCTTGCCATGAGCAATACTGAATTTCTTTTTTCATTATGACAACCAGAAGCAAAAAGTCGTGAAAATGCTTGACTTGGAAGAGAGAATTTTGTCAAGTTTTCGCATAGGCACTAAGGATCACTGACATTACTTTTGTCAAATAGAAATATTTTGTTTAATCTGCATCACAACATTTAGGTTTGAATTTTTTTAGACCTCTACCTATTTTCCTATTTGTCTGATGCAATTTTAAACCAACCTAATGATATTTAGAAACATAAAAAAGTTTAAAAATATGATATTTAAAAGTTGAAAATGTTGAGATTTTTAACAACATTGATTTGAAGTATTGCATTTTAGAAATGTCAGAATTAGATCTGTATGATTTTTTTTTCTCTTTTACTGTTTTTATCCCAGGCTATATCAAAGCGTAAGGGGAATTTTTATAAAGATTTTTTCCCCTCTGCTACATAGAAATGACTCATTCTGTGTTTTTCAGAGTAGCTAAAGATTTAAGTATCTATCTGAAGTCCATATTGTGAAATTGCCTTACAGCTAGAGAGAATCATTTTCACCTGAAACTGAGAATATTATCTGTGAGGAATCTAGAGAGGTTACTACTGAGTATAATTCAGTTGCTTAAAATTTTAGTTTTGGTGAATCAGCATTTTCTGCCTAAGTTTTTTTTCTGTAAAAAGATGTTCAGCTAATTTTGTTTTTAAGTCATGTCATGTCATGGCATTCCTACAACTTCATTGACCCTACTTGGTAAAGGTGTGGTTTGGGAGGGGTCAGATATGCATCTTAAGCATGTTTTCTTTGCCTAATGTGGTTTTATATTTCTGATTCTAAACTTTGATTTTATCAAATTGGCTATAGTCATGACCAATTAGAGTTGATGGTACAGGCATACTCATTTAGTATATTTTTTATTTCTGAAATATCTTTTAAAATCTTGATCTTGATTCTAGTTTAAACACGTTTTTCTTGGCAAAAAAAAAAATTGTCATAACTCATGATTTAGAATACTTGTTCATCTCTGTCATCTCACTTTGAAGTTTTATCTTTATCCTGTGAAATCTATCTGGATATATTTTGTATCTCATCCAGCTTTTCTTTATCCACTCCTCTTCTACTTTGTTTAGGTCTCCAAGACATTAGAATTAAGGAGAGAGCAGAATTGCATATAACAGTATAGGAGTATTCAATTAATTTGTTTAAGCTTCTGAATGTATAGATACATATTTGCTTTTTTCTGATGGTTTTTACTGTAGTAGCCTGAAGTGCATGCCTTTAATAATTATTGACTGGTTTTCAGCAGTTACCTGTTCTGAGATGGAATAGCAATGAGCATTACAGCTCTTCCTAGTGGGCTCAGCAAAGCCTGATCGCAATATGAATAAGTCATCAACAGTCCACTGCAGGTATAGCCAGAATACTTTGTCAGGTGGACAGTTTCCTAAATGCAAACCAAATTATTTTATGTGTGGTTAGTTGCACAGTATATTTCTACATTTACTTGTATTGCTATGGTGCATTTAGCTGACTAATGGCTCAAGAACTTTGTTTGCTAATTTTGTCCAAAGCACCTGCTCAAGGATTTGAATAATATAAGAAATTTCTATGGAATTAACAAAACAAAAAAAAAAAAAAAAGCAAACAAAACAAAACCCCAAAACAATTTCAGCCACATAAAATTCAATACTTATTACAAAGTACACCAATATTGCTTAATAAAATCACTATAAAGATCTGGCCAGAAGACCAGTCATTGGGGAGAGCAGAACATATTGATGTATAGCTCTCAGTGACGCTTCAGGACAGATTTGCTGAGGTGAAGGTAAGGTTCTGGGGCTGTAGCCAACCCATCAACATGTCCTTGGGCAGTGTGCTGAGATGTGACATGGCAGTAACCTTACAGCTGAACAGTTGTGCTGACCATATTGAAGCTGGATCCATTCAGATGTTATCAATGGATAGATACTGTGGGACGGTTTGCCTCAGTCCAAAAATGATAAAATTTAAGCATATATTTAAGTCTTTTGCCTTAATTTAGGTCTATGTTATTCTGTGACAGGGCAGAATGTTAGCTGTCTTCCAGTAGCACAAGTTAAAAGATAGATTAGTATAAATTATTATTTGTAAATCTCTAACTTCTTAAAAGTCTATGCCAAATGAAAAACTTTAATCTTCTCATTTTCAGTCTTGATGTTTCTTCTGTGTGATAACCTATACTTATACATAAACAAATAATTTCATGTAGTGGTAATTAAAAATGGAAAGGAAGACAGTGCCAGGACATCTTGCACAAGAACATTGATTGGGCTTGTAGGAAAAAGTGGGAAAAAACATACATTTTTTGAGAAATAAGAAAGTATGAGTTTCTATAGTAGCTTAAAGAAAATATATGCAACATATTATTGCATATATTGCACAATTATTGCACAGCTTACTGTACAAACTCATCTGTATTCACACACAGTCCATACCACAAAAATATCCTGTCTTCAGAAGATAGGATATTTTTATAATAACTGTTTCATGACTTTTAATTGAAAACTATCTATGTAAAAATGGTAAGCTGAGCATACCAAAATCATTACAGTATCAGGTGGAGGAGTAGAACAAAGGATGTAAGTCCACTGTGTGATCCTCTACCCAATGAGCTTAATGCTATCACAATATTCCGTCTGTTTAGAGTGACAATCATGTTAGATTGACACAACTGGAAAAGGAAGTGAACTTTATGTGGCCCAGTTGGAATAAATTAAAATAGCTGACTTCATCTTAGTTCTTTGATATAAATTAATTAAACTTTGTGATTCATATTGAAGGAAAAGTATTTTCATCAAAAAAACTTCATTGCACTGCAAAGGGTCTCATGTGGAAGCAAGCTGACTTGACCAGAAAGCAGTTGACACACGTCAATATAAAAGAAGTTGTCAAATTTAGTGAACGCCTTTAAAAATAACAGTCATCCCCTTTGTATAGCCTGGACTCAATCACAAAATAACAGAGGCTATCACGTAAAATAAAGGGTGATTTTTGGTTTGCCTTCTTTATTGACTACTCATGCAAGCAGAGAACACCCAGAGCCAAGTCAGTTAAAAGAGAAAATTAGTTTTCTCAATTTATTTTGAAAAACATGCACCTGACAGTTTTCAAGGTGTGCTTTCAGAATGACCAAAGATTTAAAAGTTAACCAACGTTTATCTGAGGTGATCTTTCCAGAGCATTCTCAAAACGATAAATTTGTTGATTTTTTCATTAAATGATTGCCCCTATTCAGCACTGCTGTAGTCCTATAAAAAGTAAGAGCAGACTAGAAAATGTTCTTATCTTGAACTGTGAATAATCTCAGTGAAAACAACAGAAAATGTATTATTTTTTTGAATCAGGAATACAAAATCAGTCCTTCATTTATTATCACACATATGTATTTCTGTAACAGAAAATCACTCATGAGTCCAAAGCTTCCCTACAATTTACTGTTCTAACAAAATCTACTTTTTTTTTTTTTTATAGAAGGTATCACTGTACCTGTACAGAAGGGAATCCATAACTGAATGGTTATGTGTACTGTTATCAGTCTCGGTCAAACAGAATGCAGTTGGGGATATTTGCATGGAGGCAATCATAAGACCCAGCTTAAATCATTTAAAAGCATTGTATCCTACCTGCTCCTCAGGGTTCCACTCCATTTCTTTACATCTTCACTGCTGAGAATTAATCCCGGTTTTCCTTTCCTTTGAATAGATAATGCAATGGATAAAATATCACAAGATGGCTAGCTTTTACAAGATTCATCTCTAAAGGAGTAAAGTAACCTCCGCTGAAAAGGACAGCAGAATTTTGATAAATGAACACTGAACAGAAGTTTTCTGAAAAGTACAGTTCACTATTGGACTACTGGGAGCAGAGTTAGACCTTCTAAAATTATCCTTTATTATATGTTATTGATATTATAGATTATATATAAAACCTAAAAGCATACTAATTTTTGAAAAAATAACAGTAGTGTTTTCAATGTAGATCTATTTTCTAAAATTCTTTGAGAAAAATTCTTTGTTAGTATATGTAAGGAGCTAGACAAGGGATTTTCTTCATTTTATTTCTTTTAAACATTTCCAGTTTGTACTTAATTTTCCCTGTCCTGATGAATATATTTTAAACCCTTTGATATGATGTCTATTTTCACTCAAAATAGTGCAGCCTTCAGAGAAGTATAACCAATAGGGCAGGATGCAGCTGCTTGAACTGTAATCAGTACAAAATGAGTTGACCATATTACATTAAATCTTGGTTCATCAGCTTGCATCAGCCCTAAGGTTTTCTCAGTGATGTATGAGAATTTAGAAATCTCTTGGATTTTTTAACCCTTTGAATCCCAGAATTCTAGCTGATATCATCAGCTAGAAAATTTTCATGAGGCTTGCTTGAGGAAGCTGCTTTTCAGTATGTTTCTGTCTAAATAAAACTCCTCACCATGGGATATTAGAAATGCATTTTACTTTTCTACTTGCAATTCATATGGCTTTATTCCATTTCTCATTCTTGAAATTATATATCCAATATGTTGTGTGGTTGTATTTCGGCATTTAATTCCCTACTAACTAAAGAACTAAACTAGTTGTCTGCCAATTTTTTGACTACTGAAAAGTTAAAAGCTCAAATATCAAGACTACTGAACTTCAGGGAGATTTTAACTTAATTGAAACAAATTTTCAGAACTTAATTCCAGGTAATTAGATTTCAAAGTATTTAAAATCCCTCTATGATTTTATGGATAAATTTATATGCACCTATTTTTCTTAGTCTTCCCTATACACGCATGTAAACATACACATAAAATCATTGTCCTACCAGTAACGTATTTTGATTTTCTGTTTTAATGAATATTATCTCTTTTGAATCTCTATTTTGGAATTGTATTAATACAATAAGAACTCTTGTAACAAAGATACTTACCTACTCCACAGTGTTTTGTGTTGATTTATAGCATGTACTATATCACATGAGCTAAGATTATGTAGGCTAAAGTAAGAGTATATAGACTGTCTCTAACCTGCTTTAAAAGAAGCCTGTGACAGTTAAGCATACCGTAAAAACCAAGTTACATGGCCTACTTAATGGGAAAATAACGTATCTGTATTTTCACAGCAATCTATCTTTTGCTCTCATTTAAGTTTCATAAGTACCATTATGCTTACAGGAGTTCCCTTTGAATTTGAAACAAAAAATAATGTAATATTTGGATTATGTCTCTACTTAAATTTTATGTCCTATGATTAAAAAGTGTAACCTCACAAAAATATATAAACTATGAATCACACAGGGGGTAAAGCTGGAAGGGACCACGGGGGGTCATCTAGTCCAATCGCCTTGTTCAGGCAGGGTCCCAGAAAACAAAATAATGTTAATCCCTTTTAATTGGTGGAAATTGAGAGACAGATGAAGGGGTTAGTCTGCTCTGATTTGTAAATTTAAGTATAAATTGATGATCCAAATCCCTCAGAAAGTGTGCTGGAACTCCAGTTCTGTTTCACCTCCATAAAGCGAAGTATTATAGAAGGAGTAAATATCATCAACTACTTCTATCAACATAAAGAAAGCTAGTATTAAAACATGACTATATGTCATGACCAACAACTTTGCAGCTCTAGAGACTGAGAAAGAATTTGGGTATCTTGATTGTCATTGGATTGGTAGACAGGAGACAAGTTCCTGTTCCCACTTGTGATCACACATGGGCATTGCTCAAGTAGCTGCTTGGGGAAGAAGGAGACACCTAAGAGATCTGTGCACCTAAATATCTGGACAGTCAGAGTAGTTAAGTAGATTGCAAGCCTGTATGGGATAGATGAGTTTCAGGATGTTAAAGGATAGGTAAAGGTAGATAAATTAAGCCTGGATTTAGGTGGAATGTATCTAGTGCTTAGAAACAAAGCAAATTAATGCAATAACTGAATGGAAAACATAAAACATTTTCAGAGCTCCTGCTCACCAAAGGGAAGATTTGCCTTGCAAGCTATGCAATGGACTTGTGATATTCATCAACACTGGCCTTTTTTCACATGCTTTATTGTATTTTTTGAATTAATAAAGTAGAAAAAGTGGGTCACAGAGTGAAACATTTGCACAGAAAAAAATGTCATGTAAGTAATGGGAGATTATTTGCTATAGTCTGAGGTCAGCATGCATCTTGCTGAAACAGCTCAGGCTGTTTTATAACTGCTCTTTTACCTGGCATATTTCTATTTTACAATGATATCAGTGTACTTCATCGATATAATAATGATTCTTGAACAGCTTTTTTACATCTAAGCATCGTATACCTGTCCAAGGTTTGCACTCACAGGGAATTTTAATTATTCTATGGAATTAACAAAGATCTAAGTTATCTTATCCAGTGAAAGTTCAATATAACTTGTAAAGCAGATCCTGGCAGCATCAATTTGCAAAACTCAAGTAGTGCAAAATCAGCTTCCATCTGTTAGGATAGATAAAGCAACAGTTAACACATTGAAAAGATTAAGTGAGTATATTGGCCAACATTCAGTAATTACAAGTACTTGAAAAAAAAAAAAAGGGAGAAAAAAAGCACCGCAAAACGAACATGACCTCCTTAACCAAGGAATATTTATCCGGGTCAGGCAATGTTGAAAGGAAAAATATAAACTGAGGACTCATCTGTCTATAAGCTTGCTAGTGTCTGTTTTGCCAGAAGATATTTTTCATCATATAGGTATAGAATACATAATTTTATTTTTAAATAAACACTAACTAGAAAGTAAAATGACTACAATGTCAAATGGCCATACTGATTAAAAGCTAGTATTTTGAATTACACTTCTGTGTACAGGGATTATGAAGGGAAGTTTCCATATTGATTCTAATACAGAACTCTTGGAAGCAGAATTTTGCCCATGTGGTAATCTTGCATCACTGTAACAAGGTGAAATATGTCAGGCCTACATAGAACAAAACTAAAAAAAAAAAAAATCAAGTCTCTAGTAGTTTCCATAGCTAGAAGATGTTTAAAAGACTCTGTGAGACAAGAAAATGTATATAAAATTTTAAAAATACTAAAATGGAGAGGGAAAAATATAAGCAGACATCTCATAAACAGGAGAGTGTCTTCTAGTTGGTGCAGGATGCCAAAGCTCTATGGCAACAAGGCATTTTTGCAATCTACTTTTCCTTAATGGTATTTAAGAGGCAGATAGATTCTCTATTTGAACATTTATGCTGATTATTGGTATTGCCTGACTCTGTTGCTGATAGGAGCTATAAACACCCAATGTGATGATTAATGTTATGATGTGCCAGCAGTATATGTATTTATATGGAGACATTACAATATTTTGTACCCTATTCCTTTAAGAAGAATTTGGATAAAAGTTTTTGAGAACCTAGTAGAAGTGAGATGCATACATCAAGGAAGTTTAGGATAAGTCAGTTATTTGAACTAGAGTGTTAAAATGGTTGGTCATGAGGAAAACTTCATTCTTGTTTAGAAAGGAACTTAAATAAGAACTTGATGACACTTTAAGACAAAGATGCTATACATGTGTATTTAGCCCAACAAAACGTTAAGTCGTATGCTTTATGAAATACTAAGTAAAAAGCAGTATTAAGAGTGGATACCTTGGAGAATCTTTTGCTTGCTAGATTTATTCATTCCAAACTGAATCTGTGTTTTGCTAGCATTCTTAGTTCATAGAGTGGAAGCCCTTGTGAGGAATTTTTTGCTTCTAGGTACTTTTTTGTTAGAATAGAGGGATTGTTTCCCTGAGAGTCTGAAACCAACGGCTAAGACAAGGGACACTAAAATGCAACAATTATAAAGGAAATGCAGGAAAAGCATAACAATCATCAAACCTGAACACTGTTTAGAGTTCTTTGATGATTGTCAAGTTTGTATCTTAAGTATCATGAAAAAGAACTAGAAAGAAGAACTGCAGGAATGAAGGTTAAGTTTTTTAGATCTTCAGAAGAAAAAAAAATGCAAGTATGAGAAAGAAATTTCAAGCTATACACTTTAAAGCTAGAACAAAAATAACTAACAATGGATTCATAACATGGCAAAAAGACTAGTTTGTTGTTAGAAAAACTAACAACTCCTTTTTTCCTCCCTTCTTCCCCTCATAAATCCATCATAAGACTGTTCACGTTTCTGTCCTTTATGACAAAAAGAAAAGAGAAGCAAACTTTCATTTTTAAACCCTATTTTAGTTGATACTATTTTAAAATACTCTAAAAATTAATAAGTTGAGCATTATTATTAGCTTAAAACAAAAGAATTAAACAAAGACCAAAAATTTAAAATGTTAATTTATTTTGAGTGTGTAAGTTTGAGGAGAAATCAAATGAAATCTTTAAAGAAGAATGTGTTAAAAGATAAAAATGTTTGATCTAAAAGCACCGAAGCATAACATTTATTGTAGAGTGATTTTTTTTCTTTGTGAAGAGAGTTAATTGAAATATGCAAGAAGTTGGTGATTTTGTAACTGTTCTTCTGGCAATGGAAATATTACTGCAAGGAAGATGAGCATGATCAAGTGTTGTTATGATAAGAGGGGGTCACCACCATGTGCTACTGCACTCAAGAACAACAGGAAGGAACTCTCTAATGGAAAAGAAGCAGGAAAATTACAGAGAGAAAAGGGTGAGTCAAAGGAAAAAAGAAAGTGCAGAGAGTTATGAGAAAATGTATGCAGAGAGAAAATTAGAGCCTGGAGAAAAAGGTCTAAAAGAGCAGAAGACCAGCCAAAGCTGCAGATGTGAGATTCAATTTAGTTCAAGAATAAAATTGTGTCAGTAGAGGACAGATTTGTACTGGAAGATGTCAGTGAGGTCACAGGACTTACTTCACACAGAAAATGTATTCTTGCTTACATATGCAAAGTATCTGTTGCTCTGGGTCAAAGTATTTTGCTAGTAGCCAATCATTTTGAAGGAATACAGTAACGTTTTGAACATCAATTTTTGAATTGACATCTCCTTTAGACATTTTTGTTTGACTATGCGTCCTCCCTGTGAGCTTTACTGCAGATAGATAGGTCTATTGGACGCTTTATCAATCTACTCTAATGGTAATGGGAAGACAGGAACAATTTAAAATCCTTAGTTTGAAAAACATTGAACTAGGGATTTAATACTGATATGCCGTTCTAGTGTTCTTAGTGGAGAATCTAAGCCTCCCTAATTAATCAGTTCCAAATAAGAATAATCAAATAGCTCAAAACTTAAACAAAAATCTACATGAAAATTGATTATACAAAATGTCAAACAAATATTTACAGAAATAATTTTGCTAAAGCTGACAGAGATGTTGTGAAATTCTCTATGAAAAATTGTCTTCCAATAAATATTTCTTTTAATAAAACACTGTAGTATACAAAAAATTTTAAAGAAATCATTTGAAAAAGAAAATTATTTTTGGTTGAAGATGGAAATTTTAATTTATTTTTCCAATTAAAAAAATAGTTTTACTGCAGTTCTTATAGCATTTCTTATTGTTAAATATAATAATAATAATTACAATAATAATAATAAAGAATGCCATTTACTTTGGTGGGCTGGGAGTTCATTCTTTCCTCTTCATGTTGATTTCTTAACACACAAGACATATGGGGTCACAGTGTGTGGCTGTGCTCATGTTCTATTCCAAGTGCAGTCACACCAGCACTGCAGCCTGTTGATGAGTTTCAGCTCTGTTTCAAAAGCACCTTTAGTGTCCCTAATGTACAAAAATAGAGTGTCATGAGGAGGAAAGACTGTGACTAAACCATTCACAATTTTGCCTCTAGGATTTTCATAGTTTCTCATGCAATTTCTGCAACCTCTGCCAAAATCACTGTAAGATAAGGGAACTATACATGCTATGGGAAGTCCTTTCCTACCTACATATAGCACTTCCATGAGTACTAAAGTACTATTTTTCCTCTGCATTTCCCCTCCTTGGAGAAAAATGCTTCTCATATGTCCTCAACTACATTTCTACACTATGCTACCTTGTTCATCTTTTAAGGAAGCAAAGAAGATCTGCCCAGAGGTTCCTGATTTACTCCATTCCCTGTCAATGAGAGATTCCCTGTCATTCATTTGTCCTGCAAATCCTAAAGCCCATTTATTTCCTGTACGTTAACCTCCCCGTATTTTTGGATATTTTGTTCCTCATTATTTCTGTGATGAGACAAGACCCCCATCTTCTGACCGTCTGCATCTTATCTCTGTGGTTCACCAGTTGGAGTATTTCAGCTGTAGCCACAGCACAACAAAGCCTCCAAGCACACTTAGCTGTGTGCAGAAGGAAGGCATTTCACAGATGCAGCTCTGCAACACTGATTCTGATTCTACTTCCTGAATGCTCCATGGTCTTGATGTGATGTGTGAGTGGGTCATCTGCCTCTCCTACCAGAGAGGATGGGATGTCTGAAGAAAGAGGGTATTTTAAAGGGCTTCATATTCAAAAAGAGCCCAATAAAGTAAAAACATTGCAACATATTACGATGGCTTTACCATACCATATCATCAGATTTCTCTTCTCCATAGAATGTGCTGTTGTTCCTTGTATGAAGTATGGTGCAAGTCTTCCTTTGCAATATGACCTGAAACACCAAAACAAGAAAGGGTACAGGAGCAAACTAACTGATATGAAGTAAGACCTGATGCTCTCGCATCTTCTGTCTACCGATGGTATCTACTGCAGTCACAACACATCTTGAGTTCATTAAAGAAAAAAAAAGGCCAAGCATCTTGTACCTATCAGAGACCAGAATTCTTTAGTTCTGTATCTCATGGAGTTCTTTCTCATTTTCAACCTTCTTATTTTTCAGGCAGAGAAAAATCCCCTGTGAATAAAATGTAATGGGGTACTTCTGAAATTACAGAAGCCTGAAAAACTGAAACCAAGACAGTAGGAATGATTAAAATCTAAGTGACTGATTGGTAAATATTTTTGGTACTAAACAAAATGTGGGAGCCCCTGGTGGCCTAGTGGTTAGATCGCAGGACCTTCACCACTGAGGCCTGGGTTCGATTCCCAGCCAGGGACACTCCCCGGGCAGGTGGAGCTCGTTAGCCCTGTAAGGCAATCCAC
>JAWMRA010000001.1:58729532-58767213 GCA_035584735.1 Pseudotriccus pelzelni | reverse complement strand
CGCACACTGTGTCTCACCTAAAAAAATCCAATGCGCAGGCTGGAAGGTGTAAAGACCTTCCCCGGATCTTCGTTCGCAAAGACTGGCCATAATAATAAACAAAATGTAAAATGATGAGGTAAAATAATACAGTGAATAATACATGAAAAATTCAACAGTTCTATTTTAATTAAATTGTAAGGTATGGATGTTTTAGAGTGTTTGTATATTTTTTCTTTAAGACTGAAAGCTGGTTTTGTCTTTATGCCATCTCAGAGCCTTCAAACAGCATTGATTTCAATCATTAATTGTATAGATCCAAAATGGCACAGAGAAAAATATATGATAATGCATTTTGAGTTATTTGAATACTTTTGTCCTTTATTTCCACAACAATCCTTATCCGCTGACGTTTTAATAATGCTGAGACAATGCATCTTACAACTGATCTGTGTGCTAATTGCTCCCTCTTTTTAATGTCTGCTCTGTTGTTTTAGGATAAGGTGTGGAGGATGCACTGAGGAATACCAAGATCGAAGAAGAACATGGGAACCAGAGAAGAAGAACATGGGAACCAGACCTTCTACAGCCTTATGGTCCATATAGCTACACCAAATGGCACAGTAAGAGTATCCAGTCTTTTATATCTCAAAATGGACACACCTTAACTGTTTAAATATCTTTAAAATATCTTCAGCTGTTTAACTCAAACAATATGAAAATCCTGACACCTATTGACACATACCATTTGCATCATCTCACAGTCATACATCACTTTCATGAATACTTCAGAGATGTGAGAAGTTGCTGAAATTGTCTGCTAGAGCAGTCTGAAGGAAATGCAAAATAAGTGACACTACATTCTCCTCTGTTTTTCCTGACTTTTTCATCTAGAAAAGGCTGTCTGTCTTGTTCAGCATGGTAGCTCAGTTTTCTCTATTGCCTATTATGCCTTCCTGACCTGTGGAGAAAATGCTTCTACATCCAGCTGATGTAAAAACAAACTTATTAACTGTCTCCTCTTCCAGCTTAAGATTCTCAAAGAGTTTGAGGGAACAGAAGCTGGTGTAATTGATTCTTTTATCAAGACTTTTTCAATTGTAAGTTTGTCTTTCCCTTAATGACCGAGATAGGTCATGAAGACTTCTTTTTTCTGTAAAATAACTTTAAACTCAACTACTACGCTATTAAGAGGACTGTTTATAAACCTACTGGTGCCGGCAAAATACTCATCATCAAGCCATCCATGACTTTAGAGAAGACAATTGGAAGGGGACTTTGTCCCCTCTGAAGTATTAACAGTTGTGCAGACTGGTGCACAGTTCTCCAGCCAATGGAACACCAATTCTACTGTCTTTGATTATGAGAAAAGGCAGTGCAGTTTGTAGAGTGAAAAGAAACTCTTTTATGCTTTTGACATGAGACTTTAAGCAATAGCTTTAAACCAGCTCACAGAATCTTTGTCTCAGTTTCTATGAAGAACTTTGCTATAAATCATGGCAAATTAATCTTTTGATTAGTTCCTGCCTTCCTTATCTTTTTAAGTTAAGCTGGGCTAATCATCTATGTTCCGTGTCAAAACAGGATAAAACAAATTGTTTTTTAAGATAGATGACTATAAGGGAAAGGCTGTCTGGTATTTCTCTGGCTCACTTATCACAGAATTATAGAACATCGTCAGTTGAAAGGGAACCACATGGATCATCAATTCGAACTTCTGTCTCTGCACATAACAACCACACAATGTGTTTGAGAAAGTTGTCCGAACAGAAAAAACAGAAGCAAACCTCTTGCTGCAGGCAGAAAGAGGTGTTGCAACAATAGTAAGGGGTTGTGAAGAGGCAGTAGGAAAATCGATGCCTCTGTTCTGTAGTATAAAATCTTTTTGTGCAGTGGTAGTTCATTGAGGAACAGGAGAATCAGCAAAATGGCAAAGAATCTGCATATGCCATGACTGTCACTTCCTTCATCTCAAGGCAGTTGTGCAATCTTTCCAAAATGAAATGATTGTAACAGGCTACCTGCCAGGCTGCAGTTTCTTGTCCAAATGGAAAAGGGTGAACCCTACTGTCCTGCTGGCCATGCAAAACTGATTTGCGCAGTTGCTTTGATTTAAAGTTGTTTTGGATTTATGATCAGAAAAGATGGTGCTTATATTGTGTATTAATATCAATGAAAAGTTTGCTCTACTATGGCAATTTTTAATCTACAAGGAATTCTGAATAACCTATCAGCACAACGCAACAAAAGCAACAATGTACTGTTAAAAAGGCTTTATGAAAGAATATGTGGATTTTTCCAACACTCACTCCTGACCACCAAAAGACAATATTCACACATTACTGTAAATTAACTAGGTATGGCCCATTAGGTAAATCACAGGATTTATTTGGAAGTTTAGAGATTTGATAATTGAATTCCTTTTTTTCTATTGCTTTGTATATACTCTTTTTCAAATTTCCTTTTTGTTTTATATTAGCTTGTATATGTACAACACTTGCAATATTTCAGTGTTTTTTTCCTTACAATTGCTATAAATAAACTTTTAAAAATGTTCATACCAAAAATCCCCACAGATATTCTATTCTAGGGACAAAAAAATCTTATGTTAAGAACTTTGGGTTATTTTGTCAGCTTGTTTTCAAGGTGTTATAAACAGCAACAAAGTAAAAACCAAAACAAACCTGAAAATGAGAAATACATTGGCAGAGTCTTTTAAAATAATAAGTCACAGCAGGGTGTGGGGCTACACCACTGCCTAATAGTTGTTAATCTGAATAAATAATATGTTTTTAATCACCAAGTGGCATTTAATTAACCTGCAATAACTGCCTTATTAATTCTCAATTAAATCATTATTTGAAACACTTAATTTAAATGTGAATGATTATATTTTCTGCTACCTCCTATAAGGTATCTCACTATTTGTGATGAATTGTAAGTTAAAGTTTGGCATTTGCTGTTTCTCAATGAACATCAAGGACAGGTTTAAAAAGGTTCATGCTGTTTGTTAATTAAAGTAAACCAGAAGAGCAAAAGAAGGGGAATTGAGAAAACAAAATAACCCAATTACCATACACTCCAATAGTGCAATATGATTTATTTACACTTTATCTCACACTTACCAAATACTCAGGACCAGATCCTCAGCTAGGGGAAACTGACAATATTGACTTCACTTAAGTTATTTACTAATTACTAAGTCATTTACACGTTTTGATGTGGGTTTTTTTGGTTGGTTGGTTTGTTTGTTGGTTGGGTTTTTTGTTGTTTGGTTTGGGTTTTTTTTGGGGAGGAGGGGGGAGTCTTTGGATTTGGTTTGGGTTTTTCTTTGATTTTGGTTAAATATGGGTAATCTGATGGTTTTTGTGTAAGAATCAGAAGCAAGGAAGCTTATGGTCAAGAGTACAGGAAAGTGGGGATAATAATTTGATCCTGTGGTGTGATGTTCAACCTAACATAAAAAGAACTTTTGCTAATAATTTGAGCAAAATCAATGACCTATAAATCAGAGTAGAGGAAACTGGGCAGAGGGAACTATGGCACTAAGGAGAAAGACATGAAAATGTAGAGCCCAAAACACTAAAGCATGTTCCATGTCAAGAAATATTTTAAGAGGGTCTTTTTTGTAATGAATTATGATAATCCTTTGAAGGGCTAGTCAGAAAGACTGATTTTTACCTATAAAGGATAATCTTCTTAGGTATCCTCAGTGCAGGAGGACACCTTCAGTGATGATTAGCAGCCTGTTGTTTTGAAACATCTCCCTTCTGGAACTTTCTCCTCTCCTTTGATTTAAGAAAATACCTGTGGAGGCTAGTTTTCCTGGGGTAAGATTAGTCTTTGCAAATAGCTTGCTTTAGCTTTCTTCAAATAGCAAAAGATAAATGTTGGAGTGGTCCAAAATGGCATTAAACTGCATTCCAAGACAATGCACAGCTTTATTCCATAAACTGCTTAAAGCCCAGACAACATAAATAAAAATTTTTGGTCACTGAGCAAAAACTAAGTTCAAAAGATAAGGATATTGTGTAACTTACACTAGAGATTCCACTAGAAAAAAGTGTATTAAGTAGCTATGATAATGAGCCTGCATAACAGAACCTATTTCTTGCATTCACAGGACCTGAACTCATCACTGGAATTTATGTTCTATATTAGGTAAAGATAATATTTGCACTCAAACTGGAAATGTTTATATTTATATTGTGTCCATATGTTATCAAACCTTTATATTTCTTTCAGTTTTCTCACGTTTTTGATCTTCTCTTTTTCTTTCTTTAATTTTTCTATCCTGATAAATCATCTTATTTCATTTGCCACCCAAGATGTTCCTCAAATTACTTGCCTGGCAGTATAGCATATTTGCTCCTACAGAAAACACTGACATGCCAGAAAATCTCCTAGTTCTAAGCTGAAATGACTTCTTGATCTTTATATGAAGAGGACAAAGAAACATACTAAAGATGTCAATGGACATAGATTGAACAAAGAATTATTCAGAAATTTGCTTCACAGTGAGTAATTGACACTGGAATAAAATTAGAAACAGATTTAAAAAAAAAAAAAAAAAAGCTAGTGAAATCTATGCCCTTCTCCCTCCTCCCCCAACTTATTTCTCTTCCTTCCAGATTTTTTTCCCTCTCAGAATACAGCACTGCAGTATTCAGATTCACTTCAAGACACTGCCCTTCCTTCTTAAAAATAGGAGGTAGATGGGTAAAGGATGACAGAGATGTCCCTGAGTGTCAGAAGGTGCACCTTCAGGCCTTCTATTTTCACCTATACTCTCTCCATTTTTATTTCTTCTGTGTTATTGCTGCAACAGATAGCTTTTAAAACAGGGTGTTTTCTTGTTTCTTTCCATTGGAAGCTTTTCCAAGAGTCTTTTACTTCCAGGCAGCAGCTGCAACCATTGAATACTAAACTTCCAATCAGAACTACTCAGTTCTCTGAGGTGATGGGGTTAGAGGAGATACAAAACCTCACCAGAGGAAGCTCATCTTTTAATTTCCATCAAGGGATACTTTGAAACAAGTTCAGGTATTTTACTACCAGCATATCTCTGCACTAATGTAGCATTTCACAGAGTTTCTGCTATAACTATCCTTGGGTCTTCTCATAAGAGCCCTATAATAGTCATAAATATTCCTCAGGAGAGCCAGATAGACTCTGAAAGGCATATAATAGCTATCATAAATGAATAATAAAATGTAGAAAGGACAAACCACTATGAAAATGGCAAATGAATATGATGACGTGTGTGTTGTACACGAGTTAATTGTCTGAGTTTTATATTTACAGAAAGTCCCAGCTGTTTTCTGCTGTGTCAGTAATATTTATGGAAGAAAAAACACCCTCTGGAAGGTTAAGACTTTTCCCAGAAAGTGTGAATGGAAAGCTTGCATTACTGTGGAAAAGTACACTGTGTGTACTTCTTATGCATTTTCTTGTTTGCTGCAATGACAAATTATGGAAGTTATAGTCCAAGCATCATCTTTGTCCTGCCAGATGGTGAAGATAATTTTTACTTCAGCATAAAAACTAAATCAGGGATTTCAAAAATAAGTTAACACATGTGGATAGCATAGTACTGCACTTCAAAGCCTGCCTCTGAGCCTTTTCGAGCCTCCCTTTGCCATAACTTTGACTAAGTAAGAATATTTGTCAGATGCCAGGTTTTACCTAATAACAAACAAAAATCTGATTATCTTGATTTAGAAGCTGTCCTTTACTTCCTCTATAGCTTCCTCAATTTCAGTCCAACAATGTACGGTGTAACACAACCTAGGAAGTTGTTCTACACTGTAAGTAGTCCCATTAAAATCAAATCCATTGCATTTACAATGAAGTCTTTAGTTTTAATTACGCTGTCATAATCAGGCTTTAAAGTTCTTCTTAAGGGAATATTATGGCTTCATAATCTTGAAAAGACAGCCAAAACAGATGTCTATATACAGAAAATGTATACAGAAAAGTAGAAAGGGGAGACAATTCAGATGACAACAGTGTACAGATTGGAATAGTAAAAGTCTTGAAATCTCAGACCTCAAAAAAGTTAATCTCTTTCTCTATGAAAGGACCAATGTAGGAGCTTCTATTTCAAAGCAGCTGTGTGTGTCTGCATGAAAACACTGACAATAAAGCACATTGCAAGGTGGAAATACACTACGACTGTGGGCATAAAGAGTAAGGGAAAGATTGGTTAATAGTGGCTCAATATTATCCAAAATGCTTTACATCCTCAATTTAGCCCTTTTCGATTCTTGCACGAAATAAAACCTAATTTTAAGGCACCTCAATCAGCTCCTAAAAGACTAATATATTCCTTTTCCTTTGGCATTTCCATAATAATCTTTACATGTATTAGTAAATTGAGAAGATGCTGTGACCCTTTGAAGTATAGGATGGTTATAGAGAGAAAGCATCATGATTTGTTGAAGAGTGTTCCTTATATGGTTCACTTAGACTGTGTTATGAGCATGAGGCTCTTTAGATAGACAATGTCACAAAGAAACTGAATGATACAGCATAGCTCAAAATTTCCTAAATTATTGTTTCTGAAGGGGAAGGTCTTGAAATTAGAAAATCTGTTCTTTTAATCGTGGGTTGATTTTTTCCTCTTTTCCTATTTACGAATATTACTTTCTCTAGAGTATAGTTCATCTTAAAAAATAGGAGTAATTGAAGTCAAATCTGTGTTTAATTATGTGTGTAATTTACTGATATTTAGATATGTTTAACCTCTTGTTGTGTCTCTGGCTTGTTTTATGAAATCAAAAGCACAGTTGTACAGAGGTGATTTTTGTTGGATGTGAATTATTTTATTAATGGTACATTAAGCCACAGCACTACACTGATTACAAGTGGCATGAATCTGTTTTATATACTGAAGATTATGATGATGTTTTCTGATTCATATATTTTGTTTTTCCTCTTCAAAATTAAATTTTACTTTGTTTGAGTGACATAGAGGACAAAAATGAGAGAGAGGCCTTACAGGAACATGTGAGATTATGAATGCCCTCAATTCTTACTAAATGCCATGAAGCTCAGTCAGGGGAGGTTTAGGTTGGATATCAGGAAAAGGTTTTTCACCCAGAGGGTGTTTGAGCACTGCAACAGTCTCCCCAGGGAAGCATCAAGCCTGACAGAATTCAAGAAGTGTTTGACCAACACTTTCAGGTACATGGTGTGAATCTTGAAGCATGATGCGCAGGACCAGGAGTTGGACTCGATGATCCTGACACGTCCCTTTCAACTCAGCATATTCTGTGATTCTAAAATTTAAATATAATAACTTTTTACTGGATTGGACTTTCAGATGGATGGGAGTGAATCTCCATAGCAATACAAAACACCCAACTACCATAAAAGTGAGTCTGAATTTACATTTACTTGTCTTTTCATATAGAAAAGTAAGTATCCAGCTCCTGGTATCATCTCCTCTGACATTAACAAAGCAGCACGACAAAGTCTGCACTTTTTGTTCTACTTCGAATTAAGTGCACTGAAATAAAACTTGACCTGTAAAAAGTAAATTCCTAAATTATATGCCTGTAGAGGATTCCAAATGGAACAAAAAAGATATAGGAATAAACCATAAGGCTTCCATATAAGGCATTACCTGTCAGCTCTTCTGAGTACCTTGTTTATAACACTGTGAACCTTCTGGTTGCAGAGTGGCGATTAACAGAGAGAATCTGATACTGTCTACTTGCTCTGCATTTCTCTATGCTGGTGAAATCAAGGGCTGCATAATTAGACCAATTTCACATAGGTATCAAATCTGTAACATGAATCTCTAAATTATGTACTCTGATTCAATGGGAGAAAATTTATAGAGGGAAAAGCCAATTATTAGCATGTTTGATAAATATTAGACAATGATATTTGAAACTTTTAATGAATACTTACCTTATAACATCATGTCAGAAAGTTTTACTCAAGTATCTGGGATCAATATTTCAAAAGTCAAAACCCCAAGCTTAGGCATTTAAATTCATAGTTAGCTTTAAGGCTTACTGTGAATCAAAGAACTTCTGTTTAGGTAATTTAGAATCTAGACAAGATGATCATAAAACCAAAACATACTTATTACTCTAACAGACAGTCTTCCTCTGCATTTATAACTATTGTTATCCATCTGCAGACATAGTCTTCTATTTTGGGTATTATGTTTAAATAATACAAAACTACATTATTAATTATGCTCAGAATGATCAGTAGATGACATCTGTTCTTTATATAAACTTTTCAGAAATGCCTGTGTAATCTGCAGAGGACAGTTTCTGAAGAAACAGACATTTGGAGATCACAGAGGCACAATCCATATGTCTGGATTGTGTTATGATGTAGAGCACAAACATACTCTTCCTACTTAACAAATTTAGGTGTGTCATTTCTATTTGAGAAGGACAAAGTAGGTCACATTTTTACTAAATGCAAATGTTCTTAGAAACTTTATCTTAAAATAAAATAGACATATTTACATAATTCTTTTTATAAGCAATAAAGTAATTTTAAAAAGGATTTGTATGTGTTTGCCTGCATGTTGTTCTTTCCTTATTTCTCTTGGGAAATCCTTTCATATGTGAAGTGGGTAAATTAATGATGTTGGCATCTGAAAAATTCTAGACAGATATGATTTTCAAGAGAGATACCTTGGAGGAATGAGCTTAAGAAAAAGTGACTTCATTTGCAACTGGTTATGTTACTCTATGCAGTAAAGGGCCACATATTTTATTTCTCTTATAATTGCTTCAGGGCCTGCTTGTTGTGTTTAGGAAAGCTGCAATTTATACATATATCAGTGCGTAAAAAGGACTTCATCACATTTTGACATTGATACCATTCTATGTAATGTTTAGTCACTATTTGCTCCTTAATTCCCCATTGTCAAAGGTTTTAAAATCAATGATAAAACATTCTTCACACTCCAAATACAAAGAATCCATCTTCTATAAGGAAATATCTTGTAATATGCATTGGTTTGTTTCAAAAAGATTCACACTTCATCAATCTTAGATTTGTTTGGAAAAAAAATACATTCTGAAATGACTGTGGGACATCCTATGTAAAAGGAAAACCAACCCACTTGTTTGTTCTGTGCAATAATCTGTGAATTCTGAAGATCTGTACTAGCCACAGAACTGAAATATGACAACTCTTGCTTTTTCTGGAAAGACAATGACTGTTCATTTTGCTGATTTCCCTTTTTAAAGGGTTTCACAGTTATAATAGTTATGCCTTAGTCTGAAGAGTAGATGTGCTTCTCACTTATTCCAAAGTAGGCATATTTTGTGTTCAACAACAGTCACCGAGTTCCTTTTTTTTCTCCCAAGTGGTATTTTGCAAGAAGCTTTACAAGTATATGCATTATTCACATCCCAGATATGTAGATATTTGTCAGACTAGGAAAGGGGAATATATTTCCAAGGGCTAATTTTTGTCTATAAAGGCTAATTTCCCTAGAGTCCCCTATAGTCAGTAGAGGAAGACAGTACGATAGTATCCTCCAGAGAACAGTTCAGACTAGAAGACTAATTAATCTCAAAGGGGAAGATTGTGCTGGAGCTGGCTGGGAGAGAGTTAATTTTCTTCACAGTAGCTGGTATGAGGCTGTGTTTTGGATTTGTGCTGAAAATAGTGTTCATACTGCATTTCTTTGTGGCAAGAAGTGCTTACACAGTGTCAAGAACTTTTCTACCTCTCACTCCATCCCATCAGCAAGTAGGCTGGGCATGCATAAAAAGTTGTGAGAGGATGGATATGGGATCCCAACTGACCAAAGGGATATTCCGATACCATATTGTGTCATGCTCAGCACATAAATCTGGGAAAAGAAGAATGAAGGGGGGAAAAAGTTTGAAGTGATGGCATTTACATTCCCAAGGCATTGTTCCATGTGATGGAGCTTTCCTGGGGATGGCTGAACTCCTGCCTGCCTATCAGAAGGGGTGAATGAATTCCTTGTTTTACTTCATAAGCATGCACCACTTTTGCTTCACATATTAAACTGTCTTTACCTCAGCCCACAGGTTTTCTCACTTTCAACCTTCCAGTTCTCTCCCACATACCTCGGGGGGTGAGTGAGCAAGTGGCTGTATGGTGCTTAGTTGCCAACTGAGGTTAAACCGTGACAGAGATTAACCACACTAGACTATAGTCAGGCTTGGTGAATGGTTCCCACTGTGATCATCCACCCAGATAATGACAATGCACAGGAATAACCTCTCCTTTTTATCATTTATTATCCCACCAAAGACTGGCCTCTGCAAAAACTTGCTAATACATATTTTTACATTGTTATCATAGACACAGGAATGGATTGTGATTTGGTCTGCAGGGGACTTCCCTATCATTCCACTGATACCTGTGCACTGGCCACATATATTGGCTGGTAAATATATTTGTCCCATGCAGTTACCTTTTATCTCCAGGTCATGTTTTGTAGGGTAATTCACCTATATGTTCTTCAAGGCTAAATTAGAGCAAACTAGCTGCATCCACACTAAGCAGAACTTGACACTGACTTTGCTTTTATTCACATATACCAATCTTTTCAATAAAAGACGTATTTCCTGGTTTTGTGTATTTGAGATTCTTTTCCTGTTAAAAATGTAACTAATGATGTGAAGGCTTTATTGCAACCTGTCAGAGCTGTATTTTTATAGCCTGAAATGTGCTGCAAGCCCTGGCATCATGATACATTCAGGAACACGTAGATCAAGAGCATATGCAGAAAGTATTGAAGAGTTGTGTAGAGCACACAGCAGCAAGCCTATGGTTGCCTTAACCCTTAACCCTTAAGCCTTTTGGAAACTATCTGTCAAAAAAGCTGTTCCCAGGACCACTTTCAAGTTTTATTTCAGTAGGAGGGTTGTTTCTTTTTTCCTCTTCAAAAGGAAGTTTATATGACATCTAGGCAGAGACTAGATATGGCCAGTACATGATTCTGACTATTGTCTGAACTCAATTGTTTTATATTAGTAAAAGATATTAAAAGTAACATTTATTTAGCATTGAAACATCAATCAGGGGTCTGTTTTATTAAACTGAAAAGGAAGAAAAGTAGAAAAGTGGGTCTTGCAGTCCTGAATGGAAAGGAACTATCCATGTAGCAGTTTCCCCCTTTAATAATGACACTTATTAAGAAAAGGTTTGACCCTGTTTGCTTTAGAGGAAGATGTTTTTTTCTATGAGTGTAAACAAATTTAATTTATACACCTACCAACTCTTTTCTCATTTGCTCTACATCCCTCTGGCAAACACAACCACCACTTATGTGGAAAAATATCTCGAAACAGAAGCCTAGCAAACTTTCAAGTAAAACATATGCACTCCGCAGGAGACAGTTCTGTGACAGAGGTACAGATAATGGATCTCTTCTCTTTGTTTTATCCAGTTTTAAATGAAAACTATAATATTGTTATTTAAATCAGCTCTACTTGTTTCATTTTTGGCACAACGAACAACTGCGTGCATTAAAAAACAGAGAGGATTTTAGCCTTATTCTGGGCACAGAGCTATGTGTGAAGAAATTCTAAAGGCATATAATCTCCAAGAAAACTCTGATATATAGTTTGAACTGCATCAGGATCACACTGAGAGCAAAAAATGTAGTTTATTTGCACCCTAAAATTAAGATAGTTGGACCAGAGGAAACTCTGTTTCTGCAAGGATCTAATGTGATGCAGTTACAGCTCCAGCTGCTTCTACATGAAGTACAGATAAAGGTAGAAAGATTATTCACAAAGCCTTATATCAAATCTTATAATCTTAGCTATTCTACAAACATGGAGGTGTGCCACTACACACATTCTCTTGAAGAGAATTCTCTCTTCTTTAACAAGAAAAAAATTTAGTAAAATTTATGCACTGACAATTTTTGTAGACAGCGGACTGTCTCTTACATATTTCAATGACAAGACATCAAGGCTTTAATTACGAAGGTCTAGCGGCATGGTCAAGAGTCCAATACTTCTTATTAATCCAAAAGATAATATGAAATGTGTATCAATGAACCCACACAGGTAATTAAGGGTAAGAGAAAAAATAAATATGTATAGGGCATAATTTCTGAAAGTTCCATGGAGTCAAGTGTTTTACTCTTTGTTAGCATAAAAAGCTCAAAGAAACTCACAGACTGAAAAATGCAAAGTCCTGTCACAGTAATTACTTATTAAGTTCAAGATATGTTTCAATCTCCAAGAGATAGTCTATGAATCTTTTTGTTCCGTCTTCCAGTACTACTTTCTTAGCAAGGATAAAAAGAATAGAACTTACATAATCATTTTAGAAATTAATAAAAAAACTCCAAAGGATTTTAACATTTTCTTTTCCCAGGCAAGTTTGGAATGTAAACAGTATGTTACAAAAGTCTTTCTCCTACACAGAATCTTCCACCTAGGAGAGAAGAGCTTCATTTTTGTGAAAGTTGGAAAGCACAAGATGTCAAAATTTCATAGCTCTCTGGCAAAACACAGGTGACTTTTACATGATGTTTCTCTTATTTAAAAGAAAGGCACACCTACAAAAGTATATGCTTTATTATTTGATATAAAACCCTTCTGAAAAAACATCTGAGTGTCTTGTTATGACTGCTGGAATTAACACAGTTTTAGGTCTGTGATTCACACTAGCACAAAGGGGAAAAATGTTTTAAAATCTATTTCCATATGTTCTTTCATAACTGATCTTTAATTTTGCTCAAGATATGAATCTGGCCTTACTTAATTTATGTCTTAAGTAATTATGAAAACCTTTTTCTGAAATGATGAGAAATTCCTTTTTTCTTTCCCAGAAAATATCTTGCCCCTTTCATTATAGCTCAACTGACTTATCTTGTATCTTTTAAAATTTATTTCAAATGTTCCACTTTGGTCTTAAAAGTCCAAAGGCTGGTGTTTTTTTCTGGCTCTTAACAGTGACTTGATCAGTGATCTTAATCAAATCCCTTAGAACTCAAAGCAACAAAGCACAAATCCACATTTTTATTTGAATAGGATTTAACATAAAGCAACCACTTGAGTATTTTGCATTCTGTTGGTCTGTGCCTCCCATCTGTGTACAGGGAAAGAGGATGTTTATACCTTCTTCCCTCACAGATGTTGAAAGATTTAATCAGTTTGAAGAAAGATGGGGTTTTAATTGCATTGAAGGGAATTGAATGATTGTGATATATGAGACAAGATAGAGTCTGACCAGCACCAAGACTCACAGAGAAAAGATTTGGTTAAGGAACTTAAAATACATCTCTCAAAGATTCGTGAACACAAAAGAAAAGGCTATGTTGCTTCCAGACTTCCATTTTAATTATTTTTCATCATTTGGTAAAAAGTTTCCTTATTTTGTTCTTTATTTGTTTTGAAACTTATTTAAGAAAAAGGAAGTAGTTAAATACAAGGATTCCCTAAAGATATCCTTCTGTTGTTTTTTTACTCCAATAAACTCCACAGTTAATAACGTCATTAGTATTAGTATTCACAAACAAGGGGACTGTAAAGATGGCATATGCATAAAATATTTTCTTTCATCATAAAAACTTCCCAGGGCTACTAGCATTCAGAGAAACGGTCTTCCTCTTTTTTGATTAATTATAAAAAGTAAAAATATTTATAATTAAAGGCAAAACCCCAACTCCAAACCATAAAATCCAACAAACCAACAACGGACAAAGGAAAAAATCTGTTAGAGCCATTTGGGACTGATTTGAAAATGCTTCCTGATATTTTTAAATACTAAACCTTCTGTGCATTTGTATACATAACACTAATACCTTGGGGAACTCAGCTGTTGGGATAAGTTTTTAATAATCTATTTTGGATACTCAAGGAAGCATTCTTCAGTCTTCCTGCTTCTATCTTACAGGACCTTGTATGCCAAGAGGGGTCATGGGTGTCCTTGCAGATGTGACATTCTAGATTTGACCTTTCAGAAGAACAATAGAATTAAATATTTGGAGCAGATGACAGGAAATATTAAATTTCTTCTCTACAATGCAATTAAGATCCCATATTTCTTCCAAATGAAAACCATCACTGTTTACGATCTATATGTTGATCTTATTCATGATTCATAAAATAAAGGTGAACTTCTGAGACAAATTATCTGAGAGCTTTTATTGAAAGTATTAATGAAACACGTTTGCAAAAAGTAAAGATGTGGGAAAACGGGTGACTGTAAGTAAAGGCTTTATAGATGATGCAGTCAACAGGAAAAACAACACAGAAGATCAGAAACTGTAACATATACAGCTCTGCAGAGGTTTTAACAGTTTGTTCTTAAGGATACTATAAAAGCCTTTCAATGATATCAGATTTTAGGTTTGAAAATTACGCTGTCTTTCCACTAGCAAGTCTTGGTACAATGGAGGAAAACTTATGAAACCTGCATGTGTTGTTACTGCATGATCACAGCTCTCAAATTCTTTCTCACTTACTAAGTATAAATAGAGAGTAGACCAAAAATGAAGAAACATTCTTGCCTTATGAATGTTTAGGTCAGCGTACTAGAGGATTTCACAAAGATAAATCTTGTTTCATGGTTGCTTGGATTATCATGGCACTATGGCGCTGTGCACGTAGTTCATGTAAACTTTTGGTGTACATTCGTAAAAGAAGTCTATATTTAGATCTCCAGTGTGTTCAAGATATCACAGTCTTTTTCAGTAATGAAAATAAATTGATTTAATGGGAACTGTAAGGTGCCACAGAGAACAGAGAAAGAACTGCTTTTTCAAACACGTTTCTTAAATGAAAGATAGTGGTAAAAACGACCCCACATTACACTCTTAATCTCTTCAACAGGGATTTTGACCTTGTCAGCATTTGTTCAAGAAACACAATGGTATGGGTTCTTATTACTTTTGCAATACAGTTCAGAAATAAAAGCATACAGGAGATCTGTATTTAACAGTCCCAGTATCAGCTCACCTGATTCAACTTACAAGTGTGTCGGTCTGTCAGTGTCTTAAGCAAAAGTGCAAGACGAGTACACTGTGGATATGCAACAGATGTTGAATACTGGATGTAGGTACCTTTTAGAGCGGAGCTCTAGAGTGCATGTCTCAGGGATCCACACCTTAAAATGTCTCCAGAACTTTTATTTTCTCTTTTCCAGATGCCCTGCCCCAGCAATGCCCCAGCAGAGCCAGTCTCCAGATCACAGCAGCCCTACCCTGCCTGGCCATGGGCTCTAGTCATGGCCCAGTCCTGGCCTGTCCGCATCCCCATGGCAGTGCCTGACCCCATACTGCTCCAGTGCCCCAGCTGCCTTGCTCCTGGCTGGATGGTTGGACCCAGTGGTGACCCCCATGGCTACAGCAAAAAGCTTGCTCTGCAGTCTCATAAAACCTACCATAGTTTTTGCTTTCAAAACCAAGTTTCATTAGTTGCCACAGGAACTCTGAGCATTCACAGCATCCTCTAGATGCAAGTTCTGACTTAAATGTCTGTTTGTGACTTCTTTTTTGGATCTGGACTCAACTTGCTTGGTCTTTTTATCCATTCATTCTTATACTAATGGAAAGACGAGCCCTTAAAAACTTTTTATCCTTTCCACAAAACCTAAGATTATATATAACTTTATTACATGTCCCTTCCTTATACTTTGCAAATTAGCATTTTGTTTTGGTTTTTTTTTAGTCAAAAATGTAATTAAGCCCCACTCCACATCTTTGATTATCTTTGTTTCTTTCTGAAGTTTTTACAGTTTTCTATAACTTTTCTGGGATGGCCAACTAATTCTCCAGTCTACTGATCTCCTCAAGAATTTAATTTTTGTTTAGCAGCTGCAGGTCCCAGTAGATTTATTTTATTTTATGGGAACAGAGGGAGATAGGGGAAACTGTCTTTTTTCATCTTCAAGATTTCTGCTCATGGGAAATTTAACAAATTTGGTTTCTACATTATTTGGTTCAAAATCAAACATAGAAATATCGTTATATAGGTTTTATTACACAAAATAGAGTACCTGAATTTTGGCCAGTTGCTGTTCCAACCATTCCCATCTGCCTTGAAATGGGCATGTAGCAGAAGCAGGCTCTAAGGACAAAAGTAAGAGTGTCTAGTGTTTAGGGTGAACTGACAGTTATGGAACTTTAAAAAAGAAAACAAACGAGCAAACAGTGAACAAACCCACACCCCCAAAAAAACCCCAAACCAAAACAAGCAGAAACCCCAAAAAACCAGCAAACTCTATAAAGCTTTCAAACCAGACTTTGATACATATTCTTTTTGTATTCTTTTGTATTAAAAATAATTTTTAAAAGTTTTTGATTAAAAAGCTATATCCAGAACAATAGGAAAAAAGCAATATAGTTGTTTCACACAGCCATCTGGTCTTCCCAGGGCTTCAGCAGTTAGACCCTGTTAACCCTGATCTACGTTTATTTCTTTTTTTATTTAACTTTCTGATGTGGGTGGAAAGTGCTTACATGTGCAATATCATGCCATTTTGTACAAATCTGTACTAATACTCTTAAAACCACACAGCATTCAGAATCCAGGATTAAGGCTTTAAACCAGATGAAATATATATTGGGATTCCAAACAAGTTTTCTTTCTTTTTATAATGCAAATGTGTTAATGCTCTGACCTCAAAACTGAGAGACCAAAGCCTAGATAACTATCAGGAATCCAGCAAAGCACTGTTCATCTAGCACAGGCACCCAGAAAAATAAGACTCCACAATCCTAAGCAACTACAAAGTGAGATGTCAAAGACTTAAATCTCAATAACATTATTTTGTTTCCCTTCTAATCACAATTTGAGATGAGTATTGCAATACGTTCAGTTTTCTACCTGTTAAAAAAAATTGTAATTTCACAGAGTACAGTATTTTTTTAATCTGTAGCTTCTTGAAAGAAAAATATATTAATAATTGAAAACAAAATACTGAAAAATGCTGAGATACTTTTCTGGTCTGCAAGCAGATTATAATAAATAAATAATAAATAGTTACAACAATAAATAGTTAAACAGTATTTTCTATTCTTGTGATCTTTAAGCATGTATCTTGTATCTTTCATGAATGTATAACTTTTAGTATTTATTTAATTAAGGTAATAACAAAGACTTCTGAAAAATCACCTGATAATACTCAAAACCAGAACTTGAGTGTCACACACAGTTTCATGTTCAGTCCAGTAAAATCCAGCTTCTTGTATATTAGACATTCCAGATGCTTAGAAGCAACTGCTTTTCAAATAAAGAACAATATTGAGTTTGTTAATATTTCTTTCATGTTTTCTGTTTGTGTTTTTTATTCGAAACAAAAAAGCCCAAACAACCAAACAAAAAAAAGGATGCCATATGAATCTCTAAGTGAAAAAAATATCCTACATTTGAGTACGGATAGGAGAGAGTAAAGACGATACAGAAGCTGTTAAAGGTGCTCTAATCTGGTGACTTTGTTTCTTAAGCACAAAGTAGCATGCAAGCGTTTTATAAGCAGCACAGTACAATGCCACAATACAAACATGCAGTCTCACCCCATTTTCCCTTTTGAAGGTTTCTCAAGTGTTTGATCATCAAAAGTCATGTCAAACCTGTAGAATTGGCATCTTTGGTCTATGTGTGCAGTCTCTTCTCATTGTGGTTGTTATATTCTACCTGGAAGCTGTTAACAAGCAGAGTACTGCACGAGTCTGTGCTCCAATCTGTCCTGTTAACATCTTTAGAAGTGGCCTGCAAGAGACGAAAATGTGTTCTCATATTTGCAGACGTCATGCATGTGACATGCTCAAGGGCAGTGCTGCTGTACAGGGGTATGAGGCACAGGGTGGAACAATGGGTAAACCTTATGAAAATCAACAAGGACAAATGCAAACTCCTGCACTGAGAAGGAAGAACTCATTGAGGGTTGAGGACTGACCAGCTGGGGAGTAGCTATTCTGAAAATGACATGGAGTCCTCAGTGGACTGCATGCTCAATGTGAGCCAACAACGTGTTGTGGCAGCAAGATAGTCAACATGAACCTAAGCCCAGTGAATAAAAATATGGCCAGTAGTTCAAGAGAAGTGATTGTTCCCCTCTACTTATTACCTATGAGACCACATGTAAAAGACTGTGGCTAGTTTGTCACTGCAATCTCCCATTAGCCCTGTCAAGGACAAGGGAAACATCAATCCGCTGAAGAGAGTTCAGCTTCTTCAGCAAGAAGGTAGAGCCAGGTTCTTCACAGAGATGCAGTGTGGGAGGACAAAAAACAATGGACATAAATTGAGTGAAAGAGATAAGTTGAATATGACATACTGCTTACAAGGAGAAAACTTTTTACTATGAGGACAGTTAAGTGGTGGGATAAATTCCCAGAAAGCCTGCAGTTTTCATTTTTGGAGTTTTTCAAGACCTAACTGGATAAAGAAACTGGTTTAAAAAGTAATTGGTTTAACATCATAGCTGAAGCTGATTCGATGTTGAACTAGAGACTGCCTAAATTACCACCTAGCCTTCAGTGTTCTGTGATGACACTGTATTTTATACAACTTTAAAAAACTCCTTACTAGTCAGACTAACCTTTGTCCAGTATCCTATTTCTGACAGAAATCTATGATGGCTGCCTACATGGAAGTGTAAGAACATGGTAATCGTAGTAGTTAGGCAGTTCCAAGCAAGCATTTATGATCAGACTTTGAGTCAGAACTCTGTTTTGGTTAACACTGCACCTATCTGATTTACCCTATCACCCTAAATTTTTCTCCATTTTCTGAAGTATCAAATGGTCAAAGAAGGCCTCAAGATAAAGACAGTTATGAGGGCAGAGCAATGCTACGTTTGCCTGGTTAATTATATTTTCCCTATGTGTCCAGTACAAATAATTTACAGCAAAGAGGTACCTGTCTAAAAGGACACTCAGTCTGATCTTCTATGGGCATTCATACAGAGAGCATCTGGCTTTGCAGATAGCTATCAGCTTTCATGTTTGTACAGATTTTAGATTTGCAATGTTACCAAGGAAGTCAAAAGTTAATTGAGACAATGTCTGAAAATCATGTGCACGTGCATTCATCCCTTACGGAGGAAGATGTGATTTTCTTAAGGCAACAATGAGATTCAAAGTTTAATGTTGGCTGAGTGCAAAAGACAAAACTAAAGATTAATAGTGATAAAACTGATAGCCAGGCTTTGCCCTTCAGTCAGATGCACATCTATAAAGATGCAGCCAATTTTTTCTTACAATCTTGCCAGGCAAGGGAAAAAATGCATTACTAGAACTTAACATGCTATATGATTTTGAGAATAACCCTTCAAGCTGTCAGTCTTGTTGCCAAAACTACTGTGCAACAGTATTAAGCAACAGGAGCATGGACTCATTTCAAGCCCAGGTGCTGAGCGATTTTAAATGCATGAGCTCCTTGTTGTGAAACAGTCATTCCCTCTGAGGCTCTGTCCTCATCTCTCCATGAACTGTGCTCATGGCAAATGTGCATTTACCTGTCCTGTAGTTACTATTCACATGCAAATTTCCAAGCAAACAGAACTATCTCCTCCTTTCTTTACAGGATGCTGACCTGGTAAGAAATTGAGCACGGTAAAAACAGCTGAACTGGAAGGTTCAGCACTTATGGCAAGAGTAGTAAAAGAAGTTAGAGAGCAGATAACTTCAGATTCATGCGCAGCCCATATAATAATATCAGATAATGGAAGAAAAACTCCTTCCACATTCAAAAGGAAAGTAAGAATACTGACAGACATATGGGGCTTAGGAATTTATAGCAATTTATAGCTCATATAAATATAGTTTTCCAACACCCAAAGATTTTAACTATCATGGAATTTTTAATAGGTCTTACAAGTCAATTTCAGAATGAGTTAAGAATAAGTCGTATAACAATTGCTTCTATAGCAAAGCCCAGATTAATTTTCAACTCTTAAAGCTATATTCATGCAACATACAGTTCATCTCATCCAGCTTCAACTGCCCAAAAGTTACTTGTTTAAGTTAAAGCTGGATCATTTCATACCACGGAGGCAAAATAGACACCTCAAGATGAGATAAATCACTTTTCAGGAATGCCTTCTTCTTTCTTTTGACTGTAAAGTAGGAACTAAAACAGTGAGCTGAAATTCAGATGTCTTATCTGTGATTTCCGAAGCATGTAGTTGGCAATTTTTTGACTTAGTTTCTCCACACGACTGGTTTTATGTTTCTGTAAACCATAGGGGTAAGGAGTGCAGTAGAGATTGGGGCAGAAAAACAAAAAGGGTCTGCAGAGACAAGGAATATTTTCAGGTAACACAGTGAGCAAAAAAGAAATTTTATCCTAACTTTTAGAGATACACATTAGATGAGATAAATGCATTCACAGTACCTCACTTAAATGAAGTTGAATATATTGCACTTATTTACTTCAGAATTAAAATTTCATTATCTATTCAAAACATCTGCGTTTTACTGTTATGTGAAAATTACCATACAGTGGATCACAAGAATGTTTTAACAAGCTCAGACAATAGAATTGTGCCAGATTTGGATACTCATCAGTGAGTTATGCTCACACTGGGCAGTACAGGGTAGCTAGAGTTAGTTCATCCTCAAGGCACAGTTCAGTGTCACGCTGAAAGAGTAGTCCAGCAAGGAGTTTCCTGCACCCTGCATCCTGTTGTATTGGGTATAACTGAGATAAGAGTTCATTTTTCCTGTAGCAAACCTCACAATGCTCTGTTTTGCATTGGTATCTAGAAAGGTGTTGATAATGCACTGTTGTTTTGCCTTCTGCTAAACAGTGCTGGCACAGCATCAGCACGGTCTCCTCCATGGTCTGCCCCATATCAGTAGGTTGGGGGTGGGCAAGGTCTTGGGACACATCTAGAACAGGTGGCCCAAATTGACCAAAGGAATATTCCATATCATATGATGTCAGCTGAGATATGAAAGCTAAGAAGAGGAAGGAATGGCATTCATTATTTACAATGTTTGTCTTCCAGAGCAGTCACTACATGTGCTGAAGCTCTGCCTCCTCAGAAGTGGCTTGACATCGCTTGCTGATGGGAAGTAGAGAACAAATCTGTTTTTCTTTTTTTTTTCTCTTTGCTTGTGTGTGTGCAAACTTTCACTTTTGCTTTAGTAACTGTCTTAACTTCAACCTATGAGCTGGTTTCCCTCATCCTCTCTTCCTGTCCAGCTGAGGAGGGGAGTGATAGAGCAGCTAGGTGGGCACCTGGCAGCCAGCCAAGGTCCACCCACCACACCTGTGCAGAAATAGGGCAAAGAAATGAAGCAGAATGAATTACTATGTCATGTACACCATGACACTTTTAGAAGTAAAAACCAGGTGTATTTATAAGAAGAGGTTATATTTTTATTAGACCAACTGACACAACTGGTAGAAAAATGGCAAGATTTTGGGCGTGTAAGTACTCTGCATGAGTCCTCCATTTTTCCAACTATATTAATTTTTATATATATGAAATATATATTCATTATTCTTCACCATGCTAACATACCTTCAGAAGAAGAAAAGAATTGTAAAAACTCAAGTTTTCCCATTACTCACGACAAATACTATCTTACTACTTAAAAACATACAACTTTTATAAATAGCAATACAGCCCTAGCTCAAGGAAAAAAAGCCATGTCATTAATGCCCTTCCACAAACTATACATCAGGCACTGGTAAAACACAGATGAGTGAAAACCTCAAGTGATTATAATTTGTTGCTAATTTATTAAAGGAATAATTAAAAATAAAAACAACAAATAATCCCCCCTTAGATCCCCCCCCAAACCAAACAGCTTTGAGTCCATTATATTATTGTTAGCAACTTATGTGAGCATTTTGTCTGGATAACTGTGTTGGGTACAAGTCACAACGCTTTGGCAGGGTGAGGCTGCAGCAGCGGCCTCTGTGAGGAGAGGACACAGCTCAGTCCCTCTGTCAAGATGGTGGCATCTCAGGAGAAGTGCAAGGAAAGAGGACGAAAGTGTGGGAAAACAGCCCTGCAGACAGCAAGGTGAGAGAAGGAGGAGAAAGAGGAGGTGCTTCAGGTACTGGAACAGAGGTTTTCCTGCAGATCATGGAGGACCATGCTGGAGCAGATACCCACCTGCGTCCCATGATCAACCCCACATCAGATAAATCAGCAGCTAGATACTACCTAAATGGAGAGCCCAGTCTGGAGCAGAGAAGTGTGAGGAGGAAAGAGTAGCACAGAGGAACTCTTACTCACATTCCCTATCCCACTGTGTTGTTTGTGGAGATTCAGATGGAGGGGGCTTAGAGGAGAGAGGATTTGCAAGTGAAGGAGTGAAGTTCAGCCTTGAAAAGGGAGAGGGGGAAGCATTGTTTAAATGCTTGTATTTGTTTCTCAACATACAACTTCAGTTTTAATTGGCAATAAATTAAATCCATTTTACCCAAGCAGAACCTGTTCTGCTATGAGATGACTGGTGAATGATCTCCCTTTCTGTATTGACCCATAATCTTTGTCATTCCTGTTAACTCTCTCTGTCCTGCTGAGTGTGGAGGAGCGACTGAGTGGATGGCTGCTGTTTGTGGTCAAGGCTAACCCATCACAGTAACTTACAACAGATGAAGGCAACATTTAAAAAGCTTCATCCAAATTTCCAGATGCTGACATATATTATTAGTCTCAGTACAGAGCAATAGACAAGACTCACTAACACAACTTGTCCTGAAATTAACTGTACAGGAAAATTTATAAACTGCCATTGTAACAGAATGAATTATTCTTCTGTCTGTATGTAGTCACAACAGAGCTGGTGCAAGTATCTTAGGGGAGATACATTAGGCATCTCAGAGGATATTTTACATACAATTTACTTATGCTCCACTTTCTTTATGTAACTGCTTCTTCCAGTTGTAATGCTAAACATCCATAGTTCCTGATCCTAGCAGAAGCAAGAATTCTTTTTCACTTTATTAACTACAAATTCTGAAATCTCATATACAAAAACACTATGTGTTTTTAGCACTCAGCAGCTTTAGGAAAGGACTATATTAGATTAACTAACACCTAGCATTGTGCTAACTCAAATCCATTTCCTGGTTCTCAGCAAATCCTCACTCAGCCTCTTTCTAAGGCTGCCTCTATTGCTCTTCAGAAATCTCATCAAAGGGCTTTTCTCCCTCTTTTGACTAGTCAAAGGTATTTAAGGTGTTTAAGTCTCTAAATGCTTTAAAAAACCTGGTCACAGGTGTATTCTTAGAAGTAGAGATATCAGCATGCAAGGTAAAAGGAAATTGGTACTATACTTCTATGTGGAAGTCCAGAGGGAAATCACTAGCTCCATTACAGATGTTCTCAGAGTGCATTATGTTTAAGAGAAAATGTAAAGTTACAGTCACTGATTCTGTTCTGTACCGTATTTGGTACAACTACTGACTTTTCTAAGGTATTGTTTATATTTTCAACAGTGTGTGTAAATCTTTTTACAAAGTTATTGTTGCTCTACAAATATATTTTTTCAAGTTTTATTCATATTTTAAAATTTTCTTCATTAAGAGAAGAATAATGTTGTAGGTTTGAACTACTAACATTTCAGTATCAGCAAGCTACAAAAGAAAACTCTGAAAGGAGTCACATGTGAGTTATGCTGATGTAACTTACCGTTTCAGAGGATTATTTTATCTTCACTGGATACCCATACGAAATCATGATCAAACACAAAGATTCATGTAGTGTCAGAAGACATAGAAGGAAATTTTGAAAGGGATTGCAATGACTTTATCTTGAAGCATTCCAAATACAGATGCAAACATAATTAATAGAAAGGAAGACATAAGAAGCAGGTTGTTAGTGTGAGACTGAGAAAAGTCTAAATAAAAAATTTCAGACTGAATGTTCCTTCCAGGCAGTATAGTGGAAACCATAAAATATAAAACATTATATGACAAAAAGCATCTTTCACTACAGAAGCCAAGGTCTTCAAAACAGAAACTTTCAATCTGGATTGAAAAAACAAGTGTGATCTTAGTGTTTCCAGATACTACCCTGTGCTTCAGGATTAACTTCACTCAGATCTTCAGGAGTTCATCAAATCTAAGATCAAAACACAAGTGTTTCAGCTTTGGCCCATCAAGATGAAGGATGTAAAACTACGGTGCATCATTTCCCCATCTCTAAAATATGGGCTACAACCCTTTTGCACCTGACAAGAGGTTTTGTGGTAGTTAGATCATTATTGGTTTTAATAATATCTATAATATCCGGATATTTCCACTTCCATTCTATCTTCAAGTTACTGAGTAAAAGTTGTTTTATACTTGAGTCGTCCTTTCACTGAAAGTGCCACTGTACCATTTCATTCATCTGTGGATTTACTATTAAAGTTTTGATTGCCATGAAGACATTCTTTTATAATAGGTACTGTTTGTTTTGTTATCTGTTTGATTGACTGGATATTTACAGAGGCAATAAAATTAATAAAATATTAAGATTTAGTAACTATAATGACACTAAAATTAGTGGCAATGACAGCTATGTGCAGATGCTAAATGAAGCATTTGGGCTGGAATTCTACATTATGTATATTGTTTTTAGGAAAGATCAATGGTTATGTAATATGTCTTTAGTACAAATAAACACAATTCCTGTGGTTTTGACCCTCTTACTGTTTAAAAACTTCTATACAGAACTTTGTGTCATCATTTTTTAAACTCTTATCTTGATAGAACCAAATGCCACAGACAATTCTAATCTTATCAATAAATACTCCTAGCACAGTTGAGCTTCTAAAGTCTTATAAATTCATCAGTACAGGAGTCGGTGTTAATTACATGTAAATGCCATAGATTTCATTTATATCAATCTATTTGTAAGCTATGAATAGATTACATTTTTACAGTGTCTGCTGATTATTTCCTAGAAATAAAGTTGCATGGGTTTGGTGTTACCACATCTAATAGAATTAAGTATTAATGACCTCTTTATAAGAACTCAGATTTTAAAGATTCACACTTTGACTATTCCCATCTTTACTTTTAGAGATAGCCATTAAAAATGTTAACACCAACCAATTTATTTGTGATGGCATGTAAAACTAAGTGTGAGTAAGAGGAAATAAGGAAGGGACATCTACATTTCCATATAACTGTAATGTCCCTATCACTGCATCATTTATTTTTAAACATTAAAAAAAAAATCTTATCACCACGGAAGCACTAGAAAAAGATTATTTCTGTATGAGGGTATTTGTGTATGTCCAAGCATTCAAGCAACGGATTAGGACACATTCTTCATGCTGAACTTCTCTCAAGTTTCACCATTTTTTTCATGTGAAACTCTTCTAATGAACTCTTATCTAGACTGATGAATACTGCTGGGAAAAAGAACAGTAAGTGCTGTTCAGTAAATAACAGCTGTCTCTCCCAATGAGAATCTGTGAGCAGCTTTGAGGTAAATTGTAGAAGACTGGGCATTACATATGCCATCAGCCTTGAGCTCATTCAGAGTCTATGTTTATGTTTTCATTACAGTTAGATTCCACAGTTACAGTGTATTCATGATATAAGAACTAGAACATGATCTGAGTGAAAGCAAATTAAATGTAATTTACTGACAAAATACTTGCTGAGGTCAGAAACCTCTTGTCTGAAACTGTGTTGGCAAACACATCAACAGTGTGTGTTCACCTTTAGACCATTTATTTGCTACAGAGGTCTTACTTCCACTCCTGACAGCCTTGGATTTTCAGATAGGAGATAAGGTTCATAATGGTTCTTATCATTTTAAGACACTGAGATGTAGCAGCTGCTTCTCCTCAGCTTACACGTGAAGACCAAAATATTCAATACGAATAGTGTGCTAGTTTTAACACCAGCAGGAAATTAAACCCCAAATAAGCCACTGCCCTTCCCCCTTCCGCTTCCCATTAAGGAGGGACAAAAGCAGAGATTATGGGTTGAGGTAACAAATTACTGAAAGCACAAAACAATGGAATAAGACACACACAATGACGACAGCAATATTAATAACGAAAGTATAAAAAAGAGAAGGTTTTACCCACAAAAAGGTATTCACCACTGGGAACAAAAGCAAGACGGAGGACACTTCCTGTACATTGTGTCCATGTGGCTTCCCCAGCCAAAGGCAGTATGGGGACCATTCCCAGGCACTGCCCCACGTGGCTGTCGGGAACAAAAGCAACATGTCAGAAGAGCTCCTGTGACTAACCTTTCCAGCCTGCCTGTTCAAGAAAAAGCAGTGACAGACAAAACAAACATCCCAAAAACTAGGTGATCTGAGCCGAGTTGTGCCTGTCTCTGCTGAGTTCAGTTCTGTGCCAGGGACCTGCACCACCACTACTCCTGGTCCATCACACTCATTTTGGCTCAGCTCAGCTGAGTTAGGCTAGGCTGGGATCACACCCCCCCTCCCATCAGTCTGTTCCTCCCCACTGGTGATGTCAGTTCAGCACTATGGTGGATTCACACTTTCACTGCTGTCCCTTTCAGCACCATGGCCCACATTTGCATTCTGAAGACAATGGGAGGGGGATCATGAGGGCAGCAGAGGGACTGAGTCCGCAGGGGTTGATGATGACATCTTCCCAGAGGGAGGCAAAATGGCCTGTAAGGCCACCTGGCTTTTCCTGGTGAAACAACACCCCCCCGCAATGATGTGGATGGTATAGAATGATAGCTTGGTCACACCCACACAGCACTAAACTCTGCCCTCTCTCTGTAACCAGACAAACATCTGTGTATGTCCTCAGTGCAAAAAGAAACATATTCAAATAGTACTAGTGTGTAAACCTCTGCATAGTCTCCATATCACCTACTATCTGCTGATCAGTTCACTCTTGACTCAAAAAAGTTAGAAACATAACAGACCTATGAAAAAAGATTAGAAAGTGACTCTGAATTATTCTGGATCTGCTGTCCATTTATGTGCTGATTGCTGCACATGTTGCTGGATCTAAGATAATACATTGTATGCGAAGACAATCCATATAAACGCACAGAAGTTGGAATATTGACTTCAATACAGGACTATCACTACTCCCTGCTAGTATGGTTATTGAACCCAAGGTCTTGTTAAGAATATTATCTTTATGGGGCAAACAGTTAAGAAAACAATATTGTCAAACGGTTTGTCTATATTATAGGTTTTTTCTACAGGTATGGTTGCACCAATGTATGGTATATTTACTTGCTTTAAAATGTGATCTTACCCTGTATGGCTTTGATTTGTTTTCTAACTGGACTGAACACTATAATCGTGGAAATTCATGTTTCACTAAAGAGGACTTCACTAAGAGACTGATGCTTTATTACTAATAGATTGTCATTGGTAGGAAAATCTTTTCTGTTGGGAAAAATGGACTTAAGTAGTCCTTCTCTTCTGTCAGATAAAATGTTCTGAAGCAAAATCAAATATCTGGTACAAATATTGCCACAATCCAAGGAAATGAGAAGTAGATCAGAGTCTGAATTCTTCATGTGACATCCTTCTTATTTGTGTCTATAGTGAACTGTCAATGTGCATTGCTGTGCACTTCTGCATTCTAGTCCTAGTCTAGAGTGATTCGCCATGAAAAAATAAAAGGGCTAATGTCTGAGACTTTATAGTTGAAGACAGTGGCAAAGCACTCTGTATCCAGACCATGTTCTCAGTAGAGAAGATGAAAGGCACTGTCTTCATGAGTGTTAAAAATAGTATTGTTGTTACTTATGTTACAACCTCTACATTTTCTAGACTTATATTTAACTTTTTTTTATATGATTCATCTGTGATAGGTACCTGTGACAGTAAATGCTGAGTGATCTTCTTGTCCTTATCTCAACACAAGCTTATCATCTTCTTTTCTTCCTCTGTTCTTTTGACCGAGGGGGAGTGATAGAGTGGTTTGATAGGTATCTGGAGGCCAGCTGAAGCCAACCCACCACAATATTCTGTAAAAAAGGAGGAAAAAAAGAGTTTTCTGATCATCTAGAGCACACTGTTGTATATCTCTGGAGGTAGTTAAACTTTCTTCACAGAGCTATCACAAGGTTAATGTATCAGTCATAGTTGCATGGTTTCTGGAGTTTCCTGTTGAGTATCTTGGTACTTTCCTGGTAAGAAAGTGGTAGTTATTCAGCACTGCTTCTTATTTAGTATGAAAGATCATTTCTATTGTCTTAAACTCATCCCTTTTCATCTAGATTAGTTGAAATTCTGAAAATAGTGTCTGTATTTTATATATAAGTACTGAGATATATTTCATGTTGTGTATATTTGCTAGGAGGCTAGGCTGAGTTCTTCAGTCAGTCATTCATGACACTCATTTTGGCACCTAATTTATTAATATTCTTCCAAATTGTTTTCTGGAGGTACTTCTCTCTGTCCATTGCAAAGAGAGAAAATTTAGACAAGAATTTCAGATTATAGGCATACTTTTCAGATAGGAAGTTAAGGCAGCAGTAACCTTTTCTTACAAAATAAAGAGAAGATAGAGATCAAGATAAAGAAGCATGAGATCGTTGAGTAAGAGTTAAGTTTTCCTTTGTGCTTTTGCACTTTGACATTAGAAAAAATGAAAGACGACATAAAACCCCCCAATTTTCTTGAAGATTCTTGAAGCCTGTGAAAGTGAAGTCAGTTCAATCTTAAAGGGAAAATTTGAATACCACATCTGTCCCTTGTGTATGCTAATGATTTTGACACTTATAAATAAAATGAACAGTGAAGTGCAGAATAATTGCTTATTTCCAAAAACTTCATAAAGATTTTTATTATGTATAGTTACCCTATGTGCTTGGATGAGTGCTTTAAAGTCTCCCTCAGCAGGCATTGATACACTAGACCATATCAGTACTAAAAAAACCATTATAGTCTATTATGTCAATGAGCTGTGCATGAAGAATTTCCTTAGCAGTATTTATTGGCACAATACACCATGAAAACCATAGAATGTATGATTATGCTTTTGATGGAGGAATCATAACAGTTATATTAATATCTCATGGAAATTAGGTAGCACTGTCCCATGCACTTTAACCAAAACCATAATAGCTCTAAAGTGTTTTCTGTGATCATCATGGAGGAAATGGAGAAAAATTGTTACTATATCAGATCAGTTTTTTCCGTATGAGGTTTTCTGTTACACATTTTTTCAGAAAATGTTAAAAAATACGGAAAGATCCTTGTTAAAATGTGCAACAAGTTCTCATTTAAAACTCCAAAAGCCATAATACTCTGACTGTTTTTTCTCTTCATATTATACTCATTTCATTGCACCTTGAAGTATTATAGGAGTCTAAAAAGACTGTGTGATCTTATTGACCATGTGTGCCATAATCCTCCCTAAATACAAAAGCTGTGTAAAAATAATCCAACAAAAGCCAGGAACTACAGAATTAAGGCTTCTTATTCCATCCCTAATACATTCAACATGCCTGAGGATTGCATTTGATATTCTTTGGGTCTGGGCAGACTGGCTAGTAAAACATCCCGCTGATTCAGGATGAGATACTGTTATGTCTCTTCTTTTCATCCACTTCGTGAAAAGGTGGAGGACTGTGAAGTTTTCACGAAGGTATTGCTAATTAGCAAAGTGTAAACTCAGCATATGTTACTAACACAAATTCCTTCAATACAACCTCTTTTTAAAAGAATTGTTTAAGAGTCGGTGTTCTGTCTCTCCACAAATGTCTTACATGGAGTTCCTAAAAAAAATTAGGTTTCCCCAAATCTCTAGTCACCTCTGAAACTTTCTGAAGTCTGTACTGCTGTGGGAAAAAGTGAACAAATATAAAATGGTTATATGGTTCTTCCTCATAGCCAGAGCAAGATCCGTTACAGATGTTATTCTTTATAACAACTTCTAGACAAGACTGCTGTGAAGGACAAATTCTGTAGTGAGATTGAAGTCTCAGGCTGTTACTTACCTAAAGGTCCTCAAGTACACAGAAACAGCACATTAAAAAAAAAAATCTTGTCATATTGCAGTCAACACTGGTGATTCTGTCAAAGCGAATGTTTTTTTATCAGAGAATAAAAAAAAATAAATCAATAACCACAAATTGATAGTTTTATTTTACTCAAATAAGTCTTTATGGGAAATAATGAGGTAAAATTATTCTTCACCTTTTCTTTGCTTTTTTAAAATTATTTTTTTATTTTGGGCAGGTTGGTATTGTTTGCAGGTTTTTTTGTTTGTTTTGTTGTTTTCTGTTTTTTTCTTTTTTTGCATGGGCAGCTTATATCTTTTTTTTTCTTTCTCAAAGGAATGGATATTTCACAGTGACATCTAGCTTTGCTTCTGCTCTCTAAACCCATTTACATATTTGCAAAGTAGATGAAAAATAGTTTCAGTTTGATTGGTGAAAATTTGTGAGCAATCTGTCCAAAGAAAAATTAATCCAAACTTTTTAATTAATCCCTTCTGAGCAAAATGAAGATGAATATAATTTACAATGTTATTCAAAAAAGCATCCAGCATTTGAAAGGGTTAAAGAAAATCCAAAAACTAAAATAAAAAGGAAATATTCTTTAGGTGGTGGCCTTGGCCTATTTTCTTAAATATAGCCTTAAATGGACTTTTTAAAGGCTGACAATAATCCTATATAGCCCCTTTTGTAGAACATTAAATAGGATCAAAATATTATGCTAAGAATGAAAAAAAAATAAAAGTAGCAATTACAGTTTAATCATCCCACTTACAGAGCTTCTGCTTGCTTATTTCCACTTATTGCCTAGCACACCACTGTTTCCTACACCAACATAGTAAGGATAAATATAAAACACGTGCATCTGGTGTACAGACCTGGTTTTGAAACACTTAACGGCTTTCATGTTTTTCACCAAAGAGGTAGGGGAGAAAATGGTTCTGCGCTGTTTGAGACTCCTTAAAGAGTCCTCAGGGAAAATGTAATGCAAATGTTATTCTATTTTTATGTCACATACTGTGCTCATAACAACTGAACAAATTATTGATTTTCAGTGGGGGGATTATTTAAAACAGTTATTCTATGCTTTCGGGATCCGTATTAACCATAAACATGGAGACCATTCTTATTTAAAAAGTGTAACGTATTATGTCACTGGAGTAACTGCTGAGTTTGCAGTAACATGGTAGTGACATCTGATATTACCGCTCCGTTTCTTGTACTTAAAACAGTTGAAATATTTATAAGATTTCTAAAAAAAAATTATAACAATGCAGTTTGAAATTAGTATATTTCAGGTCATTAAATGCTTCAGCTGTGGGATTCACTGCTGCAAAGATTAAAATAATACCTTCAGAAATCTCAGCTACACATTCTGAGAAAAAAAAAGGCATTTACGATATTACTAATAAATATAATATCAATAAACTCTAACTTCAATGACATAAATTTATTCTATGCATGTGGATTCAGAAACACTATTACCTCTGAAAATAGTCAAGGAAGATCTAAGTTCTTGCTGTCATCTAAATGATGACTAAATCACTAGCAAATAGTGATATATGGAGTATACTCAGACCACCTTACCTCTGTTCCCTGGAGTGACAAATTAACTGTAAATAACCTAACTGTGTCCAAGAGTAAAGTGGCAGAGAGATTTACCAGAGTGCTTTGGAAGAGCCATGACTGAATAGAAGAGCAGGAAAAATATTTTTTGCCTTTCTTTCATATTTCCATTTAGAAATCTTTTTCCTTGAAATGCAGCTCAGTAAGGAAAGAGTAGGGAAAAAAATTAATCTTGCTATGGAGAGGAGTAGCAACTTTGAGAGATATGAATGTGACTGTAGGCTTAGTGGTGGGGTATCACATTGTAAAGGCAGGTCTGAGCTTGAAAACATTACCAGAAATACCTTTTCATTAATGTTGTTAGGTAAATGTAAGGAGGATGCTGTGCCTCAGGAAACACATATGATATCCTGGAGACATGTTGGACAAGGAGAATACAACAAACTCCCTGGTTATCAGTTTGCATGGAAGACCAGAAGGAGGGACATATTTCTTAAGATAGGCAGGCTCTGAAACCCCAAAACACAGAGGATGATGAAGCTTACAGATGCCACTCCCTCCTGCATTTCATTTGCCTTGCTATCTAGTTTTCCATTCTCCTTCACAGACTCATAGCTTCCCTTTTTCCAGGCCTATACACTCAGCTCCACCTCATGCACACTTCTGTCTCTAAGTCCTCCTAATAAAGAAAATTCTCATGTCTTGGACATCCACTGTAAGCATATTAACTGTGTTTACTGCTGACTCAGAGTATACATTGGTTAAATAAGTATACTATGCAAGGTGAGCAGTTTACGCAACTATTGCAAAGCTAAGGGCGCTCATCAGAATAGTCTTTTAGCTGGTCTATAGTAGTCTGCAGAATTAACGAAAGACGGAATTGCTTTCGACTACAAGATTAGAAGCATTTCTTAGAAATTTTACAACAGAAGGATGTTATGGTGCATGACTGCCATGATCATCAGTACACAGAGGACACGCTTACTCTGTAAATGAGGACTGATCACTTTTACTTGTGGTCTTTCCTGCAATTCAATATAAGGACATATTAATGTACATCTGTGTGTTACAGGGAATTGTCTATTACAAGGAAGTCTGTCCCTAATTCCAGATAATAAAAAAGAGAGGCTAGCAAGGGCAATGTTCTATTACATTCACTTTACGATAGGTGGGATCTCTTTTATTTTTATTGACAAACTTTCCCCACTGAACAAGAATTTATGTCTATGAAAGTACTTTGAAACCATGTCGTGTCTCAAATTAGATTTGAGATGTTGAAGTGTTACATAATAGATTTCCTCACTTTCTAGCTTTTCTTTCCTCATGTTTCTATGAAAGGGCAGATTCAAATTAACACCAGTGAAGGCCATGAGTCACCCTTTTCTTGTAGTATTATTTGTCAGAACATAAATTTTTCAGATCATACAGTCTATGTCTGTGCAATGCAATCTGTGTAATTCGCAACAACTGAAGTTGCACTTATGTTGGGAGGTAATTTTTTTTTAATGGAGACTTTGATATTGCTTCCTATTAATTCTCTTAAGTAATGTGGTAAGAGAGACTCTCTTGCTTTGAATCTTTATGTGGTCAACACAAAAATGTTAGTAGAATATTTCAACTTTCTACCTCATAACTCTATAATTCAAGTGCCCCTAACTGTAAAAGTTAAAGCCGAATCTAAGCTTATCTGTTGGAATACAACATCATGTGACTGGCCTGGTCTCTGTTTCTGTTGTAAAACCAGCTTGCCCATACTCAGACTTTCAGCTGACTAAAATCTGCAACTTCCTTTTTTTTGCAACAAGGGACACTAAGTGTGACTACATTCATAAACAATTGTATTTGAAGGATATCAAAAGCCAGATCCTCCAGGCTTTTGTTAATTATCACTCACTCAGAGTTTTAATTTACTATCTTTCAATATGATATCATCTTTATTTAAAGGAAGTAATGAATTATTTATATTTATACATATATATAAATAAAAAGAGAATACAAGTGTTTGGTAGAGAGGGAATAACAGTTTTACTCTGTTTTACTGCTACTGAAAACTTCTCATTTCTTCTTGAGACAAGGGATTTTTCTAACTATTATTAACAAAAAAAAATAAAAAAGAAGGGAAGTTTGCATTTATATTTCGAAGTACATTTTTTATCTGGAGGCAAACAAAATCCAATACCAAAACCAAATGTAACTTTTTTACCCCACTATAATAATCACTAGTTCACAATTTGTAATGAAGAAGGCATAATGAAAATTTCCTGAATATAATGTAATTTCTCCTAATGATTGAATTATCATTTGTATTTCATGTATTAAGAAATAATTTTTGCTCTTTTTGAGTCCTCAATGTCATCTTTCCTTTTGTTAGAAAGTAAATTAAATAGTTCAAAGGAGCTTTGTGTAGAAATGTTTGCTCCTTTTTTCTGTCTCAGAATGTTGGGAAGACAGATAACCTTCGTTCTTTGCAACAACAACTGTAATAGCTTTGACAAGAACATAAGAAGGATAGTTGTGAGCAAAGACAAAATGCAAATAATATGGCTAAGGGCCCGGTTACAGAATAACTGGCCCAAGTATGAGCTATTTATTATGAGAAGGTTTGCTGAAGTAATTTCAAGCTCCAAAATACTCATTTGGGATTGATTAGAAAAAGTCTGAAAAATAAAATGAAATTGTGCCATTTGCCACTACTTTGCTAATAGTGTGATACACAAGCAGCTCTTTCCTGAGTTCAAGAAAGAGAGGTTCAAGGTGGTTTTCATTAGAAATTGCAAAAGGACTGCTTTACCTAATTGGGCAGGACACTTATAATGTACAAATAGCAAAATTCTTATGAAATCATTTTTGCTCTACTATTTCCCCCTTTCAAATTACATGAAAGCACAAAAATCTATGGGAGTTAGGCACATAAGCTCCCAAATCCACAAAGTGTAAGACTTTTTAGTTGCCTAACTTTGGAGGTGCCTAAGCTGTCTAGATAAATTTTTTTGTCAGTACGAACTTCTATTACCAGGCTTCTAATACTGTGAAAAATACTGGGTCCTTAGATCACAGTGGAACTCACACAATCTAGAGAAACTTTCTAGGCTGATTGTTTGGATATGGTCTCAAAATTCACGTTAGACCAAGAAAAGCACTAGTTCCACATCCAGCAACCCAGCCTTTAGACTGGCTTAGAACATTCCTCAACTGCATCCTTTAAGGTTATGATTTTAACACAGCTTCCCTGAAGCCCTCAGTCAATGAGGGTATTGTAGTCTTATGTCAAATTTATAGTCTTTTTAGCCAAATAAGAGATGTAGTCACTGGACACTAATTTCATAAGTGAATGCTCAACATCCCTTCTTCTTGAGAGTTTTTTTGTGAAGCCTAATAAAGCAGGCAGTCTTTGCTTTCAGTGTGTCATTCACAACCAGCTCTGCTGGAAACAAAATGATTAGCATGAAACTTGGCTCAGGACTGCAATATGAACTTCAGAATGACTCAGTAATGTCAAGACTTGGCTAGTTGAGTCCCACAGCTTTAGCACAAACTTGAGTCTGCAGCAAGTGTTATCCCTAGAAAACTAGACAATAAGACATTTCATCTTGCCTACGATCATAGGTGAACAGGAATTTTGTGGAAAGAAAATTGAAAGTATTCAAATAACAGTGAAGTACCTCAGTAGTAACTGAAACTTTTACATAAGTTTTAGAAAGTTTTGTATGACTACTTGAAGAAATCCAACAGTATGATACCACTCCAAAGATCTACTATAGCTATAGGGCCCCTCTCCATACTAAGCCCTGGGCCTTTGTCCAGCCAGAAAAGTTTGGAACTTCTTTGTCAAAAATGCATCTGAACTTGTAGCAAATTTCAGTGAAAAATTTCCACTGACTTCACTGGGCAACAGAAGAGGGCTAAGAGAAGTCATTAAGGTCCAGAACGTTCTGATTATTTAGGCATCTCAATGTCACTGGTCTCACTAGGAGTCATGTCAGATGTACTGAAGAATCTGCAGTGTGGCAGAACCATCTTTGAACAATGCGAATGACATCTGAAATGTTCATGCAGAGGAGCTAGTACCTGGGTTACATAAATGTGACTACACTTCTTATGTTTCCCAAGTTGTTCAAAAGACAAGTAGGAAGGCCAAAAGAAATCAAATTTCACAGTGTTTCCATCTCCAGCATTAGGTCCCAGAAAAAAGAAAAAAGAAAAAAAAAAACAAAACAAAAAAACAAAGGCACAAAACAACAAGAACTGTTTGTCTTTCCTCATGTATTATCTTGTGGTAGAGATGCTGCATGATGGCTGCCCTGGAACATATCACAATGAATAAGTGCAATGGCCAAGATTTTTTTTCACCTGAACGTAGCTCATACATCAGCTGCCAGTCCCTCTAGCCACTCCCAGGGCTTTATGGACCTGCAAAATTTGCGTAGGCAGCAGCTTCACTAAGGAGGAGAGGAAAAAGAAAAACTCAGAAAACAAACAGTATTTTGTTAAAATAGGAGCACAGATCATATTTTAGCATCACTGAACCCTACATTGTTGATAATACTGTCAGCACAGAAACAAATAATCATTTGGAGAGATACGATTTAATTTTCCTCTCCTAACCGGCTCCAGAGGAATAAGCAGGGAGAATAGCTTAGGTACCTTCTTCCTCCTTATCTCTTGTGACAGAAAGCTTTATGGGCATCAAAGCTGCTCCTGTCCCCCAGACTTTGTCAGTATTGGTGAGACAGTAGAAGTGGAAGGTACACAGAAGAGTGTTGACAGCTCTGCTTGGCTGTGTTATTTTTCCCCACGTGTAATACCTGCAATGTCGCATCGATAAAACTTTCTTTTCTCAGCAGTCCTCTATTTCCTGAGTTATACTGACTGCCCTTCAAAATCACAGCCTGGAGGTAAATTAGCAGTGTCTACTGGGCCTACTTTAAACAAAACTACCAGAAAGATGCCTCATGAAAGCATTCTGAATGGTAACACCCTGCCAAAGATGGGCAATCCTGCTCAAGAAACAAGCTCAGTCAAGTCTGACTACTTTTCAAGACTACAGAATTATGATATTGCCCTCTTTCATGGCAAATCCTACTTATCACAATCATTGCTTAGTGAGGTGTTCCACGTTCTGTGATCCAACTGCTCAGAACTAATACTGTTTTATATTAAACTGTAATCTAAATTATAACTGCTTGAGGGATCACTTCAGACTCTGATTACAGGTTGCACTACCAAAAATCAGTGATACAGGTGTTAAATTATCATGATAATGGTCTCCTGTTGCAGAGAAACAGCCCAGAATTTATTTCAGCTACTGCTACATTTTCATAACACAGAAGAAAATCCTTTTGCATGGAATTGAGAGAATTCTTCCTATTTTCACAAGTATAAGCAGCTGGTGACTTTCTCTCCCTGAGCATTATCACAGAACATTCTACCTTTAATAGAGATTACAAATAATTATCACAATAATTATATTTATTATAGCAATACAGAACTGATTTGTAACTCATCAGGTAATGTTACTTTTTAAAACAAAGACTTATGAATAAGCCAACAGAAAAAAAAAAAGCTGTGAAAGCCATCTATCCAATGTTTAAATAGATACATTGTACATCTACTTCTGAACTAGTCACATTTAGGTCTTTTATATATATGTCAAGAGGAAAAAAAGAGAATTTACTGAGCAGTATGCTCCTGACTAATATGTAATCTGTGACTAATGAATAATCTTAATCTAATTTTAGATAATTACTTTACTGTGAGATGAATTTCATCCAAGATTTTCTATTTCCTTCCAGTAACTACAAGTGAAGTTGAAGTTGACTGCTCTGGATCCAGACAGATTTATCAAGCCAAATGAATCTCATCCACACTGTCAACCTATCAGTACTTCTAGATGGTAGGCTTTATTGCACATTCAATCCAGACCAGCTGTAGGGAAAGGAGCACTCTTGTGAAACAACTAAAATACCACAAAGTCAGAAGTATTTACTTTGCACTGGATGGTTTTAGTGGGAAGGGAATTACAGAGATAAAGACCTTTAGTCTGATAAATCCATGCTCAGGGTTAGCTGGCTCTGTAGTGTTTCAGCTGAGCTGCTTTCAACACCTGAACGAGCACTATTGCCTGTACAGAGCACTGCCACTCCCATTGTACATGTGTTCTAACACATCTGTGCTCTATCTATACCAAGAAGTTAAATGCCTGTTGGAGGTCTAAGAGCGTAAGGTGTGATGTGAGTAATCCACACAGCACTATGTAGGCCTCCGTTAGGTCTGGCTCTGACATAGCCAGAAATTTC
>JAWMRA010000001.1:58661912-58729432 GCA_035584735.1 Pseudotriccus pelzelni | reverse complement strand
TGTATAAAAGACCAGGTAATGTAAATAAAAGTGGACCACTGCATAAATCATATTGATTTGTCTGTGTGCAAGTGTGTACCCAGAGCTCCTCCGCCAACAAATGCCTATGTCTGTTTTCCATCACTGAGGCAACAGGGCAACTGTAGTTTTTATGCTGTTATCCATGTAACAGCAGTGTTGCTTTCTAAACAGGCTGGCCACATGCAAAGAACCTGCAACCCTCACTTAGTCAAATTCCCCAGCCTTGCGAAAATAACGGTGACAGTACCAAGTGGCCAAAATCGCTCCTGAGACTTTCCATCAATTTGATAACAAAGAGAGTCAGGGTCTTGATTGCACTTGCAAGTCCTGCTCTCCATGCCCAGACCCCCTCAGGGATTCCACCTACCCTGCCCAGGACTTCTGTTTCAGCCCCAGTTGAAATGGCAGAAACTTTTTACAGATGCAGCGAGACCTGCAGCAATTCCAGAACCTGAAAACAGATTTTTGGCACCAAAATATCTTATGAGAATGGAGGTGGGTGCCATTAAACTGAAGGCTGGACTGTAATTTCATAGAGGTTATGGGGTTGTCAAAGTTCCTATGGGTTAGATTTTGACTTGTAAAAGGACAAATAAGGCCCTAAATTCCTTAATTTATTTAAGATTTTGATCTATATATAGTTATAGCTACTATTTGGTGAAGCAACAATGGAATGTAATCCAGTTTCTTTTATTTTCTTTCAAGAATTCTTTCAAGAATATTTACATATGATAACAGCACACAAAGGTTCAGAGATGAGGTCAGTCAAGGCACAAATAAGGGTGTAGACAAAGCAGAGATACCCTCTTTGCCTGAGTTTTTAGCACTGATGATGCAGCCTGGGCCCCCTGGAACCTTGTGTTGGAAGACCATGACCAGGGGATGATAAACTCCCAGATGATTCCAAACTTGTTTGAGACTTGCTGCTCCAACTGGATGCCCCATAAGTCTACCAGGCCCCATGGGAGTCATCCCAAGACACTGAAAGTGCTGGGTGATGTCACTGATGGACCTCTCTCTATTATTTTTCAATGGTCTTCAGAGTCTGCAGAGGTCCCAGTGAAGTGGAGGTTGGCAAATGTTATTACAGTCTTCAAGAAGGTAAGAAGGAAGGCCTTGGTAATTCCAGGCTTGTCACCCTCTCTTCAGTGGTAAAATTATACAGCTACTGGCATTTACTAAAAACCACTTGTGAGATAACAATCAGTGGTTATAGCCAACACAGGTTCATGAGGAGAAAGTCCTGCTTAACAAACTTTATGACAAGGTTGATCAAGGGAAGCCAGTAGAAGTGTTGGGGTTTTTTTTATTTTATTATTTATTTTAGAAAAGCTTTGATACTGTTTCTCGCTGTATTTTCTGGATAAGTGGTCTATTCAGCTTAGAAAAGAGAAGGCTGAAGGGTGACCCCATCACAGTCAAAAACTTCCTCAAGGTGGATTGCAGAGGGGAAGGTGTTGATCTCTGGTGACTAACAATAGGGCTTAAGGAAACAATGAAACTGCACCAGGGGAAGTTCTGATTGGACACTAGGGAAAGGTTCTTCACTGAGAGGGTGGTCGGTTGCTGGAACAGGGTCCCCAGGGAAGTGGTCATGGCACCAAGCCTGGCAGAATTCACAGAGTGCCTGGATGATGCTCTCAGTCATATAATTTAGTTTTAGGTAGTCCTATGAGGAGCAGGGAGTTAAACTCTATGATCCTTATGTATCCTTCCAGTATGAAATATTATATGAGTCTATGCATTAGAAACCAATATGAAATCTATGTAGGTGTACCAAGACTTAGGTTTTAATAAGGCCTAAATGTAAAAATGTTTTTCATGCTAACCATGAATTATGATAAGCCCTTTACTCCTAGGTTGGTTTTCTCTTTTCCAATGTGAATTTCTAGCAATATGATACCCTTTTGTAATACTAATACATTTGTATACTTGCTATGAAGGTGTTCCACTTACTTATATCTGGCACTGAAATTTTAAGTCCCTGTATTATCCATGAACAAGGTGAGGTAATAATACCAATTTAATTCTTCAGAAGATGGACACAAAATTGAGTGTGTTACTGTTTGTGGAAGTGTTTATCCAATTTAAGCTTATTTTCATTGAGGTCATTTCAGTCTATTGAAAAGCTCATAATGCACAAAGCAAGACAGACTTAACAAGGGAAAGAAAGAAGATTAAACAGAAAAAGAAGGATTACTTGAAGAAGATGTTCTGTGGTGAGGAGGAAGGTTTGAGTCTTATAAACTGTGAGGTTTTATTTACAACACAGCACACCACAACCATTTATCCCACATGCACATGTGCAAATATTGGTAGCACTGACTTCACAGAACACTCAATAGTAGATTTATAATTCAGTTATTTTCAGAATAATAACTAAAAAATTTAAACTTTAATTAAAGAACATCAAAGCACATCTTTTCCTCTGTTAGGCAGCACCTGCAACACATGAAAATGATTTGTTGGGATTACTAGATTTTTCTAAAGCCGCAGAGGCAATTGACTGCACTCATATGCCCATTTAATGAGTCTCTCAATGAACAGATACATAGGATTTGCAAGGTGATTCATTCATGAAAAAGCAGGGAAAATGAGTCATCCCTTCAAGAAAACTGTTTATAACGTTCAGGAGTACATTATAAACATTAGTTAATGATCTCAGAAGAGATCTACACCAGTGCTGGAGAAGATAATAAAGATTGCAGATTTAATGGATTTGGCCTTCAGAATATTTAACATAAAACCATTTTGTAAAAATTACCTCAGTGACATATCTAGATGATACTTTATCTTGAGCTGAATACCCAAATTACATTGTTCTATTTCTATGAGTATATGGGTATGCCACAGAATGCTAAATTTTTTCAGCCGATTTCTCACACCTACATAAATAAAATACAGTATTCACCATTCTTATTCTGTTATGAAGAAAACAGCTGGGTTTAGTCCAGGTTTCTAGATCTAAATCTATCCAGTGACAACATAAAATATAGCACTTGGAGACAACTCTTATGGTGTATTTCTTCAGACTGCATTCAATATAATGGCCTGGTTACTGTTAAGGATAATTCACATATGTAAGACTTTGAAAGCAGAGAGGCTCCCATGACAGAGAAGACAAATGAGAACAAGAGTGTGTTGCAACTTACACAGTATTTACCATTCAATGCACCTAAGGACCATTAAAATTCACAGTTAAATCTTCCAAAAAGTTTCTGTGAAGTAAATAGTTTTATTATTCCTGCTTTACAAATGAGCAAACTAAGCCCCCCCCAAATATTAATTTGCTCAATGACACATACAAATTAGTGTAGCAAATCAATACAGACCTATAGTTTGAGTTTGTGAGTTTGAATCCTATTTCAATAGTTTGAGCAATAAATATCCCATGCTTCCTTTCACTAAATTAAAACTTGTATTATTGTTGTTGCTGTTGTTGCTGTTATTAGAAGGAAAGGAAATTTTATTAGAGGGAAAGTTTTCTCAGTTATAAACTAAAAATTCTCAGGAGAACCAATAATGATAAAACTGAAGTCCAGACACAGGAGTGAAAACCCTGAAGCTATTTCCAAACCTTCAGGAAATTCTAGCATGTTGCTTGTTCCATCCTGTAATAAATTACCAGCATGGCACACAGTGATAAAAGCTATGGTTTATAACTTAATTTTCATTTTTCAAAATACTTTTGTAGGTCATTCAGCAAATGGTTGAAAGCTAAATTCAGTTCCTGTAGTTCAGTATAGGTTAGCAAGGAGAGAAAAAGACAGAAGTGGAACAAGAAAACCATTTGCAGTCACTGATTTCTCACTTTTAGAGAAGGATGCTGGTGGCCAGAAGCACTGTTCAGAGAAGCAGTGATCTGCTGCACAATATTCCGTGTACTCTTCTTGTGCTCTCTTCGTTTTCAGTGAGTGGGAAAGATTAGAAATTTATCCTATAGATCAACAACTGTGACTCCGAAGCTGCAACAATTCTGCAGTCTGATGCTTTCTAGGATCAGTTAGCTCACTCTTTCAAGGACAGGCATTGGACTGCCGATGAAATGTCAGATAAAGTCCTACTTTAAAATCCTGTAGAAAGACCATCAAAGGCTAAAGACAGACATAATGTAAACAAGCACTGTGCAAGTTCCCAGTGCAAGCTTGTCAATATGGCTCATTCCTGCTTTTCATAGATTGCTAGACATCCTCTATTACTACAAAGAAAAATAAAATTTAATGTATAAACTCAGGATCTGCTTTCTTTCTAGTGACCTTCAGATGTTCCATCAAAATCTTAGTACTGATGTTTAATAAATCATCACATGGGATCACATGAAGTCTATTGATTATAATAAATGTTCTAAGTTGGATTTTATTTGGCAGGCAAATAAAAGTAAAACTTTTCTTTGGAGGGCTCTTTACTGTCTCTGAATGCAACAGCACACGGCAAAGAGGAAGTTCTTCACTTGATACATTAAAATAAATATTTGATTTTGCAAAGTATTTAGGATTAAGAGAGTATCAGTCCTCTAAAGTGCCTAAACAAGAACTTTTAACTTTACAAGAGAATGCTGTGGCTTTTCCCTTTTCCTGGTGCAAAAGCTCATGAGGTTATTGGGCTATTTCTGGCATGACCTGTCATAAAAATTGCAGATTAATGTAATGGATTTATCTGCATGCATGTGAAAGCAAAATTTATCAGCATGTAAGTATTTCAATCATTCAACGACAAAGATATTTTGACTTTTTTTGTCTAATGAATTAGTAATAATTTGGTCTGCTCTTGTGAAACAGATGCATCTTGCATATTTTTTTCACAGAGTCTTACTTGACGAGTGCTCTACTTTGAACCTTATCTTGATGGGTATCTATGTGCAGCTACTAATTGTTTCTTATGACTTTACTGGTGTACTTCAGCTGAGAAGGCAGTTCAATACTTTTTGGGATTGACACATTCTCTAGATTTATTTATACCATATCTTCTGTTCTTTTACTAATAAATGTTTTTAGAGCAGCCACTGCTGACCTAAATGCTTATTGCTTTTTTTCTGCTCCATTTCTTTTTTTAATGTGTCCATTCCATCGACTTATAGTGCTTTATAAGGGTGATTTTTTAATCATTTATTCCAGCATTTTTTAAAAAATTTCTTTTGTATTTCCTTTATGCACATGTACCAGGGATAAGATCATGCTTTATGAAAACTACTGGTACTGCTAGTGATGACATTATTGTCACTATCACGTATATAATTTGTTACAGATATTTATTCAAAAAGCACTGATACTTTCTGCCATATATAGGAAGATTTTATACATATAGATATGAGTATAATTATATATATATATATAATTATATAGAAATGTTCTAGCTTATGTGCATCTGTGTTTGGTATTTCTCTACCAGTATGTGTTTCCCTGTATATGAAAGTAAGAATGTTTCATGATATCTGGCTCACCACTTCCAAGAAAAATACATTACACATCAAATACTGTGCAACAAAAATATAGTAGTTTACAACCCATGTCAGCAAATAATGCCTAAATCCAGCACTAATGCATTCCTAGGGGCATGAATGTCAGAATTAGAGCATAGGCAGTTTTGTATTCTGTAAAGCAAATGCTTTTAAGCGTATCTTGTATCCTTTTTTTATATAATTAAGAGAAACAAAGAAACACAAAATCATGAACATATGAAATGATAATTAAAAGTAATAGACACAAGATAAAAAATCATCAATTCAAGACCATTGTTGTGCTTTGAACTAATTGGTGTTGTCCCTCTAATTAATACCATGTCATGTTTTCATGCTTCATGTATCTAATTGCTTTTCCAAGTAGTCTTCATCCATTCAGCCACTTCCCTCAGGGGTTAACAATTTTAGTTTCAGTATGTTTTGAATGACAGTGTTCATATTCTAAACTCAAAGGGCATTTTCTTCTTGCTGTGAGTTCTAAATGAGCCTTTTTTTTTTTTAACAAGGTAGAAGAATACCTGTGGTTTTACTGAAATTGTATAAATTCCTGAAATCCCTCTTTGCTAAATCACTGAGCTAATTTTATTTGGATACTAGCAAGTGCTTTGGTCAGAGACACATATTAGCAGGCACACATAGAAAGTGTTCTAACAACAGTATTTCCTCACTTCATAAAATATTTCCTTTCTTACACATAAAACATAAACATTCTAGTTTTACATAAAGTGATGGAATCTTTGTCTTTCCGTGAGCCTGCATAAGAAGGTAAGTGCTCAGGGGCTTAAACACTTGATGAGATAGAAATGCAACAATATGAAACATCACAAGATGGAAAAAATAGGAATTTGAGCAGAGAAATTGCAGAAGGCAAAGAGAAAATAAGATCATATCATTACAGTACCAAATTGAATGTAATCTCAATAATATAATGCCCACTAGAAGAGAAAATTCTGACCCTCATACACTTGCATAGAAGGAAAAGTATGTTCAGTGTAATGTTTCCAGGGTACAATGCAAAATACTACCCATTCCAAACTGAGAAACCTCTATTTAACAAGGGTTTCAAGCAGCATCTACTGGTTTTGGTCAAGCTTCTAAGTTTGAATTCAACCTATGAATAACACTTTAAGCATGTTTGTGTCTACTTACCACAGAGCATAGCATTAACCAAAAAGACATTCTCAGGCTCTTATAGACTAACAAAACCCATTTTCGTTTGTGTTGGTGAAATGTATATGCAAGCACTCATACATACTCATTACACTGCTTTCTGCAGCACTGCCAAGTCTTAAATTTTTTTGGAAATACTTCAGTGCTTTTACTTCTGGAAGATTTCATGGTGTGATGAGGCTGATTCATGAACTCTGAGAGCTGTTTAGACCAGGCTGATATAGTTCCAGTCTACATCAGTAGAGTTGTGCAGCCCTCACTGACTTGTGCAGCCCTCACTAAATTATGCAGGCAGAGAATGAGCACTGTTCTGCCCAGTTTGAGTTGGATGAAGGGTGGATTGTCATGGGAAAGGAAATACCTTTAGACATGTTCATTAGCTCTACAGTTAAGCAATATGTTGTCAGTTTCTTCTAGCTTCAATGCTGTAGTTCTATTGCCCAAAAAGTTTTATATTGTGTTCTGGACTGTCATGGTTGAGATAAGGGCAGTTTAATAGGTAAAGCAAAAGCTGCACACATGATCAAAGCAGAGCGAAGAATTGATTTACTTGCTCCCATGGTCAGGCAGGTGTTCAGCCATCTCCAGGAGAACAAGGCTCTATCACGTGTAATGGTGACTTGGGAAGACAAACGCCATCACTTTGAACGTGTCCTCCTCCTTCTTCCCCCAGCTTTACATGTTGAGCAGGGTGCCATATAGTCTGGTCAGTTGGGGTCAGCCCTTTGTGTCCCCTCCCAGCTTCTTGCACACTCTCAATCTACTCTGTGGTATGGTGTGGTGAGAGGCAGAAAAGGCCTTGTATGTGTGCAAGCACAGCAGTAACAAAAACATCCCTGTGTTATCAAGACTGTTTCCAGCACAAATTCAAAATATAGTCCTATACAAGCTATTGTGAAGAAAATTATCTCAGCCAAAATCAGCATGTGATTCAAGAGTGGAAAGGGAGGGCATGATATAGCAAGCAATATCCAACTGGGTAGCAACACATTTTGTCTTGTGCTTTAGAAAGCTCAGGATAAAAGAAAAAGGCACCTGGAGGAAGGGAACAGGTAGATGTACAAGAGGAGGAAAGACAGCTGAGGGGAAAGAATCAGTAGAACTAGGACACCCGGAGGGAGAGTCTGGTCCACACAATTCTAGGCATCACACCAATGTGTAATATCAAACTAGACTTCCCATTATACCCAACTGCAGCAAGTCACTCAGTATTCCTGGATTTTAAGGTGGCTCTGTCAGATTGGAAAGAATTTTAGTATATATATGTCCACTTATAGTCTGCTCCATGAGTCCATATGAATGTGTATATCTATAAAAATGGCTCTTTCTTTGTCTAAATACATACATGTGCATATATCTGTGCATGCATGATCTGTTTTCTCATAGCTTCTGCAGAGAACAAGTCCTAATACAAGAAGCATCTAAGATATTAGAAAGGCACATCTCTCTCCCCATTGACTAGGGAGTGTAGATGACTACTTTTAACTAAGTACCTAACCATTTCTTAGTTCAAATTAGCTGTAAGGATATAAACTGAGTTCAGACTCTTAGCTAGACAAATTGGTATATCTGTATTTTTGTTTAAACAGTTGTGAAAGAACAGTTCTAAATTTCTGCTTAGTAGCTAGAAATAATTGTTTAGGATTAATGAATTTGCACTGGTGTAAAAAGCAAAACAGAATTCAAAAGCATAACTTATTTTTTCCATTCTTAAACTGCTGTTCACAAATAGATTTCTTCTGTTTCATTAAAGTTGATCTAGTATTAAAATTGTAAAAGATCAGGCATAGTGGTTTCTGGAATTATTTACTGGAAATAAGCTTAAGTTCTGATATAGCTGATATAGCTACCACTTACATGTCTTTTTTCCACTTAAATGTCTTTGCAATAAAACTATGTTTTCTTTTGCATTCTATTTCTGAATATAAAGCAGAAGTCTAAGTGGATATCTGCTATAATATCCATTAAGAAATGAACCTACAAAGAAGTCATCATATCAGAGGAAGAAGTACAGGCCATAGTTGAAAGTAGACAGTGATAATATTGCAATCAATTCTTCTATACAATTAATCAAATTTTGTGGTGATGACTATGTCAGAAATCAGTTGTCAGCTACTATAGATTTTCCAATGAGAAAATGTATGAATCGTAGGTTAAAAAAGGAATTAAATAGAAACAGCAGAAATCACAAGGTAAAACTTTCTGCTTGAACTGATCACTGCTATTATGACTTTAAAAAAATAAAGGGCTGATAGCAGGAATTCTGCCTCCCGTTCTATTTATCAACTCTGTTTTAGACACCTTTATATGGGAGCCCTACAGAGAGATGTGCCCTCTTCTGAGAATTGAGAGGGATAAGGAAGGGGTAAGTTTTTACTGGCTTGACACAGACAACCACAAAAAACAAAGAAAAAAAAAAACAACAGCAAATAATGCACGTGCAGTGCATAAAGAGCTTTCCCAAAGACATTGGAAAGACTGGAAATCCACAGAGACTTTAGTTTGATGCTTACCAGACAATGTTGTCCAACTGTTGACGGCATAATGCAATAGTGAGGACAGAAGGATTCTCATATCTTCATCAGAGGTAAAACTTTGTATTACTTTTTTATCAATATCTGACATCAGATAACACAGTTTGGCTATAGCATGCAACTGAGTGTAATGTGGGTAATTCCTAAAAAACTTCCAGAGCATCCAGTAGCATCCAGTGCAGAGCTGCAGCAGACAACTACGCCAAATTGGTTCCCCAAAGCAGAAGAAGGCTGTGACTGCAGAGACCAGCCTGGACTCTTATAGCTCAGATATAACACCAGTAATGTGCTAGATTATTATGGAACTGAAAATTTTTAATTTCTATAATTATGAAATACAAATATTTTATCTGAAAAACTCAAATGCTTGGCAGATTGAAGTACTTCATTCAAAGATGTTTTAAAACTGAACCGGAGTCTTGAGCCACTGAAATAATTCAGATTTCAAAAAGCTATATTTTTTCATTCTGTCTTGGCTCTACTGACTTATTAAATTCCCATCACCACTTTATCGTATAAAGCTGCAGTAGCAAAAGGTGAAGACCAGATGAAGCTAAACTGAAGAGGCAATAAAAATAGGAGTGAATGATGGGTTGAGATACTTACATTTCAACTGAGAGTAGCTGGTCAGAAAAGTGAATGCCACACCCTGACAGAAACAAAGTTTTTTCTTTAGACTTCATTGTAATGCTTTTATGTTTGTTTATTTTTAATAGCTTGCTATAAAAACCTAAGTTAAAATAAATGTGTTATGGAAATCCACAGAGAGATCAAAACAAAATGGAAGCTGTTTGTATAACAACTGCAGCAAAATTGAGAATGCATGTTGAGTCAAATGTACCAGAGCAGGAGACAATACTTTTATGTGTGCAGAGAGGCTTGAGAAATTTTTTGAGTTAAATGTTCAAGCATTTGAAAAACAACAAATCATTCTAGATTTTAGAAATGTCTGAAGCTATTACTCTCAGTTCTGCCCCTCAAATTACCCCAAATTTTCCCTGTTCCATAAATGCGCATCAGTGCCCTGCACACTGACAGGGACAAAAATAGCTTCATTTCCCACTGGGTTTTTTTTCAGTCTTCATTCTTTCCAGTCTCATTGCAACTGGATGGGCAAAAGTTAAATCCAATGGAAATCAAGAACAGAAGTTTTTGCAGAAACTTCATCCTTATTAACTGGGTTTTCTCTTACCTGGTTACAAACTCTTAGACAAGTGGAAATCAGTTTTGTAGATTTGAGTTTATGCTTATCTTTACAGAATGTCATAATAGCCAATAACAATTTTAGGAAAACTGTAGCAATGGCTTACAGGGATAAAGAAGTTCACCAAGTTCATATACAATTGAGAAATATGTGTTTTATCCTTACATAACAAGTTAGCCACACTGTCTGATTTTGTTCATTGTTTAATCTCTCATTCCCATCTGTTCTCTTTCCTTCTCTTTCCTAGCGCCCCACATCCTGAATCTTAACCATCTAATCTTTGTCTTCCACTTCACCTTCTTAGTGTATTTTGTGGTGGTTTTTTTTCTCTTCAGCTGCATCAGTGGAATAAAAATAACTCTTTTTTTCCCCATCTGTTTCATCTGTGTTATGCCAGAGGTTCTGATAAATAAACTACCTGAATGCATGGAGGAAAAAAGGCTTAAAGGAGGCCTTCTCATGGTGCAGTTCTCTGGATAAATATGCTTTAGAACACATTTTCTCTGAGTCTTTATTTAAAGATATTTCATTACATTATTAAGGAAACAAAGCCATCAAACCTGTATTTTCATTATGCTCTTAGTGATTTTACATCTTATGGGGTTCAGTATGTTCAGACTATAGGTAAGTATTATGGTGACTCCCAGTATATGACTAAGTAATCCAAGGTAAACACAGTAATGATTGTCTCACAGTTGAAAATGAGCTTCTCCTGAGCAAAAATACAAGCAATAGTCTGTCTCAGCTGCGCTGGAGGAACTAATCTCTCTTCACTGGTACAGTGGGGAGCCATGGCAGAGTAGCTCTGTGAGTCAGACATGAGGTTCATAGAACTGGTTCTGCCCAAGGCATGAACAAGCTCATGGGGCCGGGCCCTGGAGCTATAGGCTGTGCACAGTATGAAAGCAAAAGTATGAAAACTGAGGGACACATAACATGTTATTCAATCCTAAGGAAAGGATTATCATACAAACTCACAGATTGTTAAAATGAGGTGAGCACAAAGGATTTCATAAAGCAGTACAGGGCTGTGTTTCTAGAAAACTCCCCAATGGTTTTGCTGTGGATTTGTCAGAGGGTGATCATGGTAAAAAAAAAAAATCTAAACTACTCAGAAAAGGTATCTCACAAACCCATTGCAGAGGATTACTTAGCAACAGGCACAGCATCAAAACAATTATAGTGCAAATGATGAAGAATTTCTTGATGCACGCTCAACCCAGCTGTGTGATACCTGTAGAGTGGGCTTCATGTGTTTTCATCATTGCACCCTCGTCATGCTGGCTTTGCAAACTCTATCCTCAGGGCCTATCCCTGTGAGCTGAAGCATTCAGCTGCACCCCTTCTGTGAACACAAAGACTAGAATAGCCGAAGAAATTATTGAATATATTTCATGGACCACAAAATTAAAAAAAAAAATATGTTAACCAGCTACTATGTATGGATTGATATTTATAGAGTCTTGGTTTTGAAAAATTAGAAAATCTGCATTTTTACTACAGATGTGTTTGTAAAAACAAACTTTTATTAAAATATTACATTTTTAGATCAAATTCTGCTCTTTTACGCCTAATTTAATTATATGTGAGCAGACAAGGAACAACAAGTTGTTGATAATCTTAATTAAAAGAAAAGTACTTTTTCATAGCCATTGTATGCCAGGTCATTTGTAATCTTTCCCCCTCACTCGTAACACAGTAAGATACTGCATTCTAGGAATTAGTTATACATGACATGGTATGGCAGAATACATTTTATAGCAGTACTGGATGAAAATTTGTCCCCAGTTATATCTACACCAATCCAGTCATGGGTAAACAAGAGTACAATGTCATTTGGTGTATTTGTCATTGTGGTCAATGTCATTATTAACTGAATCTAGAGCATTAAATTTAATTTGGCTTCTATCCTAAAGGGCTTTCTGAGAGTTTTTCCTTTCCTTTTTCCTTTGGGTAGTTCTGCTGTTGCTACTCACAAAGTATTCCTACTTTACTTTTTGCTGTCTTTCCTTAAGGTCAGGTTAATTTGCTTTGTGTGGAATTAGACATGTATACATCTCTGAGGTGGCTCTGAAATCTACTATATGCATTTCTATTATGTCCAGCAGAGGTGTGAATCCACAGAATTGTTCAACAAGCATGTGCTGTAGTATCTAGAAAGGCATGTTAATTAAAAACCCATTTTATAAACATATTATAGGTACAGGTATGCAAGACAAGAATATAGCTTCCCGATGAAAGAATATTTTATGTAATAGCAGAAACTTAAAAAATTTACTAAATAAAGGGGAGAGATGGTGGAGAAAGAGGTGATTTAGAATCATATAATCATAGAAACATTTTGGTCGAAAAAGGCCCTTAAGATCATCATGTCCAAACGTTAACTGAACCCTATCAAGTCCTAAGCACCACAACTACACACCTTTAAATACCTCCAGGGTTGGTGATTCACTTCCCTGAGAAGCCTGTTCCAACACTTGACAACTCTAGATATTTTTCCTAATATCCAATCTAAACCACCCCTGGTGCAAACTGAGTATATTTTCTCTCATCCCATCACTTATTACTTATGAGAAGAGAGAGACACTCACCTCACTACAACCTCCTTTCAGGTAGTCATAGAGAGAGATAAGGTCTCCCTTCAGCCTCTTTTTCTCCAGCTAATTTACAGACTGTCGTAAATCAGGAGAATTTTGTCCAGAAAAACATTTAGCAACACACAGAATTCAAAATACTTATCATTGTACATACAACAAAAATTATATTTGTCTACTCTGTCTTCTTCAAAAGGAATTGGTTTTTTAATCTAGAACTAAAAAGAGTGGAGATCTCACCTTTTGAACTTATTCCACATGAGCCTCTTCAAAAGCCATCACTCAACAAGCCATCACTTAACAAGCCTTGGGAGCCTTATCTACAGCAATAAGAGCAGTACAGAACTCTCTGAGAACTCCAGGAAGACAGAGGAGTTCCTAAGGGAAAGTCTGTCAGCATCTTTTGACAAGCGAGGGAAACCAAACAGTGCTAGGTCATATTTACCCCAGTGCTGTATGAACATTTTGTAGTTTGGGACATTTTGGTCAAAAAACATCCGTCATCAAACATTTCAGTGATGTTCCTTCTCAGAATGTGGTGACCCGTATCATTACAACATCCATAGCACTGAGGTGAAGAAAAACAAAGCAAAGCAATGTCTCCATTCAGGAATGAAGTGGTAGGAATTTAGTGATATAGACTCGGTTCTGGTCCCATATATCATGATTCCTCTCTCAGGTCTACTTCATAAACTTCTTTCAGATAAATATAGGAATGGAAGCACCGTGACTTGCAGTGCAGCTGTTTCAAGAAATAGTGTTGGAAAATATGAGTTGGTTATCTGAGCAAGAGTGAATGCAGCATGAAGGCACTTATGACAATGAAAACTTGAGAGAAAGCAACAAAAACAAGGAGTCTAGACCAGGCCCTACATCAACAGCATCTACACAGAACATCAGATCTCTTCATAAGCCCGCAGATACTTCCTTTTTTTGGGGAGGAAACCAAACTTCTTGTGGTGTTTTCATAGAGAGAATAGAGCACATCCAGTAGATGAACAATGTCTTCATGACCTGGATACTCAACTGAGATCTTACCAGCAGGAAAGATCAACAACTGAGTACCTTTCCTTACCCATACAATTTCTAAGGTTGGTACCTTTTACTACTATCAATTTCTACTAACATTTTAAAAAAATTACTTATATTTTACTTATATAAGTATACTATATAAGCCCTTTTTCCCCATATAAGCTTATTTTTTTGAATTGATAACGAAATAGTTTCCCTCAAAACCAAACAAAAAAACAAAACAAACAAACAAACAAAAACTCACAACCAAAACAAAACATCAAACCCCAGCCCCTCAAAAAATGTTTCTATATCTTTTCCTGGTGAGGACTGGGCATGCAACACTGGATTATTATATTACTTATTGGCTCAAACCAACTGAAGTGTGTGTGTGTGGGGAAGGGACAGGTCAAATTTGAGGAAGGTGGTGCCCTGCTCCATACCTCAGCCTCTTGGAGCCTCCTTGGGCAGCCCCAGGGCAGCTGTCAGTCACTGGACACTGGGACCACTGCCCACACCACATTCCCTGGGACCCCAAGACGGCTGGCACACCAAAAGTGCCACCGGGAGGACAGAGAGGGGCCAGAGCAGATAAAACCAAAGACGTGGTCTCCATGTTGCCATGGCCCTGCTATTTCCTGGGTTACTAGTAGATGGATCTAGAGTGGTAGCTATAATTCTCTCTTTTTCTCTCTCTTTCTTTACTTCTTCTTCTTCCCCTAATCTCCTTTCTTGATATTTGGGTAACTTAAAACTGGATAGTTTGTATTTTGCTAAGCTGTACAGGTTAGCATGTGCTAAGTCAGTGCTTTGTGGAATGCTTTATTTTGGTTGAATGTTGCCCCTTAAACTTTTGCCAAGTTCCCTTATTTTCTAAAGTTTGTCAGTAAAAGTGTGTTATTTCACCATCTGAGAAATGTGTGCAACGTCTTCTCTCGTTCACCCTCTCGAGGTATAAAAGAACTGAAGGCCCTTTCAATGAATCCCGCAGGTGGATTTTTGGAGCCCTGTATATTTTTATAGTAAAACCCCTTCTATGAGATTGTAGAAAAGAGCCTGGGGTCTTACACTGGGGCTCCTATTACTGAAGTTTTTCTGTTATAGACTCCCAGAAATGGTTTCTTTAGAATTGAACAACATCTGGTAGAACTGTCACAGAGACAAGAGTTACAGAATCATAGAGTATTCTGAGTTGGAAATGACCCACGAGGATCATAAAAAAGTTTAACTCTTTTTTCTCATTAATTTGTGCAGCATTACCTCAGAGCTTTGGATCTTGTTAAGAATTTCTTTCTAGTCCAGAGGACCCCTTGATATTTCATATTGTCTATTTGTGCAAGAATTTATAAAGAATGATGCCACTGCTCTTCAGTAGTACATTATTTTACACACAAGATGATCTTCCAGGTTGAAGGGCTAAGGGCAGATTTCATGGTCATTTTAAACTTAAATTACACAGCAAGCTGTTACAGAGAGTCAGTCTACAATAATTAGATGAGGAAGCTTGAGGTTGCCACAGAGATCTGTGTCCTGTTCCACATATACTTGCTGCTATCGTAAAGGTGGATTTAAGATTTTGGCACTTCCAGCACCTTGCTCTTGTTTTTCACTGCTGTTTACCATTCTTTTAGTAATGTCAATACCACTTTTTATGCTACTGAAGTATAATTGGAATTGTTTCAGTAACCCTTGTTAAGAAAAAGAGAGAGATTAGCAGAGATATAAAATAACTAATTTAGAGGAGGTGGATCTTATAAACTAAGTCAAATTTCCGAAGTAATATTATGTTGGGTGAAACCCTAAGATGTTCAAGTAGCAATGAAGATTCCAGGGTCACATTTTCACCTGAACTCTTCAAATTTTCCTGTGATAAATATTTAGGAATGAAGGTACAAAAAGAAAAAAATACTTTATTGCAGATTGCATATTACGCTATTGTTATGGATTAAATTGGTCTGCCCTTTCTTAAATGTGCTTTCCCCAAAGTGGCACCACCTTGACTGAAGGTCTCAGCCATGCCTGGTGGTAGGTCTCTTGGTCTTGGCTGGAATTGTCTGTGTCTGGCACCAGGCAGCCCCAGCCTATCTTCACAGAGGCCACCCCTGCAACCACTGACATTTTGTCATCAACAGATTATACAGTTATCCATAAGCTGGGGCAGGGGGTGTGTGTGAAACAAACAAAAAAGGAAAAAAGAAAAGACTAATACATGAAAATTGATTGGGAGGGATTTTCTTTATTATTGCAAATTGATGCTTAGCAGTAAACTGACAAAAACACTTAAAACAGTGAGCAGAGAGTAAAGATATGACAGATCCACAGGTCTGGAGTTATTTCCTGTATTTTTTTCACTCCATCTTGTCAGTAATGGTATTCCTTTTGCCTTTTATTCAGTACTAATACACCATTGATTCCTCACAAAAAGGATTCCTTTCCTCATTACAAGCTTTAGTGTGGCACAGTTGTACTCCCTGTCCTATGTAATTCTGGCTTGTGTTAGCTGGTGAATATGGCTCCCAGAGAGCCACTGCGTGGTCTGTACTCTAATAGTCATCAGAAACTCATCAGCAATATTAACAAATTCAGCTTTTGCAAGTAAATTCTGCCTCTTGATTGCAGTACTCACTGTTATTTTAATGCAGCCGCAAGGCCAGAGGAATAAGGATTATGACAGTTCCTCTGGACTTTGTAAGAAAAGTTGCTTGTTAATTATTTACAGTAGTATAGAATTAACCTCTTCCCATTATTAAGCTCCAGACATTGTAACTCTTTGAATCACCCGGAGTAAGTTGAAGACTTTATCTAAGGGACAAGACCTATAGAGGCTGGGTTGGATGGGGCTTTGGGCAGCCTGGTCTAGGGGTAATGTCCTTGCCCATGGCAGGGAGGTTGGAACTACGTGATTTTTAAGGTCCCTTCCAACCCAAACTGTTCTATAATTATATGACTCAATGACAGCAAGAAAGTGGCTGCCACCTATAATTTTGATTTTTCTAATTTTCTAGACTTTAAAATGCCAGCCTTAGCTTTTCAAAAACATCTTCCTCCTACTTTTAATGTGTATTGCATTTCCAATTCCTTTTACCATAAAAATATATTTTGCATTACACGGCTCTTATTTTCACCTTTATGGATCAATTAGGTTATGTCTCTTCTCTGTTCCCAGACAAGTGCCAGTGAAGCAATTTCCAAGTAAACACAGTATTTAAGAGTGCTTGCCATTTTCCCCAAGTATAAAATGCTAAAAAAATAGATAGAGAGGATCTTAAGAGAGATGAAATTGGGTTAAATTTGATCTGTCTACAATGAAGTATTTTGAAAATAGTGAGGGGAGAAAACTGATGTTAGAAATTTACTATTGATTGTCCTAGCGATGAATTAAGCAAAAACCATAAAAATAAGACAACTTCCTGTAGTGTAAAGCAAAGCAATCAGGAAAATCCCAGAGTTGACACAAAGATGATAACTGATTCTAATCTACTCCAGTATTCTCTAGGACCAGAAAAAAAGAGCCTTCAACTTAGCCAGTATTTACACTTGAACTTTAAGAGCTGGTCAATTTAATACACTAAGACTATTTATTAAAGATATATGGAATTTTTCAGTGAAATTTCAGAAAGCTCTGTATTGTACAAACTGTAGTTCCATTCCAATGATTATTTAATTATCCATACAGAAAGGAGCAAGCTGGTATAAATGAACAGAGCATACTCACCCCAAAGTAGCTAATAAAAATCCGGCTATGATGTTCACTGGACTATGGAAAAAATGCAGAAAAAAATGGCTCTTAACTTTTATTTTTCACATTGCAGATAAATGACCAGATTCTTTGATTATTGGACATTTCAAGGTGAATTTCTATTTCACTGTAAAATCCAATCTGTACTGGAAGAGTTTCATAAATTGACATTTCCTAATGAAAGCCTTTTTCAGTGTGAAAGTCCTAGTGTATTTTAGTTCACAACATTAAGCAAGAGCATGTGACTTACAGTATCAAGGACTGTTCATAAAGAATACATCAGTTTTTTGTGGGATACTTCAGGATTTACAGCACTAGCTTGGATTTCAGATTCCTACTCCATATATTATCAGCAATGAGATTCTCAGAAAAGCTCATAAGAAGTATTTACGTGCCTGACTCCTAAATCCAACCGTTCTAGATCCATTTACAACAATTCAGAGCTTCTCAGGGCAACTTCAAGAGCAAAATAACCTCATGTTTTTACCTGTCAGTGCCAGAGTGCCTTCCAGCCTAGTTTGAGTTAATTCTCTGTGCAAAGTCACACTTAGCTGACACCCCGAGAGCATTCTCCCTATAACCCAATCCTTCTGTATTTAATGTAGATTGATAATATTTGCTGGACTTTCAGAAATTATGAAGTAATAAATGTTTTCAGCTCGTTCATCTCTTAATGGGTACCAGTGCTCTATGTCTCCCGTATTCAGCAGATGGGTTTATCTCCAACACAGAAAAGAGAAGAACAAGTGTAAAGGGCTTGTTTCAGAGTAGATTTGGAGGGTTAAGGGGGTAGAGACAGCTTAAAATCAATCACTCGAAGGGCAGAGTAGAAGGCCGGGTTTGACAAGAGTTCTAGCAGCTGTCGCAAGTCGGGGTTTTGGAAGGATTACAACAGGTGGATTGTCCTCAGTTTTGGGGGTATTTTAAGACTGCTCAGGGGAAAGCATGGCCTGGAACGAATATGCCTAATGCTAAGCCAGAGAAATCCTCTCTTCACGCCACTGCACCAGAGTGTCCTTAGGGGCTGCATTAAGAACTGACTGTGCCTGGGTAATTTATAGATGTAGTTTGGTGTGACCTTAATACCAACAGAGAACTAGAATATGCAATCTAATTTAATTTTGAATCTTGTACAGACTTCACTGTAGACAAAGAAGTGTAGTATTTAGCTGCCAAATGAAGCCTAAACCTGTGGAAAATCAAGTCAGTGAATTTCTTAATGACATTTTCCACTTCCCCAGTGACCTTTATCTGATGGTCTAAAAGCACTTTACAAAAACATAACATTTCTTACAACCAAAATTAGTTGGAAGATTAGGTTATTTTGTTTCTTTCCCTGTGGAAAACATTGACTTCTCCCTGAAAAATGAAAAACTAAAAAAACTCCTGAATAAAAACTTTTGTCTTGAAACAAAAACTCTAGGTTCAAAGATGTTGTAGATTTTTTGTGAAGTCATATCTGCAAGCCCTCATTCACTTGTTCTCTTGGTATTAAAATTGTATCTTCTGCTGGGCTCCAAGTTCTCCACTTCCGCAGAATAGAGCTCTAGGAGGCTCTTGGACACATCTGACTATGCTGCATAAAAAGAGAAGTGATAAATAGTGTGTGGTATGATTATTTCATAGTCAGAACCACTTTTCACTTTCTCATAAGCACAACTTCCAGATAAGTTATCAGAAAAATTCCTCATAGTTTTACAATTCGATACCAATAGTGGTGGTCAACAGGATTATAGTGACTCACTCTAAATACCTACAGAGAATCCTTGAGAAAAGTGAGACAGTTTCATAAAATGTGCTATGTATGTTTTTTGGCTGATGATTGTAGCACTTCATCCTGTGTCTATAAAAGAATGAGGTGCACTGACTGCCACCAACTATCATTTTATGTGACAGAGGTCTGCCAGTCCAATCTCTCACTTTTACCACTACGCCACATACTTATAGTCTAGCTTATGTCTAGCCCACGGTATTTTTTTCCAAGATCATTGCAACTTAGCAGTGAAGATAAACATTGCCTCCTGTATACTTACCAGATCCTGTTGTTTCTACTATGCATATTTTAAGATTGCTGGTGTGCTTTGTGTAATCATATTAAAAAAAAAAAAAAAAAAAAAACACAGGAAAAATAACACTATGGGGGTGGAAAACACTGATGAATAAATTACAGACTACAAAAGAGTGGGACTGTTTCAGTTGGAAGGGAACTACAACAGTCATCAAGTCCAACTTACTGACCAGTTCAGGGCTGATCAAAAGTTAAAGCATGTTATTAAGGTCATTATCCAAACGCCTCTTAAATACTGACTGTCTTGGAGCACTGGCCACCTCTCTAGGGAGTTTGTTCCAGTGTTTAACCACCTTTTTGGTAAAGAAATGCTTGCCAATGTCCAGTCTAAACCTCTTCTGATGTAGCTTTGACCCATTTCCATGTGTTCTATCACTGGATCCCAAGGAGAAATGATCGGCACCTCCGTATCCACTTTCCCTCCTCAAGAAACTGTAGAGAGCAATGAGGTCTCTCCTCAGCCTCCTTTCCTCCAAACTAGACAAGCCCAAAATCTTCAGCCCCACTTCACAGGACATTCTTTCCAGTCCTTTCACCAGTTGTGTTACCCTGCTCTGAGTGCATTCATTCACATCCTTCTTAAATTGCGCAGCCCAGAACTGCATACAGTACTCAAACTGTGGGCTCTGACATTGCCAGAATTATCTAGCTTCTGAAAGGAAAATTTGAAGGACTCAGCACAAAAGTTATTCAAAGACCACAAAGAGGCTCATGCAAGGTATTGAAAAAGTGAACATAACTGAAGAAATGAAATAACACAGTAGAAAACACAGAGATCTACTAGGAAAAGCAAAGACATGAAATGAAAGGAAAATTACAGAAGAATTTAAGATAAATAACATAAGTTTTCTTTTTTTCAAGAACATATTGAACAAGAGGTCATTGGAAGAATTCTAAGAGCCAGCCTGGGTAATTCAGTGACTGAAGAGATAGACATGACTAAAGCACAATCAAATTAATTCTTTGCCTCTGTTCACACAGAAGGTTTGGGGGTGGATGTCAGAAACTACATAAATTTCCCAGGAGAGCAAGAAAAAATATCGAAGGAGGTAAGATTCAGCCAGAACAGGTGATCAAGGAATTAGAACATCTGAAGCATAACAGATCTCTAAGACCTGGAAATATACCCTAGACATTTTTAAAGAGAGTTGAAAAATAATGGGAGAAACATTTCCAGACAGAGCTGAAACCTTTTTGAAAAGAAGGACAGCATGACTAGACTATATGAACAAATACAATTTGTTCTAAATAAGGACAAAACCTGCTTCATTCTGCTCCAGTGAGTGTGGAAAGTGCAATCACAGCTAAATCAGCATGGTATTCCCACAGCAAAAACTCTGTGAAACCACTGTGGAAAGGAAGTTACTCCGAATACAAAAAACATTTTCTTTTTCTTTTTAGGGTTTTTTGTTTCTTTGTTGTTAGGAGGAGTTAAACATGCCAAGTCAGTAAGATTTACTGTGCATAGGATTCATCTGAGCAAGGGTAGATTTCTTTACCTGTGTTGGTTTCTTACTTCTCAGTAAATCTTTTGTTCAAATATGAAGGCAGAGAGTGTTAATCAGGCTGTGCTTTAGCTGTATCTGTCTCTTCAATCAGTAAATTGCACCTTAGCTTGCTTCTGTGTCTGAAATATTCTACCTTATAGTCAGAAGAAAAAAAAGTAGGCATTTTTAGGGATTGAGTCCAGTCAGCCTGTAGCAGACAGCTAAAATGGACCAGTTAAAGCACACCTGAAGTGCATGTCTAGTTCTCTCATTTGTCACTGAACAAATATGCAGATAGTAGCTCACATGTACATATTCACATTGTAGATGTCTGAAAGTGGGTAAAGTAATTCCTACTGCAGAATTGTTGAAGCTATGAAGTGTTTCAAGGGCAAAAGTTAATTCAGCCAAAAGCGATTCCCTTATTCTTAGATCTTGTTGATGTGGTTCCTCACCCAGTTCTATCTAGACTGTGAAAAATCAAAAATTTCATACTTAAAGTGATACTAGTATGTAAGAAAATATTTTTCTAGGGAAGTAACTTCTCATCATAGATCAGAACTGTTAGAAGGGGAACAAGTGACTATGTTTATTCCAGCCATCTTGTGCCTATCTGGTAGTATGTCTGGGTGCTGACCATTATCATCTATGGTACTCCATTTTAGAACATTCTCTGGCATGAATTTGGTCTTCTCCATCTAGCACTTTTCCTGAACAATTCACAATTGATTTACTTTTAATGTTTAGGAATACCCCTGAATTCATTTAATGAGTACCGATAGTCAGAAAAACAGACTGCAGGCTACCTTATGAAAAATTACACTTAAGCAAACAATGACAGTATAATTTCTTTTGGATAGAGACATTGGTGAAGACTATGTTTGGTTCTTATTTTATTTGAACCAGCTCAAGCTGTGTTTTTGGAATGCAACAATGAGAACATACCCCTTTACTTATGGAGCACAAGCTGGCGTCTGCTGTGCTTGCAGACTCTGAATGGGTAACTGTTATTGGGTCACTCCAAAGGGCATATTCAATGACAAGAAGAAAGGCAAAATCCAAATGATAGTGGACAAAGTTGGGAGAGTGGAGAAAAAGCAGTGGGAGTTGACAGACAGTGTCTCTTTTTTTGCCCCCTCCTTTAGTTTTCTTTCTTGCATTTTCTGAGTTGTGTATTCACCTTGATGGCTCTTCAGCCACTTTATAAAAAGGCTCTCAATTTTTCATCTTCTTTATGGAAGTGAGTGGAAAAGGATTTCCATGCTTCATAGCTCACACTGCATCACTCCTGTGAGTGCCCCAAACGAAGATCAATGCACCACAGAATCTGCATAATGATGTCCTCTTTGACAGTAGATTAGGGAGACAAGGCAAGCTTCCCTTGTCTCAGAGGAGCAGCCTGAGTGCAGCACACCAGAAATATGGAAACAACTGCAGGTTGTGTATGTATTTTTTATGCACACACAAAAAAATATGCAAATTAGATTTTACCTGATGTGCCACCAAAAGAAAAAGAAAAAACTTCAGAGACAAACAAACAAGCAAAAAAATCACAATTGTCTTTTTCATAAATCATATACCCCCATTCTCCATTATTTCAAAAGTTTAAGAAAACAAAACTGTAGTTTTTACTTTTGTGAAAGCTGCTCTCTTCCTTCTCCATATTTTAACATTTTTCTCTGTCAGATTCACAATTCGAAGGGAAAGGAAACAGATATATGAAGAAAACTATTGTTTTTCTTCAATAACTTTTTTTAAAAATACAGATAAAGGAAAGATTTCACTATACTGTCACAATAAAATGCTACAAAAAGCTTAGAAGCAGAATATTCATGTTGATAAGAAGGGTACTAGAGCCAAGAATTGTATGTCCATAGAATCCTGAAAGTACCATTTCCCTGTAGTTGCTAGGATTTACCTGGTGGGAAAAAATAGATTTTTTGAATTACCTTCAAATAGAAGGTGAAAAGTTAATACTTAGCCTAAGTATAGTCAGCCTTGTGAGGCAGAAAAATGATGCAATAAACAAGAGTTTAAAGTACTCATATTCCTTCAAGATCGTTGTTAAAGTACTTGCAGTACCAATCATCCATCATCTCTTTCAAGTATATCTGAGTTTCATGCAGCATAGGGTACACAACTGTGTCATGAAACCCAAACAGCTCCTGGCTTCTCTACATGAACACTGGGGAAACGAAGGGATTTTTCATAAAGAGAAATTTTTCCATTTGCTAAAATTTGGCATCTTACCCATCTTCTCTGACAGACTGGATGTCACTTCCTGCTGAGTTAGGAACCAGTCATCATTCTTTCCATGTGTAGGCAAGTTTTAGGGATTCTACTATTACCAAGAGTTTAAATAAAATATAATTGAAAACCGAAGTCCTCATCCTTTTCGCTCCATCTCTCTTTATGAAGCAATATTATTCTGAGAGAAATCAGATCTTCACTTAAGTCAATAAGAAAAGTCCTTGTTGACATCACAGGGGTGTGGTTTTGCCCTTTGACAACATGAAATTGTGCGAAAAACACTTGACATTTTTACCATTCATCTCTCATTATATGAAAATAGGTACTAATAAATATTTCTTAACATTGGCTTAGAGAATGACTTCATGTCACCTATTGCAGGCTTTTGTTGTTCACACTAGAGTGTTGATCTTTTCCCAGCTGTTGCAGCTATTCACAATTTTGAGTACTGGAAATCAAAGAGGAAATGTTTCTGGTAAATGTAATAAATAAAGGTAATGGTGCAAAGCTGCGAAGGTGTGCTAACATTAGTCTTGAGGAATGCGCACCAGCAAAAAAACACTTGAAAAATCAATAGAAAGGTCTGACCTGTCTTCAGACATCTAAGTGAGCAACACTTTTGAGGGAAAGAACATAATTTGGAAAAGTCACTGTGATGGTCCTGTGGCTCTTTCAAGTAGGGATATGAAATAATATACCTTATTTTGATCAGATATTTCAAAATCCAAAGGCCTTTTCCTGAGTTCTGCTGCTTGCGGAGTCATGTTTAAGCACTTACGGCAAATGCCTGATGGATTTTGCAGTCAGAGTCTGCCATCAGTTCATATATTTTTAGCAAAGTACACTGGTGATAGCAAGCTGTGCATAAACTATTACAAATTAATTTGTTACTCTCTGCTAGTTACTCTGCTGTCTATTGCCTCACAATATTAATTTTGGGGTTTTGTTCTGGCTTTAACTGTAACAATAATGTGAGAAGTTTAGACAGCAATTTAGCCTAATATAATAACAAATTTTATTTGGTTTTTTTATGTATAATTTTTCTTCTAATTGATTTTCTATTGTCCCCCAGATTTACACATTTGTTAAAGCATTAAAACATGAATGCTTATGATACTGGGACTGATGCTACACCACTGAGCAATCAGGTGAAGTGAAACAACTCACAGTGAGTATTGGCTTGAGTGCAAAAATGTTATGCAGTGTTAAGCAAGTTCAGAACCTCTTAATTATGCATCTTTAGCTGTTTATGGGAGAAAAAAAAAATTTTAAAAGTGGTTTAGACATCTAATTTCCTAAGAAATCAAATGGAATAAAAAGATGGTTAGTCTTGAAATACCTTTAAGTCTTTGTGCAGAAGCTTTTAAGAAAAATCAGTGAACAAGATGACAATAAAAGGCCAGTAAAAATATTTTCATTATGCCTTATCTCTCAGTTAATTTATCTTTGCTTTTTCCATCTCCTGTTTTTCTTCCCTTTCCTCTCATAATTGGTCTTAAAATCTTAAACATCTTATCTCAAACTTGAAGTATTTATTTGGGATCCCACCAAATAGATTCCTGTAGTATTTGAGGGTACACAATCTTTAAATTATTTTCTTTCACAGCATTCTGTTAAGGCAGAAAGACATATTTACATTTCACATATGGAAAACTAAAGCATTGAGAATCTAATGAATAGATCAAGAATATATTTCAGGCATCTAAATTCAAATATACATGTAATTTTGAAATCATAATCCCCAAATTGTTATCCTTAAGACCCCCATCGGGCATATCTTAGAAATTCCCATATTTCGGTGAATCTTTATTTTGTGACCTTAAAAAAATCTTCATAGGTAATACATGTACTTTAAACATTTAAACTCAACATTTTTGAGCTAAACGCCACCTAGACATTAAATAAAGCTATTTAGAGACACCAGCCATTCTTTTTCTTTAATTCCACGGGGAATTTGATCTTACAGGCACTCTCAGAGAAAGACAAATGTGCATATTAAAATTCTAGTATAGAGGACAGAACTTGAAAACAAACATAGCTGAAAGACCAAAAGATTAATTTTAACACTGGGAATTTGAATGTTTTAAATTTTTGATGCCTAATTCATGAAGAGGTATCCAAACCGTACCAAAGTGACTGCAGTCAGATAGAGTGCAATCTTTCTAGTCTCTTCTTCGTCTAGTATGGTGCCACATGAAAATAGACAACAGATAAGCTATCCCACCTTTTAAAAGGACCTGATCGCTTGACATGGCTCTGACGAGGTGGTCTGTCTCTACTGGGGGTGCTCAGCCCAGGTTGCTCTCCTGCACACAGGACCTGCAGCTGCCTTTCAAAAAGGGTCCTGAATCTTGAACCCCAGTGACACACACATCTCTCAGATGAAAAAAGAGGTAGGATTTCAGTCATTCCCTTCTTTCAGTGTCTCCCAGGGTGCACCTTGTTGACACTGCTCCCTGGCATATTAGGTGTTATGCCTTTCATTCCTATAAATGTAACCATTTAAACACTCCAGCAGCTATATGGGTGAAAATGAATTCATGCTGTACTTAGCATATGAAGCTCTGTACATGAGGAACAAAGACATAGTCAGGTTTTTTATGAGGTTTGTTAGTTTGTAGGTTTTTTTCGGAGCTGGCTCTTAGATCTTGTTTTCTGACATTATTAGTTCATCTAGTTAGTGAATACATGAAAACAGATTAGGAAGTGTTCAGTTAGGCTCATGAGGTTAAAGCATTTATATTTGCCAGGCTTTTTGTCAGTTAGGACAAAGTGCATCTCAATATGTTTCTGATTAAATTTTTTAACTGTAGTTTTAATTAGTTCACCATAACTTTCATTACTTTAAAGTAGGAGTAAGGAGTAAGGCAGGAGTAAGGGTAGGTGGAGGGGGCAACATAGTAGTGGAAGGTTGATGATATAAATGGAATTTCAGAGGGCTTTTTCCTCATTGAGGTAGCATCGCTGTATTATTTTCCCACTTTTTTTTTTCTGTCTCTAAGATGATCCTAAAATCTCATATGCTATAATATAGAAATTCTCACTTTGGCAATTATCCCTTCAGAATATGAACATGCTGTTCTGAAAAGTTCATCTTTTTTTTCCCTGGTACTATTAATTTACAATTACATAGGCAATAATAATGTTTCCTTAATTTTTTCTTCCATGCTTTACATATTTCAGCAGTCATTCTGAGTTAATAAGGCTGCACACTTACACCTCATAAAATCTGAATCAGTCCTGGAGTATGTGCCTTTTGCTTTGCTGAATTTTTTCCTGCTGGTTTGCACAAAAAAACAGTTTGAGGCCTAGCTGCAGATAAAAGAAATAATTCTTTAGCCACTACATCTCAACCAGTCCATAATAACTGTTTGGGGTGAGAAAAGTTCAAGCCAAAAGCTGTTGATTTCCCTAGAGCCAATCAAAATGATAGATGCAGCGGTAGAAGATCACAGCTGACTGGGTTTAGTCCTCTCATCACTAGCTGCAGATGGCATGTAATTTAGGGATGCCCATTTGGTAAAATTTACCAGTTTCTCTTGAGATCACACATACGGGTTTGCATTTAAAAAACAATTGTATCAGGAATAGCATTTCAAACAACAGATGTAAGTATTGACAGAGAAAGAATGCCCAAAAATAAGACTACATCCACACCAGAGAATGGAAAGAACTTGTGTTATGCTTTACAGAACTCAATTTGACATTTTAACTTTAAAAAAGGGACAGAAAATGACCATGAAAATCAATGAATGCAACACTTGCCAAACTTCCTAAATTAGTTATGAGCTGCTGTCTTTACAGTTTATGGCCTTCAAGCATTTGACATAATTTTTTTTCCCCACCTTCATATTTCAAAACCACACTCTCAAATCCTCACATAACAAAAAATTGGCTTCGAAAGAATTAGGAGTTGGGCCGATCTCTTTGCTTGCTTTGAGTTCTAGATTTAGCTAAAAGGAATCAGACAACCAGATTGTTTGCTATAATCTTTCCTTAATTCAGAGGAGATAGTTTTTGCGTGTTTAGATTTCAACCGAATGACTGGTGCAGAATTTCAGACAGTTGCATGACTAAAATAAAATAAAATACATTAATAATTAATTTTTGTTCTGTTTTGTTTTGTTTTTCATTCCTTCTCCTTTTAAATACCTTTTGCCAGATCTGAAGATGGCGAGTGCTGGAGGAGAGAACACAATCTTCAGGGCCTGAGGCTGGCTGGGTTGCTTAAGTGACTCTCACACTGAAATAAAGCCAAGTGTTTAAGGCTATGCATAAGTCAGGGATGAGAAAGACAAATAGTGATAGTGACACATATTAGAGTAATTCAAAACTGTTAATAAATAAATAAATAAAGACTGCAGGTTTGAATTCACACATAAATAACATTTAATGAATTTTAGAACTTTGTAACATAGACACCCCCATAATAGTTAATCTATACTATTATCGGTTTTTAATAAACTGCTTGGGATCTTTTGCAAAATATCAAAAGAATTGATGTGCTGGTGAACTTCTGAGCCTTTGCTAATGAAGAATGATATAAACAGAGAAAACAAATTCATTGTCTTGAAGGCACCAAGCAGTCTGGGAGTATGTCATAGGTTACAACAAATGCGGCATACCACAGACAGGGAAGGAGGATTCCTAGGCTTTAGAATCTTGCTAAAAATGCCTGTTAAGACCTGCAAGAATTGTATTCAGTTATGTCTTGAAACACATAATTTCCATGTCAGAAAGGGTGGTAATTCAAACTCATATTGGAGGGAGACCTTGCAGAGTAATTGAAGAAGCTGAAGGGGAAGCAAGATGAAGAACAGTGAAAGCCTCTGTCAGTATCCCTCACTACAATGAGGTCAACGTGAAAGCTATAAAAAACCTATAGTTTGTTTATCTATACCCAGGATGTTTTGGGCGCACTGCTGTTTGTGAAGGGAGTAGCTTGAACTTTCATTTGCTAAAAGAACTAGGATTCCTTTCATTATCTACTACAGATGTACCCATGACTTCACCTTGGGTTTTATCCTACACTCTCAACTGACCATATACGAACAGGAACCTCAGTGCTTAAAGTGGGATGCCAAGAAAGTTTAAATACTAAAAATGCAATCACAGTTCAGCTTCTATCTGATTTCAGAGTTAACACAACATCCATAGATTCTCCACTGTTAGATGATAAACTCTCCTATTTGTCTAGGGACAGGTTCAACCTGCCTATATTGACATGAATATTAGGCACCTAATCACCTGAAGTATCCTCTTTATAAGCTGGGGATATATAGATACCCCAACTTTTAGATTCTCTATGTTAAAACAGGTCAGTTTTAATGTGGCTGGAAAATTCATCACACCTCATAGCTGGTATTCAGTTGTTAGACGTCTGTCCTGTTATGTTCCAAAAGTGGTTCAGTTCAGCAGATTTCTACAGAGAATATGTAGCACATCCCGTTAGGACTGGATTCATCTCAAAAGGCAGAGTCAGAGCTTCATCATTAGTTTATAACGGCTAGGTAGTAATATATGTCCTTTCCCTAAAAAGCAAGATGTGAGCTAAAATTCTTTCTGGACTTTCTAGCTTTCTATCGCAGTTCTGTTTTGATCCACTCCGAAGTCTTTAACTAATGGAATATAGTGTATCTGAAATATTGGTACAGACATTCTTACTGTTGATACTGATCAGGAAGAAATTGAAGATTCATTGTCACCGACAGCATTTATTATATGTCACTTACACTTACACCACCTCTTTTCATATAATTTTTTTCCAGTGTGAGTCACCAGTAATATGAGGCTGCTTAGCATCTTTTCATTGATTAGATCAATATCAGCATCTAGACTACTGTAGCTGTCTCTATTAAACCAGGTGAAAGATGTTTTAAAGAGAAAAAAAGAACAACCTGGAAAATTATAGATAATAGGTGTAGCACAAATTATTTTTAATATTAAAGATGGACTAAGGAAGATAAAACTGACAGAACTGCTTAAGAAATAGAAAATGTGAGGATTAAAAAAATGCCAGCACATTAACAGAGAGGTACTCCAAGGTTTTACATTAGACTCCATGCTTTTTAATACATTTTATCAATGATCGGAAAGAGAAGGTCGTGCAGTGAGGTAGAAAGATGACACGAAGTTGTCAATCAAGACCAGAAGGTACTGAGAAAAACATTAACAAAGGAAAACCACTTGTTATCAAGTTTTACGCTTTCTGGAGTCACAGAAGATAATTGCTTCAAAACTACCTAAATCAATAGTCAAGTTGTTCGAAGTTGATGCACTCCTAGTGGATAAGAAAATATCATGGAAAGGGCTGGGGAGACAGTGGCTACACTGGTGGAAATAGGAAGAATGTGCTGCAGTACGTTCTCTATGGTTTGACATCTATTTGTGCCCCCCTGGAACTCAGGAACTCTTGAGACCTGGGCACTGCTGTAAATAAGTCAATGAAATACTTGGATCAGTACTGGGAGGAATAATGTGATAATCATAAATATGGTAAAAGCTATGAAATATTTCCACAAATTAGTAGTGTGGTCTTAACTCAAGAGTGCTGTGCAAATTAGCACCCATCAAAAATATTATTTTGGAATAAAGCATGTAGAAGAAAGGCAGAAATAACTAGAAGTCAGAAAAAAAAAACTAAAAAAAAAAAAAAAAGTAAGTTTGTCAGAGGGAAGACAAGACCCAAAACTACCAGAGAATTATCTTGCATACTAAATTTATGTCATGGGTGCACTGATAGCTTTTAATGGCCTGGAGCAATCTCATCTGGCTGCTCCAATAGCACTTTGACCACAGGCCTTGGAGCCAAATTCCAGCTCAGACTTGGGCCTCCAGACACTGTCTGGGCTGCATGATAGGTGTTCCTTTCTCCAGCCCTGGCACCTGGATGGACCTTACCCTATACTGTGGGTAGCTTGTCTCATGGATGGACATGCATCTTGTCTCAGACCCTGCCTCCGTCGCTGTTTCTTGCTGCCCCTGATGGGGCCCTGTGGTCGTATTCTGGACCTGATGTATTGTTTGCCACATTGGGGGCCGATGCTATCAGTCTCCAGCTCTGCCCACTGTGCTCAGACCCTGTAGGACTGTTTCACACAATGAGAGCACTAGCTCTCTAGGGTCACCTCTGGCTGCCTGCTGTTGTGACTTGAGAAAGCAGCCTGCTGCTGCCATTCCTTGTTCAGCTGGAAAGTACATTTTTAGATGCCTATCTTTAAAACTGAAAAATTAACCTAAGCCCTTGTGGTTTTTTTTTTCTACAAAATACCCTTATTCACCTTAGTCCTGCTATGGAAAACATCTGGAACTGCCACTGTCTTGGCTGACTGGAGAATCTAGGTGCTGCTCACCTAAACCCACTTGTTCTGCTGGGCTTCATCTGTAAAATAACACCCTAGTAACACAGCCTGGCAGAGGTGAAGATTTGTTGGTTGGTTAGTGTTTGAGACTCTAGAGAAGAAAGAATCTCTGGTAAAAGGAATAACAGTGTTCTGAGTCTGAAAAGTGTGCATAAATGAAGCTTTTCATCACAGGTTTTGAATAATGAGAATAGTAAATGAGCATCTCCCCAGCTTTGTATTAAGTGAATGACGCAGTTGATTATGTCAATGTCACAGGATGAATTTCAGTTGCTGTAAATGATAGATACAGTTTGGGTGTTTAGTGATTCAGTTCTCCTGAAACGAGTGTTTTATAAACAAATAAATTGAGTGACCCTGAGCACATCCAGGGAAAGACTCTTTCCACTTATGTTTAGACATCTAAATATAAAACTGAATTAAAACAACCTCATTACTAACATTTTGTGCTTTGTATTGTTTGATTTTTTTCATGTTTTATGATTATCTTTCAGATATTTTTTTCTACAACATATATTTTTCTGTAACAATATTCTGTATCAGGACAAAGCATTACCTGTTAAAATGCTAAATTCTATTCTAAAAAGTGAAATGGATTTTTTCTTACTATTATTGTACAGTAAGAAAGAATCCCAGCCATTGCTAATATCCATCACATAACTCATTATACACTCTTTCCTTTTCTGGCTTCATCCGCCTGTCTCTTGATAAAATGTAACATTTTTGTAAATATGATCCTGAACGGTTGCTTTTTTCTGAATTACTTACATTTATAACAAAATATTAAGGTCCTGTGAGGAGTTACAGTGCAGAAAACAGTTCAGTCTTGTTTCCTTCTGACTTTTTCTTTTGCTTTCAGGCTAGTTTATATGTCTTATACTCTACAACTTGTTTATTTTGCAACCTCATTGCATCTTTCCCAGCTGTCTCTGTGGAAATCTTAATTGCAGATTTTAAGGTTAAGTTTCATCTTTTAAACACTGCATCTTTGAGTGCTCATTGATGTGCAGAGTGGACAATGAATCTATTTGGGTATCACTCTAGTCATCATTAGATTGGCAGGATTCAAACAGTCACCTTAGCTTTACTATGCTGACTAGCGTACATTCATTTTTTGACTGAAATTAGTTGGGAAAAACAGCAACAAGGCATTACCAACAACAAGGCTTATGTTTTAATTTACTAATTTTTTTTCTGAGTTGTGAATTAGTTTACCTTAAGCAAAAACTCAAATGTGATTTGGGCAAAAACCTGTCTCAAAAATGCAGTGTAAATAATACTGAATAAGTCAGAGTTCCTGTCCCAGTCCTCTAAAATTGCGCCAAACCCAACATCTCAAAATGAACCTGTTCACCAGGGGTATATCCTCAGATTCAGACTGTGGGATCACCAGTCTAGTAGGCTGAAACACATCCTTCATATTATTTCAGACACTTTCAAGTTAAAAAAAAAATAAATATACATATATTTTATATATATTGTATTTATACATATGCAAAAGTGAATCAATGTCTGTATCTTAACATGGAGCTTAGAGACAACAGTGAGACAAATGCTATGTTGTAAGGATATGGCAAATCATATGTAGAAGGGACTAACCCTTAACAGTTTGGACACAAGTCACTGTACTTGGTGCTGGAAGCCAACCAGGGATCACTCTCTTGAAGTGTGTAGGTGTGTAGCTACTGCTGACTTAAAATCAGCTGATAGAAATCACCCTAAGTAAGATTTAATGCATTATACTAAGTTAAAAAAGACAGAAACATTCATTGTGCTTGACTTAGGACAGAACAATGCTTGAGTTTTATATAGATTGAAGTATACATTATAAAAATAAATCTATATATATTTATTTAAATAAAGCCAGTATCTCACACAAACCATCACAAAAATTTAGGTAGTTTTCATTCAAGCAATTTACATGGACACTATGTGAGAGTACATGGTTTATTAGATTATTTTTCTTTAAAGAAATTCAAACGTTCAGAATAAATCCACCTCAAGTAGAAGATTATTAAATGCAGTACTGAATTCAGTCTATAACATGGCATTTGTGAAAATCCTTCAGATCTCCCAAGAGCATTAGAGTGTCCAGAGCAGAAAACAACAGTGGACTCATTAAGACCAGCATCCTAAAGACTGCAGTGAATGATAAGGGGAAGGTGACAGACAGGACAAGGATTAGTAACATTTTCTCTGGTCTTGGTTTACTGTTCCAGGCATCAACTGACTAGTATTTTCTGAACTGGAAGTTTCACTCAGACCACTGTTGTTAGTAACTACAGAACGAACTTAATTTTCTGGATATTTTTGGTGCTTTCTGAATATTTTTGACACTTTCTGAGATTTATCCACTTCCTATGAAAGTAAAATTCACTTTTCAATTAGACAGTGTGTGAAAAAAATACTTCTTTTTGATCTTTATAAAGCTACTGTCTCTTCATCTGCTGAGATGCTCCTTAGATCTTGAGTTATGAACAATTGGAAATAAAGTTTCCTATTCATTTATTCTATATTTTTAGCTATTTTCACATATTCTTTTTGTCTGTGTGTGTATGCATATGTGTATGTTTTATTATTTGTCTTTATTTCCTAAATCAGCTCTTCTGGATACCTATCAATTTACAATTGATGTAGATGACATTTTCCCGTCTGCCTTTTAGAGGGGCAACTATAAAACCGTAATTTCCAAATCTGAGGGAGATATTCTACAACAAGTGCCTCCAGGTGCTGAACTTTACTCTGATCTGAACTACTGCTCTCAAGACAGCTGCTTGCTATCTTGAGATAGCATAACATCACAATCCATAACATTCAGAGAAACTCAGAGGATGAGTTTCCCATCACTTTTTTGGCCCCATGGAGTTTGGGCACTGGTTCTATTTTCAGGTTGCCATACATACTCTCCAGGTTGTGGTTCTCTTTCAATGACTTTCTTCTGAGACTCAATAATGCAGCTTGCAGCTCCCACAGATTTTGCAGTTTCAGAGTTTTTCCCAGGGTCTTGTGGGTATCCTAAAATATAGTTTACCTCTTCAAGACCTATGGCTGTTTAAGAAAAAATAAATGTCCTACAGAGATGAAAATTTTAGAATAAAAGCAGTCATCTATATTTCGCTAAAAAAAATGATGGTCAGGTTTCTTATGAACCCATGTCCATTATCACTAATGAACAGACACTCATTACAGACATACTAATGAGCAATAATTTTAGCAGACAGATGAAAGACTTCCATGAGTTAGAGGTGGAGAATGCATTCCCTCACATCTGCAGAATAGAACCCCTTTAATAAGTTTTGTCACGGCTGGTCAAGGCAAGGAGAAACATATGCTGTCAGTATGCAGTCTACAACTTCCTTGTGACAGGAAGAAGAAGGGCAGATGCAGATCGTTTTTCTGTGGTGACCAGTGACAGGACCTGATGGAATGGCCTGAAGTTGTGGCAGGGGAGGTTTAGGTTGGATATTAGAAAAAGGTTCTTCACCCAGGGGGTGATTGGACACTGGAACAGGTTGCCCAAGGAAGTGGTCGCAGCACCAAGCCTGACAGAGTTCAAGTGTTTGGATGATACTCTTGGGCATGTGGTGTGACTCTTGGGGACGGTCCTGTGAAGGGCCAGGCATTAGACTTCAGTGATCTTTGTGAGTCCCTTCCAACTCAGCATATTCTGTGATTCTGTAAAATTGCTTAAGAATAACCTGACTGATAGCATGGTTACTGCAAGTGTCATTAGACATAAGACTATAGACAAGATGAAATAGAGAATAGTAACTTGAAAGAATGTAGTACAATCCATAACAAAAATGCCTTTCAAACACTAAGGCTGTTAGTTCTATAAATTGTGTGTCTTCTTGTTTCTACAAAGCATCTTGTCCTCATGATTCAAAAATGCTATGTTCTTGGAGTTCCAGCATAGGGTATCCCCTAATATATCACTTTTAGCATTTTGCCCCCATTCACACGCACAGACTAATTAGCAATGTTGTGGGATCCAAAGGACATCACACAGGTCCTAGAGGAGACCTGAGGCTGAGTGATTTGCGTCCCATGAGACAAGTCTACTCTGGAAAGACATAGCTAGCTATGAATACTATGAATGTGAGTCAATCTGTGTTTAGGGTGCAGAACTGGCCTCAATCCTATTAACAGTATGGGCATAGGCTGCATCATCTGGGTTTGGGAAATACACACAAGTGCATTTAGAAAGGAACAAGTTTTGTGCCATATTGTAAGATGGCAATAGCTTCAAATGGAATCCTCTAGTCACTGTGTGATGCTATGCCCTACCACATCATGAAAGATTATTACTTTTCAAGGTTAATTTTTAAGGCCTCAGAATGGAAAGAACAACAAGAACAAAATTCCTAAACATTCTATTTGGCATCTCTGTGTTTATATACAAAGAACACAGTACTGTAAAAAGCATAGCAACCACAAAAAAAAAAAAAAAATCCCTAAGGATTAGTTTAAATAATGAAGTATTTGTGTTGCATAAGCAAATATAGTAGGCAAATATTTATGAACAGAGTAAATGAGTCCATCTAGAATCTTTGTTTAAAACCAAACAAAGTGTCAAAAAGCGTTTCATGTAGCACTCTGATTGTATGGATCTCTTAACCTCCTGACATTCTGGATCAGAGCGTGACATTCCATTCTGACATGACCAGTGTCAAATATTTCACTAGAGTTCCAATAGTTCCCTAGAGTTATGGACCAAGCTGCTTATTAAATAGGTTTCCTCTTGCCTGTCATAATTTGGAAACAGCAGCATGTTCCAAGGTATGAGGATGTCTCAGGTTCATTAATGCTGAGGCTGGAAAACATTATTTTAAAGCACCTAGTGTGACCTTTTCTCTATTGCAGAAAATTTTTCTCTAATTTCTCTATCAAGTCAATAAATAGCATAGCCAAGTGACCAGGTTTTTGTATTTTTTATCCTGTCTAGTAGAAAGGAAACATTTTCTTTATCTACATAAATGAGTTAAATGGTTGGATTTGACTATAGTTTCATTATTTTTATTTTTTAAGGAACATTGATTAGTAGGGTTGAATAATTCTGTCATTATTATTTTAAATTATAATTTCAATGTTGCCTGCTTAATGTTCATTGAATGTTCCCGCTGAATGAATACTATGAACAAAAATTTTCAAAAGTGACTGATTGTTTTGCAAGCCTAGAAGAAAATCCATGTCATCTATATTTCTGTGCAGAAAATTTCCAGAAGCTAATCCATCTTCCCAAAATTATATTTAAAAGGCCATATTCCTGCAGTCTGTAATACCATCTGTCAGAATTTAAGATTCCTTCCTGAAAGAAGGTGAAAATGTCCTATATGGATCTAAGACTTGTGTCAGAAGTCTGAAAAGAAAGGCCAAAAGACACTCTGTTTCTGACAAAGACAATGTTGAAAAATTGCTCTTCATTTGCTGACAGGATACGTTCTGCAAGTGTTACACAGAATGAAAGTGCACCTTGTGTTGTTGGGTAATAAATTTATTTTGTTCACAGTCCATTTCTTTTTGTAGTAAAATGTTAAAAAAAAACTGTTCAGTTCATCCCATGTGGCATGTTGGGCTCCATATAGTTCCATGCAAAGGATGGATTTGCATCAGGACCAAATATTATACTGTACAAACTTCCGATATGCATATTTAGTCACATCCTAGATCTAGCACTAGCCTGGAAATTATTCAATACACAAGAAAGGGACTAAAGAAAGGAAGGAATGCACACTTTATTTCATAGCAGCTGCTTCCTTTTATGGTTAAAGAGAAAAATGCGAAAGGATGAAAGAAACTAAAGAAAAAATAGATAAAGCATCTGAAAATTTGTTAAAAAGTTGCTGAAGGTTTTTCATAGCTTTTGTCTACAGATGAGAGAAACTTGATGCTAGTGAATGAGGCAGAGGGCAGCTGTCAAATTCCTAAGCACTCAAACCTCATCTTTGGGTTCTAGATGGGAATGTAATTGCAAGACTAAAGGGGATCTTCTATATAATTAATAGAAATAACACATTTGCAAAATACATCACTTTCTCCTTCTCTATCTTTTTTTTTTTTTAAAAAAAAAAAGAAAGAGCTTATATCCTGGGGAAAAAAAAAAAAAAAAAAAAGTCTGACATTTCGGGCCATCTTTTTCACATAATGTTAGCACATCTTTTTGACAGTTTATTAAAGTTTCAAGAAGTAGTCATGCAGATTAGCCTAAATGTCTTATTTTTCCTTACCACCATATTCCTGTTAAAATGGATCAAATCATTGCATTCATTCATCATCATTTGGCTGTGAGGTTCCAGTATGCCAAAAATAGTAAACACTTGTGGAATCTGCAGTAATTGAGAGCAACAATAAATTACGGTTCAAGTGCTCATCAAGGTGAGAACAAGGCACTTCATGACTCTTCGTACATCCTTGTTAGGAATATTGCCAAGCTACAAGCATGCACAGGTTCATATAGAAGTTGCTTGTTCTAACCCTCCTATGAATGCATTTGTGCTGTACAAACCCAGGTGTTTTTTTTAGAAATACCTCACTGAGATTAAAAAAAAAAAAAAAAAAGGAAATACTTGTATGGAGATTTGTGTTAAAACCTCTAATATAAACTGCTTCTATTCCAATTTGATAATTTAAATGGTAGTGTGGATACTTGCTACGTTTTCTTTAGGGATTAGACAGGATGAAATGTTGCATTTAGCTGCAGATTTCTACAAGAAAAGTTCCCTCTGTAAGGCACAGCATCAATGTCTTAACGTTGAATATTGCAAATAAAGCAGCTGTTGTTTAATTTGTCAACATACGCATATGCTATAGAGCTAGGAGAAAAAACATCACAGAGCAACAGTCTGCTTTAGAAGTTTCACTTTCTTCCCAGTTCTGCCCTTATGCAATACATTTCAAGGAGCTGAAAAAGTTTGCCTTTAGCTCTAACAGGACGCATTAACAAGATACAATTTTTGGAGTATCCTTTAGCTGGAATGGCATCCGTTGGTCTTAAAAAATTCAGTCACCATTCCATTTATAAAATCTACTTGATCTCCTCTTGTCATAATAAAGATATCAACTTCATCGTACAGTAAATTAATTGCCTGTGTTAGCTTTGCTAGTATTCCACTATGCCTGGAATTAGATAACTTTGGCCAGCAAAGTCCCAAGCGATCAAAGGTGCATCTTACCTGTCTATATCTATGGTAACCAAGATAGGAATGATTTGATCACTTACTCCAGGAAACGGCAGGAGACCCAAGGCAGGATGGGGCCTCAGCTTTGTTTTCCCGCGTTCGCCCCTTCATCCACTTCCCATGGGTCTGGCCAGAATCCAGTGCCTCAGACAGTACTGTCCACAGCAGCTTGTCTTCCCCACAGGCCCCCTGGACATCTGAGGGTTCAGATAGGTCTCCTGGGAGTGAGAGGACCCAATTGCCACTGCTCTTCATCTTTCTTGAAGCCCCTGAAGGCCATGAACAGCCCCCAGTTCCTTCTTTAGTGTCCACTGAACATTAAGAATGAAAGGAAGATGATATACTGTTTCTAAACACACTTGTTCTTATAGAAAGCTTTTTTTTTGTTTTTCTTCTGATGGCTCCTCTCTCTATATATTCTGCTGTAGGTGGCTCTAAAGCAGTGCAGCTGAGTGGGCTAAGAAGCAGATGGTAATGATTACTGAAAGGCATTATACAGGAAGCATCAAGAGAAAGTACATGCATTAGAATACAATGATTTGTAAAAAATGTGTGTGGAACTCTGTGTTACACTGACTGCAAATTGCGCTTCTAAGATTCACGTGTCCTTGTTGCGCGTGGTCATATATTATCAGGTGCCTTAGATAAACCTTGGAAAAGCATAATAGACACTGAGATCCACTTTGAGATATTCTGAGTGGAAATTGCTTCTCTTTTTATTCTCTCAGCAAAGAAGATAAATGGCTTTAGAAACATTTTTGAAAGGTTTTGTCCTATAAAGATAAAAATCCAAGGCCTCCCACATATCTTGTTTCTTCTCTTTGCAGTTGACATGGTTTGGTAAATTATTAAGTTGGCTGAATTCTGAAACTATCAAAACTAGAAATATCAAGCAGAAATGTTACCACAATATGCTCTTGGGAAAGGAAATCTGGTATTGTTTCTTCCTGGAACCTCCCATCATTCTTCCCATTGTCTAAAAAACTGATGGACTTCATGCTGTAAGAAAAAAAAATGGCAGAGAAAAAGCTAACCATGAGACAATGCTATAGGACATCTGAGATAGTTTTGGATGCTCATGCATATTTAATTAAATCTACAGGTTTCTAGACATTAACTGCATTCAGTGAGACCTCTTAGTAGAAACCAAAGTGTATGCACATAGTTCTGACTTAACAAAGTGTCCTGAAAAATACAGATAAGTGAGAAAAAAAAGTAATTCAGACATGCTAAGCATGTACTTGGTCTACTGAACAAATCTTTGGAAGTGATGACTGAATGTAAAACAGAACTAGGTTTGTTTAGTCATTTCATGTTTAGAATAAATCTTTGTCTAATTTTTGTCTGAGTTTGATTTTGGTGAGGAATTGCAAAGATCAGGAAGTTTCTTCTATCTGTTATTTTCTCTCTTTCTTGGTTGACAATGAGACTTAAATGCTGTTGTGCCCATTTGTAGTGGTTTGACCATGACTGGATACCAGGTGCCCAACAAAGCCACTCTGTCACTCCTCTCCTCAACTGGACAGGGGAGAGAAAACAACAAAAGACTCATGGATCAAGATAAGGACAGGGAGACACCACTCACCAATTACAATCATGGGCAAAACAGACCCAACTTCAAGAAATCAAATGTTTTACCAATCAGAATCAGAGTAAGATAATGAGAAGTAAAATAGGGCTTGAAAACACCTTCCCAGGCTTAACTACCTTTTCCAGAGTGGAGCAGGGAGATGGGGAATGGAGGTTACAGTCAGTTCCATCACATGCTGTTTCTGCCTCTGATTCCTCCTAAGGCAGAAGAGTCCTTCCCCTTCTCCTATGTGAGGTCCTTCCCATGGGACACAGTCCTCCACAAACTTCTTCAGTGGGAATCCTTCCCACATGCTATAGTTCTTCACAAACTTTCCACCTGGTGCAGTCCTTCAGGAACAGGCTGCTCCAGCATGTTGTTCCCATGGGATCATAGCCTTCTTTCCGGCATCCACATACTCCAGCATGGGTCCTCCATGAGCTGCAGGTGGATCTCTGCTCTCCCATAGATCTTCACGGGCTGCAGGGGAATCTCAGCTCTGACACCTGGAATACTTCCTCCCCCTCCTTCTTCACTGACCTTGTTTCAGTCATATGTTCTCACTCCTCTCTTCTTTGGCTGTAATTGCTTCTGCACAGTAACTTTTCTTCTCTTTTTTTTTTTTTTTTCTTCTTAAATATGTTGTCACAGGGGCATTACTACCATTTCTGATTGGCTCAGCCTTGGCCAGCTGTGTTTCCATCCCTAAGTTAGCTGGCCTTGGCTCTGTTGGACATGGGGGAAGCCTCTGGCAGCTTCTCACAGAAGCCACTCCTGTTGCCCCCTCGCTACCAAAACCTTGCAACACATACTCAATAAACCAGTTTACATCTCTAGGTTTTTTAAATTAAATCTGTGACAAAGATTGTTATGAAGATGCAGAACAGCAGAAATAAATGCAGTAACCGTTTATTTGTTATGATGAGAGACAAACTGCTATAAATTTATACCAACATTTCACATGGACATAGGAGAGGAAAGACAGAACTGAAGGCTGTCAACAATTCTGTCAAATAGGATGCTTCCAGATAGTGATTTTTCTGACAGCTAAGTAGAAAATATATTACCCTTTTGAGGCTTTCAACGCACCTGAAATGGATCCTAAGAGTAATCACTCCCAGCCAGGCATCAGGATCCATGGGGGCTGACAGGGCAACACATGACCAAACATCTCACTGTCCCCACTGAATGCAAAACTTATGGTGATCCCCAAGCCATAACTACAACCTGCTCTTATAATACATCTCTAGCCTCAAGTCCTAGCTCTAGCTCAGAAGTTTTGCTCGACTGACTTTAACAACACACACGTTTCAGCCATCTCCTCTTTGTAATGCACAGGGAGTGTCACAGAACCACAGAAATATTGGTTGAAGGGGACCTCAGGTGACCATCTAGTCTAACCCACTCCTTGCTGCAGGATTATCACCAATATTAGGTCAATAAGGTAGGTCTTGAAAATCTCAAGACATAAACTTCACAACCTTTTTGGATAACCTGGCCAAGTGTGACACCACTCTCATCCAGAATTTTTTCTTCATGTACAAATTTAATTTTTCAAGTTAAAACTTGTTGTCATTGTCCTTCATTATGTCATCTGGCACTAGCAAGGAGACTTTGACTGCAACACCTTTGCATCACCCTTCAAACAGACATAAGCAGAAGCCCTGAGTTTCTTCTGCACAGAGCTATATAGACTTAGATTCCTTAGGTGCCATATATGGTAAGTATTCTGTGGCCTTGATTGTGTTTGTAGCTCTCCATTAGATCCTGTCCAACCTCTTTATATCTCTCTTAAACTGAGTGGTTCTAAACTGGAAGCAGTATTTTACATGAAATCTCCCTGGTGCTAAGCAAAAAGGAAGAATGCCTTCTCTTGATCTTGTGACCAGAGTTTCTTAACAGTATAGAAAAGTTGCAACTCAGGATACAGTTTGTCTTACTCAGGAAGAGAGAGCATAGTTGAATTGTCTCCAATCCCATGTACACCATTATGTCTCACATCTCGCTGTTGAATTGTCTCCAATCTTGTGTATACCATTACCCTCAAGCTCTTTTCAGCAAGGCTTTAACACATGTAGTCCCTTCCTAATCTGTGTTAATGTATGGTATAATTTCTTCCTTGGTCCAGAACATTTTACTTGTTCTTATGGAACCTCATGAGCTGTCTTTTGCTCTAGTGCTAAAGTTTGTTGCAATCTCTGTGGGTAGAGTAGTGACATTTGTCATGGCCATATTTCATCTGCAAATGGTTTAAGTGCAGTTTGTGCTGTTATCAAGGTCAGTGAAGATGTTGAACATTACATGTCTGAGCATGAAATTCTACAGTACTGAAGTTTTCACTGATCTTCAGGGAGACACTTAACCATTGATTATTGCTGTGGCTGAGTGCAGTTAATACACCACAAAAATATCCCACCTACCTTTTTTCTCAGCACATATTTCCTCAGCTGTGGAGAATGACAAAAAAGCTCACTAAAGTCAAGGAAAATTTCATACACCATTTCTCTTGTCATATACCCACTCATTAAATTGCACATAGACAACAGATTTTTTTAATGCACACTTTACTGTTGAAAAGTCCATGTTGAGTATTCCTGACTGCTCTTCTTGTCTTTCACTTAATTGCATGTGGATTCCAAAAGCATGTATTTCTTCATCTTGCCAGGGACTGAGACCAGCCAACAGTTTCTTTGAATCTATGATTAACTCCCAAGCTATCTTTAAGTTTTCTTAAAAATCACCTTGTTCTCCTTGGCATCCTTCTTCATGGCAGCTAGCAGAGAGTTCCCAAGCAACATACTGAATTAGAAGAAATATGCAGTTGTAGAGTCCAGAATCCAAAATTTGCTGCTTGTCTTTCCATTTCACCTCCAGGCCCTTACCTTAATCATCTTGGAGACACTGAAACTCAAGCTACACTCTAAGACTGCCAGCAGGTCTTCCCTGCTTATGAGTAGAGCACTACCCCTGGTCATTCCGCCAACACATGCATTAGGAAATATGGTAAAAGTACAATTACACCATTCTTGGAGACTTTTAGCTTTTCCTCAAGGATATGAAATCTTTCCCTGGCTAATATAATTACATTGCATGTAATAAAAATGCATGGTTAATGGAAGACAAAATTTTACATGGTTATAACCTACTGTTATTCTCTATCTATTACCTGAGTCCAAGAGATTACCAGAGTTCCAAGAAATTTTTTTACCTACAAATTGCATCCCACACAGGGCAGTATGTGCATTACAGCTTCCTTTTTTTGTGTGTGTGTGTTTTTGTTTTGTTTTTGGTTTTTTATGGGGTTTTGGGATTTATTTTTGTGTGCGTGTGTGCACACTTTGTAATATCGTGTAAATAATTTTCATTCATGTAGTACCACCACAAATATTAATTATAATAAAACTATGAACAGAACCATGAACAGAATCAGAAATTTTCCTGAAAAGCTTCAACTTTTTCCTAAAGATATAAAATCTTTCTTTGGTTAATATAATAATTCAAATTAAAATCTGGTCCAAAAATGCACATAAATAAATATAGTTATCTCCAAGAACTGCCATTGAGCCATTAATTATCAATGTCACAGGTTTGTTTTCTTCAAGATCAAAAAGAAGCAGCTCAAGGCAAGACAAGCTCTCCATTCTTTCGCAAACCAGGATGAAAGTAGAAATATAGCTTTGGACGAGTCTACTTGGAGCAGCAGTTGCAGTTTCTTCTGCCTCTGGCATACAGGTGATAGAATATGGAATGCCACACAGCTGACAGAACATTTGGAAGGAGTCCATATAGAATTAGAAGAAAATTTTCAATTTATCTTAGTATAAGACAGGAGAGAATGAGTGCTCCTGCCATAAGCCATGAAAAGGCAGGGACCTTATCAGGTTAAATAATTTTGACTAATATTGACTAAAGTTGGCATAGAAGAAAAGGAGAGTAACACTTGGTAAACAGTCTAGTTTACTTAGTAGATCTCTCTGTTTTCCTTGGAGATGTCCCAAGAATTGGCCAGGGTGAGCTCCACTTAGTTGATTGAATCTGGCACAGCTACATAGTGCAGTAAAACAGTTATTATGTACACTGAAAATTCAGGTTGTATCTAATCTGTAAATCTCTCATGTTCATATAAAGTTTAAAAATTCTCAGTGTTTGTCACCAAAGAAATTATAGTGCCTTAAAGTAAGCGATCTTCTATTTTATTTGCCTTAGAAATGGCAGGAAAGTTATAACAATGTAATGTGTGAGAAAAATTCATTTGGATTAGTTATGTGGACAAAACCTAACTGTTCTGTTATGTGGAAGTGCTGATTATAATCCAGCCTTTCTATTTGGTTAAGATTAAGGACATTTTAAACACTTATCTAGATTTTACAAGTTTTCTTCAATCCTCAAATATAAGCAGAAAATGTTCACAGGGAAATAAATAGTATTTAGATGCCATTTCCATATTTGTAATTTCACGAAGTGTCCAAAATGTGATTACAGATGCACATGAGAATGAAAAACTTTTAATTAGCTAACCTTATAGCAGTATAGAATTTGCCCTTTGTTATAAAGGAATGAAAAAGGTTTGGGTCAGAATGTAGTTTATCTGAATTTGTGCAGCTCAATTTTAAATCGTTTACTTTCACAGGCTTCTTCTCCTCATGTGCATGTGTGTGTGTGTTCCTAGATTCTAAATTTTAATTTCCACATTCCATTAAAAGATAGACACCTTTTTAATAATTTTCTTATTTGCCAGTTTCCTTACTTAGAAAGCCAGAAGAGAGCATATTCCTTAATATTATTTAAAACAACTCAAAACCCTTGGTTTCTATAAGAACTTTACTGTTACACTCATTCATGTTCTACTGTGAGTGTCAGGTGCTAGTTTTGCAACATGAAATGGAAATCAGGCATAATCAAATGGCTTTTATACACCTTTTCGGGTGCAACACAATTATAAATGATCTTGAGTATTATACACAGGTCAATTAATTATCTTAAATTAAGAGTAGTAGTTACAGTGGTACATTACCTATTTATCTAAAATTCTATTAAAAAAATATTCTTCCTGCCAGAAAATTTGACTTCAGAAAATCCATACTTTAGGCAACTATCTGAATCATATAACAAGACTCAATTACACCAGGTGGTATTGACTGATATATTTGGTAATGTAATAAAGATGCCAACCCTGACAAAATTTGTTAGTTTGAAAATAGGGCAAAATGCCATTTTATTGCAAAGCTAATGAAAAATATTGCTTACAGAATGATGAGACCCATCAAGTAGATTTATAGGATACGACATTTTTAAGATCCCAAATATTTCAATGAGACTCAAAGGCTTATGCGAGGGGCAATATGACTATTGTCTATGCAGTATAATGAGCCAAAGAAAAAAAGAGGGGTGAGCTCTGACATTCAGACACACACAGTAGATGGTTAGAAACTTTTTGAACAGTAAAACACTTAAACAGAGCAGTTTGTTTCTTGAGCTTATGCGGGCACTGTCGTGGTTGGACCACCACCTGGATGTTTTTGCAAGCTCCACAATTCAAAGAGATACTGCTTGGGGGGATTAAAGATTGTGAATCAGATTCACTGAACCCAAATCCCAGCAGAAGTTTGGCAGAGGACTGAGTCAGTTCCTGAGATGCCAGCATTAATGGCTGAGGGCCAGCCGCTAATCTCAGATGCATGGCACGTGTCGCCTTCTATCTCGATTAAGCCATGTCTGTGGCTTCCACACAAAACACATAACAGCAGATTTTCTAAGGCATATGCTGCTTCCAGTGCCATACGTTTTAGTTTAAAAATCTGGTCCATAAGGTATGAGTATTTCTTTTCATTTCTTTTCCTTTCTTTCCCTTCCCTTCAGTTGTTTGATGAAGAAATAAAAACAAATGAAAAAGAAAGCAAAAATTTTTTAATAGCACTCACCCTGTTTTAGCCCTCTGGATTCTTCTTCATCTTCTATTCCCCTCCTTCAAAAGGATTAAATTAGCACTACACCAAAGATGCAAAGAAATTAAAGTAATAATGGAAGCAGCACAGGAAGATTATTTTACTTCATTTGTTCTTCAGTATATGTGAGACATGACAGGATTTGATAAACTCACAAGTATTTACTCTTTAAGCTAATTCTGCAGTGTTGTAAAACATGCAAACTGCAGGCTAGAGAGAAATAAGAGAGTCAGCATAGCAAAACTCGATTAGAAAGTTTGATTTGATTATCTGTTCCTTATTTGCATCACACTGCTGTTTTACTCCGAGCTACCTGACTGGAATATTTTCACTTCAATCTGAATGTGGAAACCAAAGCTATCGGCAGAATAACAGGCTGCAGGAAGCACAGCATTTTATGCTGGAACATTCCAGCACACTAATTGCTGCTTTGAAAATTACACTCCAAACATTTTCTTGCTTCATTTCATTCCTTGGTTTCAATGGAAAATGTCCAGAAACAATGCAGTTGAGCTTGAAGATGAGAAATGGGAGACTGAGTGGCTGAAAGGTACCATATGAGTGGATTGATGCAGTGCCTTAATGTACTGGCCTTGAACTGTACGAACCTGATGGTGAGTTCAGCCAGATTAAGGAGAGTGAGAATCAATCAGTTTCAGATGGCTCTGAAAGTTGCAATAAAAAGGAAGATGGTTGTCTCTTCATTGTTTAAGACCTACACAGAAGACCCTCTTGTGTAATAATAATTAAAAAGACTCAGTTAGAGTGATTAGCTTGAAAAACAAGGAAGAAAATCACCTGACCCTTCTGTTCTTAGAAGAAAACCCATTAGCTAAATGATTGATTTTGTGCTTAACTTTTTGGTTTGTTTTTTTTTTTCCTCAGCATGTATTTTTCCTTTTGATCTCATTCTCTGTATTATATGAAACATCCCAAAGGATTTTCACCCATTGGATACTTAGCCCAAATTGAGGAGGGTTAAGTGTGAAGCTCATTAAAAAAAGTCCTGTCATATTAAATTTTACTATTGAATAAGCTATTTTTAACCTTTCACGTTGTGGCATGACAGGCATGAGTAAACAAGCTGCTTTTGGTTATTTTTTAAATAAAAGAAAGAATCTATATAAGTTATATGTCATTTTTTAAAACCATGTCCCTTTTTCAAATGGTGTATAACCACCAAGAAAAGAAAGAAAAAATTGAAAGAAAAACAACACCACTCTGCTTCTGAGGTGATATAACAAAGAATGCTCTTTACTGTCACTGTCCCTGACTTTGCAGAAGCCTCTCTCTTACATACTGGAATAATATATGATGTAGATGAGATTAGTAGGGCTAGAAACCTTAATTTATTTATTGTACAAGTGTAATGCCAGCCACCTCCTGTTTTCATTACACCAATTTAATGCCAGCCATTTCCTGTTTTCATTAGACCATTGTAATGCTAGACTCCTACTGTTCTCATTAGTGCAGGACTGTGTAATGGCAACCACCTCATGTTTTCATTATAACAAAACTGTATGGTGCCAGCTGCCACTTATTTTACTTTACAGAATAGCATTTGAATGTAGTCCATAATTTTTTCAAGAGAATATATACAGAGATGCCAAGGACCTTAAACGTGTGAGGTACCTAAGAAAATGGTGGGAAACACTCCTCCTGATTATTTTGTTGCTGAAAGAATGGCAAAGTTTATACAGCATTTACAGAGAAGAGATTAAAGGCTAGGGTTAAACTGTTTTGTAACATGGTTTAATTCTAGGAACCACATTTCTGATCCATGACCTGTCTAGTCTTCCTGAAGAAGATGAAAAGGTGGTTGTAATAGTTCAACGTCTATATTAGACTTAAAGGGAAATTCAAGTTATTCCTGGCTCCAGTACACATTACCTGTGCAGACCATAACCTATAAATTCTCAGTCATATGACTCTTGTTGTGACGCTTTGGAGATAACAAGATCTTCTCTGTCCAAAATATTGTTTTTGTTTTGTTATGCTTTGCTTTGCTTTGCTTCTGTAATACCTTTCCAATATGAAATATTTCACTGCTTAGCAATGGTGCTTAAAAAGAAGTTGTGACTCCTTCTCTAGGGTCTTCAAATACAATTGTAATGATACTGACTAGTACTAAGCCTAATGACACAAAAATCTTCCATTGAGAGATCTTAAAAATATAGTTTGAAAGCTGAAAGGGTTCTGTTACTAAGGTACAGTTAAGGTGTTGTAACATTGCAAAAGACTATGGCTATTTTTACTGTTGTAGTAGGTATCAGAATACAAAATCCTCAAATTTTAAAAGAAAAAAAAGAAAAAATTTTACTAGCTTTTACTAAAAAGTAAAATTTCATTTAGGTGCTCAGGTCTCTACTCATATTGAACACTACAGATCTAAAAAACCCCCCAAAACCAAAAGATCCCATTGTCATTGTTCTGGAAAGGCTATAGACTTTCTGTGTGGATGTCCTGTAATATCTCTGCAAAACCATACCTGGTTTATGCAAGGGGACCGCAGCCTCAGTTCTATAACGAATGAATGAGCTGCACATTAGTCATGAGGCAGAGCTACCACATCTACTACTACACATGCATCTGGTGCCTCTATTTTGAAGCCTTGGGAGCTTGAAGTGCTTGCTATCTGGACCAGAAAAAGCACCACAGTGAAGGCCCTTATTCTGTACCTGACCAAAATTATCAGTTCTGCACAGTGACTTTGGTTTTAATTATTTGTGTGATGCCAGCTTGTCATGTTTTATCGGTTGTATGTTTTAATGATTTATAGTTTCACTGTAGCTCAGAAGAAGAGGAAAAAAGCCCTGTAGATAGGTACTATGAAAATAAAATTTTACTGCTATTATAAATGCTGGTTGTGGTGGGTTGACCTTGGCTGGACTCCAGGTGGCTACCGAGCTGCAGTCCCCTCCTCAGCAGAACAGGAGAGGGAGAAAATAAGATGAAAAAACTCCTCCCGGGTCAAGATAAGGGCAGTAAAATAAAGCAAAAGCAATGGCCATGTGCAGAAACAAAGGAAAACAAAATATTTATTTTCTAGTTTCCATCAGCAGGTGATGTCCAGTCCCTTCCTGGGAAACAGGACTTCAGTGCATGTAGCAGTTTCTCCAGAAGAAAAACGTCATAAATAATGAATACTTCTGCTCTTGCCTCCTTTCTCTTAGCTTTTATATCTGAGATGTCATATGGTATGGACTACTCCTTTGGTCAGCTGTCCTGGCTATGTCCCCTCCCAAGGTCTTGTCTAACCCCAGCCTACACTGAGGGTTGGGAGAGACAGCAGAATGTTGGAGGTCACTGGCATTGTGCCAGAGCTGCTCAGCAGTATCGAGACACTGGTGTGTTACCAACACCCTTCCAGCTCCCAGTGCAAACCATATCACTGTGAGAGCTGCTGTGGGGAAAACTAACTCCATCTCAGGCAGATCAAGTACACTGGTACTTATACTGAATTGTCTGGAAAAAAACAGCTCTTCAGAAGTGTTTTTGTTCTATGCTTCCAGTCTTGATGGAAAAGTTGTGGTTTCAAGAAAAGGAAAGCCTACTTTGTCATTCTCAGATTGCTGTATTATTAACATCACTGAATAGAGTAATTGACAGATGTGTATAAGTTTTGTTAAAATGATTAAAAGCTCTGGAAATCATAACCTGTCAGTGTTCCCCGGGAAACAAAGACCTTTCCATCTGTTAAGGGACTCCGTAAATGAATGTAATGAGTCACCTTTACAATGACAGCTGTCACCCATAGGATTTGAGCCTCGAAGACAGTGCAAAAATATAATGAAATACATATAAAATGTCAATCAAAAAATATCCTTAATTTGTTACTATTTTGATCACCTCATGCTGGGCAGGGTGTGACACCTTGCAATTTGCCTGTGATCTCTAGTGTCTGGATTAGGTACAAGTCAATAGGAAGACAGTTATGTTTAGTGATGTTACAGCTTGATAAAGCACTGTATATCTGCATATGTCTTTGCACATTCTCTGTCAGAGTCTTCACAATGAATAAAATTTTACACGGATAGTGGCAGCATATTTGAGAATTACTTCTGAGTTGTGGAAACCCAGTAAAAAAGAAACTGAATGATGAAACTGAGAAAGGTGAGAGGAGTTGATGCACTTTTAGTTCATCTTCAAAGATGTTACACTGTACAGGTACCCTTCCTTTCAATATTTAGATTGTTTTAGTAAAGGTGATTTATCGCTTTTGTGCTTGTTATACCACTGTTTCCCCTTTCTGATACATTTTCTGAGCTAAGGCAGGTGGAGTCATAATATTTTCTGTGAAATAAAATGCAAATTCCACTATGCAAATGGACCACCAAGAACTGAATTAGATTAAACAGTGGTGGTAAATCAGCAATTATACTGCCTTTTTTTTTTTTTAATAGCTAGATTCCACCAGAAATAAAATCCAATGTTAGACACCACTAGAAAAGAAAGCCTAGGGCTGCTGATGTGCTTTACTGAATTTAGTATATATTTTACCATCACTCAGATGCAGTCTTTAAAACTAAGGATGCTGAGCAAAGTGCTTTGAGTCAGCTGGTAACACAGTATATTAATTACAGCTCATAATAACTTCCATTTTTACATAATTGTTGCATAGTTGTACATGTTATGCTAAATAAAATCCTCAGTCTGGACTAGTGATTGTGATTAATATTTATGCTGCTGTTAAAAAGGAGCATGCTTTTAGCTTCACTGACGCTGAAGATTTTCTGGATTATTCATACAATGAAACAAAATAATAATTAAATAAATTCCCAAACTGAGCAAACAGGTGTTTCTTCAAATACAGTTCTGTTTTTTATCTGGCTGCAAAAAAGCATTCTGTGCTAACAAACACATGCATTGAACAAGGATTGGTCTTTCTCCAGACCGCCCTTCAAGGCTTGGAAATGTTGACTAGCATTTACTAGTATGCCTTATAAACACTCAGGATGGAGGAAATTGAGTGAGGAGAGCTGGCATCCACTTACAAGAAGCTATGGGATTCAAGATTTGGCAGCTGCACCTGGTGGCTCCTTGCAGTTGATGTTGTCATTGCCCATAGAAGCTTGAAATTTTTCCAGGCAGTAGGTGATGTGAACATCACCTTAAACTACAGGAATTACTGGCTATCAGCAGAGCTGTCTCAGGTTTACAGGCTTGATCCCAGAATAAGCTTGGCAAATCTCCATGTAAGCTTTTTGAACACGATGCTTGATTCAGATGTCCTCCAATTGTTTCTACTTCTCCTGCTGTTGCAGTAATATGATGGGTCTCTGACATTTCACCTCAGATAAAGGGATAAGAATTAATAGGAACTGGAAGTCTGCCTAAAACATAGTATTCCTTTTCCTTCTCTATCTTGATATCTACCTCCACCACATTGACTTGCAGTTGCAGTGGTTTTATGATTTAGCAGTCCATAGAAGGTTATTAATGAGTGCAAAAGTATGAATCTTTTTAAAAAGGTGATTCATTTGGAAATTAAAGGACTGAATGTACTTGCTATTAGTATACAGTCTTTACCTGGGTTTCTAAAACTTCCATTCCTCTCTCCTATTTTAGTCCTCTGGAACAAGTGTATTTCTCTTATTTTAGTCCTCTGGAATAGGTGTATTTAGAAAAGTATGGTGGTGAATTTATAGTCATCAACAGTGTTACTCAGCTGAGTTGTGGAGGGAAAAATGTCCACAAGGAAGACTACATTTGCTATTTTTCTTAGTTTTTTTTTTTTCTTCTTTTTCTGGAGGGATTCTGGAGATTATTTTTCAAAAACTATTGTTTTTTCAAAAGGCAGGTGTTCTTTCCTTTGAAAGGTATTCTTACTTTGACACGTACAGAAAGATGTACTAAAAAAATCCACTTTCTATCCATACTGGATCCCTAAATAAGTCACCTAAACAGACTCTGCTGAGGTAGTCTTGGAGCAGTGAGTGGCAGTGAGCTGGTGTATACCAGGGAGCTTGATTCTCTTACTTATACTGGCTCACGGAAGTGCAAAAGTTACTATGGACACATAATTACCAACCTCTGGAGTCTCTTCTAGAAAATAGCATGAAAGCATCTGAACAGTATCCTTATTCTGCAGTTTTCCACTACTGCTACAGACCTTAAACTGAGGCAAAGCCTCAATGCCTTTAAGAGGCTTATCTTGTGGTCAGAGATAAAGGCTTATTAACAGTTGCTAATCTCTGTTCTAAATCTCTTATAATACAACAGTATTGTACTGTTAAAATTCTTTTCTGCTGTATTTACTATGTTCATTTGGTGTTATACAACTGCTTATTAAATGATATAGCAGTACTTATATTAATTTTGTTCTCAATCTAAAAGGAGGCACAAGGGAATAGAAAATCATTCCTATAGGCAATATGGCTTCAAGCATGGAAACTCAAAGGGTATACAGGGTAAGTACAATTTCTCATCTGGTCTCAGACAGTCCCTACACAAACACTCATAATGAAATATCATTATTATGAATCATATTATAGTTAAAGGATATTAAATGTATTAGTTATCCAGAATACACATATTGGATTATTTTTTTCTTATCATTTCAGTACAAAAAATCCAAAAAGAAATAATATTCACTAAAGGCGAAATAACTATATGTTTAGTCATCAAGAAAACATCCTTGTTTAGAGCTGTCCAGTTTACTAAGTATGGCACTTCTCTTAACAGGATCTCCCACTGAACTCACAATAGTGAACAAAGAATTTTTTCATAAAAAGATAAAGATTTTAATTGGAAAATAAAAATATTGCTAAGATAAATTATTATTTCAGCAGGTCTAATCAAATTTTAAACCAAAGAGTAGTTAGAAATAAATGGAGGTCTTATCTACAAATATTATGATTAATATTTTTTATTATATGGTAGGAAGTGTGAAATATCTTTGAAGAGAGAGAGAAAATCTGCTCTAAATTCTCTACATGAGATAAATTTTCAATGTAAACAATTTTAAATGGACATATGAAAAGGAAGGAGTAATGACTAATAAAAGGGACACTTGCAGAAATCATTATAGCATCCAGCATAATAATCGATGCCTGATGAAAGAGCCTTAAAAAATATATGCATGGAACATTTTCCAATAGGAAGCAATAACAGAAATAGATAAACGTCATTTTCTGGTGGCCAGACAGATATGGTCTTTCCATTTCAATGTTGATGCCTGCCTAGTGATCCATTTTTTATCACTCTCAAATCAAACCACTCAAAAGAGTTCTATATGAGATTGTTCTTAAAAGACGGAAAATGTGCAATTATTACAAAATGTAATGGCAAATTTGTTAAGGACTATTTCTTCTTCAAACATAATGAAAATAAATTTTCTATACTGCATTAGCAATCAATTGATTTCCAGAGGCAACTTCAGTGTTGCTTTTAACTTGGAAAAAGTTGAGGATTACTGGCTGACTGTTCCCCTAGTTCTCTGGCAACTATTCAGCAGGTGCACTATAATAAAATTTCCATAGTGTTCAAAGCATTAAATAAAACATGTTTTCAGAAATGGAATTTTAATTATTCCATTCCTTAGTAGGTAAAAATCTGGATCTGTTGTCCAGTAATGTACATTTCAAACTACACCTACACCATTAACTCTTACCAGATAAATTTCATAATTTTTACAGACATTTTGGAGTCTTGTCCAAGTAAAATGGTATTATCTCTAGCCTAAAGAACCGAAAGGGGGGTGAACCATATCAGAACAATATTTTTGTTTTAAAAATAACAAAGGGACCCAAATACTATATATTTAGGAAACCAACCAACCAGAAAAATTTAAAAAAAAGAGAAAAATGTTTCCCAAAAATTCAAACTAAATGTTTTTGTGAGCCAGGCATTACTGCGAACCATCAGCAATAAATAAATCAAGATACTGTGCTATTTTCCCTGAATCATAACATATGCATTACGGAATATACATCTCAGAAAATTCTTAGATGGTTCATTAATTCCCTGATCCATTTCTTCATGCACTACTGAAACTAAGGTGACCTTTCACAAATCAAGCTATGCATATAGCAGACAGTTGTCCTTTCTACTGGAGAAATTTCATTTTTAGGGAAACATTACTAACTGAAGAAATAAGCTTTCAGCTGCTTTCATGTCTTAGACTCAATAAAGGATAAAGATAGGGTATTTATCCCATGAGTGAACACCCTGAAGCAGTTATACGTGGTTGGCTTAAAGGAGATCTAAGAATCTCTGTTTGACAGACTGGCTACTTTCCAAATGGGAAATCAATGACACTGTATTCTGGGTAAAGAAAAGCCAGGATGGTTTATGACTTGTTCTACATATACTGTGGATCCAGCCAAGCTTTGAATTACAGAGTTGAAGACAGTTAAGAGTAACATCCTATGTCCAGTGAGCCCATCAGCAGCATAAGGTACATTCTCTCAGGAGTCTGCACAGAGAGTGGCTTTCTAGATTTTGGAATTCAGTCTGTAGAAAGACAAGTATATGTAACGGGAAAAAGGGAAGAAAACAATGGTAGGTTTTTGCATCTTAGGATGGCCAGCTAAGTAGATGCAGGCTGGCTTTGTTTCTGACTTGTAGAAAAAATGCAATGGGTAAAAGATAATTCTGTCTATAGGAGTAGAACATATCTTTATAATATCTGTAGTATTCTGAACAAACTAAAATTCTATTTAGCTGTCAAAAGCAATGTCTAGATACTTAATTATTGGTAAAAACAAACAAGCACAACAGCAAAAAAAAACAAAACTAAAACCAAAACCAACAAGACAAAACAACAAAACAAACCAAAAAAACAAACATAAAAAAAAGTCAAGCCAACTCTTCCTAAAATAAAACTCTAAAAAATCTGCTGTACAGGCTTTACACACTCTGGTATGTCATTGCTACAATCACACAGGAGCATATAGAGAAGGCCATATATTCCAAGGATTAATCATAATGTTCAAACATAACAAGAAACAATCAAACAAAAGAGGTTAATGAAAGTGTTAAATTATAACAAAAAATTAGAAAAAAATAAGACTAATATTTTTTCACAGGAATTTGTCATGTTATTTAGAGCAATATGAATAAAATTGCTCAGACTCTTAAAAAAAGACATGTTTGAAAATTAAAAAAAAAAAAAACAAACAACCAAACCCCAACCCTTTTTATTCTTCAGAGTTTTTTTCTCCATTTGTATACTTAAGTGGCGTTTTGATTTTCTTTGCTGGTCTGACAGTCTTTGAGAACTTATACCCTGATTTATGATGTTTTTGGTGAACTCACACCAGTGTACTAAACCAAAATATCCTTTATTCATCTCAGTGTTTCTGTGAGCAAATAACAGCCTGTAGGGATTCAGTGCATCAGCTGCTTAAAAGATAAACCTACTCAGCTTGATGAAAACTCTTCCCCACTTTCCTGTTGAGAGGAAACAGTTACACATTTCTAATAAATGAAGGAGGAACTGTCATTTTTTTGGCAAACTGATAACTAGCTGTAACAGCCGCATTGCCACAAGTTGCTTTTCCAAAGTAATTACCATCAGGCTCCCTGTGGTATGCAGTGTTTAACACATTTCTTCTGTGTTAATGAATGCAAAAGCAGGCAACACCACTATTAGTAATTGCTTTTTATTCGTAGTCCTCATTTTCCAGATAGGTCACATTAAACACAGCCATTAAACAATAGCGGTTGAGAAAATCCATACAATGTATGCTGCTTTTGTTTGGGGTTTTTTGTGTCATTCACCAGTCATTGGTGCAACTTTGAGCCATATGGGGAGACAGGGGCTGATAAATGAGAATGCCAACCTGTATCACAATTGGGCCAGAGAAGTCAAAACCTTAATCAGATTTCATTCAATTACACTTCAAATCAACAAATCTTGATAGCCAAAACTCCCATTTAAATTAATGCAATAATAATCATCACTACCTGATGTAAAAAGAAAGTAATTAAACAATAATGAGTGTGCATATGTTATGCTAGGCTTCAGACTCCTACTTGACCTCAGCAATTTCCCTTCCATTTGACAGCGTGCAGCATGAAAGCTTGTTTGAATGATGTATCTTGCTCCATTATGAGCAATGTTTGACTTCTAGAGTAACTTGGACTGGGAAACGTATATTCTTAAGTGGCAAATCACAGTTCAGGAGAATCTCCTGATAAATATGCCAATTAAAAAGAAAAAGAAAAAAAAGGTCTGATTTTGAGTTCTGATTTGATGGGCCAACTGTATAAGGAACTCCAAGTTTCTGGCTTTTGTTAATTAAAAAAAAGATACAGAATGCCTTATTCGCTATCCACAGTATGCTGTACAAATTTATTAGTTGCTTAACTTGCCTCCCAATTGTATAAAGCATATACGAAGAAACGAGAGAAGTAACTCCTAAACTTTATCTTTCATTGCTGCCTCTTTCTCCAGTGGTGATGCTAGAGATACCATGGAGAAAAAACACTTTTTAAATTCTTTTGTGTGCAGTACATCCTTCACACACAATCATGTTAATTTTGACTGAACCGGCAAAACTCACACTGTATAAGCTTTACTGGTTTATTGGTTCATTATGCATCCATTCTAAATTGTGAAATAGATTTTTTAACCTGGGATATCCTTACTGGAAGCAGTATGCCAGAGTTCTACAACACAAGGCAGTCATAAGCCAAATTAAATAAAAGCTAGATTTCCTAAACTCTTCTATAAAGCTGTGAGTCATGAATTCTGAATTACCTCAGAGTGGTAAATAAATAATCACTACTAAATACAGATAATGTGTTAAACAGCTAAAGCTAGTAAATCACTAGTGACAGAGAGCCTTAAGGTAAATTCCTCTTACATTGGCACAGCCCTTTCTCAGAATGTTGTGGTTTTATGTCTTCAGAAACATACAATGAATTGTACAATTGGTTACTCAGTGTTAAAATCATTTATGAAATACACAAATCTCCATCACTTGACTGCATTTACATACTGGCTTAGATTTTGCTGAATAATGGATCTCACTGGCAGAGCTAAAGATTTGGTGCGCAGACACTGAAGTGATGGGCACCACAGAAATACGTATAAAAGATCAATCAAACAATAAGAAATCCTCTCCACAATGGAATTTCAAGCTATCAAGCTATCAAGCAAAACCAATCTCAGGTCTCCTGGCCAAAAAAAAATAAAAAATTATATAACACAGACAACACCACATTTTTGATACATAAATTGTCCAAAACATGGAGAGTAGCTTGATAAGACATGTACAAGATCCTTTTCTTACATGTAATAGTGGCTTTTTTTTAACAGGAGCTGCTAAACGCAAACTCTCAGAATGGTTGTCTCCCAAAGACAGTTCATTATAGGACTGACTAGTTAAGAATCACCATTTAAACGCAATCCCAAAACCAAAATAGGCTGTTGAGTCAACCTTCTTTCTTAAACAGATGTAAACTATGGCTTGTGGTATTTCAGAGTAACAATCTGGTTTATAAGTGTTTTTATAGTACAGATTAAATTTCATAAGCCTAATGTCTAATTTTTTAACAATGTGCCATAGTGGTATTTTCAACAGAGTATCTGAAGTATATAAGGGACGAATTCTGAGCTAGTAATTTTATTCTTCTGCTTCTTCTTGTTCTGTGCAAGGTCATTTTGAATGTGTGTTGTTTTTTAAGTTATATTTGAAAGCAGTTTTGAATTTTTCAAATGCAATAAAAACACTCTTAGAAAAAAAATAGTAAAAAGTAGAAACTATATATCAAGTTATCTGAAAATACTATTCAAGTGAAAATCAAACTAAAACCACCCCCCAAAATAACCAGTGTTTATCTAGAACTGCAGTAAGCAATTGCACATTCTGAAGAATCAGATGAATTACTCCTCATGCCATATTGGCACTGAAGTATTTTTCAGTTCTGTGAATTTTATACCAAAACTTTGAAAATGGTATCATCTCTGAAGAAGTCAATCAAATATCCTACATTAAACAGGCTGGCTGCATGTGTTTGGAAAAAAAAAATCCAAGGAGATTCCAGATGTCGGTTCGAGTGTAATTTTTGTTGTTACACATGGGTTTGCAATAGAAGCTTCTACAAGGACTTGCACATAACCATGACTGATGGATGTATTTGTAGGCTGTTCAGTTAGCTCCATCAGCTCACTCAAACACATTTTGAACAGATTATGTACTGCAGTACTTCGTAGACCATACATTAAACAAGAGACTTTGCTCTGAGGCGCTGCTTCCCATATTCCATGGGGAAAAGGAAGCAGGAAAAAACAAAACTCATAGAGTTCGACAGCTACCGAGGCAACACTTGCCATTTACAATATAAGCCCAAATATTTTTGCAACACAACTATATATTAATTTAATAAAATACACAATATAGCTCTTATACACTCAACAATTTGGCTCATATGCACTGAATCTGCAATAAATCAATAAAAATATGTCATTTGATGTAAACACACTGAATTTTCTTACATTTGCACATTTAAATGACCATGTGATTTTTGTGGATGTCTAAGACATTTTCACCCTCCTGAGCTATTTTAGTGTCCACAAATGAATAAAAAAGTGTTAATAATGTTAATTTCTTTTCTGTATTACCCTTAAGGTAACTCTATTTTTTTTTCAAACTTCATTTTACTTCCTTTTTTTTTTTAAAACTTATCACTAACTATTTATAACTTTGTTGGACACTAAAAAGCTAAATAGATATTAATTTTTTTTTCTTTTTTATCAAGTGAGTTAGCTTATGTGTGTGCAGGACAAGATGGACTCTATCATTTTACACTTAACCGTAATATGATATGAAGTGTTTCATTAATGATTAGGATATGTTTCCTTGAATAATGTTCTGGAATGGTTCTTTCTGTTTTATTGTTCTTTTTTTCTTTCCCATATTTGTGGCACATAACTTTGTACATAAATGTTTACCACAAATGAATGCTAATGTTTGGTGTCACTTGGACTACTACAAGAACTCTTTATAGGACTTTCAGTAGAAGCCTGTGGTGACTGCTGGAAATCCACCACAGATCAGCATTATTCAACCCTGTTTTTCTTGGGGTTTATACGTAAACAGTAAAGTCAGCATCAGCTATTTGAGGACAGTCTTAAAGTATCAGACGTATTTCCACTCCATCTTTCTCACACCTTCCTATCAGATTGTCAAAATGGCACTGTCTTTCCTTTTTTCATTTTGTTCTCGGTGTACTTGACTCTGTCCTAATGAAAGTTTGGTCAAAATGAAACCAGTGTTATCTGCCAAAAAGAAAGAGCAGTGAAAAGAACATACTTGTGGGCACTTCAGATGTTCACTAAAAGCCTTAAAGCAGCATTGGTCTTCCTTCATTCCTGTTAATTCTGTTACAACCAGGGGATATATTTATTTATTTACTTTTAATCAGCAGAAGAGGAACAAAACTGTCAGCCTGTCCATTTTCCTCCTCACTTTCTGATGGCCACAGGGTCACTGCCCCGACAGTCCTGCAAGAGCTTGTCTATTTCTCTCACAACTTCCTCGGCATCCACCGACTCCCTGCCTAGATCCCGGGCTGAACGGTCTAACTGCTCCAGAACAGAGTCCATCTCACTCGAGTCTCGGCTCACTCGGGAATGCACATCTGCAAAGGCCCTAGCCATCTGATCTGATGCAATGAAGGAAGCGTCTTTTGACTGTTTACTGGGCGATAGATACTGACTGTCAGTTGACAAGTACTGGCTGCTGGGTTCAGCCAAGGCTCCTGATTTCACTTCACAACCATCCAGTGGTCCTTTTGTTGAGGTGCAAGGCTCAATGCATGTCTTGGTTGGGCTGCTCGATGCTGAGGGAACCTCCTGAAGCAGAGGACTCAGGGCACGTTTGGCTTTTAAGTAAGGTTTAACATTGGCAATGAGAATAGTGTGCTCTCTCTTGTCTTTCCCAAATGTACAAAAAGTCTTTTTCCCAGTGGGATTCACAGTTTCGTATGTCTCAGTCTCAACGTTAGCTTCAACTGTGGGTACAAAGAGATTTGTGCGATAATCTGCATTCTCAGCCTGACTGGCTGCAGGAAACTGTGGCATCCAACACCTGTCAGAATGACCAAGCACTCTGCATTCCTCTGTGCAGTTAACACATTCTTCTTGCTCTGCAAAACAAAGGAGAAAGAGAAAAAAACTCTAAGTGAATTTATTTAGTCTAATGGATAGGCTGTGATCAACACATGATGGCCTTGACATCTGGTTTCTTAATTATGGAGAAAAAGAAGAAGATATAATTAAATATTTCAGAAGGTTTGCATAAACGTGTTAGTTGAGACAATAGATTTATTTAACTCTGTTCTCTACATATTAAAGCATTCACGCAGCCCAATAGAAGTATAAAGGGATCATTACAGAATCATTCTCAGTGGAATTGAGCTTCATCTGTAAACTAATCTGCTGTAGAAATCTGTTAGGCTTTGTTCTGTAAAAATCATCCTGGAAAAGAGTGAACAGTACTTAAGGAACTCAAAAGGAATTATAAGGATTAATTTCTCAAATCAAATAACTGCAATGAGTGCCTTTCTGGAAATACAAACACTTAATAAAAATCAGCAAGCTGGTTTTTCATTTTTGTCACCTCCATTTCATTTATAATTGTTATGTTGTGTGACAGTCACAAAATAAAAAGGTTTTCTTAAAACCCTACTTTTCCTGCTGAGAACAGAGAACTAGAATTTCCCATCAGTATGCATTAAATATAAGCCTGTCAGAAAGTGCATATTGCAATTTTATTAGACATGAGTATGGATCATGTAATCAGTTTTTCCCTTTTTTGTTTTGGTGCAAGTAAGTGAAAACGGATTTGCTCAATATATACAATTTGGAAGAATGACAAACTGTGACACACTGTTTGAACAGATAATGTTTTCAGATAGGATTTCTATATTCTGTTTCTTTCAAAGTATATAGCTAAATGAGATTTCTTTGCTTCATTTTTAGAACATAAATGTTGATACTTTCTGCTCTATAATTCAAAGAAAACTTGCTGCTTAAAAAACCTTAGCTTGTCTGCCATTTACATTAATAGATTACATTTGGGCCAACACTTACTATTTTATAATTGTACTCACGACTCTAACCAAATGTCAGGGATAAGAAAAATAATAAATAGAATAAATCCTTTTATCATCTCTAGGTTTTGGTTAACTACACGTTGATCTTTAGCTATTAAGCATTTTCCTTTCAAAAAATGGGCTGATGGGTTCAATACTGATTTTATTTGAGAAATTTAGTATTTAAGAAATGCCTGGAATTCCAGTTAGACAAAAACCTGTTAGTATAACTTTAAATGTAAAGATGAAGCAAACATACAGAGACAGGCACAACAAATCTTCAGAAAAGCAGAATAAACATGTTGACCCAAACATAGGGAAAATTTAAGCAATCATCATCTTCTAAATTAGAAAATTAATTCCTAGTAATCTTATATCACCATCGGATTAATGGATGATTGCACTGTCGAAACATGACAGAAAAGAAACACCAAAGATGACCTATGAGCATCCAGTAGTGTAAACAGTTTTGACTGCTCCTATTTCTAAAAACATGTGAGTAAATGCAATTTAAATTTAAGTAAAATTGTGTTATGTCACAATGATAAGTTAAAATGGAATTAGATAATTTACTCAGAACTGATACTTGTTAATGATACGGTTCTGTGAAAAAGTGTCATTCTGTATATGTGCTCTCTTCCTAGAAGACCTTAAAATCTAAGTATGGTGCAAGCCCTAAAAAAAATATCAAAAGCAAGAGAGAATGAGGTACAGGGACAGCAGAACAGAGTGATTGTTGAGGAAAAGAATGTAACATAAAAATTCACAGAGGTGAGTCAGCCTCACCTGTGTTCTTGGTAAGATCATGGAACAGATCTTCCTGGAAGATATATCAAAACATATGGGAGACAGGGAGGTCATTAGAGACAGAAAACATGACTTCACCAAGGGCAGATTTTGCCTGACTAATCTAGTGGTCTTCTATGATGGAGTGATTGCATCAGTGGACAAGACTTTTGTAAGGCCTTTGATGTGGTCCTGCATAATATTCTTGCTGTTAAATTGGAGATAGATGGATTTGATGATGAACTGTCAGATAGATAAGGAACTGACTGGGTGGTTACATGGAAAGACTTCCAGTCAATGGCTCAAATGTTCAAATGGAAACCAGAAATGAATGGTGTCCCTCTAGGGTCTACCTTGGGACTAACATTATTTAGTATCTGCATCATTGAGACACTGGGATTCAGTGCACCCACAGCCTGCAACGAGCTGAGTAGTGCATCTGATTCACTAGAGGGAAGGGATATCATCCAGAGGGACCTTGACAGGCTTGAATAGTGAGGGCCATGTGAACCTCATGAAGTTCAACAAGGCTAAGTGCAAGTAGTCCAGCACCTAGGTTGGAGAGTTCACCGGAATCAATACAGGCTGGGGGTTGGACAGATTGAGAGCAGACCTGTGGAGAAGGACTTGGGGGTACTCGTGGATGAAAAATTAAGTATGAGCCAGCAGTGTGTGCTCACAGCCCAGAAAGCCAGTCGTATCCTGGGCTACATAAACTGAAAGAAAGTAGATTTAGACTGTATATACATGAGGTAGAAACTCTTTGATATAAGGATAGTGAGACATTGAAACATATTCCCAATGCATTCCCAGTGTAAATGCCCCATTATTGGAAGATTTCAAAGTCATGTTGGATGGGACTGTGAGAAACCTGATCTAGTGACAGATATTCTTGCCCACGGCAGGTCATTCAAGGTTCCTTCTGACCCAAACCATTCTATGATTCTTTGAGTTCCAAGGAAAAGTAATCTGCACACTGATTTTAGTATACAAAAAAACCAGAACTATCGTGATGAAAAGCAAAAGATACTCCCGACCATGGGACAGTAACACAGTGAGAGAACTAATAAGAGTTTAGGGAAGAAATTTAAGTTTGTTGTGTTTCATTTTACTTCACTTGACTGTGATGACATTGGTATGCATAACCATGGACACAACATATGTGTGGCAATTGCTTAATGAAATGGGAACCATACAAATAAAGGACATAGCTATACACCTCATTCTACTCATTAGTTCACCTCCACTAAAATTCTCTGTATCTAGTTTTCTGGAGCTTCTACAGCATCAAAAAGCTGCAGCTTAAAACAGGCAAGTGAAACTGCTATTCTCTCTAAAAAAAACCCAAACAAACCACAGCTGAACACCAAATCAAAAACAAAACAAAACAAAACAAACAGACAAACCCCTCAAAAAAACAAACAAACAAACAAAAAAGGGGCAGCAAACCCATAAAACTTCACTACACAAAATAAACCAAATCAATATATTTTAAAAAAACACATGGGGCAAGAGCATTCAAGGGGAAAGTTCTGAGTTGTAGTATGGGTTGGTAATAGTTAATATTAGCCAAGTTTGATAACATTTTATCACAGAAGTCCAGCAGAAATAAACAAACAAAACAGTGCTCCAGGGCAAAACGTCCCAATGTTAATTTAGAACTTTAGATTTTGCAGATGTTTGCTACTAAATTATTTTGTTATTTTTCTCATCCTCCTAATCCTTCAGAGAAGATTTGTGGCAAGCTCAGCCTCTAGCTTTAAAAATGGACTTATATAGTAAGGAAAAATAATAGGTATTTTCCTTAGGATTTCCCCCAAATATATCTCAAAATATTTTTCTCTTGTATGGAATTCATGACAATGCTGAATAAAAGTTTTCTGCCGCTTTCAAACCTAAACAACTAATCAGCTTTCCAACTAACTTTTATTCTGTAGGTTTAACTACCCTTTACATGAATATTTGTAAACTATTTTGTTGCTTTTTAACAAGAGATGAAAATAAAACTTGCTGCATGTTAGCTATCCTAGAATGCTCAGAGCTGCACAATCAATGGACCAATACTTCTCTCTGCGCCTCTCTTCTCATTTATTCCAGCAAAGCATGATCCTTCTTTGCTCCTTCCTTTTTCTCAGGAAAAAAACAAAAACCAGTGGTAGCACCTCCTGTGAAACTTTCTAACCATATGGAATGTGTCAAGACCTCACACTGTACTGAGAGACCCACACTGAACACCACTGGGAAGATTTCAATACATTACAGTCTATTTCATTACACCAAAAAAAGGCCATTGTACACGGGAAATGCTTACTGTCTTTCAGGTAGTAGTTCTATGCCATATTATCTTACAATACATCAAAGAAATGTTCATATATATTTATATACAATTCTCTTCTATCTAGATTTACAACGTATATATGCATATGAAATATAAAACTGGGAAATTTGATTTGAAAAATGACTGTTTTTCTAAAACTTGACTGAACTGTATTTCTTAAAAAAATTCTTTTTTTTCCCCTAAACTGAGATCGAAATGAACAAACTTCAGATACAAGGTAAAGATCAGAGAAGTTCTCAGTCACTTGGAATAAGTTTACTATACTAGGTATTCAGTACTGTGCCAAAAACTATCCTTTGAGATTTTCAAGACTCAATAGGTTAATTTGTTGCAATCAAGTTATGTTTGAAGATTTATATTTTTAGGTCTTCCACATATGCATACGCTGGTGTGAAGAGAAGCCTTACACAGTGTTTACATTATTCATTACTGATAACAAAAATGCCAAGTTTGCTGGCTATCTCTAAGCAAAAGAGATATATATCATATAGCATATATATGTTATATATATATCGCAGGCCATATCTTCCTTCCTCTTCTCATTTCCTGCATTTGTTAAAGCAGTTTTTATACTAGCATTTCTACTCACAGTATTGACTAAGTTTACATTTCTGCTCCCTGGGCATCATAGAAGTGACTGAATTAAATATAAAGCCAAAAAAGAAGAAAAAAGAAATACTGAATGACCTTGAATTGAAAACCACCTGCATTGCATGAGCTTTGGAGCTCTAGTCCTGAAAATCTGTGTCTTTTCACTTCATGCTTTTATGTCACATCATAGGAAGTGGATTTTGAGTATTGATTATCATACATTATAAGCTGCTTGTCTAACCATTAGCCTGTAATTTTGACTGTTACAGCTAGCAGACAGTGAAGAAAATCGAACAGGGACTTTTTTACGAGTAGCAGAAACTACAAACACAATGTGAACTATCACCACCAAGGGCCAAATTAGTGCATATGAGAAAACAGAATCATTTTAAAGGTAAATGTATAAATATATATATGTAAAATAGGTCATACGCTGTGCTGTACAGCGAGATGTGCTGGTAGAGTGATATGCGTCATTGGTCTTTATCTCTGTGCTTGTCTCCCTCCTGTTGAAAATAAACCTTTAACAGTGCATGTGTGTGCAATAAACAGGAGCAGTCTAGAGGTTTTCCTAACTCTCTAGAGCTTTAAGGGTAAACAGTCAGAAGTGCTTTATGCACTTAGGGGAGAGCATACACTAAAATAGAATTGCTAAATTATCAGCCATAGAAAGAAAAGGAAACAAGCTATCTGTAAACAATGGTCGCTTAGATGGGGAAATGCACTCTGGATAGAAATTTACAGATGGTATAGGATGAAAGTTATATTAGCAACATATAAAATGTATTTTTGGTGCAACATAAAACATATCTTACATATTTTATTCTATACGAGCTATATTTAACATCTGCCTTCCATAGCAAGCTAAAAGAAATAGATACTTTTACTGTGATATCTATAATATCCTACAATTTCCTTATAAATATTATGAACAAAATTAATTATAGGTACTGATTTTGTTTTCACTATAAAGTTAATTGATTAATACTTTAGATAGCTGGTTCCTTTCAATGGCTAAAATGGAGACATCTTATTTTGACTCATTAATTATATGAAATTTGCGTAATGTTAACAAAGGAGAAAATCAGGAATTACTATTTTTTTAAAGAATGACTCAATGTGGCCAAAACAAGTCAATAAACACAATATTTGCTGTAATTTAACTAGACTCTAATTATTTAAATACACATACATACAAAGCAGAAAAACAAATAAAAAACAAACATCACCATTCACATAAATTCAACAAATATTTTATGTCCTATTCTTATAAGATGAAGAACACTAAACATTGTATCAAAGTGCTTGCATAAAACTTAATAGTAAATGTCCAGACTTCTTTATATGGGAAATCAAACCATAAATATATGTACATGCACATAAACATATGTTTTGATATATATATTTATGTAAAAAAATAAATCTACCTATATTTGAAGTCTGATTTTCCTTATGCACAAGCCTGGATATATACCTAGACATAGACCTAGATCTACACTTAGTTCTATACCATCATATTATTCACAAAACTTGTAAATTATTTTATCAAATTCATTTAACAAGACAGAGAGAGTTCGGAACATTACAATTTATAAGATATGACCAGGTAGATGGTCATTCAAGTCCATTCTTTTCTAAACTTCTACTCAAAAAATGCAGTTTTTATTACCATATGTTCATTGATAAAGGCTAAAAAAGAATATGGCTAGATACGTACATGAATAACACTGACTGTTCAAAAATGTCAGTAGCTTTTGTTATTTTTTACTGTCTTGGGAAAGCTCATCTTACTCCTTTTTTCTCTTTCAACAGGTGACATCTAGTTTTTACATCGCATAAACACCTTCTAACTGACCTCTTTTTTTTTTCTTTCTTTCTATAAATATGGAAGATAAAAAAATAAACATTAATTGTCAGGTATGGTTCCCTGGCTGACTCAGTTGAGTGGAATGACTATTAACTAAAAGGTTCAAATAAAAAATACACTGGAGGAGCCATTTCAAAATGTATGCTGCCTTTTTTTTGAAGTCATGTTGATTCACAATACCTTCTGATTCACAATACCTTCACTCTTGAAATGTTCTATACTTCACTGCATTATAGAGTTAATAGTAATGCACATCTTTGATGACTCTTATTTCACATTACAAGGAAAATGATCTGCCTATGAATGCATGCATAGAATTCACACTGACTCGTGTAAGAGATAAATTCCTTTCACCCTTGATGTTGAAAATTTGTGTTCAATATTGAAAATATTTTCATTTAGAATTCATTCCATAATGAAACAAGGTGAAAAATTCTCTGTAGATTTTATTTCTTTGGTCTAACCACAAACACACCTTTCTTGACTCTAAGGGTGCTAAGGCACTGGAACAAGTTGCCCAGAGAACCTGTGGATGCCCCATCCCTGGAAGTGTTCAAGGCCAGGTCATGGGGCTTTGAACAACCTGGTCTAGTGGAAGGTGTCTCTGTCCACAGCAGAGGGGTTGGAACTAGATGATCTTTAAAGTTCCTTCTGACCTAAATCATTCTATGAAAAAAGAATAAATAAGAACCACCAGTACTTGCTTTAGACTAATGAAATAATATTATGTTTTATATTTTTAATACCTTGAATAGATATGAAAGATCTGTATCTTCTGTACAAATGTGTAGGCAGATGGAAAATAAATGCCACATAGTATGTAACAGAGAACGTAATTAACTCTGCTTTTCAGAACTTCAGTAATTCCTGAAATATGACCAGAAAGCCTCCCAGAATTTATATGAAATGGTGATGCATTTCTTTTTTTGTATTTTTATTTATTTATTTATATTTGCAATGGGCAACTGTCTTTACTAAAGAACTGAAATTATGATAAGGAGATATTTATTACAGGAGAAAAATAATGGGTACTCTGACATGTCCTAAACACTGGGTTTATATGACACTTCTATTGAGAACAATCAGCTAAAGTACTGCTTCTGTGGTTGGGTTTCTGTTTAATTACAATTGATTTTGACATAAATGAGTAGAGGTATGTCCTGGTTATGGGACAGGGGTAAATTCCCGACCAGCGGAGGGTCCTTTTCCTGAGTTGTAACTCCACTTGTAAGATCCCAGAGAAACAGGACACAGGCACGTGCAAGGTGAAGGACAAGGCTGATCTGGCTTTATTGGTACAACA
>JAWMRA010000001.1:58582105-58661812 GCA_035584735.1 Pseudotriccus pelzelni | reverse complement strand
TCCTTCAGGCAGAAGATTCAAGGAGGATGTCTTTGGTTTCCTTCCACTCTCTGAATTCTTCTGCAGTCCTGAGCCTACCCCCAACAGAGGTAAACAAATAGTTCTATACACATTCTTGCTGTTATTAAACAGAGTTTTCTCCAGTCTGAGTATTTATATTGGATTGTCTGTTTAAAGGCTTCTTTCAGTCGGGCAAACCAGTTATGTAGCTCAGATTAACAAAATGACTGGCATTAAAATAAGAGTGGACCGCCACATTTTTAAACCTCTTGGAGATCATGGTCTCTTCCTAATAATATAAATACAAGTTTCTGTGGTCTACAACCCTTAACATAGTTTCCCTGGTTTTGGTTGTTGGGGTTTTGTTTGCTTGGTTTTGTTTGCTTGCTTTCTGAAGGCAGGATAAAGACAATATATGTTTTATATTGACATGGCATAAAACACTTCAAAAAGCCATAAAAACATGATCGCCTATGGATTTAATTCTAGTTCACATTTGTTCCAAATGACAAATATTGGAGGAATATTTCAGGATTACATGGAGCACATAGCACATTTAATGCTTTAGAGAAGCATGCTTTAATTTCATGCTTATAATTCAATGACAATCACATATTTTTATTTAAAGACAATGTAAGAGAAAGGTGTGTTACCTGATAATTTTCCATCCTCACAGCGGGCTGGTCCACAGATCCCAACAATGGGTCTTTGGCCTCTGCCTTGCTGTTCTGGAGGCAAATCAGACCTGTGAGTCACAGACATGGATAGGCTCTGCTTCCAAAATTCACAACAATGTCAAAACTTCCACAGTAGAAAAACAGCATTTATCTGTGGCCCAGACACAGCTCATAGCCCTTGAAATTTTTCACTGTGCTTCTCAAATGTACAAACACTTAAGTTTATAGTTGGCAGTGAACTGGAAATATCTGACCAGCAAAAAGGATACCTCATTTACTCCTGTCAGAGGAGAAAGAGGAGAATAGACACCCAGAAGTTGGTTTCCAATGTCCCATATAAGTTGACTGGCCCTGACTCTAATTTGCAGTGAAAAGACCACATGACACCATGAAAAGACATTTGGGTCTCTTCCCCATCCCACCATAAAAAGTCTTGCTGGCCCAGGGCTGCAGTGAGCAAATATGCAAAGGCGAGCTGTGCCAGCCCTGCCCTTAGCAGAGAAGCTACTGGGAAACTTTAGTAATATGACAAATTCCTAGTTTTAAACTGTAAATCTTTGTTGCAGAGCCCCAAAGCTGTTTCCTGAGAATGAAGGAAAACAAAACTGCAGTAATTAACAGATGAGAAAATGTTTGTGGATCTGTTAGAAAGTACATTTTTAGTATAACACATTTTCCTACTCTTGATCAAGGCAGTGTCACAGATTTTTCAATGGGATGGTTTCAGCAGTAGAATCTAAAAATGCAATGATCTTAAATCTGAAACCTAATCGAATTTATGTAACCATTTGCATAATTTGCATGATATTAACATTTTTTTACTAACTTTATTGTGAGCTAGTCATAATTATAGTATCAATAATTTCCATATCTAATTTGCAATATTTACTAAATACTGCATATTGTACTGTGTCAATGTTTAGGAATCTAGTCATTAAACAGGACCATTGTGAGGCATCCTGTACAAATATTAACAGATTGTATAGCTAGAGACAAAAGGTAACAAGTGATTATGACAAACAAAAGCAATGAAAGGGAAGGAAAGACAACATTAATGAAAATATAATCACACTGTTGACATTTCCTGAAAATACCAGTATAAAAGCTCCATAATTTAAAGAAGTTATCCCATCTGTCACACCATCAAGACACCAATGATTATCTGTATATTACACCACTGAACCTTCCTCACCGGTTGCCAATTATCTCAGTATACAAATCTTTAATTAGAAGGCACTAAGGTTTTTGCTTTGTAAGCCTGTCTCAAATTTGGATATGACGCCTTGTTTGCAGACATTGACTGAGGAGGGTGCCACTGAGGAGAGAGACATGGTAAACTTTTGAAGAAATCTATTTTGATGTCCTTTTGATGGCTCTGTTTACATTCTGACTATAGGTGGGCTCTGTTGAGTGGACAGTTTCTGTCAGCTTCTGTGTAGGAGCCTGATTTTGACCAAAGCAAAATGAATGCAGTAAAGCTTTTCAAACGCTATCTGTTTTTCTTTGAAAAGTCTCATAAAAATAATTACGAAAGCTATATGGATATTGAACCATTCAAAATCTGGCCACTTTGGTAAAAGACAGTCTTTTCCTTCATATTCCTCTTAGTATGCCTGGATTTACATTCAAAATCTCTTTTGACAACCATAACGAGCCCACATCTGTTTTATACAGATAGATGGAAAAGCCTCCTAGGTATCACTCTCTGCTTCTAAAGATTGATGCCATCAGTGAGTCATATACTTTGGACTTCATGGGAGGTACAATGCATCTGACAGAACAGGGGGAAGAACACTTCTCATGATGCTGCTCTCAGAAAATCCCTGAAGTTGCCCAGACATCTTAAGGAACTCTCACTTGGACATGGATGCAGGAATATATTATTAGACAAAAAATAATTATTTAGGAGTTTAATATAGACTCCAAGTAACATATTCATTATTATATGATTATATAGTCCCCTGGACTATTATTTAACAGATTGCTGGTGTTGTGTTTTATTACCACATTTGAAAAAGATTTACAGAATGGGATTACCCTTATGCCAGTTTATGAAGAACCCCCATTCTCTTAGCAATTTGAGTTTCATAATGCCATCCTACTTAAGTTTCAGCCTGGATAGTGCTCCAATTAGATCAATCAGAAAGGCTAATTAAGGATGCCTTTTTCAAATCTGACTCTCTATATATAACTACTTTGGCAAAGAGAATTATATATGTAAACAGATTCAACACCATATTTGCAGGTTCTCCATGAACAGTAAACTAATTTCTGAAAGACATTTACTGAAAATGCCTTCAGAATATTTATATCTTCCTTTCCCTAGATCTTTCATTAAGAACTCTAAGTTCCAGATCACTTTCTTATATTTCAAGGATTGAGGAGATTACAGATATTAACAACACTAATACAGAAAAATCTTTCCTGCTCATTACATTTATGTGCAGCAGTTGAGCTGCTCAATGGAGATTAACTTTTTCTACTTGTCATCTTTTAATTTGTTATAGTGTCAAGGTTTGAATGGATGTCAGAGTACTTTGATGTGACAAAAGATCTCTTTAAGAAAAATTATCAAATGGGAACTATTTCCAAAGATGTCGTCCTTGTGTGTTCTTTGTTTTCACTAATGTCTTCACTTTTTAAGCCTGCTAACTGTTAAGAAGCTATTTTTCTGGTGTCTAGCAACCACTAACCTGAGCCGTGTTCTTATACAAAGTGTATTTTTGTCTTGGAGGTAGACTTAAAGGCCAGTTATGAACAGCACCAAGTAAGATGCAGTCAGAGTAATTTCTGTTAGCTGTGCCCTCATCTTATTTATCTGAACACCCTCCAGAGAAAATCAGCATTGAGGCATTAGATAAATTAAACACTGTTCAGGTAAAACAAGTAAAAGATGCTGATGCTTCCTTTAAAGCTGCTGAAGGATTCAGAATATGTCAGTCAGTATCAGTCTATTGACATTCTTTAAGAAAATGTTTACTCTGTAGAGGTGCTGAGGAAACTACACCCCTAGAAATGGAGAAGACATGCTATAAAATGCAGTGAAACCATTCCAGATATGCACCATTGTTTACTTTCTCAGGGTGTTATCACTACAATATTTACTTGATTTAGAGTTTCATGTATGTTTTTCACCATGACTTGATTTTAATGTGTCACCCTCCTCCCAGGCTTTTTGTTCTATTGGGAAACAAAGGTAAGAAACCTGTACAGTTGTTATTGGTTTGAATTCTGAGTATCACAGGTAGTGGAAAGCAGAGAAATTTGAGCCCCAATATCTACTGCATGGTTCTTCAAAAACATCCTCTTGGTTTCCAAATAAAAATGTAGCTTTGCTTTGTTTTTCTTTAAGAAATACAATTCCTTTAATTCCCAAAGAGAAAAAAATAAAGCACCCTGTCTGAAAGCAGGGCTCAGCCTGACCTTGAACAAATTCTATAAGGAATTAAGGTAAGAAAAATTGTCTTACAGGAAAAAAAAAAAAACTTTTTTCAGTTTTGTGTCCACCTGTTACACAGGTACCTGCGCACAGGCACAGTATACACACCGCGTCTCAGGTATCTAAGAAACATTCTAGCAGAGCTCTAAACTTATTTATAAGCTCTCAAGTGACTCTCTGCAGTTCCAGCTGAAGATGGATACAAGGCAGCTAATTTGCAACCACCAAGGGAAAATGTTATTACATAAAAACATTCCCTCCCTTAGCTTCCAAACTGTTGAGCGCCTAGGGAGCCTGACTATTTGTAGAGCTGATACTATGCATATGCTTCCTCTGTAACTGTTACATGCTTACATCTGGCATCTGTCTCTGTGTTAAACAGACTTAATTGTCCCTAGTATTAGGTAGGTAAAATCCCTCTAACATAGATGGTTAATGCAAAAGAAATAAATGAAAGGATATATATTATTTTTTGGTAGCATTATTTTTGCATTATTGGCAAGATATGCAATGAGCTCTGCTGTGATTATGATCAAAATATTTTAGCTCTGCCTTCGGAGTAACTTTAGACAGAGACTATGCTTTTCTCTCAGCATGAAATTTGACACTTCATACAGCTATTTAATCAAATTGGATTGTTTTAGCTAGAATTCTTTTTTCCATTTATTCTCCTTTTATTTTTTTCCTTTCTTGATTGTTGGCACCCCTCTTTTATCCACATCAGACTTCAGAGCATTTAATCAGTTGATAGACGTAGCTGGACTGATTCTGAAGAGTTGTCGTTTCTATTTGTGTATGTGTTATTAGGGGGACTCTACAGGTTAGTACATTATTCAGCTCACCGTTGCCAGCAAAGTCAAGACTCAGGAAAAGCACTTGATTTCAGATTTCAGTGTACTTTTAAAAGATCAAAGAGCATGGAAAATCTTATTCTTTTGGTCAGATAGACCATGTAGGACAGTAACACTCTAAAAGATGAAAATAGCTGTATAGAACTAATACTAAACTGAAGGCCTTTTGAAGTTATTTTAACCTTTGTGTCAATGTTCATCTTAAAGTCCCCCCAATAAGAATAAAACAAATACTTTTAATTGGGAAAACACACAGAAATTAGTTCTTCCTGTAAAAAATAAGATTAAAAAAAAGTTGCTGGTTTGACATCTGAAATTATCAGGATAGTAAAGGTAAAATACCCTCAAGATGCTTCTTTTACTAAGATTTATTTCTTTGAGCAAGACTATATCAAGCACAGTCTTTCCTAAGGCAACTGTACTTGCCTAAGTCTACTTAGGATTCAGACTAAAGCTATTCCCACAGCTGAGATCTTCTCAAGAACCTGACTTTCTCCTATCATGCGCATTAAATCCAGAGGAATTTGAGCAGAAAGACAGGCCATAGGATTTTCACTCCCCTGTTAAAGATTTATTATTATCATGCAACAGGGAAGCAACCCAGAGTGAGCTTCCATATAATCTCCTGTTTTAGGGAGAGTTCTTGTCAATCAAGGGACTAAATAAAAGCCCACAGGATGTAGATTCATATGCTGAATACTAGTTTCATGACATACCTAGTAGCAGCTATAAGACAAAGAATAATTTCATTCAACAATGAATGTAGATGGGGCTGAGATGTGTAACTTGGCATCCATGATGTACTCTTAATGCACATTGTCCTTCCATTGGTAGGAAAATTTTCCCTTTGCAAACTAATAATTAAGTCATTACATGCACATATAACTTCTGGAATATGCACAGAGTATTCATTCAGTATCTGGTTAGATCAAGTTTCATGGTATTTTTCCACTGAGCATATTTTCTGGCAAAAGCAAAAAACTTCCCTTCTTTCCTAACGCTATACTATCATGTTTATGCCAAGCTACTACTTTCTTTTACAGAATTAAAACTTGTGAAAAGTGCTGCATTTTGAATACCTAAAGAAACACACTGGGATCTGATGTTCTTCATTGAGGAAAATTGTAACTCATCCACACCCTTCTTGCAGCTGCAGCTCTGCTCCCATCTAAGTTCATGTCAGAACCATAGCAGGGAGTGTCTTTGCTGATGTATACATGCTTCCACCATTACAAAAGCAAGATGATGTGTGATATCATCTGCAGTGGCATTTTATTTTATTTTTATTCCAGAAATTTAGGAAGAGAAGTCCAGATCAGGTGATGAACTACACTTCATCTAGACAACAAGTTGGCACATCGTCAACTTGAACAGAACACCATCCTGTCTTCTGCAGGAATTTGGGGGCAGAGACAGATGAGAACCAACAGTCTTTTGGCCAACTCTTCTGTCCAGCCATACGTTGCTTTTGCAGTCCAGGCTCTGTTGGCTCACAGATCTAGTGAACCCTAAACAAAGCAGAGTACTAGACACATTGCAAATTTATTGATGTAGAGTGGCATACTTGGAATTCCCATCAGTCACTGATTCCATTCTCAGAAACAATCCTGATCTCAAAATTCGTACTTAAAAGGCTGAGTAGGACTGAGCTCTTCCACTAATTAAATCTGCTGCTTTCAAATTCAACACAAATATTCCTTTAAATAAATTCTCAGTTCAAACTTGGCATGTGGTTTTTGATTCAACAATGTTGAACTGGTATTTCTCAGAGAGTCAGACTATGATGATAAACAACTGTTAACAACTGTCAACAACTTTGTTCATAAAACATCAGTCACAGTCCTCTGAGAAGCTGACACACTTATTTAGCAGGTTTTTTTCTTTAAACATAATCAAGTGGAAAACCAATGTAAATCCTGTGGAGTGCATCTGCATTATCAAATGATCTTGTGATATTTTACCACAGCTACATTTAGCCACTGCAGCCTACTGGTCTACATGATAAACAAATAAATTCAGTTCCAGCTTAATGTTACAAACTGTCTCCAACATTTTCACCTGCAGTTCATTGTACCTGCCTAACTGCAAGAGGTATTTCAGAGCAACTACTGGACAGAGTAGTAAGGCTAATATTCACAACATACAGTGGGATACAATACATATCAGGGCAGATATTTTCAGGTTTAGACCATGCTTTTTTCAACAGCTAAGAGATATTAAAAGGAAAATAATCATAATAAAAAGAATAAAATACAAAACTAGTAAGTCTTTATTAGAGCAGTACTTTATTAGGTTAACCATTCTAAATAAAAAGAGATTCTAATATAAGTATCATTTTCGAGACAAAAAAAACCCCAAAAAAACAAAATAAGAAATTATATATTAAATCTAAATGTTTATGTAAACCATCTTCCCTAAAGTTTCCTATGACTAATTCATTAGAAATTAATTTGTTTACAATCTTTCTTTGAAAAAATCATATATAAAATAATATATTTATTTTGCTTACTCTGAGAATCTGCTTTATAAAACAACCAGCAAATGCTGGAATATAATTGCCTATTACATTTCAAAGAGGAAATCATAGTGGGGTAAAAATGCAGAATAAAATATTTTGTACAGAGAAAGATATGTGTATTTCGGTCACATTTTGTATTTTCTAGCTTTAGAGAGTAAAATGCAGCATTTTCTATAAGCTTTCAGTGTCCCACTTAACCTACTCTAACTATGATGACAACATGCATCTTTGATGACATGGATGAACACATCTAAAATTCAAGTCTTCCTTCTAGCAAAACTGTAATCCAGTACAGAAGGTCAATGACAATCTGCCTTTTAAAAGCCACCTCTTTTTGAGTAGTAAGCAGCTTTTCCTTGTTAGGCATTTTCTCTCTACTTTGCTATCTGATTTCTGCAGGGACATGCATCTATTTACCACACTGAAACCTGTTGTTCATCTTTCACATCTAATGTATTTTTTGTTCATTTCCTAGACGTAGAAAAACAGAACTGGCTTTATTGTTAGCATTCTCCAAAGACACACGCAATGAAGATCTAGCTAATCCTCTCCTACTTATTATTCAGCAGTGTCTGCCAATAGGATTTGGGAATCCCAAAAGGCGATGTTTAAAGGGAAGGGTTAAAGTCAGCTTGTGTAATGACATTCTCCATTCCTGGGATAATTCATCATATTCAAGGAATCTGTTCCATAGAGGGACCTAAGGCTGCCAATTAAAATAAATTAAACTGGATGGACAGCCATCTGAGTGAATGAGATTGCTGTCGTGATCTGAAGTAACTTCATTATGGTGAGCAGCTCTGTTGGTATAGACAGTTCTTTTAATCTGTTCTAAAGGCCCACATATTCCTTGCAGAAAGGTGTGTTGGGGAAGTATCACCTCAAGAGCTAAGCTCCTTGGGAAGCAATGATATTAGGGAAACCTGCTGGGGTACTTGATTTAACATTAAAGTGAATTTATCAGCTACTCCCAAATTTTTGAGAGACTAATTGAATTATCAAAGGCTGCAATGGGGAATATAAAGCCTTCTGAGAACAGATTTTTAATATAGATAAAATCCTTAAATCATTCCATGTGATTATCTTAAAATGTAGAAATAGCCTGGCAGCTAAAACACACCTGAATTTAAGATTTCTTTTGCCTGTTTAAAGGCTCTCTCTAGTCACCAAAATTATAGGAAATTTTAAGTGTTTGGGACAGGAAATAAAAAAAAATTATTTTAAAACATCTATCCTGTGTCCTCTTCCAATGTGTCCAGGTCTTCTGGGTGCTCACTAGAGCAAGTTCTATCACATTTGTTGCTCATCTAAATTTCAATCTTCTACTTCTTAAAGGCTTTCAGAAAGCATATACAACTTTCCTCATTTTCAGTGAGACCACACATGATTGAAATCAAAGATTAATGCATCATCTGCATGAACTCAGACATACAAGAGTGACAGAAAAGTCACTGTCAACCTAGACAGAAATTTCATCTGCAAAATTCAACCTTGACCAAAATTCTGCAAGATAATTATCTAACAATTTATTTTTATTTTTTAATTATGTCTCTTTGATGTACCTATTGGGGTGGAACTGTAGAACAGATCCTGTCAAAAGAGACTAGTGGATTGGGAGTGTGTGTCAGGCAAAGTTACAGGATAAAGGCAATTTATTGTATTTCACTGACATTTTGTAACAGAACATTTTCATTTACATACATAAACATTAATGTTCATGAGGATATTGTTGAATCTATATTATATAGACAAAGGTGTGTCTAAAATACGTACATTGTCATGTGCTTGTCAACAAATGTGTGACAAGTAATTATCCTATTAACAATTATAAAAAAAAATCATTATAAAAGCAGAAAAAAGCCATGTTAAAATGGAAAGTATGAGAGTAAAGCTTGCATGACTTGCATGGCAGAACAAAAGATACAAGACTAGGTTTGCCCCTGTAAAACTCCTATGCTGCAATCAAGTGCAGTGACAACAAGCTGGAGGTGTTCACTGCATGCAGAGGTGAAAAGAGGTGATTGTAGAAGTGTGAATACAATTCTGTGTCCATAATGCATTCATCCCAGAGTGCAAGGACATATGTTAAAATGCTTTCCTCTTACCAAGCAGCTTTAGAGATATTTGAGTAAAAGCAGGTAAAGAATCACAAACAGAGAATAATTTAATAAGATACTGTAAGGCATCAGAAAGTACATATGTTATAATCTTGTTCTGTGATAGAAGTATATCCTGTCCCATAAATACAGCTGGTGATAACTGTGAGTAATTAATAATTATACCAAGAACCAACAGCTTATCTCTTATACAAAAAGCTAACAATCTGTAGCATTCTCAACACATGCTGTGTTGATTGCATTGTCCACTGTCTTATGGAGACCTCCTAGAGGCATGCACAACTGCTCAGTAAAGTGGACCTGGGGAGCAGATCAGGAGAAGCTGAGGCACTATTAGTTGTTTCTAATTTATTCCTCTAAATAGAATTTTTCTCTTTTTATGCCCCCTTAATAAATTCATGTCTATTCTTTTGGTATTTGCAAATTAAATGTCTTGCCAGCCTTCCAAGGTCCTTAGAAGTCAGTTCGCTTGTACCAGATTTTTGGAGTGTCATTTCACTGACAATTACATTTTTTGACTTTCTAGTTATTACCAAAGGAAAACTAAACTTTTTCAAAACTTTGAATATTTTTGCACATTCACTGGCCTTCCATTAAGGCCAGGTTGGATAGGCCTCTAAGCAACCTGATATAGTGAAAGGTGTACCTTGCACTGTCAGGGGAGTGGAAAATACATGATCTTTAAGGTTCCTTCAAACTCAAGCTTTACTGATTCTATGACCTTTGTTTCCACTAATATTGCTATTCATGACAGTTTTGTACTCTTTTAGCTACTCAAAGGAGCTGTTAGTTTCCCTGTGCTTGATTCTGTTCACTAGACCTGTTTCTGTTGCATTGTCTGAAAAGATAACATGGTTACATTAACACATAGTGACACGAGCAACTGAACTAATTAGAGCTTATTTTCTGAAATTTTTTGTATTATTATTGACTAAAATGTCTTGGAAGGCACAGTCTACTTGAAGTTTCTAAGTAGCTGAGGCATTGTTAATGACTCTCTTCAGTCAAGAGTCTTCAGTGTCTAATAATCTGTGACATCAGTTTTTAACTTGTATTGAACCATTGTATAGTCTATTACAGCTGTCTATATCCATAAGATCTGTGGAAACTTACTTTTGAATCCTGCATCCTTAGATAGATTCTGGTTCAGAAGTTATGGGTAATCAGGGAAACAGGCAGACACAGAATGTAACTTCATGGAATTATTTCTAAAAAAAAACCGTGAAAATTTACCTGGAAAATCAAGTTCCTCGTTCCATAATTGTTGTTGAAAGACTGACCTTCCTACATCATATTCTTATTTTTGTTGAATATCTGTGAGGCACTTAGGAGATCAATAAGGCTACCATAAACTATTTATTGGCTAAGTTTTTCAAATATCGTTTTCTGACCAAATCAATGTAAAATATATTTAAATGAGTGCTTACCTAGAAGCAGCTTATGCTCACCAAAAACTTTACGAATATGGCCAGGTTGACTGACACTGAAATAAGACACTTCCACTCAAGGGTAGGTACAGTACTGGTCTGTGTTGTTTACACAGACAGGTACAGACATTTACAGCTCATCAAGGAACATAAGAGGGACATAGCCCCAAACTCTGATACTTGCATGCCTCCAAGGAAGGTGTCTATATGTGAGGTAAGTGTCTTCCCATTACAGTATATGGAGTCCTACTGAAGAGAGTCAACATCATGTGCATGTTTATGTAGATAGTTATAGTTGATCTGAATGCCTTTTCTAATTAGGTGTATGAATATGGATCAAAATTGCATTCCAAATGTCTAAATATAGATGTAGGTTACCATCTTTTGGTAGAAACATTTGAAAATACCGATTCCCTACCCTAAATACAGTCTTCTACAATAAGACATTTTGCAAAGAATTCTGTCAGTGATTATGAGCCGAGCTGCAGAACTGCCATCTAATTGATTTCTTTTTGTTACTGTGTTAGGGGAAGTCCTGTTTCGATTAATCACTCTTGCTACAAAAATGTGCTATTTTTTGCACAGCAGTTTTCAAGAAAGTGGTTTTGAAATTTCTTGGAAGATACGCTCCAGCTTGTTGCGCCCAGCTGTGTTACATCACACAACAACACACTCACACATGATTAATGAAAGTCGCATCCTGCTACACCAGTCAAAAAGAAACTAACTTTCTTAAAGAATTCCTACTCCTTCCTTAAGAAAAACAGATCTCCTAGTACTACTTTAAAAAATTGAACAGATTAGTTTCTACACTCCTGCACCTGAAGCAAAGGATAAGAAGGAAGTTTCAAGAGATTACAGGACAAAAATTAACACAAGAGGCCAATGTATTTCTATCAGATCGAAACATAAATATCAGGAGGGAAGAAAAAGCCAAAAACTGAGGAAATACTTCTGCTGAGAACTGTTTCTCTAAAGCAGAGTTGCAAGCTTTCCCTCCTCCAGTATGAACTGTATTATAAACCTCCAGCCAGCAATAAATATCACTTATTTGGACACAGTTTTAATTAAGTAGCATCCAAGATCAGTTCACACAAGGAAAGGAAATTTATTAATATAAATTTTCAGATCAACAATCTTTAAACCTAGGAAGCTTAAGCATGTCATTTTCTACATGAGTAGAAAAAAAAACCATTTTAAAATGGAACATTTATCAATAGGTCATTCTGAAGAATTCAAAGCACAAGCAAAAATTTAAAAGTACATATATAATATGTGTTGGCAAGCATGCAGTAAAGGGAATGTTTGGTAAATAGTTGCGTTACCTAAAGCGAATCCTATTAAAACCAAAATAAAATTTAAAAAGAATATGTGATAATAAAAATCTTAACAGTCCACTCTGTAAAACATTTTCTTTCCCTCACTAGGACACAAATCCCTTCATGCTTAACTTGTTCCAATGACATTGGTTAAGCTCACCTGTGTTAGGTATGGTTTTGTTTAATTGCCTTTAAAAAAAAAAAACAACAAACCAACAGATATTAAGCAGAACAGGGGAAAACTCTGGACAGAATGCTTTTCAGCAGATTTTTAACTTAAGGAGTGTTTTACCAATATTGATTTTGTCATAAATATATAGCAAAATTACACAGCTGTAATCACTTTCATAATTTGAAATAAGGAATTAATTCTTCTTTACGGGAAAAAAAGAAATGTGGTGAATTCTAAACGATGTGCAAAACTGACTCTAGCTAAGGTCTAACTGAAGCTGTTCTGCACATCCGGAGTTTTAGTCAAAAGGAGGTGAGCTCAAATGAACACAGCGTGACTTTTTATCCTATGCACATCTAGAGGAACTGTTTTAGGAATATATATGCGTGTCTATAGTGTTAAACAAGAGAAATGCCTTCTGAAAATATATTTGCCTTAATGGCATATAAACTGTTGCCAAACATGTTAAAAGAAATATATTATTTAATAATTGGTGTATGGTTTTCTGAAGCTGACACAATTTTACTTTTTCATTGAAAAAAATGATATCCAGAACTAAAAATAAGGCACAGAATTAACCTCCAAATCTGAACAAAACCTGAATGGTTATCACCTTTTTAATTTGAATATCCTAATGAGTTTTGGGGTTTTCCCTCATGAAGTACAGATTTAATAAACTCATAATTGTATACTTACTGCATTTCCATGACACCAAGTGAGACACAGACTCAGTCACATGCACTCACACAAGCAAAAAGCAGGCTTTCAAGTTTTAAAGTTTTGGTCAGGTATAGAATTTCTCCCAATGTGAACAGGAAGGTTATAAATTAAAAACTTTTTCATTCTGAGCTGAAGTTTGTGTCTTGCAGTAAAGTAGGTAATAAAAAGACAGAGTATTTCATGCTTTAGCAAAAACTGCCTTTTCAATAAATTTACACGAGGTAGTAATGAGCTATATTGTGCAGTGTTTAATCTGCTCTAAAAAAAGTGGGAAGTCATTCTTCTACCCAGCTCTCAGGTATTAAGTCCGTACATCTTTTATGTTGACAGCTCAGCTTCAGGCTATAAAATAGAAGAACCTGTTCTACATTTACTATTTAAAACAAGAGCAGAAAACCTAAACCTCCATCAATCTGCTGCCTTCATTTTATGGCTCATCTGTGGCAAAAAAATGAATAATAAGAAAGATATTTTCTGATTCCACAGACATATCCATCAACTCAGTGATACCCGTAAACCATGCTTTCCTGCAGAGATTGGTGGTAATGGTGTAGCTGGAGTTTTAAACATACTATAACACTGAGCTACTGCTATTTGCCTGCAATTACACTAAGGATGTGTAATAAGAATGTATTTAGAAAATGTGCAAGCACAGAGCACATACCCAAAGTAAAATAGGTTCCCACAGTCTTTTTTATACATCTATACCTCTTCCAAATGGCATGCTTTCTTTTAGAAACTCTATCAGGAGAAAAGCATAGAATAAGACAGTGATATAATTTTGAACAGTTTTTTCAGAGGAAATTTATATCCAAATCTCTTGAATATAAGATTAATACAAATATGCAGTTTCTTCAACAAATTACTTGCAAAGTCTTCAAGAAATAACGTTCTATCAAGTTCTGATATGTGAGTTTTTAAGCTGCGTCTTTTCAAAAAAATAAGCCCTACACATTTTTATAATCTCACATGTAAATTTTGGATCAAAATAGAAGACAGCCAACAGATGAAGTATTTGCTCACCTGAAAGAAGCAGATCAACAGATTGAAGTCTACTTGTGATGGTATGTAGGGTGAGGATAGCAAAGGAAAGCAAAGTCGGGAATGCTTGAAAAATAAAATATTTTTAGTTAACAAGAAGAAAAATTAAAACTTTGGAGAAAGGGTTCATTTCAAATCTGAATCCCTCTTCCAAAATGGCCTCTGATTTTGTCTTGATCCTGTGAATAGCTGTGTCTCAAAAAGGGTGGTAGTTGCACTAAAGTACACAATACTTTTAACTAAGGGTCACTGCAGAGTGTATTCAGGAATAACTCTCTTTCAGGTAAATAATCTACTCAGTGTAAAACGGAGCGTACAGTGTAGCAGTGTGCGAATGATTTACTGTAGTGACTACATGTAGTTTCAGCTCGCTTTTTCAGATAGCTCTATCCAGACAGCAATTTCATAATGCATTCAAACTCAGTGCCAGAAAATATCAACTCAGTGAGGGAAAAAAACCAAGAGATATTCTGTAAAAATTATAGTTCAGTTTGCTTTAAATCGTGACACAAGTGTGAGAAACAGAAAAACATACAAGCATAGTTTGGTGGCATTTATCCCGTAAAGATTGTGAAAAATTTATCTTGTATGGATTATTTGGATATTTGCAACAGATGAAAATAACAACTAATTACATAAGCTATCAACAACTTCCCAGGAAAAGAGCTTATAGGGTTTCTGACCTGATATCATATTCATTTAATCTAATTTATGAAACTGCTTGAGGAAACATTCAGCTGCTTTCTTGAAAGACTGACTTGGGGATTATTGGAGCTGTATAATTGTTCAGATGATCAGACTTAAAAAGAAACATTTTGTTTTACATTAATCTTGCAGAAATGGGCAATGAATTTGAGAAATAGATTGTCATCTAAAAGTCTTGCCAAAAATGTCTAGCTGAGAGCAACCACAACTACTGTTTTTTTTAAAAAGTCTCTCATTTTCTTATTTTCAATCTTTATTCAACATCTGTTTTCCCCCCTCCTCTGTAATATAATTATGCAGAAATCCAGCATAAGACAGGTTGAGCAGTTAATAGCAGCTTAAATATTTTTTCCCATTGATGTACTGCAGATGTTTCTTTCTTTTTTTTTTTTTTTCCTTTGGCTTCTCATTTAATTTGTATACATTTCTCTCCTGACCTTAAAGTGTGCTCTCATAACATATGGAAGTACCGGAAAATAAATCTGGAAAAAACACATGTTCGTAAGGCTCTTATTGGATATGTAGCACATTTAACAGGAGAGTACAGTTTGTCCAGATAATGTTGAAGGAATTTGACTGAGATAGGTATTGTCTCCCAATGCTCACCCAAGAAAGACTTCCAGACCTTTTAAAGATATTCTATATAAAGGTTGACAGTTTTTCAGTACATATTTATCTTTTCTTTTCCCAAAAGAAAATTTGTTTTTTATTTAACATAAACTTATCTCAAAAGTAGTCATGGCTCCATGATAAATACTTCTCATTTTACAAATACTTTATTTCAGTAATTAGAACTTGGCATTTAGCCTAAAAAAGGTGGAAAAATGACTGACTGATGTTCAAAAGGTCCACTAAAATGTGCAGAATTTTTGTATGTTCCTCCATGCAGAAACAGGTACAAGATGCTGTTGTCCCCTGAATTTCCAAAGGCTACCCTTATTAAGAAAAATAAAGGATTCTAATTCATCTGGAAAAAAATCTTTAAAGAGGTTAGTGTTAACTGTGGGAAAAGTACTAAAAGTCTAGCAAATCTTGAGTTCACACAAACACACACAGCAAGAAGATACAAATTATAAAAGACAATACCATGCAAAAATAGAATGGTTTTCATGTTATGTGATACGTGCCAACAAACAAAGCACAGTAAGTGTAACAGAATGTACAACCTATTGTAATTAGAGGATTCTATCTTCAAGTTCACATAAATACCTTAAATGGAATTATTCCTTGAATGTTGAATGAGTTTATATGAGATTTCACAGAATCACAGAATGTTCTCAGTTGGAGGGGAACCACAAGGATCATTGAGTCCAACTCTTAAGTGAATGGCCCATGAAGAGGATTGAACCTACGTTAGTGGGTTAGTGTTATTAGCCCAGTTTTAACTAGTTGAACCAATTTCAGGGTCATGAATCCTAGCAAGCCCCATAAGAATGAATGTTTTCTCTACAGGTTTAATAATGTTTAACTCCTACTTGCAAACTGAGGACTGGATAACAGGTTTTTATTTTTTTTCATGGTGTCACTGATTTAGCTCTGCATTCTTGGTATTTCCGAAAACTATTGTATATTTTCCGTATATTTCTGGCATTGTTGTGTATAAAATGTTGATTTTAACAGTTTTTCAGCCTACCTAGTGCATGAATTTTTTAAACTTTATTTGCAGTCATATATTTTTTATACTATATATAATATGGATGAGATACTACCCTTTATTAATGAGACATCTTACAATCTGATGGCTCCTGATGGAAGAAAAATATCTGCTTTCATTTATCTTACAAGAGGTAATAAATAGTTAAAAATTAGCACAGAAGACACATGTAAATTCCTAGTTTATCTGTGAAACCTATATTCCTTCAGAGGGTCACAAAACTACAATTTCTAAGCTGCTGGGTTTAAAGTAAAACAGAAATTCTGCCATTTCTTAATGTCATACGTAATAAAGTAAGTTTGATAATGATGAATAAAAGAATGTTTCTTAACTAAATATGAATTTTGAAAAAGTCTGAAACATTAGTATCTTTTCCTTGGGCTAAATTACATGTAGGATAGTTACAGATCATGAGATTATTCAATTTTCCTTTGTTTCTCTGAAAGATGGGTAGTTTCCCTCCCAGTGAGAAGTTTAAAAATCATTTTCAAATTAAAAAAAAAACAACAACAAACAAATCAAACCTGGAAAAAAAACAACAACCAAAATCAAACCCCAATTTCAATTTTATTTTTGTTATAAAGTAGGAAAAAACATGATGTTTTGAACAGCTATCAAATGCTAGAAGCTGCTTTAATAATGAAAGATTACACAGATAGCTTTTGTAATGTCCCCAATCAAGTTAGCCATAAATATGCGCATACAAAACAGAAAAATCCTTTTGTAGTGGAAAATATTACTTTGCAAAAAAAAAAATCATTTCCATAAAGGAATTCTTCAGCATATACTTGAAATGTCTATCTTTATAGTTGCACTTCTAAATTATCGAAGATGCAGAAAACTCTTGTTGTTACACATCATCCTCATCTGCTCCCAGCAAAGGAATGAAAGCAGAAGAGGCAGTTTGGAAGCAGGCAAGAAATGTTAAAGAATGTGAGAAGAAACTGAGACACCTTGCATCTGGCATATCCTCAAATTACCTTGGAAATCTGCTTAGAACTACTGCCAGGTCGTGTGTTGACACTTACAGTGCATCCATGTGTGCCTAGAAAACTGGGATTCTTGGAATTAATCCATCCAGACTGAAATTTAGTGAAGTTTATTAGATTAATGGGAAGAGGGGAGGAAAAAAAATAAAAAAATAAAAAAATATAACAGCATCTTCAATAGAAATACAAAGAGATTTTTTATATAGGATTGGTATATCTATGCTATGGTTTATAGCAGTTTTTCTACACACCATCATCATACCGGAATGGAGCCTACAAGAAAGATGGAGTCCGATTATTTACAAGAGCGTGTAGTGACAGGACAAGGGGGAATGGCTTTAAACTGAAAGAGAGTAGGTTTATATTACATATTAGAAAGAAAATCTTACTGCGAGGGTGGTGAGGCACTGGAACAGGCTACTCAGGGAATTTGTGGATGCCCTATCCCTGGAAGTGCTCAAGACCAGACTCTGGTGCAATCTCTGAGCAATCTGGTGTAGTGAAAGGTGTCTCTGCCCAAGGCAAAGGAATTGGAATTGCATGATTTTTAAGGTCCTTTCCAACCCAAGCCATTCTATGATTCTATGAAAAATGTATTTTGCACAGGCTATTTGTCTGGTTTTTTTATTTTCCTTGTCTTTCTATGCATGAACTTCAAGATTTGTTCCTATTATTTACCAACAACAGAGATTTTATAATTGCTGTTAAGTAATGGTTCATGTACAACAGTAAAGATACAATTACTACATAAACACAAGCTCACTGCAAGGTTCTACCAAGACATGATAGCTCTCAGAAGAAAGTAATGTCCTCCTATCTTCACGGAGGGAATTTTTCCTGACTTAAAAATATGTTATTTATAAAGCTGACAAACCCCAATTCGGTTTTCCTGATATTTCATTTATGTTCTTTTCTATTTTCAATATTTGTGCTATTCTATTGTGATAATTGTCTTCCTCCTCATGAGACCTGATTTGTTTTCTTACCTCCAGATTTCATCACTTTAGAGTTTTCTAACACTGTTGTCAAAGTTCTCAGGAAAAGTTTTATCTGGTATCTGCTGCTTGAACCTGTAGTCTTGTAAATATACAATTCTGTGCAACTCTACATCTATGATCTTAACGTTATAAAACATACATTTACATATGGAACAAACTCTTCAGGTATGATGATTTAAAATAATAGGCACTAGAATTACGAATAGAAAAAGGAGTTAATTGATATCTTGTTTATAATGGAATTGCACAAGCTATATATGCACCAAAAGTCACAAACTTCAATATAGTTATTCACAAAAAAAAGAGGTTCAGACTTAAGAAAATGGTCATCCAAAAAATCTGAATTATGCCCTTTGTAGCTCAGGAAGGCAGACAGTGTTCACTGGAAGGTGGCTAGTACCAATCTTAACTCTAGAAGACAGTCAAATAAGTCTTACTTTCTTTGCAAAACCAATATTTTAATAAATGTTAAGAGATTCACCAGCTATACCAAACTGACATTCACTACCCAATCATCTACATCCTGAATAAGCCAGGAAATTGTTAATTAATTAAAAACAAACAAACAACCAAACAAAAAACCCTAAGCAAGTTTAATGTTCTTGAAAACTCAGTCTGGACTTGAGTCATGGCAGAGAGTTGGCAGCACGCTGGCAGTTGATCTAAAGAGAGAGATAAGACATTAATTATTCTTATACTCCTGTATTTCTGTATTATTAAATACTGTCTGCCATGAGATCTGTCTAGCTTGCTTGATCTACTGGGAATGTCCTACACCATTATGCCAGAAATAAGCAATAATAGAATCTATCCTCCACAACTAAGAGCCATACTTGTGGTGAACAAGATAATTATCAATGTGCCTTCAGGTCCTATGTAATTATCATGATTAGATCATATAGCATATGTATTAAATTATATAATTCACGTGATATGGACTGAAAAGCTAACAGCTTGCATGTAGCCAACAGTTTACTTCTCTTTAACTCAGGAAAATTATGCTACCTTCAATAGAGAGATACTTGGAAAACATCAGCTTATGATGGAATGTTTCCTAGTTCAGCAGAGGAAATGGTATTAAAAGACTCACAAAGGTATAGTGATGCACTCACAGCTACACTCTAGACTCCTGGGCTGAAATTCTACCAGTATAAAGAATAAAATAATCTGTATTCTGGGAGGGCTACATTGCTTAGATATGTAAATTAAGAAGTTGGCCTTTTTATGCTCTCCACCTACCCTGTGGAATAAAATGAGAGATTCCTTCAGAGGGAATTTCAGTTTACATTCTTAACTTAGAAATTCAAATACTTTTGGAGTAAGCTCTCTCTCTTTTCTGACTACCGAAAATCAGGAAGTATAATTGTTAACCTCATGGACTTCAACACGGCCAAGTGCAAAATTCTGATTGTGAGTTGGGCAGTGCCCAATATCAATACAGACTGTGAGATACATGGGTTGAGAGCAGCCCTACTGAGAAGGACTTCGGGTTTCTGGTGGATGAAAATGTGAACATGATCCATCAGTGTGTGCTCACAGCCCAGAAAGCCAACTGCATCTCGGGCTATATCAAAGGCAGCACAGCTGGCAGGTCAAAGGAGGTGATTCTGCCCCACTACCACACTCTCGTATGACTCCACCTGGTGTACTGCATCCAGTTCTGGAATCTTTAGCACAAGAGAGACTTGAACGTGTTAGAGACAGTTTAGGACCAAGCCACAAAAAATATCAGAAACCTGGAGCACCTCTCCTGGGAGGATAGGCTGAGAGAATTACAGAATATGCTGAGCTGGAAAGGACCCACAAGGATCATCAAATCCAGCTCCTGGCCCTGCACAGAATCATTCCCAAGAGTTACGTCATGTGCCTAACAGTATTGTGCAAACACTTCTTGAGCTCTGTCAGGCTTGGTGCTGTGACCACTTCCCTGGGGAACCTGTTCCAGTGCCCAACCACCCTCTGGGGGAAGAACCTTTTCCTAATATCCAACCTAAACCTCCCCTGACACAACTTCAGGCCATTCCCTCTGGTCCTGTCACTGGTCACCACAGAGAAGAGATCAGTGCTTGCCCCTCCTCTTCCCCTCATGAGGAAGTTGTAGTTTGTGATGGGGTCTCCCCTCACTCTCCTTTTCTCTTCTCCAGGCTGAACACACCAAATGGCCTCAGCTGCTCCTTATACAGCTTCCCCTCAAGGCCCTTCACCATCTTCTTTGCCCTCCTTTGGACGCACTCTAATACCTTAATATCTTTCTTGTGTTGTGGCACCCAAAATTGCACAAGATTCAAGGTGAGGCCACACCAGTGCAGAGCAGAGCGGGACAACCCCATCCCTCGACTGGCTGGTGATGCTTTGCCTGATACCACCCAGGACATGGTTGGCTCTCCTGGCTGCCAGGGCACTGCTGACTCAGATTCAGCTTGCCATTGACCAGGACCCCCAGGTCCCTTTCCATGGCACTGCTTTCCAGGATCTCATTCCCCAGTCTGTATGTACATCCAGAGTTGTCTCATTCCAGGTGCAGAATCCTGCACTTTCCATTCTTGAACTTCACGTGGTTGGTGATTGCCCAGTCCTTTAATTTGTCGAGGTCTCTGTGCAGGGCCTCCCTGCCTTCAAGGGAATCAACAGCTCCTCTGAGTTTTGCCTCATCTTCAAACTTGCTTAATATCCCTTCCAGTCCTTTGTCCAAGTCACTTATAAGGATGTTGAGGAGCACAGGACCTAAGATGGAGCTCTACAGAAACCCACTAATGACAGGTCACCAGTCTGATATTACCCCAATTCACTATTACCCTCTGTGCTCAACCTGTGAGCCAATTGTTCACCCACCGCATGATGTGTTTATCCAGCTGTGTGCTGGACATTTTGTCCAGAAGGATCCTGGAAGAGGCAGTATTGAAAGCTTTAATGAAATCCAAAAGGATTACATCAACTGGCTTCTCTTGATCAGCTAGGTGGATTACTTTGTCATAAAAAGAAATCAGGTTTGATAAGCAGGACTTCCCTCTCATGAAGCTGTGCTGGCTGTGACCAATGACAGAGTTGTGTTTCAGGTGTTTTTCAGTACCTCCCAGAATAATCTTCTCCATAACTTTACCAGGCACTGAAGTGAGACTGACAGGTCTGTAGCTTCTGGGGTCCTCCTTCTTGCCCTTCTTGAAAATCAGGATAACATTCACCAGTTTCCAGTGACCTGGGACCTCTCCAGATTCCCAAGACCACTCAACAGTCATCGAGAGAGATGTTGCAATGACATCAGTCATCTCTTTAAGGATTCTAGGATGAATCTCATCAGGGCCTAAAGCAGCAGATCCCACATAATTTCAGAGTTGACTGGAAGCTGATCATTCTGGCAGTCATGGTCCTCCAGCTCAGGGCACTGAGATACCCTTGGTCCATGAATTGTGTGGAAGACAGAGATAAAGTGTTAAACACCTCTGCCTTGTCTCTGTCCCTGTTTGTGAGGTGACCATCCTCATCTTGTAATGGGCCAATGATATTTCTATACTGTCTGTTGCCATCAATATGTTAGAAAAAACATTTTAATTGTCACCCACATTTCTGGCCAGCTTCAATTCCAGCTGAACTTTGGCTGCAAAAATTTTCTGCTTTCAGTGGCAAGCAGCATCTCTGTATTCTTCCCTTGTCACTTGACCTTGCTTCCACAGGGCATTCACCTTCCCTTTTTTTGCCTTATTTCCAAGAGATGATCCCTGCTTAGCCAAGCCAGCCTTCTGTTTTGCCTACTTGACTTCTGACATTTGGGAATTGCCTGCCCTTAGGAACTGATGTTTGAAAAGTGACCAGCACTGATGGATCCCAGCACCTCCAAAAACATTTTCCCAGCAGACCTTATTCACTAAATCCCTGAGCAGCCCTAAATCTTCTCTCCTCATGCCCAGAGGTGAGGTTTTGCTGGAACTTTTCCTCCTTTCAACTCTCGATTTTAAACTCAGTCACTTCGTGGTTGTTGTGGCTGAGATAGCCACCAATCTTCACTTCACTCACAAGCTCCACTCTGTTGACAAGCAGCAGATCAAGGAGAGCATCTTTCCAAGTTGTCTCCCTTAGGGACTGTTCCATAAAGTTGCCATTCAGGATTTTTAGGAATCTTCTGGCCAGGTTGAACCAGCTGTTTGATGTTCCCAATTAATTTCTGGCAAGTTGACATCCCCCATAAGGACAAGGAAAGTTGACTTGGAAGTGTCCCTTAGTTCTTCAAAGAATAAGTTGTCAGCATCATTGTCCTGGCTGGGAGGTCTACAAGACTCCTACAATGAAATCCACGTTATTTGTTTGCATCTTGATTCTTATCCAGAGGTTAGGATTGTTCAGCCTGAAGAAAAGATGGTTCCAAGGAGACCATATAGAAGCCTATCAGTATATTTAGTTGTGATCATAAGAGGTAGGAAGACTTTTTATTAGTGCCTGTAGTGGCAGAACAAGGGGCAATGGTTTTAAACTGAAAGAAGGTATGTTTAGATTAGATATAAGGAAGATTTTTTTTTACAATGAGGATGTTGAATCCTGCATTTATTAGAGAATCCTGCTTTTTGTTAGAATGTCCCTTCCTACCCAAAACATTCTATGATTCTATGGCTACATAGTTCATGTATCCTAGCATTTGAGTTCTTTATTAGTATGAAGTTGTCACAAACAGCGACCTATAAGCACTATTTTCTGTTTCTGCTGGTTGACTACAAAAGTATCTCAACCAAGGAAAAAGTGATATGCCCTTGCTCCAGTCTTAACTTCTGTACGTGATATTCCGTTGTTCAAACAGAACTAGAGATTTTAACCAGAATGGGAGTTATTTGGGACACAGGCTGCCGAAAATGCATGAATTTAAAGTTGATGCACTCAGCTGTTTTCTCCTTCTAGAAAGAAAATGAGATATCTTAAGTCAAGAGCTTAATACACCACTGGGAGGTACTCAGATACTGCTGTGATGAGTATCAACAGAATGAACAAAAACATCTGATACATAATAAAAGCAATGTAGGAAAGGGCTGACTTCCAGGGAACTAACTGCTCTTTTCAGGATAGCTTGACCGTATACACGCAAGGTGTGCATATATATATATATAATCCTTTTGTTCCTACTACACAGTGATTATAGCAATCTCTTTTGCTCTATGTCCATTTGACAAGCGTGATTTCTTCAGAAATAGATACATGCCTTTCACTTCCAAATTGAAAATATGGCTGAAAGGCCTGGATGCTTTTAAGTTACTACATTTTGCCAGAACAAACAAGAATACTAATCATGAGCATGAAATAACTAACATGAACAAAACTAGCAACAAACTATTCTGCTGGATGGAAGCGCATTAGAATGAACACAGAATAAAGATTATTATATAAAAGATAACAAGTGAGGTGGATTACAGGGTGCAGTTACGATTACACTTTTTTCCTGTTGGACTCTTGTTTTGAAGAGCAAATTTAAGAAGTAGTCTGAAAAAAAAAACCACCAAACAACTGAAACATTAAAAGATGGTTAGGGCAGGAAGGATTTGAGGCCATTAACCTTGACAGAGCTTTCTTTGCCCTAAGCAATCTTTGTGCTTTCATAACATGAGCCACCAATGTTCATTTAGAGACTGAGATGAAAATACAACTGCATTTCACTCATGGACTAGTACTCATGTTTTGCTAAATGTACCCACTTAGTCACTGACATAGACTCGCTTTCCCAGTGAACCTTAAGAGAAAGTGCAATTATTTAAATGTAAAAACTCTCTCTATATTTTTTTTCTCATGTATTCCAGCAATTTAGGCTGTGTCCAGGAAGATCATATAATCACCTTCAAAGGTATTGCCCTAATCTATGCAGAACTGCCAAGAAGTTGCAAACTTAGGCTTCTATAAAAAGAAAATGCATTGCTGTGAACAAGGACAATACAGTATATGAAATACTTACTAGAAATAAAAAATAAGATTAGAAGCAATATTCCTGATCAGAGGGGAGTGTTGTGGTTTAACCCCAGATGGCAACTAAACATCATCCAGCTCCACTCAGTCACTCCTCACCACAGAGGGACAAGGGACAGAACTGGGAAAAAAACCAAGTGATGCATAACGCAATTGCTCACCACTCAATGACCGCTGCCCAGCCAGTTCCCAGACAGTGACCCTGGCCAGCTTTCCCTGCAGTTTATGCTGACCGTGATGCCAAACGGTATGGAATATCCCTTTGGCAAGTCTGGGTCACCTGTCCTGGCTGTGTCCCCTCCCAGCTTCTTTCACCCCTCCACCATTCTTGCTGGCAGGGCAAGAGAAGATGAAAAGTCCTTAATTTAGTGTAAGCACTACTTATCAACAATTAAAAACATCAGTGTGTTATCAACATTATTCTCATACTACATCCAAAACACAGCACTGTACCAGCTACTAGAAAGATAACGAACTCTGTCCAAGCTGAAATCAAGACAGGGAGTCAAACTAACGGAATTGGGTTAGCCAGAAAAAAAGAATAAGAAAGGGAAAAGTGGTGAAAAGATTAAAAAGACATGCCTTACTGAAAAAAAAAAAAAGGTGATCAAAATGTAGCATGTTAATTATAAAATCAGAGATAAAGCAACATACCATAATTAAAAGGTAATAAGATGAAAAATCAAATAGTAAGGTAAAAACCAGTATGTGACTACCAGGGATGATTTAAAATACTAAATAAGAAAGACTGAAAAGGTGATATTTCAAGAGAAAATTATGCAACACCAATACACATGAAGCAGAGGGAAAGATAAAATGCTGGGGGAGAAATGTAATGTAATGATTGAATCAAAGGAGTGTGGTAGAAGTCATATGAGTGTTATTAATAGTTATAATAATGATGATGAAGATGATTGTACAGATTTTAAAAAAATCAGGAATTAAGAACTGTAATGATTGAAATTAAATAAAAATCACAAAAAGAACAATTTGATCCAACTGAAAATACCACTAATATCTGTGCAATCTGGCTAAATGTATACTTCCTAATGCATATTTTAGTGTCCATCGACAGCAGATAAAGTATTACACAGAAATGCATGCATAATAATAACACAAGCCTAAACCATTCAGCTGTATCACAAATAATAATTATCTGGGACACTAAAAGATCATGGCAAGAGCTAATCTAATAAGTCTTCCATTATCCTTTAATACTTTAAAACTGTGCCGTGAGCTAAACAGTTGTCAAAATTGAGTTCTGTTTACACCGAGTTGAGTATCAGCAAAACAGAAATCACTGCTGAGCTCTAATTACAAAAACAAATTGTTCTCTCTGTAATCGAGCTGAAAAGGTTAGTCTGCTTCTCCTCCTGCCCCTCAACAGACTTTATGCTTATTGGAGGCACAAAGGCAAATGAAAGCTCATATGTTATTTGTTGAGCAGATAGGAATTGTATGAGAGGGGCACAACACAAAGACCCCACCAGATAACGCTGATTAGCTACTGCCTTGCGGGGATGAGGTCACAGAGAGCCCAATGACTACTTTATACCAGATATTGTATTTCATTTTAACTCAGCTAATGGCATACTCCCTTCTCTCCTAAGTGCAGCGGCTAAAGTGTGGTCTACTGGGTAAGTGCAGTCCATGACTCTCCTTCTGAAGAGAGGTGCAGATGGCAGGAGTTATCCAGAGAGGCACAGGGAATCTGTTCACTGCTCAAGATCATGTGAACTTCCATCCTCTATAGTGTATATGTAAGGACTGCAGTTCACCTTATTAATCTCGTGCAGATATGAGCTACATTTGTGTAAACTCGACTGCATATGAATTCAGGGACTATACTATGAGCAAGCCTGCGTCATAAGACTGAGTTCAGATTTCATATTGTGAAGTACTGTCCATATGAATGTCCAACATCAATGGAAATAGAAGAGCTCACTATTTACCATGTCTTCTAAGTTTTTATTAACTCCTACTGGGGAAAGATAGGGTTCTATTTGTTTCGCTGCAGTAAAGTCTTACATTGATAGTCACTTTGATGTCCAGCTCCCCACTTTCCAGTCCTCTTGACAACAATTTCCTCTATCACAATCACAGATTAGCTAGTGTCTGACACCAGTAGAGATGTTCATGTCTGAATAAAAAATGCTGATTGCATACTAAAAGCCATGGCTGCCAGTATCATCACTTCTCTACAGATAAGTAATTTATTTCTTGAAAGAAACTCTATTACAGGGCAACTAGATACAACACTGCTCCTCAGCAGGTATCACTGTGGTGAGAATAGCCCATCACAGTTAGATGGTAAAAATTTGTTTTACACAGGACAGTATCTACTTATTCATTTTCAGAGAAAATACATTTTCCATCATCACTTACGTTGTTTTCCTTATCTGGCACGATAGCTACAATCTATATTTCTCAGCTCTGTGTCCCAGGGACCGAAACATGCAAAGTAGAAGGAAAGCACATATGCTAATAAAAATGCAGTACCAACCCATCTCATGAACAGAATCAGAGTCATCTTTGATTTCCAACATGCTCAGAGCCCTTTCCAAGACATCTGCTAAATTATTACTTTAAAACACTGAAAGCCAGCATAAGAAAAGCTCTTATTTTATGAATAACTGCTACCTAATACACACAGCCTAGCTTAGGTGAGATTCATTATAGCTAGTACAGAGTTTTACATCTAGAACTCAAAAAAAAGGTTACTGAGAAACTTTATTACAATGGCAAAGCATACTGTTCCTTTGAATGATGAATTACTAAAACGAAAACAAAAACTGAAAAAAGGCAATTAAATCTACTTAATTCCAACATTCTACAAAACTCACCAGATCTGAAAATCTAAGGCTCATTTAAAGCAAATGGAGTGGGTCATTAACAGCTTATTGAAGATGTCAATCAAATGAAGATGTGGGAAGAATTTAAACACTTGTAAGTACTGGCAGTCCTCATGCTGATTTTTTTCTTTTTGTTCTATTAAGGGGAAAATTTCAGTCTTGCACCTCTGTTGGAACTAGCAATTCCTCCTGGTGTAGATTTCTATTTATAAATCGTTCATAAAATATCTTCTTTAATACTGGAGATTTTAGGGAACTTCTTGCCTTAGGAGTAGAATGTATGTGTTTTTTATCTAAACTAATTAAATAAAAATAATTTTGAAGCTTGCTACAGAAATCTGTACTATTTTCTCAGCTCAGAATGATTAAAGTGTACATTTGCTTGGGTATTTACTCAGTAAACAGAACTTGTAATCTGATTAGGTCTGTAATACAAACATAAAACAGTATATAATGAGTAAGAGTGAAATTTTTAAGCCCTTATCTGTAAATAAGTTTTGTAATTAGAATATGGTCTTTTAAATACAAAGTAATATGAATGTATTCAGCTTAAAAGTTTTATGTCTCATCCTTTACCCAATGATGGTTTACGTCTTGCTATAATGCTGGCTTGGTAACTTAAAAATCTAACCTACTGCTTAAACTTTAGGGCCTCATTTTTTTCATGCTCAGAATGAGCATTAATTCATGCCCATTCATTCATTCTAGTAGCTTACATGAAAAAGATAAAGGCAAAATTGCAGGTACTGGAAATAGTTGGAGAGTATCTTTCAACATCTTGCCTATATGTAGCAGAAACTCTTATTCAAACTATGGGATTATTTAAAAACACGTATGAAAATCTTCTATCTTTTTCTTCCTGCTGCAGCATCTGTCAAAACACACTAAAAAACTCTGTGTCAAGATATGCCTAGTTTCAGAAAACTGTATAAACTGCAACAGACTGAAGTGACGTCCCACTTCTTCATTTGTTAAAAAATAATATTTTTACTCAAATGTGTAAAAAAATATGGCATTTGTCATCTTTTTGTTTTGCTTTAAGCAGCTTTGCAGCGTGGATTCATGACCTTTTGGGCTAGCAAACACCACTAGAGAAGACCTAATTCTGGCAGAAGTAAGGTTCTCCTTTCTTTAGGCTGGGATTCCACAATATGTAAAACTAAGCCAGATCACTCCTGTCTGGCATCCACTCTGTGTTTCTACCCTATTTCAATGTTATGGTGAGTAGGTTCAAGTGCCTAAAAGAACATATAAAACAACCCACATAGTTTTCTGTGAGTTTACCTTCCTGAACTGGCTTGCTGAAGGATCACAAGTCCTCTCTGTTTTAAAATTCCCATCTGGAGAAACAAAAATGTGCCATATTGACAGAATTGGGACTGTCTAACTGTTTTAAACCAGTTAGAATTTTGAAAGTAACTTTCTAATGTTGGAGAGACTGTGATAGACCCCATGCTTGCTTAACAGGAGCTAATACTTCTGGATAGTCACTAGTATTTTTATCTCGCCTTTTAACATTAAAAGTTTCCTTCTTGTTTTGAACACATTAATGCCTTCCTACAAATTGTTCTTCCAGGCAACAGCTGCTTCTACCACCAAAGAAAACTGGTCACAGAAGAGATTTATAAGTTGTGAACTACTCACAGTGGGGACAAGTGATGCAACAAGTCCCATGCAACCTGGGCCCGTAAGTCACATGCTTGCCATATGCATTACAAAGACTGTGTAAGTGGAGCTGCAATGAGCCACAAAGGGATGGACCCCAGCCTTACATCTCCTTCTGGAGTAATTCTGTCAAAAAAGTGTCACAATATCTAAAAGGTAAAGAATAGCTGATTCAATGTCAGCCAGCTGAAGAAGGATGTGATGATGGATGAAAAAAGAACATTCTGAATATCTGCATATATTCAGAAATGTCTTCTGTTCTATTTAATTATATACTGTCTGTTTACTTAAGTAGTACAAGATCTCATTGCAGATACAGAGAAAGGAACTGAATTCCTCGGTTTTACGTCAACAAGTACTGTCTTTTTTTTAATGTCAGATTGGATAGCAACCATCAATGTGATGATCTTGTCTTGCTCATGCTGTTGTACTTAGCATCATGTCGAAATCAGTCAGGGATACAAGCATAATGGGCACGGAACAAGAAAATTAATCGTTTAAGAGGACGAGCTACCTCAACCTGTCACATAAAACATTCATATTTTCCATTGGTTCTCAGTTTATTTTCAATGCCAGTTCAAGAACCTGGCCATAATATTTAAGGTTCTGATGAGCAGGATGCATCCGAGAATAATTCTCTGTTCACTGCACAATGAGACAGCTGTGTCCCTCTAGGCCACTCTTATGAGTTTGAAGCTCCCAAGACTCGGAATAAAATGTTCTCAGTTGATGGCTGTCATTTGATGGAAAAGACACACCACAAGAAATAAACAAGGGCTCCATTCCGATTCTCCTACACTGAGCAAGTAATCAAAGAATAACAACAAAAGTAAATAAAACAAGAAGTTTAAATGCAGTAAATAAAAGCTGTCACATTTGTAAGCTATGGCTTGGAAAGTCAAGCCTCTCATTAACACCTCCATTGCTACATCAAACTTGCATGGTGTGGATCTACTGGAATCCACATTGTCTCCTGCTCCCCAATCTACATATCTAATTCCCAATCTTCTAATGGAAATCAGGGTGCAATGAGATACAAATGAATCCAACAGAGCTGTGGTCCCATGCAGGATATTGTCCCAGTAAACAGGTCAGCACAAGCAAGTCTTACAGTTTGGTCACATTGATATCTAAATGATCAAGGTTTTTGATTCTCACAGGTGTAAAGAGAGACCTGGAAATGTGATTAAGATGTAGTTAAGATCTGAATCCTATGGACTTCAGCATATTGTACTTCATAAAATTAATGTCCTGTGTCTTTCTATGTCTTTTCATAAGAAATATGACTGCATCATTTTTTATATCCTCACACTTTTTACAAGTAAACAGGATTCTTTTTGTTTTCCTTCACACAACACTACTGTCAATTTTTATTTATTATTTGTGCAAACTGACCCTCCTTGCACACTATCCCTACAAAATAGCTGGAAGAGCTACTTTGGAATCAAACCCATATTTGCTGGATAGAACAAATGGCAAGATATGCTTGAAGAGTTACATGGCTGGCAGTCACCACTGAGAATAAAGCGCATAATGCTGGCTCTCAGCATGCATCAGGGTGAAATTCAAGCTCAGCTGAACAGAGTTGCAGGTATCCTTGTCTACCTTTGAGCTGTTCAACCTGACAGAGCAGTGTACCACAGCTTTACATTCAGATCTGTTTTGTTCTTTTCAGTAAGGAAATCCTCAATACAGCATTGATGGCATAGCTCGTTTGAATCAGCAAGCGAGCTATTAACAGGACATGGCTAGGTCAAATATTCCACAAGTTCATGTGCTACTGTAACGTCTTTTTAAAACTGGAATAGAAAGAAGTTATCTTTTCCTAAGGTTCCAGATGAAGGAATTTTAAATAAATATATATTGTAATTGAATGAGAATCTGAGGAAAAAAATGTTAAACCTCTTAGATAAACTGAGAGACTCCTATTCTTGTCTGAGAACATATGAGTGACACTCTGTGGAGCTCAAAAGGTTGCCTCTTTTTCTATGGATTCTTTGGCTGGATCTGGGTTAATAACTGTAAAAGTGCCACGGCAGAAAAGTGTCTACTTCATGTAACTGCTCTACCTATAATGTCCATGCAGCTGGAATGATGCAGAGCACACCTTTGGCCTGGGTCAGCTCGCATTCTGCCCATCTGTTTCAAACATGATTCCGAAGTCAGCACAGTCAGGATTCACGGCTGTGTGATCCTTCTGCTTAGCATAATGCTCTCCTTGGATTTTACCTAGAGCCTTTGCAAAAATTCTGTGTGAAAAGGAACACCTTGTGATTACAAAAGCAAGTGACTTTTCTGTGCTACAGGGTAAAGGAAACTTTAAGTGGCCAGACCATGGAGCTTAATTTCAGGGTCGGAGAGTCCTTGATGTCAGAGTGCCTGTGGTTTATTTGCACTAAGTAAGGCTGTGAGATCCTATCCTGATAGGCTCTGAACAATGGTGAATAAAGGATGCATTATCAACATGGTTCTTTCATGTTTCATGACTCTGTGTTAACCAGAACCAGCCATGAAGCTGCAGCAAACCCCAAGAAGCTGTGGCAGCCCAGTCAGGAGCCACCACAACCCAAACAGATCCCACTACAGTCCATAAAGGAACATTGGACTCAAGGTGGAAAAGCAGCCTAAGGCACTGCTTTGGTGAAAAACCTCTGAAGCACAATGGTGAACACCAGAGCCTGTAAAAGCACAGGAGCTTCTGTTTAAGGCTACACTAAAACACTTTGAAAAGTAATCCTTACCAATTAAACAGGTAAACTTAAAGATTTTCTCAATTGCATTAAACCACTAAGTGGATATTCTTATATTCTTCTAGTTGTTTCTTATTATTTTCATTATTTTTTTCTTATTCTTAGTCAAGTCTAAAATGCCCCTGATCCTCCTTACTCTCATTCACTTTGGCACGGATTTAAGTTCAGCCAAAGCGACTGTACTTTAAGCCCAAATAAATGTATAAATAATTAGATTAAAATTTATATGACTAATTCACCTGTAATATTATTTTTGGACAAATTTTTATAGGTGCCTCAATGCACAAAAAAAATCATTCAGATTTTTGCTGGATTGAAGAAAAATGATAATAATAATGGATGTTTGCATTTCTGAGTGGAATTCTGCAACAATAAGTTGTGAAAGACCTGTAGAAGTATTTTTCCAAGGGTGAGTAAAGTCAAAATGACCAAAGGGTAAGGAAAAGGCCTAAAATAGGTATTGGCAAATTGTGTAACAAAGAAACAATACAAGTATGATTAAAATATTGTCTTTGATATGTGATATTGCTAATACACCAAGCAAAAATGGACATGGCCAGTACACATATTTAAACATGTTATTCTTATTTGCCAAAACTCCCTAGAAGTGTGAGAATAAAAAATCTGAAGGAGATGAAAATAGGAAATTGGTGGCAGTCATTGAAGACTACCAATATAATGTGCGGGGATTTTCCAGTAAAAAGGAAGCACAACATTTAATTTTTACTTGAACATTAGTTACAGGTATAACTATCAAGTCTCTCTCTCATAAAAATTCAATATGAAGAGGCAGACTTGAGTCAATTGAATCACAAGCGAAAGACAAAATTCAAGATGAAAATGAGACAGCTAAGGATCTCTCTATAATTGATTTGGAATAAATGTGTCTTCTTTTTTTTTCATATCTTTCTGTCATGGCCTAAGAAAGAACAGAAAATGACATCACATTTCTGCAGCATTTCCACATTTCTGCAGAGATTCTGTTTCTGCTTTCTGAATTTTAGACACTAAAGCTTATGCACTTTTTGAGGTTGAAAATTGACTTAGATAAGGAGGGTATATTTTAATTAGTAACCAAGAAAATGTTTGTAATGAATGGAACACATCCAAGAAGAGTAAGCATCATGCAAGTCACCACAAAAAAAAAAGGTTAATGATATTTAAATTGGCTGTGAGAATGTTTTTTACACGAAAGAACAGTCACAGGTAAGAAAAGTGCGTAATCTCAGATAGCTTGTCCACTAGAATGAAGTCACAAACTGTAAACTGAAAAAGGAAAATAAAAAGGCTAGAGTGAAAGTTTAACCGTATTTGGAGAGGGAATAGCAAAGAAAACATTTAACAAATAAAATAAAAATTGAGCAGGACACATAAAAATTCGTAGCCAGACCAAACCCAAGTGTTTACTTGATTCTATACTGTTTTTAAAATCTAAAAAACAACTCCAGCAGCTGGTTCTAAGTGAGGAATGTGATATAACAGATACCTCACAAGGGCAATAGAAAGAAAATACCCAGCAGAAATCAATGTAATTATAATTCCAAGAAAAAAATTATATAGGAATGTTGAAGTACATTGCACTTACAACTACTAGCCAAGTTCACAAGAGGATAAACAGCATTTACTTGAGTTACTTTTTAGCATTCAACAGGCCAGGTGGAAAAAGTAATTATCTATAAGCTCCACTGTAATGCTAGCCATGAAGCTCTCAAAGTCAATGTCTCTATAAAAAAGAGAAAAAGAGAAAAAAAAAAGGCTACAGTAACATTTAACTTACAAAATTGGAACCACCTGAACATGGCAAAGCTTTTTGAAAGGAAATTGAAAAGGACAACTAAAAGACTAAATGCTTGCAGATAGCATGACAGGCTGCCTAAAGATACTATATTAGGAGTACTAATACACTTTTAAACACTTTTAAAGGACAGAACACTTTTAAAGGACAGAAAAATAGCCAGCATGGTGAAACAGCAGACTAAGAGAGGCCATTAGAAGTAAAAAGATACTCCTAAAAAAAAGTGGAAATTGTGATCAAAGTAGGATGAGAAAAATGCATGAATTCAAACAAATACAATGTCACAATATGGTAGGGAAGTATGAGAAATATTTGTTCACAACATAGAAAGTAATGAGAATTTCTACCAAGAGAATCAGAAAAAATTAAAGCCTGCCAAAAGATCAGTGGATCAGTGAGGCTGACAGAGACTCAGCATATAATACAGTGCTGAAAGAAGATAAGGTCACAAGTACCCACCACTCCTCACAAAAAAAAAAAAAAAAAAAAAGGTTCTGAAAAGAAGGAGTCTGGGAAATTCCTACAGTGCAGATATTTTGGGGATAGAAATGAGTCATGAAAACTGCCTGCAACTAAAAGATTAATAGACAAAATTCTAACAAAAATGGGTAAAATGACTCCTAACAAACCAGCAGACCATATGGAACCCAAATATAAAATTGGAGCATTGTAACACTATCACTTAAATTAGCTTTGGTATCAAACAAATGTGAGCAGCAAAATCTGAGTGTATGAAGAGTTGCAGATAGATGTCATGCTACTATCGAATGACTACGATAAAAACAGCACATGAGATTCAGTCTCAACAAATGCAGGTAATGTACATGATGGAAAACAGAAACAACTCTCAATACACAATCAAGGGACTCTAAAACAGATCTCTGTATTAGTCTGGACAGTTAGATGAGGATGTTGGCTCATAGTTCATAAAGACAGCAGTTAGAATAAGAAGGTATCTTGGAAAAAAATGGAGATTAAACCACAAAACATTACTCTTTTAATCCATAGCTGCTGTGTCTAGACTTCTGTATGAAGTTCTGCTCATGGCATGTTCAAAAGAATATAATAGAACTGAAAAGACAAAAAAGAGCAGCAAAGATGATCAAAGCTATGAAAAGGCTTTCATAAGAGAAGAGATTAAATAGACTAAGATTTTTCAGCTTGGAGAAAACAGAACAAAGCAAAAATATGAAAAAATTTTTGAATCGTGATTGTCACTGAAAAGGCTAATAGGAAACAATTATTTACTGTTTCTCTTAAAGCAAGAACTAGGCAATGCTAATGAAATTATCACGTGGCAGGTTTCGATCAAAACCAGTATGCTTGTACACACACTTAAGTAAATTGTGGAGATCATTATGTTATGGATGCCAGGGGTCCACAACACCATCACACGAATCCATGGAACAAAAATCAACACAGGTTTGGTGAAAAATGTCTTTTTTATTTTCTTGCATTCTTTTCTTTAGACCAGTAATTTCACAGGGGTGTAATTGTCCTAAAGTCTTTGTGCAAATGCTGGAGTAGCAGGAACCACAAGGTGACTCAGATGTTACATCTAGGTGGATGATTGAATTACCTTCAGCCACTGTAAGCTGTAAGTGAAGGGCATACATAGAGTGCAGTTGCCCTAGACTGCATGATGAGTTGTAGTTTGTTACCTCACATGTAACTTCCATGTTTCAACTCCTACTAGAAAGGGCTGTTTTCATGTTTTTAACACCCGCACAGATTAATGTTGAACATACTAAAGAAAATGTTTAAATCAGTGTGGTAGTTGCTGAATCAGTGCTTGCACTGCACCTTCCCAGCAATTTTTATTACTCTTGCTTTCATATCCATTATTCTGAATGTCAGGGAGCTATTTTTAAGTACCAGCTTAGTTCAGTTTAATAAAAGGTATTACATTATCTGCACCAAAAAAAAATTTTAAAAAATCCTTATTAAGAATTTGGTTTCATAAAATCAAATGTATATGTAGCTACCAGCATGACTCCAGAAGAGATACATTTCACAGGAGTAGCACTTTAAAATCTATGCTGGAATATTGAGGTAGAGACCAGGATTATGAAAAGTTACACAAAGTACACAGGTAAAAATTTCAAATGTCCAATAGAAAATTTACCTGCCTTTTCAATATTTTTATAGGATTTACTATTATTACTAAGTTATTGCTTTAAGCTCAACTTTCTTTCTTTTCAAAATCTGTTCTGTTGTTTTCAGCAATAGAATAATCATAATATTGAATTCTTAAATTTGTTAGAATGAATTTTTTAATGATTTTCTGCGAAAGGAAATGAAAAATTTAGTTAACTTTCAAAAAGCTCTAAAAGATCTAAAGCCCAAATCAGAAACAATATTAAAGGACTATTGACCATTATTAGCTCTACTGATGCATAGTGATACAAGACAACACATAGACTTATTAAAAACTGTGTAAAGATGCAAATTGAAGAAATTTTGACACTACTTTCAGTAATTTACACTTTTGCTTTCCCATTCTGCAAACTAGATCAACTCCTAATATTTTATGAATTATAAATTCAACTGTGAATAGCAAAGAATAAGTTATTATAACTGGAGCTTAATCTAAATTACACTTCACATAATTTCTGAAATAGAAATTTGTAGTCATTAAAAGCTACATTAAAAAACTTGATTTTTTTTATTTTAAAATGGATGGGTTTTGTTTGCTTTATAAAGGTCTTCTCCATTTTCTTTTTCTCTCTGTAACTAGTTAAATATTTTAAAAAACAAAAACAAACGAAAAACAAACAAAAAAAAAGAAACCCAAACCAAATATTTTGTTGTGGGTAAGAAAAAAATTAACTAATCCATCAGAAGAAAGTACTCAAATTTCCCAGAGTAAACTGACTACTTTGAGGGGGGGGGAAATCCAGATGAGATGTTTACTCCACCACTTGTTTATCAGTTAACAAAGCTGAAAGAGCAAACACAAAAACAGAAGACAGTCAAACGTATTTGAGTGATGTACAACACACAGGATTTAATCTCTGAGACAGTTCTGAGGGACACGGTTGGAGCTAAATAGTTGTTATTAGGGTTACTCTGTACATGAGAAGATACATAATGTATTCTTGACAATATTGTTCAGTTTGCCAAAAATGCAGTTCAATCTTAATCTGGGTGAGCCTTGGAAGAAAGTAGACTATGTTAACTATCAATAACACTGATGCTGAATAGCAGCTTGCAAGACCAGATCTATATTGTGAAGCACTGCTGGCAAAGCTGTGTCATCTAGAAGTGTGAAAAAATATGACAACCCCAGCTCACACAGCTGTTTGGCAGAAAAATGACATTCACATAGCTGTAAGAATATATATTTAGATTTGTTTTCCTCTTTCAGGGACATAGTGCAGGAAGGTTAGAAGGAGACCTCTTTGTGTCAGCATGTGCAGCATCTCCAGCTGCTGGCTCTGGTGTTGCAGAGGGTAGAGTGGCAGGTGTACTCATGAAGATAAACCTCACCTTGCCATCAATAATGGCACATACTACAGTGGATATGACAGAACAGGATAGACCTCAAAGTATTTTAAACAAATATTTACTTAGATTAAATGGAATTGTTACTGTATGTTTATGAAATGCCAGTTGATTCTTAAGTGTGTTTGCCAGGGATTAACAGCTATTCCAGAACCTATTGCTATTTAATGAACATACAAGAACTGTCTCAGATATAATAAGGAGCTAGGTTTAACTAGATCACGAATTACTTCTACTCACCAAATGATAAAAATTTACTGAAGATTAACACTATGTAAGGTACAGATATCTCATATAGAGATTAATCCTTAAATTAATATTTTTATTCATCACTTGGTATTCAATTAACTTAAATTACAATAGTTCCAGCAGTCAGATAAACATGCTCATTTATTTTGATTTTATGAAGTGCATGTAATCCAAAGCCATGACTTTCCTTTCTTGTGAGTCATTTCAGTAAAGTGTTTCAGCACATAGGGTTTTTTAGAATGTTGATCTCAGATTCTAATTTTAAACCTTCAACACGCTATTCTCCACTGCTTCTGGAACCAGTAATTTGGTCATAAGAATTCAAAACAAAAGCCAAGTAGACAAATATTTAAGCAAAGCACAAAAAATTATGCACCTTACACAGGCACCCAATTTTTTGAGGGAAGAAACAGTTCTTAACAGTTCCACATAACATGGAAGAGAGAACAATAGCCATGCATATTTCTGCCATGGAAGAGATATTCACCACCTCCTCACCACGACTGATGAAATGGGAAAGACTTGCTGAATAAATTCATGATGACGTCTTCAGAATAAACTTGGGCCGAAAGCATTAACACCCATAACACAAATAAGGAACACAGAAGCCAAAAACCTTTAATAAACAATGGCCAGTATGCAAAAAACCTAGTTCCCTCAAAACCTGAGTTGCAATTAATATTTCATAGGTTTGGATATCTACAATTATTTAACTATATCTCAGTCATCTTTTACTGACAGCAGAGAAGATGTGATTCATCTTAATCAGGGGACAAGGTTCCTAAGAACTTGTGGCTGTTCTTTTCTTTTCTTTAACAGGGTTGAAAATGTAGAAGTTTGTGATGTCAAGCTTTCTTTTTCTTTTCTTTTTTTTTTTTTTTTTTAACTAACAAAACTTTGTGGTCTATGTTTTCCAGTTTCCTTGTACTTATAGAGGAGAAAATACAGAGGAGAAAACTTGAGCCTTAATGTTAAATATATTTTGGAAATGTAAAATTCAATCAGAATGAAAATACCATTAACTTGAACTTCTCAGATTTCATTAAGATTTTGAAGAGTATTTTTAGCTGTCTTAAACTTATCAATTTTTAAATTTTTTTATATTTTCTAAAGGATTATGCTCACACACCTAGAGTAAAAATATCATCCATGTTTTGGGGAAACATTTTATTTTTGTTTACTACAAAAGCTTATACAAAAGAATGATATTATCTGATGCTGGATTAAAAATGGAAAGTTATATTCTGTTGATTTATAACAACCAAAAAAAAAATAGCTTCCTGTGCTCATTTCAAATGGACACAGCATTTTAACTCTGCTGACCCTGATAAACTTCTACTGCAAAACAAAAGGCACCTGTCTGTATGGAATATAGTCCAGTTTAGGATTATTTAAAAATGCATCTAATCTCTAGGAAAATTACACATTTTTATAACTTTCGGTAGAAAATTAAATTCAACAAGAGCACATGACCTCTAACAATAGGGCAGTTTCTTGTTTCTTAGGAAATCTGAGTGTGTTTTGATTACTTGGGGATTTTTTCCTCTCCTATATATTATATGTTATTTTCTCACACTTTTAGCTTTCATGTTAAAATTTTTCTTTTTCATGTAACACTCTGTCTTTTCCATATTTCTGCATAGCAGAAAAAGAATCAAGTTTACAATAAAGAAAGTAGCTCTGTGGTACTTATTTTTCAAATATGCTTGTAAAACTTTCAATATAGGAGTCTTCTTTTTAATAAACAACAAACCAGCAACTGATGTCATGTACACCTGTGAAAATCTGTAGACATTTAATAAATCTACGAAAATCAGAAATTCTACTGACATCTGAATCTATGTCTTTAAAGAATTTAAAGAAATCTTTACATTTTAAAAAACAAAGATGTTTTCAGGCTTTGTAGCCTTTTTTGTCATACTTGAGATAAAATATCTCTCAAAATCACTGTAAAATAATAATGAATTAGTGATGGGGGCAAGATTTTTCAATAAAAAATGGAAGGTGGGTTCATATTTCTCATTAATTGTCTAACCTGTTTTGAGAAACTCTTTCCTTGTGTCAAAATTTTAGCAAAATAAATATTTCTGCTATTCTTCACATACTAAGAAAAAATATGAAAGCACACAAAATAAAATGTATAAAATTAAAAGCAAAGGAATTAAAATAAGCATTAATAATAAAGAATGAATAAACAGACTCTGAATGTAACAAAAGTATGGATATTATCAATGCTTCTGTAGAAGAAAAATATATCTATAGGAAAAATTCATAACTTTATAGGTGTACATCATAGGCTTAAACATCTCATGGGATCTCATTTTCACAATAAATATAATTAAGAAAAAAAATGTTTGAGAGATGATTTATTTTGAAAGTCTAAACTATTTAAATTCTCTTCTTATTTTGAAATAACCATACAGTGATAACTGAGATACTTTTTACTACATGCTTCAAAGTATTTGATGTTTCTGTTCAAAATTTACTTTTTTCTTCTTATTATTGTTGTTTAGAAATTGTAATAAATGTTAAATATAAGTATTCGAAGTTAATACGATAGTTCTTGTTTTGGGGACATTTGCAAGCTGCAATATATTTTACTATACATTGCTATGTGAACTTTCCAGTATAATTCCATCCAAATACTATTTTTGAGAATATCCTTATCTGTTTATGATAAACATGGATGTCAAAGAAATTCAGCAGTGTGCCCTGGTTACTCTGGTACTCCTGAGAAGCAAAAAACAGCCACATTGCACTGGCAAGTTAAGCTGAGTTTAAGGCTTTCCTCACAGCAGTAGCTTCAGTCTTCAGTATAGCTTTCTTCATCTTGCTCTGCTTCATGCACTTCCCATCAGAAAGAAGTAATTTATGTGAACTTTGCTTACAACAATAAAATACCACAAGGATAAGGGACAGAATCCTCACTTCAAATCAAACTCACAATGTTGAAGAGAAGTATCACTTGTTAATACTGCTCACACGCATGAAGTGTAGGAATATTCATATTCAGCAGTGCACACAGATCCAATATAAGCTTCCCTAGGCCATGAAGATTACTGATGTGCTGCAAAAGTCTCTTCACAGGGTCAGAACAGACACAGTTCCACTTCTGTGTTTCTGTTGTTCTTTGTATGTTTCATTCAGACCTTGGAAAGTTGTTTGGGCTGTGTAGCTGCCTGGAGATCTTTAAATGTGCAACCTAAAATGCACTTTTTATGTTAAGAACTGTTTTCATTTGTTCAAACAAAAATTGGGTCAGATAATAAAATCTGCTATGAAGAATTTAACTCAAAACTCTGAGAAACAGTTATGTTGATAGACTACCCACTAAAAATCCAGTGTGCACATCCCTATAATATTTAACCAAACACTGTAATTATATAATATATAAAAAGTTATATATATTTACATTATATGTGAAGTACTATACATTATTAAATATATAATTTAAATATTTTATTTTTAAAGTACTGCTTTTCAATTATATACTCTCCTAAATTGACAGCTTTTGCCTCAGAATTACTTTGCCCAAACAAGTTTTATAATTAAAAATAGAATGTTTTGTGAAACAAATTTATGAATTGTTCTCATAGTTGCAGTTTTAAAACAAGCATCAAAATGTTTCAAAGCATTATATTTTCTATACTGTTAAGATACAAATTCATAAAGATTTAAAAAAATAAAATTTTGGGGACATCAGATAAGGATTTCTTATGTTTGCATTTATGTGTGTGCATGTGAACATATACAGACACACACATACTACATCTACATTATTAATAATATTTCATTACTAACAGTAAAAAAATAATAAAAGATTATACATCTTTTACATGTAGTCACATAAATATCCCCACTGATTTATATGAGACAGTTTTATGTATAGAAAACCAGAAGAATGGGGTCCTAAATTTTAAAAACACATATACTTGTCTTAAATGAATGGGTTTTATGCCATAGTATGACTTGGTTATACTAGGCATATGCTCTTCTCCATTTCATGCTGCAGAGGGGAGCAGATGGAATTAAATATAGCTTGGCATGCAGCATGGGGGCAGCTATGGAGCAGTATTTTTTAGTATCATGCAGGCACTACCAGGTCTATATACATTAGAGATGAAACACAAAAAAGGGCATGTCACCTTCAGGAAAGAGTAGCAGTCAGGGAACATCTGTTATACATGCAGTGTTCCCTGTAGAAAGAACTGAAACATGATGAAATATGCATCAAAAGTTCCCTATGCACTGAGGTACATTAAGTCCCTTTCAAACCCCATGAAGCCCACTTGGGGAAGGGAGGTTATTTAAGTGCAGCAGCTGGAATAGGAGAAAAAAGCATCAGGGAATGGAAACCAGATGTTCTGACATTCTGGAAATCAGGATGGGCAGTAGATGCACAGAGACTACTACATGGTATGTGTGTATCACTGACGTACAGAGACTAGACAAAGTTTCGCTAACCAGTAATTAGTTAATCATGCTGCAGCTCTGCCTCTGAGCAAAGTCCATGTTAAATTCTAAGCACTATTATATTGTATCAAGGACTCTTGTTGTGAAGAAATACATAATGCACATTCCCTGGAATTCTCTAACATGGTGAGATCTTTAAGATAACAAAGATGTTCATGGAGAAAAGACTGTAGAACAGGTCAGTGCAAATGTTCCCTTTCAGTATGTTTTGCTGAGGATTAGACAGTATAACGCATCCCCACATTTAATTATGGCATTATAAAAAGCAGGTTTGAGTGTATCCTCTGGTCCTGGCTAGGTCAAAATAAGTCTAGATTATCAGTGATAAATATATATGTACCCTGTTTTAAAAATTTCCAGGATGGGGTATCCTTTAACTTACATGGGTAGCCTACTTCAGTACCTAGAGACCTTTATAGCAAAGTTCTTCTTCATATAATCTAAATCGCCCTCCCAACAAATTAAACAACTAAAAAAAAGTAATCACCATCCTATTTATAACAATTTAATACACACAAAGACTTGTATTATATTTCACCCCATCCTTGTTCGTTTAAACACACACAGATTCTAAACAAACACTACTTTCACCTTCAGGCAATGTTTTGCAAATCTCTATTTTCTGCTGTTATTCACCTCTTTTTTGATTTTGAATTTTTCCAGATCTTTCTTTAAAATATGCCTACAAACTGTGTACAGTGGATGTATCACTAATTAGAGTGTGCTTCAACTCTGGCTGAAATTCAATTAAACCACTTTTCTCCCTCTGGAAACCACAGCATAGGAGGAAAGTAGTATGTAAACAGAAAAAAGGCCATGGAAAGGACAGTCGCTATTAGTCGCACAGACATTAGGAGATACTCTTTGTTCCAGAAGAACAAAATACAATTAGCAGCGTTCCAACTGAAACATTGCTGAATGGAATAATTGACTCTCTTCTCTTATTTAAGACACTTATTTAAGACACTTCTCTTTTTCTTCCCCAGCTGGACACAAAACTATTGATAAATACAGTCCAAGTTCAGATTTCCAATGAATATATATCAGCTTTACGGTAACCCTATCTGCAGAACATTCCTTCTATTTTTGGTAATAAGAATGTAGCTGGAACATGCAATGGGATTTTGTTAAAACTTGTCTACTACTTTTGTTTATCTTATCTGTATTTTCTGTTGACTCGATAAGAGGAGATGCAATCATACAATGATGAGTTAAAATGAGAAAGAGAGAAGGCGTATTTACTTTGTCTCCTCTGTATACCCTCATATATACGTTTTTTTAAACTCTAATTCTGTGTAACTTAATTAAAAGAAACTTGCAGGTACACCATACAAGAACATTTTCAGACACAAAATAAGAGGCAGGAATAGACTGTTAAATAGTCCTGTTAAACCAGTCTCCTTGATATTAAGTAACCATCCAATATATGTATATATGCCCTAAAATATTACAAAAGTAAGCACAAGTAGAGAACATCCATTTACCACCTAGCAAAATACATAAAGCCTGAAACAATGAAAACTCTCTATTTTCTGATTTCCTTGTTTCAAAAGTTGTTGATCTTTCTATGCCCCTACTTTTCTTCCAATTTATAAAAAGAATCTGAAAAGAAGTAATGTTAGCTGAAGATAATGATTTTGACATAGAAGGACCTCATCTTACTGAGAACTGCAAATCCTTCTCTTGCTCTTCTAGTGGGAATAAAGTGAAAAGATAACTTATGGATTCTAAGCCTTCCAAGAACAAACTGCAGTACAATAACCGTGCTCAGCCCCAGGAAAGACAGTGTCAAAACAGAGAGTACAGAAAAGATGTAATGAGATTTCCACTAGTGACAGGGGAGGGATATTCTGCTTTGTTGCCTCTGAAGTAAAGCACAGAAAGATGAGCACCAACAGCTACAGCACCCAAATATTAGAATCTCAGATACGAGACTTATGGTAATAGACTTGTGATCTTGAAGTGCATGGTATGCATTAATTTGCAAATAAGCTCATCAAAGAAAACTCTTCTGAAATTTATGAATACTTTCACTGGTGCAGTCTCAAATTTTTAAGACGTTACTAATGATGTATCTAAGTTGATTCGATGGTGAAACTTCCAACGAAAACAAAATACAGGTCAAAAACACATATAATTTTCAACTACTGAATTAGTTTGTCATTATAAAATAAGAAGAAATAATGTGGGGGAGAAATGAAATTACCTGAAAAATGTAGCATAACACACCAAATGATACACAGATGAAGTTGCGCTGAATGGTTGCAATCCCTTCTTTGAGTTACAGTGACATGTTTTGTGAGTGTATAGATGCAGACAGCTCTTTCTGTATGTTTTGATAGTCAGTTATAGAAATTTCACCACTAATTTACGGATAAATAAATTAATTATTTGTGGGATATGCTATTCACAAAATTTCACTGCTATCAGATACATGATGGCAATAATCTGCCAGATGCTGAAATGTACACCTAATTAAATCCTGGTTTGGCAGAACACAACTCCAGTTGACGTGCAGGATAACAGGCAATAATTTGCAGCAATAATCTGGTAATCTGATGCAAACTGTATTCACTGTCACTTGAGCAGCCAGAATATTTGCAACCGTTTTCTAATTTGTATCAATGAAAGCAGGTAAATAGCGAAGCATTAGGTTAATCTATCCCTACTCCATTAGACTGCCACTTCACTTCCTTTTCTGACTTCTTTTAGGACAAACATCTGCTTCCTCGAACTTCTCCTTCCTCATCTGGATAGCCTTGCTTGAAACCCGAAGTGCTCATATACTTCAGAGGACACTACAGAGTGAAGATGTGATTGTGAACATTCTAACAAGGAAGCACCAAACTGGACTCCGCCTTGAAGCAGTCACACAGCATCGATCACAAATCTGAACTTGGTATTAAAATAACTGAGATCTAAAGGATGAACTTAAATTGACTGCTAGACTAGTAGATGGTCTAAATACAGAACTTAAAACCTGAAAAATATTCAACGTAACTGCAGCAGAGAGAAAAGAGAATCATTAATACTCTGAGTAAATAAAAGTTGGCAGATATAAGAGTTTTTATTTTTGCCTAAATCCATCATATAATTTGCTCAACGCATTATACAGGAAAAGATATGTCATAGATTACTGGGTATTAACATGAGAAAGGTTATGACAATCATCTGCACAGCAAAAGCAACTGACCTGTATTCCTCTCTCTAGTTCATTAACTTAGGTCAAAAGGGATAATATTATTCTGATCTCTCAAAAAAGGGCATTACAGAAGATTTGCATAGCCTAGCTCAGCCCATATAAGGAAGTCTTGCAAAAGTGCTACCTAGATCATCTTTAAAGGAGTGTTTGAGATCAAGGCACTTAGAACATCTGAAACTTTTATGAGTACTCCTCTGACTAAAAGTGAAATATACCAATTTAAAAGTTTAATACCAATAGAAGTTTCAGTATCACCAGCCACGAGGACCTCATAAAAAGGATGAGACCAAAAATAATTCTGCTAATTCTCTTACATTTAGAAGTAGTTTCACTGAAAAAATTACTCACAGCAGAAAAGCAGCAAAGAAGCACTGTCAGCAGCTTAAATCTCATATTGAACTTGTTATACGCACCAGAGTGGACATCAAACGAAGCTACATATGGTCTTACTCTTCATAAAAGTCTGCAATTCTACATACATTTTTAATCTTAAATTAAAAATCTCATAATTAGAATAAGGTCAAAATCAGATATCTTCAGCTTGTTGATAACAAATTTGGTTGACCAGAAACAGTTACAGAATAGGTAAGCTAGTCTTTGACCTATGCTAGTCTTCATCTAGGATCATATATGTACTTGCATAAAGCACAGAAACAAAATAAAACAAAACAAAACAAAAAAAAAGAGGGAAAAATTTATAGAGAAGAACAAACAAAAGCAGAAAACCCAAACTCTCATTTTGTGGGGGCTTCACCTAACCATTTTGAAAATTTAGAGTTCTAGAAACAGGTAAAGACATACTAAGAAAAGGAAAGAGACTCTCAATACAATTAATAGCATTAATTAAACGCTACAATTGTAGCGTTCCTGTCTAATAATTAAACAGATAAAAGTGAAGAATGTGTACTGTGTGCAAGTCAACAGCAAGTTAACATCTTACCTGACCAATGCTAGGGGTAAGCAAGTTGGAAGGGATGATAATGCTGGACATAAACACTTTTAGGTGGCATCAGAACAAGAAGTGCAGTTTGACAGCCATTCACATTCTGGGCACAGAGAGAATGTGAGATAGGAGGTGTTTTGTCCAGGGAAAAAAAATAACAGAAGGAAGGAATGTTGAACAAACCATTTCACAGATTGTGTAACCTCTTGGGGACTCCCAGCTTCCATCAGTTTCTCAGTAAAGGCCATCACCAGTTCAGAAAACTTTGAAAAGAAATATTTCTCCCAATCTTCTTTTTCCATTATCTCATTAAGCTGATGTATTCATAGAAGAACCCATCATCCCCAACGGCATGGAAAGCACTGGTGATGATGTCAGACAGCAGAAATTTGCTTGATGAACTTTGTGCACTTATCAGTCTAGACTAATTCTAACTCAGTTAAACAGAATGGATTTTAATTATCTTACAGGTTCAAGCAAGATTATGGCAAGAAAATCAATGGATAGTTCAGAGAAAATCTTGCTAAAAAGTTTTGAAAATTTCTACTCTGCTGCAGGTGAAAAATAGAGGATACTCAATTTCTAGGATCATTCTTATTTAGAAATGGAGACTATAAATATTCAAGTCACTACAAACTTGCTATGTGAATGTGTTCAGTGGGCAAATACAAGAGCTAACAGCATTTGTAGAGATTCTTTAACACTGTAATATTTATTCCTAGGACTTTCATGCAGGACTGCATCAGTTGTGATCCAAATATATTTTTGTTGTGATGATGAAGAAAGAGCTATTTTATTTTTATGTTATATTTAGTATCTTTTTTTTCATGAAGATACATTAGAGCCCTTTTAGACTATTAGACTATATCCCAGATTAAAATAGTGCTGTTCTACAGAGACTGGTGGGCAATATTGGTCCTGGAGCAGACTCTCACAGCTATGCTGAAGAGTTTCCTTTTACCTTCCTCCAAGGAGGTGCCTTTTTGTTTGCTTGTTTTTCTATTGTATTTTGTTTATTCTATTTTATCCATGCTACTGTTAATGAGGCAATAGTATATGCAGAAATGGCTCTTCTATGGGACACAGGTGTGAACAGCAAGCAAATGTGTTGAAAGAAAGATGCAATGCACAATTATAGAGAAAAACTCAACAAAGGTACTGAATTTGGAAATACTTAATCCCTTGAAGTTTTTTTGATAAAGACATGAAAGTGTAGATTTATGCTAAAACAAGAAAACACAGACAGGAAAAAAAAAAAAAAAAGAAGAACAAAGGTAAAAGAAATTAAAAATTCCTGGGAAAATCTAACAAAGGCAATAGTTTATGCGTAATTACAGAAAAGTCCATAACTATGTATTTTTTACTGATTATAAGGTAAACATATGCAGAATTCACCAAGAAAAGTATAAAAGGTACATCTCGCTGTTTTACTGCTCCCTTATAGATATTATTGTTTATGGTTTATGGTATAATTTTCAGCTTTGGATACCTCTTAAAAAATACAGAATATTGCTGTTATTCTTAAACCATACCAAACAAAACAATTATTCTATTATTTAAATTTAAAAAAGTGAATAATACATGCTACTACTTCAGGTGAAATAAACACCTAACTTGACAGATGTATTCAAAACTATAATTCTTGTAAGGCTTCTAAGTAGGGTGATCTCAAACTGTCCAAACTAGTGATAGGGTTTAAAGTATCAGCAACAGAAGTGAAAAAAGAGAGAGGTAAACAAAACAAATCTATCCAAAACCATTCTATCAAAAGAGTGGCAGGCATATGGAACAAGCTGCTTAGTAAGACAGCTGATTCAGGTAGCATAAGTAAGCTTAAGAGACAGCTAGATATTTTTATGCAGAAAGTGGCTTGGAAATCACAGCAAGAGAATTTAATGTTGAGATAACCGAAATGGGACATGATTATTTTAACACAAAACTTACTTGATAGTTTGGGGTTTTCTTCTGCTTTCTTTCCATTAAGGCCATTCCATAAGCATTTCAATAATTAAGAAATTAATTATATCTATTTTGTATTATCTTTCTCATTTGTGTAAATGTTTAAAGTCACTAGAAGGCAAAACTTGCTATCTGGATATATTTTCCTTGAAATCATGTCTAAGGCTCTATAATTCACTGTTTTCATAAATTTAATGAAAATTGTAAACTAAGCTTGGCTGCTTTCCATCCCGTGCTGAAATCAGAAGCTGTCTTGTCTACAAGAATTATTTTTTTTAAAATTCCTACCTCTCTGTTACTGAGAGAAGCACAATTGCTGTAGTGCTAGCAACATATTTTTTTATCTCAAAATGACCTTTTAATTTTCAAGCTGTCTAGGCTAGAGTTGCTCAAAACTGTAGTTAAAATACTGGTACAACTAGCATTCTTATTACTGCCATGGGTAAAATTGGACTTGTGACAATAGCGTTTGGAATTACATGAAGAGTATATCAAACTTAAACTAATTTTTGAATTAGGATTGTTAAATGAAGATCCTGAATTCACAGTTAATCCAGATAATTTTTCAAAAATGTCTGAAGATTTAATAATTATCATTGTTCTAAGAGCAGAAGCGAAAGGATTTTAAATATCTTTAAACAACAATAATCAAGCCTGGAACTTGGCTACAAAATAGTGAATTCCTACCCTGCACAAACCCCAAATGATGACAGAACTATAACTTCTGATTTTCCTTCACATGTTGCTGAAGACAATTGTTTCTAGCAAGCTTTCCATCTCCTTTTCCCAGAAAACAATTTTTTGCTAAAGAAAAATTATTTTTCTATCTTAATCACAGATATAATTTTTCTTACCCTCCTTCAACTTGGCTTATGACTAGAGAAGCAATTTTGTTTATCCTCTTTCAAAAGAGAAAAGTTACATTGGGCTAAGAACCCTAATCATCCTCAACATGACAAGTAATCGCGAGCACCACTTAGCTCCACGTTTGTTACTGCAATGACCTGAAATCCCATAGGGTACTCGATTCAGGTTCAGTTTTCATGATATGTCCAAGATTTTATTATAACACGCTTGAGATGGAAAAGTTCATTCAAAAAATGAAGAAGTGTAGTTTATCTCTCTATCCCCATTCTTTTTTTTTTCTCAGTAAAAAACCATAAACATCCACTGCTGCAGTTAAGTAGCTGACTACTTAATATCCGCAGTTCAATATATGTTTAATAAGAACGTGTGGATTCATATGAGCCACCGGAATACATTGTTTCTTGATGAATAGGGCTCCTCATCCAGATATAATGATGAAGGCAAATCTGCATTATAGACAAACTCTTTGCCTTATAATGAAAATAAGCAACAGGAATGGTTGGCTTAATATGCTCACTAGATTGCATATGTTTTGACCAGATTTGGGTTTATTGCTGCTAGACAAACTGCTGTATTATGAACACTGGCCATACAGTCCTTTTCTAAAAAGCCACACATTTTTAATTTGAGTAGTAAATAGTTTCCTAGTGAAACTTTAAAGATTTTAGAGCTCTTTCATGTCTATACTTGATAGATAGAAATCCAGAGGTTTTGTCTTTGTTTCACACAAAACAGAGAGTAAGACACACACTCAAATAGCTTCTTTAAAAAAAAGAAAAAATCCTGTACTGCATCTTTATACAGATCAATGTCCAATTATAAGCAAAGAGTTGCTGTGGCAAAAGGTCAGGAAAAAATAATCTTTCCGGCATTTATTACTTGGAAAATAAGGTCGCATTTGAGGTCAACCTTCAAATACATACAGAATAAATTATACTGCGGCATTCTAAATATTTTACACAGCAAAAATGATACTGCAATCTCAACATAATCAGAAAAATTAAGTTGAACACGTATTTTCTGGTGACTCTACTACAGATCAGACTCAGCCAAGAGGCAAAAACCCCAGATCCAATTAATCAACAACTAATAAAAAGCTTATATTTCTGCTTAATTATAAATATAAATTCTTATTAAGGCTGACTGATTTAATAACCTCTTAACTGTCTCTAACACTGAATCACCTTCCTCACAACAAAGTAAAATAATGGCCAAATATACAAAACATTTAAAAATAGTTCAATGGTGCACTTCTTTACTGCTTACAGCCTGGAAGCAAAACATAGATGCACACAATGCTGGAGTGCTCAGTCTGTCTGATACTTTAAAAAAAGAAGCGTCTTTTTTGAAATAAAAGGCCCTCTAATTAGATAAAACACATCTGGAAAAAAATGAATTGGACACAGTTTGAGGAAATAAACATGCTTGTTTGTCAGAATGAATGGTGGCAGAATGTCCAGATGTAAGTCATTGTCCTGATATAAGTAATCTTAGCTGTTTCACAGACACAGCTTTTTGGTACCCTCACAGAAAGGGAATAAAAGCATACTGAAAATTAGATTATATTATTATTTGACACTTCTCACACTATTATTAATTGTGAAATCAACATTACAAATAGGAAAATGCATCCATGAAATGAAAACATCTTCTGATTAGTTTTTACTCTTGTTTGATATCCCCAGCCTCTTTTCTTTTCCTTTTCTCCAAACTACATGCAGAATGCAAATGACTGGCATTCTTTTATCTGCTGCAGTCACGTCTGGTTTGAATTTCCAAATCATGCTTTAGCAGAAGGACTGTATATAATATATCACAGGCAATGCCAGTGGAGATAAAGTATATTCTAATAATTTTTAAAAAGTTTTTTTTTTTTTTTAATCTACTTTGGACACTTGTGGTTTCATTTCATGTTCGTTCTGAAAGATACTAAGTGTTCTTTGCTCCGGGCTAGCGACAAGATTTACTGTTTTCTCTGATAGTATTATCAGTGGGCTATTCCATCCTGATAACCTGTAACTGCAATACTAATAGGTTTGTAATGACGGTTTAAACTTTATGGTTTTGTAAGCATTGGAGGCTTCACTCACCTTGTTCAAGTGGCTGGCTTTTAGTTGAAGTAGTTTTCATCTTGAGTGCCTCCCTAACAGACATGTCACAGCAGGAGCCTTTGTTAGTGTCTTGGTCACTGTCAGCCTGATCACTGTCCCCATGCCCGCTGTCCCTCAAGCTGGCTCTTTCTGGATCCTTGAACGTGGAGCTACTGAAATACATATTAAAAAAAAAAAAAAAAAAAAAAAAAGAAAGAAAGAAAAAAAAGAGAGAGAGTTGTATTTACTTGTTCTAAGTTGAATTGTACTCTCTGGCAAAGCAATTTTGACAAGAATGCAAATGGGGAAGCAGAGAAAGTTATTTAATAGGCCTTACCTTTGAACAAACTGCTGCCTGCTGCCCATGTAATTGGGCTCTGCGGGAAAATTGTCTGTCTGTGAAAGAGAAGGAAAAAAATACGTATAGTTGTACACTGGACAAATCTCCTGCAGAGCAACAAGATTTCCTAGAGGAGAAATGATTAATAATTCAAAAATTCCCTTAATCTTCAGATTTGTACATTTTAATTAAATTGGAAAATGCTGGCATGTAATTATGTGCTCAGAACAATTAAATGATTCCGGTCCACAAATTACCTGCTAAAGTAAACAATGAGGCTCCAATAAGTGGCATTCTCTGTTAGTACCCTGACAGATGACACTGTTTATGTTTTTTCATTAGTTAGATATTAAGACTGATGGTTGTTGAAAATGAGAGAAAAAATTACTTTTGCATATTACAAAAGTGAATTATTCAATAATACTAATTTTTAATCATAATTACATCATCTGCTGGGATTCTGAAGCTCTTACTGCTGTAATGAAATTTCATACACTGCTATTTTACTCTTGAATTGAAAAAAATAAACAAAAAATCGAGAAAGTTTATGGTTGAGTAGCTGTGGCGTTTCTTAGATGCTACTGGAAAAATGAGGGTGTGAAAATATTTGGATTTTCTCTCCTTAATTTTCATCAGTATTAATAGCTATGTCAGAATAATGAGAGTCATGCAGGCAAACAAGAACGTTAAATGATCATTGTTGACAAGTAGTTTTTAAAAGAATATACTTTCATTGTCTGTTATGAGTATATTTTTAGCAGCATGAGCCAAGTAACTGTAGAAGCAGAAGTATTAAAAGCATCCAGACCAACATGGAATCCTGCCAAAGCGAACTGAATTCCCCTTGTATCATTAGCTGAAGTTCTTTGGGAGAAAGAGAGACTGCATCATTCAGAAAACTCCATATACTGTACATTCACACACGTCACTTCTTGCAGCTGACCTAGCAACAGAGCTTCTACTGTTTTCTGCATCACTTCATATCACCCCGCTATGCTCCGCAGCAGATCTGAGTTTTGCAACAGCATCCAGCATATCAGTGTCAGTAACATGGGCAGCACTCAATTAATGGAGCAGAAGGCCCAAGGTAAGGTTTAATGTCGCACAACAAATGTTTACACAAGTGACTAGTCTCATAGATATTTGGTTTTCCCTGTGATTCCCCTCCTCTCCTCCCATTGTTTTACCTTTGTTTTGGTTTTATCAATAGGAGGTAATCAGAAATATTTGCTACTTCTTGTGTGGTTGGAATACTGGAGCTTGGAATAGAGGCATGAAGTTTCAACCAAAATTTGTCATGTTGTTTGCACCAGAACACAGGCAGACACCTTTCACTCTCAAGGGACTTGTGAAACAGATGTGCTTATACAGAACTATCTTCCGTATAGCATGTATGTCTATGTACACCATATTTTCTTCCCGTTTCTAAACCTTTTAGTTCAAAAATTAAAATTATAACACATGTTATGTTCACATCCTGATGAGAAGATCCTGGCTTTAATATACACAAGTAGAACAAAAGTTTATCTTTTCATTTATTATGTATCAAGCTAGAAAAACAAACACTGGGGGAAAAAAAAAAAAAGGTGTAAAGATAAATATTTCAGCATTCTTATGTGTAATCTCCCAAATGCAGCACATCATATTTTGGAAACATCTTTAATTCTGACGTTTATTCCTTTCTTCTGAAAAATTATAAGCTAGTATGTCTCTCCTGTGCAGCAAACCTATCTCATATATATACACAAATAATCATTATGACACTCACAGAGCCAATACTTATCAACCTAAATAAACCTTTACGACTGCAGAACTCATGTCTATTTTCTACCTCTAATATCTCAAATAGAGACATCCAGGAAAATTGACCTTATGCTTTTACTTACATAAGACATCTGTCTCTTCCTAAACACAGCTGCTACTAGAATCAACATTTCCATTTTTTGTGATATTTGCAGTCAAAATATCTGCTATAAACTGCCTTTTCATCAATTCTCTTCCATTAGAAAAGTCACAATTTTGCCCTGGAAATAATTATAGCTCATCCTTTCTGGTGGTGCTGGGAAATAAGTTATAACCTGGACCATAGTTTGAACTGGTTATGCTTTTTGTCTCTGCTTTTTTCATAGCAAAAAAGCATTTCACACATCCTGGACTAGCCAGTACACAGATTTTAAAATAGAAGTTATGACCACATCTTAGCTGCTGTCCTAGAAATGGAGTTCTTTCTGAGAAATTCTGTATTTATGGTAATCATTAATGATCTTTAACTAGATAATAATTGAAGAATTTTCATATTGCATTTTGCAACAATACAGTGAGTTGGGTGCCATGTTAACAGCAAGTTCATTACTGCAAAAGAACAAATGTAAATACTTCATAACCGTATAGAGACACAGAACTCGGGGTTGAATACTTTTCTTTCTGCTCTAAAAGCGTTAGTCCTTCTCCTCTGAATTATGAAAATATGACACTTGTGTTGAACTGTAACAGAGCGCTCTGAGACACAGGCAGCAAAGGGAGAATTGCTTTGTGTATGTTAATATCTATCAAAAATCATGATAATAAGCAAACGTTTAATTTTAAAGCTAGGCAGTTTGGAGGAATCTTAGAAATGTAAGCATATGTTTTACAATGGACTAGAGGGAGATATGAATGTCTAACTCCCTTAATTTTGGGGGGTTTGGGTTTTTTTTTTTTTTTTTGTAATCCCAGTTGAAGTGAGAGGTCATATACTTAAAATTTTTACACTTTAATCTATGGAAGTGATATTATGCATTTCAGCTCATGCATTAATCATAGCTCTTTACATTGCATAGCTGTAACTCTAAGAAATGAGTTCTGACAGTAAAAAACTTCTTGTTCTTCTGGATATACAGCCCTTTCTAGGATAACAGGATGTCCAAGCCTCTGTACGTCCAGTTCTAAGGTAAGTTTCAGTTCACCTGCAGAAAACCATCTAAAAGCTAGTCAAGCTAATCAGCCAAGATCCCTCCATGTGTGTTAGAGACATAAAAGATAATTCATCACATTTTGGTCATCTAGCTTTGGTACATACTGCTCCTGGAAATTACTTTCACCAATAACCGTATGTTAGATGACCAGCAAGATGTTCAGTGTATTAGCTAAGATGCATCATATCAGAAGTGAATTGTATGGAATTACAACCTCCTTATAAATAAACAAAAATTATTCAAATGCCAGCACCATTAACTGCCTGAAGAATAAAATAGAACAAACTCCACCCCCTCCTTTCCTCTCCTCCCAAAAAATCTCAAGAACAATCCACCTCTGAAAGTCACTGGAATTGAAGAATAAAGAAGTATTTCCTATCTCTGTGGTTCAAGATTGAGGGCTGGAATATTAGTTAGATCACCAGCTACTAAACCAAGTTCTCCAGTAGTAGGCAATCATACTACAACAAATGTTCTCTAAAATTAAAAGAAAAGAAGAAGTGTCCACTGCCCCAGGCAGATACCAGAGAATTAATGTCTGTGATGTCAACCTAACTGTCCAAAGCTACCCTAGAGGAGTGGCCCCATTTTTATGGCTCATTTTCACAAATTACTGGAACCAGCTCATTTCCACTAAGAGTATGCTGTTAAACCATTCAACAGACAATCTTTTTTGACAGCTGCTACAACAGATCTTTAAAAATATTTTTTTCCATTTATCTGTTCTAATATGTGACTTTACAGCAAATATGAAATTTTAGAAACACTGTTGTTAGTGTGATGTTGCAGAAAAATGTCTGAGGACTTCTGTACACACATTTAATACAGCTTTCTCAGAAGAATGAAGCTCTCTAATAAAAGTAATTTTAAAAGAGGTCAGAATGCATATGGACCTTTCAAAACCTGCCAAAATTTAAAAGAAAGGAGGGTTACTACCTTTCAGAAAATATCTTACAGTTTGATTTTGTTACTTTTTCATCAGTGAGTTGAGGAGTAGAAAAATAAAAGAATTGGTAAATTAAACCTGTGCAAAATACACTTTTGATAGAATTATAAAATGGGTTGGGTTGAAAGACATCTTAAATAATATCTAGTTTTACCCCTTCTATCATTGTCTGGGGCACTTTCCACTAGCTCAGGTTGCATGGAGACCCATCCAACCTGGTCTTGGAAACCTCCAGGTATGGGGCACCCACAACTTCTGTGGGCAACATGAATTGGTTGGAGTTACTGGTATGGAGTTTCAGATGTGACAACATAATTGCTGAAGTCTGATAATGTTAATTGGTAACCGGACAATGTTTGCATGAACAACATGAGCAACATCCTTCAAGTGTTATCGCTAACTGTCTACAAAATCATTCATTCTATTGCTCGTGTTAGACTTTGCATAACACCTAAGTCCCACACAGGGACCTAGATAAAATAAAATTGGTGAATTTGGAATACTAAATGTTATAGACCCAAAAACATTCAGAAGTTTGAAAGTCAACAGTTAAGTTTCTACTAATTAATTCTGGAATGGCTATGGTTTCCAAAAGTTTCATTTAGAGAAAGGAAAATGAAAAATTATGGCCAAGAACAGAGTATGAGAAGCAAATTCTTCATAGGATCCAATAACCTTAAAAAAACTCGTAAGAAAAAGAAAAAAAAGTTAAAACCTCATCACTGGAAACAGTTTGAACCAACCTGGGTCAAGCATCATACCATGTATTATGGGAACTCTTTTTAGCAATGGGCTACATTTACCTTTTGTTCCTTTTTTTTTATCTTTTCAAAAATTCATTATTTTTATAAATAAAAAGGAGTTCTGCTGTGGTTCTGCACACTTTTTTTTTTTTTTTTTCAAAAAAAGTCAAGATTAAAATTCCTGTGCCATATTAATCAATCAGATTTCACAAATCCTACTATTACTCAGTAACACAACAATAGAGGACTTCACAAGGCTTCTGCTTTCAAGAATTCCTGAAAAAAGCACTGTCTATTAAAAATTAGAGGTTCCTAGCTATTTTTCTGCTTTTTTTTTTCCTTTTCAATAAAAGTCTTTGTTGCATCACAATTTTGTAGATTTCTAGCAATCTTTGGTGTATTCAGTATTGTTTGAATAAAATTTAAGAAAAATGAGAGAAATTGTGTTCAATTCAACAGGTCTCTAATAAAATAAAAGAATTTAAAAATCTTTAAAAAAAAGGGCTACAAAGAAAAAGACAGAGAAAGTGAGAAAGAGAAAGAAAGGAGCAGAGAAAGAAATGCAATATTTAAGTATTCTTGACAAATTATGTCCAGAAATAATTGTCATATAAGAGAAAGATGTACTCTAAAATATAAAAAAACCTACTTAGATATTAATTAGATTTATGAATATTGGACTACTGGAATATTCATATTTTTCTCAGAATTACAAGAAGTATCACATTTTCAGAAATTATTCAATGCAACTCCATTTTATGTAGGAGTTCATATCTGCAATTATAGTAAAACAAAAAGTCTTTGCTGATTCTAACTTCTTTTTGATTAAACATTAAATGCAAAAATGAAATTAAACATTTTTCCCCCTTATTGGACTACCACTTAATATCTAACTCAAACATTTTCTCTGTCTTTTCTTGAAAAGCTTAATTCCAAGTATTCACGCCCCCCTTCCCTGCCCAAGAAACAAAGATCTTATATAATGGCAATGTCTTCTGGAGACAAAAGAATTGTATTCTGCCAAATCGAGTTTTGAATGAGCAGACAATTGTCTTCATTTTGTTAGGAACAGTGTGGGTTCAACACAGTACAATTTTTCACAAAGGCTCCTCAGTATACGAGTGCCAGTTGGTGTGTATACTTAGCCTGAAGTAGTAGGTTTTGCCTCAATAAGACTTACTTCATTAAGAAAATTGATTAGCCTATTAACAAAATAAACAAAGGTACAAAATACCTGAGCATAAACCTTTCATAAGTTCCTCTACCTTTTTCAAGGACAAAATTAAACAGGCTTTTTAACAAATATTGTCCTACTATGTGCTCTCCATTCTCATTCTTTTGAAAATGCTTTTGAGATATAATTTATATGACATGTACATATTTGGGAAGTTGCGCACTTGATGCAAAATGTGTATTTTGGTGTTAAAAGGCCTACAGTGTGTTTATGTGAATTTCTGACATATGCAGCATTCTTCAAAAGCACATTAAAAACACAGGGCAATAAAAACAGTAAAATGCACAAGGGAATATCATTCACCAGGCTGCTGTACTCTTTATTGAAAGCTGTTGGTTGGTGACTTGTGTTTTCTCCTTCTTTTGAATGAGAAAAACAAAATTGTCAGAGGAAGAGGTCCTGAGCTCTTTAGTCAATCGCACAATGACTTCTGAAAAGTGTGGAAGATGAACCCAAAATTTCTTTCTACTAAAACGGGAATCAAGAAGATTTTCTGGACAAAACTCAATTTGCTCTTTCTTTCACAATGGTTTCAGGTTTCCAAGCCTCATTTTATTTTGCACTGGGGAAACATGAAATCTAATGAAATTAGCATGGTCTCAGAAGAGAATGTGGAAAGTTGTCAAATGGGACTAGGAAAAAGGAACTGTAATGTGAGCTTTTAAGTTGAACTACTTTTTGGAGAAGATGCAAAATAAGAACGTACGAAGAGGTGCCAAACATCGTACCACATAAAGAGCTCAAGCTAAAAGTACAATAGCACTATCACAGCATCAATAAATAAACATAATGAAATTCATGATACATTACTGCATTGCTCTGCACTGCTGCTATTCATTTAAAAGTGATGAACACATTGAAAAGAACTTGCAACTTGTCAAATGCCTGTAAGCAATGCAGTTAGACTGGTGCCTTAAGAGGCATTTGTAAAGGTCTTACAAGAGAGCTTCATTCAGCTCATATCAAAGTAAAGATGGAAGTATGGGAAAACAGAACAATAACTACTTCACCTGAATCTGCTAGTACAATGGCATCCAATATATTTACACTGCTCACCAATGATACGCACTTACTGAAGCTACTCTGTCAATAAAAACCACATTAAGAATCTTTTGAAAGAGCTTCCCTGTCAATTAGGCTGTAGATGCATTCTATTGCTCCAGTTTTCCTGTCAATTTAATATACTGGATCATATTAACAGTACTGGGTTGTCAATAAGGCAAATCTGAATCCTATTAATAGAGTTACAGTGCCAATATAATCGGCTTCCCATTTACTGAGCTTCCCAGTATTTGGGAAAGCTGTAAAATGGGATTATAAGGTTAGGTTACATACATCTGTCTCTATATTACAAAAATATTTCAGGAATTGTATCCTGCTGTGTAAAGAAATACATGTAATCACTTTTTTCCATAACAAAAACTTGAGATGACTAAATAGTATAATCATTTGCTATTGCTGAGAAAGCATTAAATCATCCTCATTTATCACATTGTTTCCTGCTTTCTCTAGGTAACACTGCTATTTTATAAGACAATCTACTTGTGTGCCAGACATACAGAACTTCTAAGAGATGTATGTACTTCACCCTACCTGTACAAGATAGTACCTGCTCCAGAAAATAAAAGGAAAGAGATAAAACACATTTTAGGAACAAATATAAAACAGTTTCAATGTGTATTTAGCTTGCACTGTGCTGTATAATCATGGTGGAATTGAAACATGTAAGTATAATGTTAGTGTAACAGAAACACCTGGAAATAATTAATAAGAGGTAGTATTTCATGCATTAAAAAAATAGTAGAAGTTCAGCACGCCTTCTATTTAATAGAAGCCTTAATGAAGTTGAACATTAGTTGCTTTTAACCACATTCAATATTAAATAGCTACTTTGACGGGATTAGCAGAATATACAGCAGAACGTTAAACTTGATTATATTTAAAAAAAAAAAAAGAAAAAAGTAATTGCATTAAAATACATGGGGTATTCTCTTATAAAATTAACTCTCTAGGTCTAACTTGAAAATATGGATTTAAAAAACATGGTTCAAAATGACAGTTAAAGGTCAATGATTCAAGCTGCCCATTATATTTTCTGGTAGCAGATGGGTGCAATGAAACCTAATGATTGAATTTGAAACGCTTTAATGCACCTATTATCTATGACTGCCACCATGTTGAGTCTACCTTAGTATTCCTAACAGATACTATGTTTACTGCGTAACATACTCAACTACTATCAGCTAACTAGAAGGAAATTTGTACTTGGTGCAATATTCAGCTTAATCTAAGAATAATCATACCATAAACTCAAAATAACAATACATTTGGGAGTATGTCTTTGAGAGCATGTGTGGTTGTTTTAGGTTTTTCTTTTTATTTCATATTTCATGTTAAGTATGAAGTCTAGAAATTAAGATATCAAAATTTAAGGGAAACTTTAAAAAACACTGCCTTGAAATTTAAAGAGATGATCAAAGCATTTGTTATAATCTCAAAAATGTTTTCCTCTTCTTGTGTTTAGAACCCCTTTTCTGCATGAAAACAACCTTATCTTTTCTGACTTTCTCTTTTTTTTATTTCACACGAATTCTACAGTGCAATTTTGATCTTCCAGCATTTTATTTTTAATTTTGAGACATATCTGAAAGCTCTTACTCAGCAGGAATTCCCAGTGAAGCCAGTAAGTGTTGTAAAATCTGTCTTATTTTTACCACTGCTATTTTCCTGTTTCTAAGAGCAACATAACACAAATGTTTTCTGAACAGATAAAAGCATATAAACACTGCAGTACTAGATGGTGGAGAAGGAGAACAAATTATGGCCTTTTAACACTGTCAAACTGTTTTGTACTTATCATATTTACTAAGGAGAAAACAGAGACACTGGATATTTTAAATCTGTTAACTTTGTGTTAACATCTATCCACTGTGTTTACCTTTTTCTGTTCAACCCATACTGTCACTAAAGGCAACAATAAAACTCCCACAAGCCATGACCTAAGGTCCAGTGAAATCAATGGATGTTTTCAAATTGGTTTCAATAGCTCTTGGATCAGTCTGCTTACTTCAATTTCAGGCCAAGCGAGTCTTTACATAGCATGCTACATTCCCACAGATACATGTGCTGTATGCTGAAGAAAGTTGCATTTAAACAGATTTATAATGGCAGTGACAGGAAAAAGTGATTAGCTAGGCAGCAAACACTTTATGAGGCACAAAATTCCAGTTCTGTGTTTCTTCCCCACAGAGTGAAAGAAATTAGCAACAAAGATGGAGCAGGACTTGCTTTTGAAGCCACACTGCCTGCACAGAAAACACACACAAAGAGGAACACTGAAGCTTTCTTCCTAGGTGACAATCTGAAGAACAGGGATAAATCTAGATCATCTCCTTTCCTTTAAAATTTCTACGTTATCTCCTTTCTCTTTCTAAAATCCTTCCCCCAAAAAGCAGTGATTCCTTTAAATTCCCCAGGAATTAGGAAGAAAATCAGAGATGCTAAAACTTAAATTATTATTTTCTGTCCAATTTCTTGTTTAGGTCATGCAATTCTTTATTTCAACTTCTTGTCAAAAATATCCAACAAGATATTCTATAAACATTTTGTGGCAAGGTATAAAGCCCTACTTTCACACAAATACCTTCGCAGAATTATTTCCTCTAAACACTAGGAAAAAACCCACACCACTAAATATGCTGCAAAAATAATGGATGAATTTATGACTGAATAGGAGATCATCAAACTTTACAGATTCACATGGCCATGCAAGGAGATTTTCAACTGTAAAATGGTGATGAGTTGATTTATTATTTGTGACATAAGATAAATAATTTAGGCTTGCACAAATTTAGCAAGAGGTTCTGTCCCTAAATATATTTTAAAGCCATAACAGTCATGTGCCTATGATGAGGTTCCTCATAAAATGGAAAGTTTGATTGAATACACCATTACAGCTTGAGCATAGTAGCAATGGTCAAGTAGACTTGGACAGAAGAAAAAAAGTTTTTCTGCTATAGGGCTTTGAATATCCATCCACAACTCCGTCACTTCAACCCTGCTGCAATGTCTTACCATAGGACTCTTAAATTCAGTTGATTCTGAACAAGCAAAACAAAAAATAGCAACCCTTCTTGATAGGATGACCTCATTTAGGACACAACACCCAGTTGTTTACAGATTTCCACAGGTAACATCTAATTTAATATGTATTTAAAGGCTGATTTGGACCAGTAAATTCTTAAAAAGGTAATAAAAAGTGTTCTGGATTGCCCTTCTCATTACAGCTTGCCATATCAAGATTCTGAAATCAGATTTTGCTGTAAAATTAAGAAGGTCCACATCAGATATGATCTCTGCAAAGATTCCAGGACTAGGTAAAGTCATCTTTCTGTTCCAAACCAGTGCTGGTTTGTCGACGTGTAGGAGACTGCTCCGGGTTTCACCAGGGATAGAGTGACAGAACATGGATGATAATATTTGACTGAGGGGTTATTTAGAACACAGGGATTAAAATATGGATTTCCTCTCTACCTAATTAGCAAACTGCTCACCCAGCATGTGAGCACTTTTTTTTCAAAGTGGAATGCACTGAACAACAACTGAAGGATGTTTTGGGTTTTGGTTTTGTTTTTTTTTTTCAAATTTTATTTATGATTTTTCAAAGAAAATAGTTAATGCAACCTTCTCTAAATAATGTCGACATCACAAAAGTCCCCAAGATGGCATTCAGAGGTGTGTGTATGCGAAAGCCTCTTTCAAAATGAGAAAAGTAATGAAAATATGAGAGGTACAGAGTAAGAAATTCCAAACAAAAACTCAGAAGCACAGAAGCACAGAAGCATAGAGTTGGAAGGGACCCACAAGGATCACTGAGTCCAACTCTTACCCCTGCACAGGATCATCCCCAGGAGTCACACCATATGGCTGAGAATATCATCCAGATGCTTCTTGAGCTCTGTCAGACTTGGTGCTGTGACCACTTCCCTGGGGAGCCTGTTTCAGTGCCCAACCACCCTCTGGGTGAAAAACCTTTTTCTAATATCTGACCTAAACCTTCTCTGACACAGCTTCAGGCCATTCCCTCGGGTCCTGTCACCGGTCACTAGAGAGAAGAGATCAGTGCCTGCTCCCCCCACTTCCTCTCATGAGCAAGCTGTAGACTGAGGTCTACAATGAGGTCTGCCCTCAGTCTCCTCTTCTCCAGCAAAATTCATGCAAAAGGGAAAAGAAATAACTTTAGATTGTTCACACTGTTTTTCCTGAATAAACAAAGCAGATCATGTGTAAGACAGACTAATGCTGCTCCCTGCAGGTAGATCAAAAGCCCACATGAAGCCACACCAACTTCCAACTTCACTGGAATTCAACATGGAGTTAGGTGCTTAGCTTGAGGGATTTATCCCCAGGAGCACAGCCTCTGCATGTAATTCTTTCACACATGTGCCCTCAAAACTTTTTTTCAGGTAGAAAAGTGCATTAGAAGAAGAATAAAATTATTTCCGTGGGAAGTTTTTCATTTGCATCATTTCAGGGCCATCTGTTTCGTGCCATTGTGATATTGGTGATAAAAAAAACCCCTATAAAATACTAAGAGCCTATGATAGTCTTGGGTTCACATGCAGTTTTATTAACATCCTGATAAATTCCTAAGAATTATTAAACTTGGGTTTGTTTGGTGTTTTTGTTTAAACCTTCTGAGGCACAAAGGAATAAAATCCAGAATACACTTCTAAAATATGCTAAGATCAACAGCAAACTCATCCACTTTCCATGAAAACAGAGCTAGTGTCTTACTTATAGGATGCTGTGTATCACACTTCAGCACAGAGACTTTACAAGGCAGTGGCATAGCATTCTATTCCTAGAGGTATACAGTAGCATTGCTGCTTTAACCTTAACCACAGGATAATAAGCAGCACCAATATAATGATAATCCAAGCTACCAGTAACCTTACAAATGTGCAAGGAATAGACTGGCAGGAATTAATCTGCCATTTTCACACATCTGCCCAAGGGAAGTATTGTAATTGCAAAAATTTACTCTTAGACTGCTGAGACTCATAGTAATTATGTTTCTTTTTTAATAGAAATAGCCACAGGTAGTAACAAATTGGGTTTTGAGATGGGGAACTGGGCATGCATTCTAACCCAAATTACTAGGTAATTGTCTTTATTATAAAACACTATAGAAAAACTAAAACTTAAATCGGAACAAAACCTTTCCCTTAAATTAAGTCTTCTCCCATGGCCATTCAACATGTATGCCTATTTCTTCATTCATCGGTATCCGTAAGACCTCTATGACTGCAAGTAATTTACCTTTGTCTAAATATCTTTTCCAATGCTAACTAAAATTCCTGAAGCTTACATTTGCTTAATAGAGACAGCTTCCTCTTGCTTTATTTTTATTTGTGTAAAGTACACTAACAAATAGGTTGAAATCTGGAAATCCAGATACTCATTCCTAAGGTTCCTTTGCCAGCATCAGGGGATGAAGTAAAGACTGTGTGTGATCTACATATATTTTAAATTAACTTAAATCAAATTTTTCTTCAAACTTCTGAAAGGCTGTTTGAAACAAATGAGACCAGGAAAGTACTTAAAATGGGTTATTTCAGGCTTGAATAATTATTATTTTGTTATCACCACATTGTTGCAATTATTTTTTGGGAAAGATCATGTATATGGTGGCCAATGGATAAATAAAAAACTAAATAATCCAGTTACTCCTACTCCTTGCAGTACTATAGCCTGTTAGACCTGAAAAGAAGCTACACATGGTTTAAACAAACAAAATACATTTGCAGATTTAGGCAAAATGAAGATTATACATTGCAAGAAATAATATAAAACAACTTGTTTTCACCTCTTTTTCACCCAGTGGCTACGAAGTTGAGTGATACATTTCTTGCCTTGGAGCTACAAGATGCAAATTATCATGTGTTTCTTAATACCTAGCGCAGTCCACTGAATCAGTTAAGTGCTGTTTATTTTCACAGGTTTCATGATTTATACCTCCTTTTAATCATCGCTCTCAATCCTGAAGTCTCATAGCGGGATTCAATCTCAAGGCAGAAAATTTGATCCTTCCTTACCTATGCTCTTGCCTCAGAAAAACAGCATGACAACACCATTTTCACTAAACTTGATGCTTTCTGACAATATATATAAAAAAAGTTAGATAGACGTTGCCCATTAATAATGGTTTTTATCCAGCTAGGTAGTTATTTTGATTCCATTTTGCTCTCTTTTCTATGTATCTCCACTTATACACTCATACAGACTTTTTTCCAGGTAGAAAAACCCATTAAAAGAAGAATAAAATTATTTCCATGGGAAGTTGTTCATTTGCATAATTTCAGGGTCTTATATCATCTGGCCTATAGCCTAGAAATCTAAACTCTAAATTCCACTATATTCTTATTGTCATCTGATCCACTGAAATGATGAAGAGATCAGAAAAGAAAACACTTGGTACTTTACAGCTGTGGCTGGATAATCTTGCTCGTGATCATCAAAGCAGGATTGTTTTTATGATCTTCAAATCTGCATATCAAATTACACAAGTCTATGCGAAAAAGCAAGACATCAGGAGGACCTCAGTAGAATACTAGAAAATACAGTTGGAGGCTAAGTGAAACGAACAGCTTTTGCAGCTTCACAGTGTTCTTAAGGCAAAGGAGAGAAGCAACAGGGAGCTGTTCAGGTAACACAGACTAACAGATTCTGCTGAATTTTGCACATGCTTATGCACATCAGCAACCCCACTCCTGTAAGTGAGCTATTTATTTCGATGGTTCTACACGGACTTAAATTTAAATGCTCGCTGATGAAGTGGTTAAGGATCGTGTCCTGAAAGAAATAATATTAATTTAACTATGCACATATATGTATATTTCCATAAGCCTTGAAATTACTTATGCACTGATTAAGGACATGATCCTCTGTTTTTTCTAGATTTGTGCAAAAAGAGTATTTTTTACTCTGCTGGTGGTAGCTCAAGAGCTGAATATGAACTACATTGTTAAAACGATGTTCTTTTCTTTGTCATCTTTAAAATTTTATAGAATTTAAATATTTTCATTAAGAATTAATGAACATTTGTTTAGCCCGTTTCAGCACACCTTTTTTTTAAAACTGAGTTGTAGCTAAACAATCATAAGTGGTTGCTTAGCAATCAGCAAAGAGCACGACAGAAATATAGTAAATGTCAGTAAAGAAACTGGCATGTTCTGTATTTGAATCATGGCATTCATTAAAAACAACAGAATAACACTAACAGAAGTTTAAAACAAAATTCTTTTAATAAAAGAATACATATAGCTATCTTTAGGAACAACTTATGCATTTAAGAGCTACAAATTGTGATTCAGATGTCTGCCTCTTAGAAAAAATCCTGTAGCTCTTATTAAAAATACATTAAAATCCTTCACATTTTCATGAAACCATTATTTACCTTTTGTTTTAATTCAATTGTCAAGTGTGCTTCCAATGATTTTAAAAACAGTATATATCTACAAAGCAAGCAAGAGTTTACAGCTTTGAAGACTTGCAATTGATTTTTAATGCACCAGCTTTCAAACACTACAAAGGCTGCTCTCTGCTGATAAAGACAGTAAACAAGAAATTGTCCTTTAAATGTTCCCTTTAATGTTTTTCTTTAATTAAAAATCAATCAAAAAACATTGCCACATAAAAAAATTTAAAATTAAGACATTAAAAAATGTTTTGGGTTTTTGACACACGATGCATTCAAACTAGAATGGAAACTTATGATGTTACTTTTGTTTACTTGTATTAGTTTAGACTTTCTTTGCACTGTAAACATTGTTAATGAGAAAATAAAAACACGTAAAAGTAGTTTATCACTAAACTCAGCTATTTTTACTGAGTGGAAATGTTAAAAGTATGATGAAATAAAACTAAAAATTATAAAAATATTAAAGTAAAATTCTTTTTTAATACCTTTAGATTATTTTAATATATTACTTTCCTCTAATCAGACCAAAGCTTATTTATGTAGATTAGTTACATCTAGAGTCTCATTTATCTAACCTGCATTTATTCTTTGATCACAAAGCTTGTTAACTTAAATGGTCTTTTATTGTTATGATTTGTTTTCCCATAATTATGCAATTTAACTGCCTGATTTTTTTGAATAAATACGTGCAAACACACCAATCACGTTCAACAGTGTTATGCTGCGTGCTCAGTGAACTGTAAGAGCCATTTCAATACAATAAAAGTGCTTGGAAGTGTTCCAGGGCAGGGACTGCAAAATAGGAGTAATCATAGTGTCACTAGAACTAGTACAGACAAATACACGTGTGTCATACATATATCCATAGATGGTCTGAGGCTAATTTTGCATGTCTATACTGAAAGAACTTACAACACATCTATCAGAGGTCCTATCCACACAGCTGAAATTATGCATTTGTATCTCATACAAATTACCCTTACCCTTTTGAGTCCTCCTTTAGCATGCCATGGAGACTGCAGCACAAAGCCACCCAGCAGTTAACAGGATGAGATTAAAAACTTTTCTATTATGACTTAAAGTATTTTATGAACCTGAGAAACTCTGATCTGATATGTATACCTCGAAGACAGCAGAAAGGTCCATGGCCAAAATAAAATATGTTAATTTGAAGGATTTTACTTGTCTAGATACCCCCTCACTGAACCAAAGTGAGATACAAATTGACCTTTATGCTTTCCCTCTGTATAAATAACACTAATAATTGGCTGAAACTATGCAATTTTATCTTATATACAGAGGAATTCCTCAATTTTGAGGGCACATCACCCAACAAAAAAAAAGGGAAATATCTTCTTGTCTCAAGCACGTGAGATGAACTGATCTGCTATGCTTTCTGTACAGGTAATACCATTATCTAGTGGAAGCAAAACAGTAGGAGAAGGAGAAGGTTCTTGTGTGACCTTAATTATCAGGAAATGTATCAGTAGCCTTTGGGATTTAGCTAGAAAATATACGACTGCTCAAGGAAGTTATTTAAAGCACTGTCTAATATCCTAATTAACAGGGACATTTATAAGAATTTGCTTGTTCTTGAATGTAGTACTTAATACTGAGTATTTTATCTAAAATGCTTAATAATTCACTTTTTTTTCTTTCTCATAGGATTTACAGTAATTAATCCAGAATCTTCTTCTGTTAAAAAAAAAAAAAAAGTCTACAGCAGACTGAAAAACAAAAGCTGTACTAAAAAGACTATCAAAAATATACTAATAAGGCTTAGAACATACCCTGGCTAAGACTTATGCCAGGCTGTACGCTACTACATTTCATCTCATATCAACAAAAGGAGCAACTAGTTAAGCTCCTTAATGCTCCCTTAAAAACATAACAAATAAAAACCTTAACCTTTTTCCTCAAATCATTTTTCCACTCTCTCCTTAGTACCTTTTTCTGTTTCTTTTCTATTTTCTTTTTTTTTTTTTTTTCCTACTAAGGCAAGACCCTGTAGTCCCCTAAGAGTTTTACTTGTTTCCTGTGTTTTTGAACCCTTTAGCATTAATTTCACCACTTCTCTTCCAGATGAAGTAGAGACACAGTTAAAAGCATAAAGCTCTCAGGATATCTGCTACAAAAATTTGTCCCAACTGCTCTGCGCTGACCTTTTGACTTCAAAGGATTGCTTCTATACTTTTAAAGATAGAAACAGAGCTGTGTTTCTGCTCCGGTCAACAAATCATTATTTACGTTCTCATCACAGAATTTTTTTACCTATTGAAAAATATCAGTACTAGTGTCAAAATGTCTTTTCCTTATATTTGCAGGCACTTCTTAGTCTTGAAGAAGTGTCTCAAGATCTCTGCCATGCAACCTATATGTTTTCTTCAGAAAACAAAAAACCCCACAAAAAAAAAAACCAAACCCAAACCATATACATCTACTTTTGGTATGTAGAATAAATGCCTTGCATAGCGAAACCCAAAACTAATTTGGTAACACATTTTTAACTTTTGTAGAAACAATGAAAGAAAATCAAGCATGATATTTAGAACACACATGTAAATATTAGCTGCTATGTTACTATTTCCTGGGGAGGAAGGTAGTGAAGAGAAAGAAAAAATGCTGAGGAAAAAAGAAAAAACAACAACACTTTTTTTGCCGTTTAAACAAAATACCAATTGGTTTACAACCAAATGTTATGACCTTGGAAGAATTTGTTTTTAATGACATTTTTGTCTCATCAGAGAAACAAGATTGTATCCATCGTTTCTTAATACCACATGATCTTTGTGAATATCTCACACATACCTAATGATAATTTTCCATTTAACAATATTTGCTGAATTTTAACAGTAATGCTATATTGCACAGTTTCAAAAACATTTGAAAACATGTGGAAACATATGTTCAGCAATATGTTCAACAGAGTCTTTGATTTCTTCTTGCAGTGGCACACAGGATTATTCTGGGTTAATCATTGGACTTGATCATCTTAAAGGTTTTTTCCAACCTAAACAATTCTATGATTCTGTGTTACAATTAATATTGTAGTTAAGAAAACATCTACATTCCAGTTCCTTAATTCTTCGTAAGGATGCTGTAAGGAAAAACATCACAAAAAGCTCAAATCTCAAAATAAAGGGCCCAAACATACTATTCTTGGCTGCACTCCATAGCACTCTTAGTCACAATTCACTCTTGAACCACTGAAGTAATTTATGAAGTCAAAATTATTCTATTGACTGAATTATGAGTTAAGAACAAGCCTTTTCATCAGTGTGGGTAAGGATAATAGAAACCTGACAAAATCTGTTGTTAAAAGATAACTCTTCAAAGGCTCGATCAGTCATTGAAATTGCTCTGGTAGTCACAAAGTTCTGTGGATCTCCCCACTCAAGTTTAGGTAGTGACACTGAACACCACACTGTGGAAAGCTCAGACAACTTTAAGAGCAGTTGAGAGCTGTGATACAGTAAATCTTGCATAACTTGTTTCATGTCTTTTATGTTGTGAAACAACAAGTTCTACAGAGATATTATTATTATTAATTTATTGGTTAGTAAGAATTTCTGTTTGGGAAATATTATTTTTTTCATAGTACGTATATTCAACTTCAGACTCTTGAATTGTTTTTTCTCTATTATTTTTATTGTTCTATATTACAGCATTGCATCTTGGAAAGTTCTTTAGATTTCATATAGGCCTGTATATCAAGAATGATCCTTTTGAAATAATACTGCTATAAATAATACCATCAAGGAGACAAGACCAGAACAGATGTAACACGAAACAGGAGCTCAATTTTGCTTTCTCTGTCTATTTCAGCAACCAGGGCAGATGCCACAGTGAGCGGCGTGTTGACAAATATGCTTTGTGTCACTATATTATGCAGTGCTTCTTGACAAAAAATTAAGTATAGAAGTATAGAAAAGATCCTGTCCTGAAATTCTTACACAGCTAACTCCAGAATTGACTTCATTGAATGAATAAAACTAAAGGTACAGAACAATGTAACACAAAACCATACTAACTGCAGACTATATTTACATAACGCAAACATTCAAGGAGTTATTTTGAAAGATATCTAGCCCTGTAAAACACTGTGAGAACTAAAAAAAATGCATCTTAGGTAGTTCTAAAGTTTCATCTATGACGATTTAGTGTTCTTCGATACAGCCCTAGAATATGCAACTGTGAAACTTTGGAACATATAGAGTATGAATCTGCAAACCTGCAAATGCTTAGAACTGCTCCAGTATCCCTTTGTTGCAAAATGTTACTTTGTACTAGTTTTAGTGAAAGAGAAAAATATTCCTCATTTGCAGTAGAAGATATAAAAAGTTAATACCTGTTTTCAGATAGGAATTTAAATTGCTGAGAATGAATACAACTTCTGCAAGAAAAAGCTGCTTCTTCTATGCAGCAGCTGGAGACTTCTTTTGCAATCTTGAGATTTCTGAGCAGAAGTTTCTCAAAGTAAAGCATGAAATAGAGTATTTAAAGACAAAGCAGCACTAATACGGCTCATGTATTTTATTTCCTCTGACGGCACTATCTTCTTAGGTACGACTAGACACCTGGTGATGAAGTTGCACTGGGACTTGACATTAATCTCTTGCCACATCATAAACAGATGCCTGAACTATAAGAATGATCTGTACTTTATTTTAAAATGCTACATGACCGCCTAGTACAGCAGCTATGGCAATTCCCAGCTTGAGAGCTTCTTCTAGCACAGTCATTCATTTTCTAGCTGTCGTTAAGCAAAAGCTGTGACCACCACTTTCTTTATTCCCACCCACCTTATTCCTGATATATTTACAAAATTCTCCAAGTTGCACAAATTGCATATGTAGATAGCTTTCTATTCTACTGTTATGTCACTTTGAGGAACGTATTTACACCTACTTGTGTAAAGAAACTATTTGTTTTCCTTTATGCATCCACTCTTTTATCTTTTTGGAAAACTGTTAGAAGAAACTGTGACTAGTTCACCCAGGTGGATGCTACAAAGTAGTGAACAAACACACGAGTTGTTAAACTGTGTGACTAGTGTATAACAGAAGTCACTTAAAGAGAGGCAAGACTACAACACTCATACATATCAGGAAGCATTTTATTCGACTGCTGGTCATTTTAGGTCAGTCTGAAACCCGTAGTCACTAAGTAACACTTTGCTCCACAAGCATTTGTTGATATAAATTGGGCTATCTGTAGAGTAAAATACTATTCATGAGAAATAAGGGAACTGTAAAGCCTTTACTAGGTCTTACTAGTAAGCTAAGTAAATAAAAAAAAATAAAAATGTTACACACTCCTGAGAAGAGTGAGAAAAATTGAATCTTATTGAGAAAGAAATTATTTATTTAATTTTAAATATCTGTAGAAACCACTGGATATACTAAGTAATAATATAATATTTAGCGTGTATATATGTATCTCCATAGATATATAAGTATGTACACATATATATATATAAAGTTTTCATAACAGGTTCCTGTTAGAGAATTCTGCCATTAAACAGTTGCTGAGAAAATGAGAGCAAAGAAATGCAGTTCAATTATACAAATTACATAATGTGAGACTATTGTGGTTCAGTAATATATCTGTAAAAATTAAGGGGAATATTTGTTAGAGAACCCTTATGCAATTGTTTACTGAAGTAATGATAACAACCGCTTATTTGGATTGACTAATAAAAAGAGATTTAAAAGCAGCTGTTTGGATTCTGTTTCTTTTTTTTTTTCCCACTGGCTACACCTTTGATTCCTAACTGTGCAATCTACATATGCAGACACAGGTTTCCTGGAGTGATTAAGGATATAGCAGACCCAGAGAGAGGGCTGATCCTTTACTATTTCTCCTTAAGTCTGCAGTTTAAATTTTACATGAGGCAGAAGTACAGGGCCACATATAAAATAGTGTCTACATTCTAAATGCAAATTTTATATCAAATTTACTCCAGGGATGTGGAGATGGAGAATACAAAATCTATTTTAGTAATGCAAAACTATGGAGAAAATGATCAATTTTCCTACCTAGCTACTTTAAATCTGAGACAGTTCTAAATAGAAGCCAAGAACACTGTTTCATACTGCGTATCTTTTGCCAATACAACTATAAACTATCATATTAATAAGTATGTTTGAACATGTTGTTCACTAGGTAAAGCTTAATGCTTTCTAATCTACTGACTGAACCATCCAAACATCCAAAACACTCTGTGTAGATACTGAGGGAGCAAAACCAATATTAGATGTACCAGTATGTGCTATGAGGAGTTACAGTTAACATTTTCCACAGTTCTCATAATGAAAACTCTTATAGAGACCACAACACACTTTTTAAGGGAGGAAATTCCTCTTTTAGCTTTATATAGATCTCAAGGGGGAAAAAAAATCATGATTGAAATTATACAGTGAACACTGTAAAAAAAAGGAATCATATTTTCCATAGGGATTTTACACTACAATTGAAACTTTACTATTCAGTAGCATCAATACATTAATTAATTGCTTTATATAGACATTACATGGTTGTAGGAAATTATAATTTTCTGTCTTTTAGTAACTATTACGCTTGTCAGTAGGGAAAAAAATGTGGAGTTTTCTTTTAGCATTCTGACAACTCCATTTTACAGTAAAAAAAATAGTTGACATTACTTAAACAAGTGTCATTGAAAGTTATTTGTTTTTTAAAGCATGAATAATAAATCAAATTATCTCTGGTTGTGCCCTAACCTAAACTCTTTTCTAAAGTGTCACTTTTTGTTAAAATCAATTTCAGATTTTAAGTATTGCTACACTCACCTAATTGATAGCAACACAAATTCATGATAGGCGTAAAATGGAATTGTTTCTGTGACACAACTCAGTAGTGGGTTGAGGATTAGTTTGCAGTGACCTTGTACAGGCAGCCTTTTTTTTTTCTTTCTTTGCTCTTTTTTTTTTTCCATTTATAAATGTTCCATTCATAGGCCATCAGTTACTTGAATTTTGGTTGTTTAACCTGCCAATTCCTGATGGCCATTTCTATTACGTTCAAAATATTAGATACGCTGGCATCTAGAACACTTGGTGTCCACAGATCACAGGGTATGATAACTCCAAGGTATTATGAATCTTCTTTAGGTACATTGAGTGACTACAGTGCGACTTCTTTCCCACTAGCTGCATACACAAAATGAGTCTGTGTCACTTCTGATACACTCAACTCATTCCCCTATGACTCAGTACAGCATATTAGGAGAACCGCAGGATAAAAGAGATATGACATTTCAAATATATTTAATAGCCATTATCCAGAGCCTGCTTTCAATCCAAACGTTAAAAATCACTTTGGAACATACCTGTAGTGTTTGAACATTAAGCTGCATTAATCATGAAGTAATACTTTAAATTAAATCAACTGGAGCCAAATTCTGCCCTCATCTTCACTCTGCAAGTTCACTGCTCTGAAATAAATCTTCTGAGCTTGGACTTTAAACTACCTGCTAAAAATTAAGTCATTCTTTAATTAGCACCCTATGCCCAATGGTCCAAATTCTGCCATTTCTCACATTCACAAAAGTCAATAGAGGACAGTGTGGATATAACTGGCAGCAGAATGTAGCCCAGCTATAATTTCTAAATGAACTTTGGTAGAAGACAGAGAACACAAGTCTTTTGCTATAATATTGACTCAGGCTGCTGGAAATCTGACTAGTTGTTTTGTTGGTTCATGACAGGATGTGAGTTTTTTAACATTCGGGGGTAGGAGGGAATCACCACATACATCTTTCTATTTGGCTAAGCAGAATTTTCAGCACTGAAGATTGTTTTGGGGGAGAGGAGGAGGCAATGAGGCCCCTATAATACCATCAAAAATATATTTATGAATAAATATTCTGAAGAAGGAAATAAAAAAAAATTAAACCATACATCTTGGAAATGTAGCTCATATTTATATACAAGATTGGAGGGCTATGATACACTGTTGCAATAGATGTCCTCAGTGTGTAAAGTTTCTCCTCTGTCCTGTTACCTCAGACAATATGACCACTTCAGAAATGCCCTCCCTCTTCTCCACCCCAAACCAAACAGAAGTGAAACCTGTGGAAATGCCCACCTCTGTCTGACAATCTTCTGGAAAAATACATCAGCGTGCCCCAAATATACTAAAAGCCTGTCCACACTCTCACGTGCACCTCTTTGGCACTGCTGTAACTATGTGTGTTTCAGTGGATATTTTCTTTTGAATCGCATGGGAAACATCACTGTGACAGTAGAGTCAGACCCACCAGATGTGGTCTGGTTCCACTTTCATTAAGTCCACCTCTCTTTAGTGACTTGTGTTGGTCCCTTCAGTGGTGCATTACAGCAGATTTCACTGCAGACAAAAGGGAAAATTAAACCAGTGTCTAAAGTGAGATCCAGGGTATTCTAAAAGTCTCCTACCTGAATTATGGACATCCGGCTCGGGGGAGCCTCGCTGGCGTTAGTCCCTTGCCCTGTGAAGCTGGTGTGGCAGCCCACATGTCCCTGGGGTACAGTCAGGTTGTTGGAGGCGGGCTTCAGGTACATCACCTCGGACCTGGGAGAGCTGAGGGGCAGGCGGGTCTGGTAGTCAAAGTACATGGGTGAGGTGGCCAGGGATGGGCTGCTCACCACGTTCATGACATTGAGGGGACCTCGGCTGTCCTCGCCCTCACTGGGCACCAGCATAATGTCATTCTTGCTGATCTTCTTCTTCTTGCCCTTGCCCCCTCCACTGCCACTGCCTCCTCCTCCCCCGCCACTGCCTCCCCCTCCTCCCAGCTGAGGGTGGCTATACTCGGCAATGCGACAATTATAGGTGCGGATCTCCTTGTTTTCTCGCTTGCACTTCACAGCAATTGTGATCATGGCAGCCAGCAAGATGATGGAGACAGTGCTCAGCGTCACGATAAGGGGCAGCGACAAGTCCCAGTGTGGTCGCCGGTGCTGCTCACCATTCACCTGCGGCTCACCAGCCTCGGGCAGGGGCCCTGCCAAGGCCCTGACTATGAGCTTGGCCACTGCAGAGAGGCTAGGCTTGCCATGGTCACTGACTTTTACCACCAGTTCAGCCACAGGGCTGAGCTCCTCCCAGTAGGGATGCAAGGTGCGTATCTCACCACTAGTGGGGTCCATCTCAAAGAGGTGCTCCTCATTGCCTTCCACAATCTCATATGTGAGGCGCCCACTCTCCCCAAAGTCACTGTCCAGGGCGCGGACGGTGCCCACAGGGTAGCCCACCCCAGCATTGCGTGGTACCTGCAGCTCAGCAGTGTCATTGATGAGGGCAGGCAGGACAATGAGGGGGGCGTTATCGTTGACATCGAGCACAGTAACACGCACTGTGGCATTGCTTTCGCGGTGGGGTGAACCAGAGTCTTTGGCCAGCACACGGAACTCAAAGTGCTTTGTTTGCTCGTAGTTGAAGCTCCTCAGGGCATAGATAGCACCATTTGTAGGGTTGACAGAGACATAGGTGTAGATGGAGACATCTCCCACATGCCCGGGCAAAATGGAGTAAGACACCGTCCCATTTTGGCCCAGATCAGGGTCCTGGGCCAAGACTGAGCCCAGGTACTCTCCAGGGATGTTGTTCTCAGGCACCTGTAAGACATAAAGGTTCTTGCTGAAGCGGGGTGGGTTGTCATTCTCATCAAGGATACGGACAGAAAATGACTTGGTGGAGTTAAGTGGAGGATTGCCCCCATCACGTGCCACGATGGTCACATTGTATTCGTCTTGTGCCTCGCGGTCTAGAGGTCGGTCAGTAACCACAGTGTAGAAGTTGTCATAGTTCTCCTCCAGGGTGAAAGGAACGGCACCGGGCCCGCCGCCACCGCCCAGCACCCGACACTGGAGCTGCCCGTTCTTTCCTGAGTCACGGTCAGTGACCCGCACCAGGGCAATGACAGTGCCTGGTGGGGCAGCCTCACTCAGTGCTCCCTGGCGAACAGAGACAAAGCCAATGGTGGGAGCATTGTCATTGCGGTCAATGAGGCGGACGGTGACCTTGCAGTGAGCAGGGATGGGATTGGGCCCCAGGTCCCGAGCCTGGACATCAATCTCAATGAGGCCACTCTCCTCATAGTCCAGGTTGCCCTTGACACGGATGAGGCCGCTCTGTGGGTCAATGCTAAACAAGTCACGGACACGTTCGGGTGCGTAGCCGCTGAAGGAGTAGAGCACCTCTCCATTGGTACCCTCGTCAGCATCAGTGGCATTGAGGTCGATGACAGCAGTGCCTAGAGGTGCATTCTCCGGCAGCTCTACCACGTAGGAGGCTGCCTCAAAGATGGGGCTGTTGTCATTGGAGTCAATGAGGCGCACATTGATCTGCACCGTGCCTGAACGCGGTGGGTCGCCGCCGTCCAGTGCCGTCAATACCAGGGTGTGGTGACTCTGCTCCTCACGGTCTAATGGCTTCTGGATGACCAGCTCTGGAAACTTTGTGCCATCACCACGGGACTTCACGTCAAGGGAGAAGAGGCCATAGTCATCACGGGTGAGCAGGTAGGTGCGCAGACCGTTGTCCCCAGCATCTGGGTCGTGGGCGCTGGTGAGGGGGAAGCGGGTGCCTGGTGCAGCATTTTCCGAGATGTCCATATCCACTTGGTCAGAGGGGAAGGATGGTGCGTTGTCATTCAGGTCCTGAATCTCCACTTTGATCATGCAGATCTCCTGGTCGTTGGCAAAAACCTCGAGGGACAGCTGGCACTTGGCGCTGCGCCTGCACAGCGCCTCACGGTCGATGCGCTGTTTGGTGTAGAGCAGCCCGCTCTCTCCGTCCACGTCCAGGAGGTGCGGGGCTGAGTTCTCCAGGACCCGGAAGGTGGACTTGGGGCCGCGGCCGCCACCGGGAGCGCCACGCTCCGCAGGCAGCATCCCGCCTCCCCCGGTGCCTGCCGCCAGCCGCGCATCGCGCCCGATGTTCCCGATGACCGTGCCCGCTCCCTGCTCCTCTGGCACCGAGTAATTCAGGTTCTTCAGCGACAGGGCGGGAGCCCAGAAGAAGAAGAAGCAACAAATGGAAAGGTACATCCCCGAGCAGGGGGTGGGGGTGGCAGGGGCTGCAGCGACGACCAGGGTTGTCCCCGTCTTCTTTGCCTCCTGCCCTGGGGTTGTTCTTCCTCCTCTGACGGCTTTTTTTTTTTTTCTTCCTTTTTTTTTTTTTCCCTTCTCTCTCCCCACCCCTATATTTCAAGTTCCTGAACCTGTTGCTCTAAAACGTCTGCAGAGACACAGGATGGGAGGCAGCAAATAGACCATGTAGCTCAGAGGGAGGGAGCTATCGGGGGTGGGGAGGGGGGCTGAGGGGAGGGAGGGAACAGCTTCGGCAGCGTTTCAACAAGCGCTTGCCGTGCTTGCAGTCCCCTCGCAGTTACTTCGGCTGTCCAACTTCTGCAGTGGAAGGGTTTCAAAAATCAGAAAATTTGCAAAAGATCTTCTCCTCCGGCCAGGCGATGCGTTCCTGATCCTTGAATCCCCGCAGATGTACAAAGGATAATAAAAATAATAGCAATAATAAAAAATCGGCGGTAATAGTTGTTTGGGGTTTTTTTTTAAATCAAAAATATTTTTCTTCAATATGTGTATTTATATATACACAGGAAAGGAGGGTGGTCGCAGGTCTGTAGCAAGAGATAAAAAAGCTTATTTGCTACTCATGGCTTGTGACATGATTGATGGAGTGGAGGGGTAGGAGAGAGACAGAAGGGAAAAAAAAAGTCTCAGCTTGTTGTTGAAGCCCTCTTCGTGTGCAGTGAGAGGTAGTGAAATGTCTGATTGCACCGCGGGGTTGTTGGTTTTCAGGGAGTGTTTTGCTGCATTTAGAGATCTAATCTTGCATTGCTTGCGGCGGAGAGCTGCATCTCGCTGCCATCGGTATTTCCCCCCTCTCTGTCTCGTACACCCTCACTGTTTCCTTCCCGAATCAAAGGGAGTGGGGAGGAGGACTGCAGGGCAAGAGGGGAAAACAAAACACATGAAAAAACCCCAAACAAACAAAAAACCCCAACCCCCCCTCCCGCCCCCAGCAAAAACTAGTGTCCAGATTTGTAGTTTCCTTTCTCTTCTTTTACTACCAGCCTCCCACTCGTGTTTTTGGGGCGAAAAAATTAAGAAACCCACTAGCTGACCTTCACCATTAACAGTAAATATGTATTTTGAGAGAAGGCTCAGGCCGTGCTCTATCAGCAGTACATTTGGGTTTCTTTAAGACAGGCCAGTAGCCGCCGCCACTACCACATCCTTTCTCTCTGGGTATCTATGCGTGTGTGCGTATGCGTGTCTGAGGAGCTGCACTTTCTCGATGCAGTTTAATGCCAGTTTGCTATTCTCTCCAGCCGAGAGGAAAGCAACAGGCAACCCATGGCTGGACGCATAGACTAAAAAAAAAAAAAACAAGGGAGAGGAGGGGGGGTTGCGGGGGAGAAAAAGAAAAGCCACGACACACACACACACACACACACGCACTCTCTCTTTCTCAGTCTCTCGCTAAAAGGGAAACAGTCTATGTATTCACAGGGCTGCGCTATCAAGTGCCTCTCTTTTCTTTCTATTCATCGTCTCCTTCCAATGACACTGCCGCCTAGTCCTCTTCATTTAGGGGAAGGGAGAAAAGGAAAAACAATCCTGGCGATGAATAAAGTGGCAGATCTTTTAATCGACTAATTCGCTTACATTAAAACCTATGCAGTTCCGCGATCTGTGTGATGCATTTTTTGCAGTCCTTTCAAAGCTTTAACAGTCTCTCTGGGCATCTTGGTATAGGGGAGAAGAGCAGCGGCAACGCCAGATGCGTTCCCCTCTCCGATAAACACCTTTCCCAGCGATACAGTGTATAGGTAAATACTGGGGAAGGGTAGCAAAATTTTATTTCAAGTTCTTTTAACAACCTGAAATAAATGAATGTCAAATCCAGAAATGCAGGTGTTTCAATCTGCTTGGATGAGTCAGATCCAGCGGAACAAATCACATTCACTATCGCCTCATGTTCCTCCCTTCACAGGCATTAGTTGCAGCTTCTTCCTAACGCTTCTCTGACTCACTCTATAGACAGGAAAAAAATTAATCAGATTTATATTTTGGAGAGGGGGAGGGAAGAAAGGAGAAAAAAAAAAAAAAAAGAAGGGTGGGTGTCGGATCCAGCTACACTTTTACTATACCTCTTTCTCCGGGAGACTGAGGATCAGGAAAACAAGGCTGTTATCCACTCACTGGCACAGAGGCGCGTCTGATTCCTGCTTTGCTGAGTGTTTTTAACCACCTTTCCTCAGTGTTATGTGTGAGATAAATCAGAAATCTTTCAAATTAAAAGAAAAAAAACCAATAAAAATATAGGTTCCCAATACATTGCTCACAGATCTAGTTCCGAGTCTCTGTTCTGCACCGTTTTTTTCTCCTTTATTTGAGTCCGGACCCAAAGTACACAGTTAATTCTGCAACGTGTGGTAGGGAGGCTTTCAAACGAAAAAGAAGACAAAACAAATATTCTTCTCTGCCTCATTGATGGGTGGCCCCTTGCAAACAGACGGTCGCCAGTCTTAGCCAGGCAGCACGCGGAGCGAACGCCGATCCCAGATAAACCAGATCCATTTCAGCAGCCGCCCGCAGGTAAGTGGAGAATTCAGAGAAAATTCAACAGTTGGAGCCGCGCTTTGCTTTGCCTCGCGCGCTCGCTCTCTCGCTCTCTCTCTCTCACTCCCTCTCTCCTTCTCTCTCTCCCCCCCCGCCCCTCTCCGCCTCGCCTCCCTCACTGCAGCACTCGCGGGGCCGCCGCGCCGCGCCGCGCTCGCCCAGCGCCGCTCTCCGACTGCCGCTATTCACCTCACGCCGCCGCTTAAACATTGATACGGATTCAGCGCCAGCCAATCGGCGGCGGCGGCGGCGCCCGGCCCCGGCCCCCGCCGGCCAAGGGCGGGCGGCGGGCGGGCGGGGGGCGTGGCCGCGGCGGGCGCTGGGTGTCATTGATTAGATGGGCTCGGAGGGGGACGCGCAGCGCGCCAGCGGCCCGGCCGGCCGGGAGGCGTGCGGGAGGCGTGCGGGGTGTCGCCGCCGCGCCCCGCAGCGCCCCCGGGGCGGGG
>JAWMRA010000001.1:58563796-58582005 GCA_035584735.1 Pseudotriccus pelzelni | reverse complement strand
CTCGGCTCCGCGTTTGTTATTTATTTATATCTATGTCTCCCTCCCCGCCCGCTTATTCATTTATTTTTTTGAGACGTATTAACAAGTCTTCCGCGTTGACGGGTGGGAAAAGAGGGGGACGCGACACCCCCGAACTCGCCCCAAGCGCTGCGAGGGTGAGGACTTGGCTCCGCTGCGCGGCCTCCGAGCACCCCGGGAACCCGCCGCCCCGAGGATGCATGGCGGGAGGGGTGTGTATGGATGGGGACAACCCCCTGCCGCCACCTCCGCCCCGTCCCTGCGGAGCCGCCCCGAGAGGGTCTCCCTTCCCCGAGGGGCCGGTCCCGAGTGCGGGAGCATCCCCAGGCTAACCGCGGGGCCGCGGCGCGGGGTAGCCTCAGGTGGGGGGCCGGGGGCCGCAGCAGCATTCCCCGCTCCTCTCCCCGCCCGAAGCGGCGCGGCAGGCTCCCGGCCGGGGGCGGTGGTTGCGGGGGGAGGACCGAGGCTGGAAAGGTGCGTGCTCGGATTGCCGGAGCGCCGGTCTCGACCCGTGCGTACCGACATGAAGCTGCCATTTGTGACCGGCGTGTAAGTAGCAAGAATCATTTAGGGGGAAAGGAAAAAAAAAAAAAAAAGGGAAAAATAAATTTAAAAAAGGAAAATATACTCTGTAGCACTTTGAAGACGCTCCTGAATTATTTTAGAAGCATCTCTTAAAAGATTCAGTTAAGGCAGCTGCTCCTTTGCCTTGCTCGATAGGATAACCTTCAGCCCTGAGTTATTATGTCCATAAATATCATTTGACTTGGAAAAAGTCTGGCAAATTTATAAATTCAAATCAGTGTTCTTTCCAGACCCATCTTCCCGTCCTGAGGAGCTCTTTGTAGCTGTGAAACGGATAGTTTGCCACACAGAGCAAGTCTGCTGTTAACCGTTACAGAACTAATGCTGTGTTAAAATGCAGTGTATAAATAAACTATACATACATTAGTGGCAGGGGAAAACCACTACTCTCAGACGTGCCAACTTTCTGTGTGAGAGTGACAGACAGACGAAATAGAGGATATGTTTACAAAATGGGCTTTGCTTTCTGCATGAGGGCCTCAGATTGGCTGATGAAAATTGGCGTGTTTGGCTAAGTCACATATTTGGAGAAGTTCCCTATAAAAGCAGCACAATATTTAAAGTTTAACAAACAGCAGCATAAGCCCCTAAGCTATCAGGAGACCTCGTTTGACTGTAACTCGAGCCCTCTGCTTTCGTCTCCTTATTCTGTAGCCTTCTGCCAAACCTTCAAGATGTCTCAGGATGTCCAGCGATTTTAGCACGCCAGTTCTGCTAATTGGATGGGGGGGGGGGGGAAGGGTCATTGCAATTATGTAATAGCTCCCTCTAGCGTGCTAGAGATACTGCTGCATCTGGGGTATATACTTCTTGTACGTATCCTGTGGTGTATATATATATGTACGTATACAAACTGTGGGGTGTACACTCTGCCTAAGTGTGTACACATACGGTAACTCTAGTTTCCTTTCAGAGCAGGAGAGCACCAGCAGGAATAAAAAAAAAAATGTTTTGCAGTATGATGGCATATACTATGTAATATATTTCTGACAATATTTCTTGTGGTTTACTTAGCTTAAAAAAAAACCAAACTCATAACCCAAGATGAATTTGACTTTTTTTTTTTGAGGAGGCTAGTGTCTCCATTCCTTTTTTTCTTCACCCTAGTGAATGCTTTTTTTTTTTTTATATATGACTCAGCATTACACAATAAATACTCTGACTCCACAATGAAGTCAATACATTTGAGGCACTCTGCAGTTTGTAAAACAAGAACTCGGGACTCTGAAGTAAGAGAAAAACTATATAACCCTTTATACAAGTAACTGGAGTCTTCGCTTGTAAAATCTGCCTTTTTTATCAAACATCTTGCAGCTTACAACATCCCATTGATACCAACAACATGCATGGAATACTTAGAGGAAAAATAAAATCTGAAGCACTAGCACTGGATCTTCAAACCTATGACTGACTGCCAGGTGATGATGATAAATGAAACTCTTATGCTTTGCTCTACAAATCACTGTGGTTTTTGCTGTTAACTTCAGCAGAGCTGCATTTTAGGTCTCATTTTTACATATGGCTAATTATTAGCTATTTCTAATGATTTCTTGGAAATCCTATCATCTTGTCATCTTTAAAAGTTGTAGCTCTTAAACCCAGCAGAGACTTAGGTGCCTTACTGGAAAGTGCCACATAAAAAATGTTCCTGCATATGAATGTATGCATCTGTCAGGCTGATAGTTGTTACATCAGACAGTTTGTAACAACAACCCGGCATTTATTGATTTTAATCCACCTGTGCAAGTAATGAATATTTTATTTGCATGATGATTTTACAGAATATCTGAAATACTTTTTCTGTCAAATTTGTAGCACTACATATTTGGTAGCTTAGACTGGCATCATAATTTTATATACGTTCATCAGTCAGAAATGAAATGTATGAAGGTAATGCAAATGCATGCCAATAATACCTATATGCTGTGCCATGTCACTATATACTGAATATATAGTGTATATTTATTGATGAAAAAATGAAACAAAATAAAAACAAAGTTAAAAGTGCTTATTAATATCTTGGTATGAAAGCTGGACTGTGGAGAGACTAATATATAGACAAAATTCAAATCTTTAACAGCAGAAATACACATATAGAAGACTTACACTGTCTGACAAATCAAGAAAACAAGTTAAATACTCTGTGTAGGAGAAGTTCAGCAGTGAAGCAAAGTCCAGTATAACAGCCCTAGCAATTAATTTTATATGAAGCAGTTAAATTATGTTTTGGAATACTACTTTTCAATACTGAAATGTTTGTTTATTGGAAGCTATAGTTTGACATCAAGCAAAATAACAGATAGTAACAGGACATCTCCAAATTAAATTTTTTTAAAAATGCTGATTTATTGCAAGCACAAAAGTATTCAGTCTATTTTGAGCAAGTGTTCATGGTAAAATCCAGTTCTTTATTATTCTGTTCTCAACAAGGACAGACAGATAAACCTCTCTACATTCAGAACGCCCCCCCCAAAAAAAGGAAATAAATAAGAAACATCCTCAGTCAGAAGTGTTGAAATGAAAATCTTTAGTTGCAGTGTGAAGGGTGCTTAAGCATAGCCCAGAAGTCTCAGAACAAATATCCCTAAACAACTAAAAGAAAACAGGGAGGCAAGGAACAGATCAATATAGTTAAATGTCAAGGTTCAGTATTTAGGTTATGTGAGCCTAAAATGTATCATTGTGAAAGCCCAAATCCAATCCCCTTGAAAACAATAGAAAGAAGTAAAATTAGAAAGGCCAAAGAGCAAATTTGAGGAACAAGGAATCCATACACAAGAGAATGAATTATCTGCTAATAAATAAACATGCTTTACCAGTATGAAGAAGCCATGACAAAACTGTTGTGCTTATTGGTTAACCAGCTATAAAAGAAAAGCAAAGCAGAGAACTTACATTTCTATACTCTAGTACTCATAACAAATGAAACAAACTCATTTCCTCAGGTCAACTATTTTTTTAGTGACAAAGATGAGATGTGGGTGTGTACTGGGGTGTCAGTAGTGAGATTCTGAAAGAGCAAAAAGCATCTAACTAAATGGTAGTCATCAAGCATTCTTACAGAATCTGAAAACGAGGTAAATGAACTGTTAAAAATATGCAGTCATTAAGATCAGTTACTATGTCTGAGGATTAAAACATACAAAATCATTTCTCTTTTAAAAAGACTAAAAGGGTTTTCAAGGAATTATGGTGTGGCAAGCTTTACTTTTAGTAGCAGTAGTATAAAATTTGTTAAAATGACAGTTAAAACAAGAAATGTGAGAGAAGTACTGTCCAGAGGCTCAATGAAATCAATAGAAGCCTTTCCACTGATTTGATTCATAAATTTGATTCCATAATAGCAAAGTAGTACAACTTACATAGGTTAAAAGGACATTTCTTCTGTTTGTAGTATTGTTTCAAAGTAGTAATAGAACAACAGGTAAAATTACTTTTGTCTCTCTCTATGTGAGCAGTTTTATGTCAATTGTGAGTTCACACCAGCAAGACATGTAGAAGAGACAGTTGTTGAGAAAGGGAATACAAAATAACAGTGTAGTAGGTAAAAGCAAGAGAGGCTAAGTGTCTGCAAATGATATTAATGTACTAATGGGAGGACAGGGTCCAAGAAAAGAGAGGAGTAGGAAAAGGGCACCAAAGCAGGGCACCAAAGCAGGGCACGGGGCTGTTTAAAAGGCTTCAGGCAAATGGAATTACTAAGCAGGAGCTAAGCCTGAGATTGTCACTAAAAGAGTTGATACCTACAGCCTCTATCTAGCTGGGAATATTATGTTTACAGTTGTACCTGTGTCATTTAGGAAATGCAAGCAAACAAACACACACAATGATTCATACGGATTACAGGAAGGGTGACTTTAAGGCCACAGGTAAGGTCTTAGGACTTGTATTCTCATTCCTCTTTTCAGCCACATTATTTGATGACTGTTTATCACGAAATACAGAAACATATTTTGCTTTTTTTTATTACAGTGAAAACAGGACACACTGAGACCAAGCTCAGCATGATTCAAACAGACTATATAGAAGTTTTCTTAATGAGTTTTTTAAAAAAAGCAATTTCTTTAAGAGCAATTGAAACATTGAAAACCAGTTTACTACAGGTGTGTCTTTTAATTTTCCTCTGCCACTGCTGCCAGATTCCTCCTGTGTCTGATGGTTACCCTGCAGATATGAGTGGCTGGCTGAGAGGGACATGCTGCTGGGCCAGGCAGCAGCTGCCTGGAAAGGTAGAACAGCTCCTTTTCTTTCTCTCAGGGTATCAATTTATCTTCTATACATGCCCACCCACTGAAATAAAATTTAAACTACAACCAGCTTTGAAATGTTTATTCCACTCGCAAATTTGATTGAAATTGTCCGGCAGGTCACAGAGTTGCTGGGCAGAATAATGGAGAGACAGACGCACTCAGATAATGGTCAAGGGGGCTGGTTTTTACCTGCATAGCCTCCTTTAAAAAACTAAAACATTAAAAACTAAAATATTTAAGTCATTTTATTATAACATGATGCCAATTCCAGGGTTAGGATATGGCACAGTGATATGATCATATGATATGACTTGGCATGATAACATAATGCACACACTGCTTCTACCAATGAGATAGGAATATATTGTGTAAATACAGACACCAGATTTTTGTAACAGAGAATATTTGCATTTTCAACTAAAGGATATTCTCTGAAGCGTTTGGAAAATTTTCTGAAGCACATATTGTATGGATTTTTCTTAAACCTGGCAATTTTTGTTTTCATGGTAATTTCCATTAGACCCTATAGAGATCAACTATACGTTTTGCTTCACTGAATAATGAAGTACTTTACTGATGAAAATCTGTTCTGTGAGTTATTTATGACAAGTTTGTTAGAGATTAGAACACATACACCCTTCATTAATATAATGATGGAAATATTTTTTTTAGAAATTTATAAACATGATTAAATTTTATTAAATACTTGGTTTAGTAGATGGGATTTACTTTGTCTGCAGTTATAATAGGTTAATATCTCCTGTGTCCTCTTAAGATTATGTGGCAGGATAGGACAGATGTTTGTTGTCTTGTTCCCCTTTGGCTTAGGCGATACTCTGGAAAGGGGGGATTGTGCCTTTCCTGAGAATGCTCAAGTGAAGAAACTTATGGAAATGCAGGATAAAAGAAGGATAAGGAGGAAGGGGGAAAAAACCCCAATGAAGACAAAATCAAGAGTGAGAACAAACTCCAGTGCTAATAAAGGAAGGGAAGGGAACTGCTATTTGAGTCTTGTAAAGGAAAGAAAATGTTCTCCTGTGCTTGGGGAGAGTACTGTGTATAATTTGGAAACCTGCAGAGCTGCTGGACAGGGACCATACATGGAAAAGCAGACCTGCTGTCTCACATCAGCATAAGCCAGTGGATGTTCATCTACACCTTTTCTATTCTCTCTCACTTTGGATGCTTTATGAATGTTTTTTTCGGGTAAAATCTTATCTTCAGGGTTTAAAATTTCCCTGGGAGTGCTAACAGTGCTTGCTTTAAGGATAAAGTAGAAGCAGATCCAGCTCAAAGATCTGGATAAGTGTCTGACATTGTGCAAATAGAAGTACTGATAGAGTACTGATCAAAGGCAGAATTGGAGAAGCCCACATCACAGAATTACAGAATTATTTGAGCTGGAAAGGACCCTAAAGGTCGTCTACTTCCAACCCCCTGCCATGGGCAGGGACACCTTCTACTACACCAGCTTTCTCAAAAATCCGTCCAGCAATTTTCTTGTGAAGGAAGACCAGTGTCTTCAGAGCTGATGCTGCTACCTTCAAATATTGGTAGAAAGCAAAGGATTGAGGAAAACTCCAAAATAATTTACATCTGAAGTACTACATAGTCCCGAGCCACAGAAATTCCCCTCTGCCATCATTCTTCCAATTACTCCCCAGATGGGATGAAGATTATTTTCTTGAAAGTTTTGATTTCAAAGCACACAGAGTTGGAAATCAAGTTCAGTTTCCTGAAGAGAATAAGCCTGAACTATAAGTGCCAAGGAATCTGGGTGTATAAATTTGCAGGAGATAAAATTCATAATGTCAACAAAACCAATAACAACAACAACAACAAAGGAATTAAGTCAGATTTCTGGTAATTAGTTATTTCCATATTTTTCTCATTTTAGTTTTTCCAAGCTAGCATTTTGCACCCACTGACAAAAATGCAAACTCTCCCAAGGGTGTATGAAATTTCTTATACATTGCATACTAAAGATTCTACAAGCTAAATTTACCTGTTATGCAACCCTTTTGTTTCCAAAGTATTCCCTTATTTAGTTATGCAGTTAGTAGCTCTACTTTAAACATGACTGATTGCAACACTGTAAACAATTCTGTTGCTAAATCTCTCAGAGAAATGGAATCCCATTTACTCTCTCCTAGCTGCAATTTCAGAAGATTAGAAAGAAAAATACAAAACAAAACAAAAAAACCAACCACCAAACCCAAAACAAGTAATGAAACTGTCTCTGCTCCCCATCCCAAAAGTTCAGGGACACAACTAGGAATAAATGATGATAATAAAAAATCTGTCAAGTGTTACACCTTTTAAAAGGGAGCAACATCTTTAGAGTTTCTATAGGTGAAAACCTTTCTTTGCTAGCTTACCCACCTATTTGAAACCAACCATCTAGTTTTGTTCCTGCTAACCCTTTTCATTTGTATACTCCTGTGTGAGCTCTAACATAAACAAGACTCGTAAACAGCAGACTATAGATAAGCTTTCAAAATATTATGTGGCATTTTGCCCACATATCTGTCAAGTAAAAGGTTAGAATCTTCACTTTTTAAAGAAAAACATACCAATTAGCAGCAAGGCAAGGATGTCTAGAGCATGAGGTTTTCAAAGTTTGACATGTCTGTATGTGCAACACAAGCCATTTATTTGTACCAAGCTCACTTTCATCTCCTGATGGCAAGTGAGAATACAGGGAGAGCCCCACCTCTGGTGAATTTGCTCACAGGAATTACAAAATAAGGTTCTTTGGCCCACATGTCAGATACAGCTACAGCTCGGTAACGGAGTAGCAGTTTGATTGTTTTGCATTGTTTGGTTACCAAATTGAGGGCTCAATACTGGTTTCAGTGACATAATCACCAAATAGGATTGTCAAATGCTCTTATCCCAACCGAGCAGGAAAATAAGGGAGACTTGAGGGCTTGCTTCCTGGCATGGGCTGGTGTTACTGCAGGTCACAGCAAAAGCTGAAGAGTGATGACAGCAGCCCGTGAGGGGCCACTGGTCCCTGTCCTGGTGGGCCATTGGCAGCCGATGCTTAGGGCCATGCAGGACTTTGGCTTCATCCCCTCAACACATTGGCCATCTGAGATAAGCTAACCTGACAGTTGGCTGTCAGCACAGAGCAGTAGGGGTTTGTGCTCCCCTTAGAGCCAGGGGCAAGTAAGAGAGGAAATAATGTTTCTAAAAGTCATAATTCCCTTCTCCGTTTGCTCCTGGGATGGTGCTGCTATACATCCCCCTTTCTGCAGGCAAATTGTTGTCTTACAGTCTTGTCATAAGTGATTAGTCAGAATCCAGTGCTATAAAAAAGCCAGAACAAAATGTAATAACTAAGGTGCAAAATTAGCATTTAAAAGAATCCTGTAACCTGCTGCAAAAACAAAAACAAATCCTAACATTAAAATATGAAATACTGTATCCCTGAGAACATTAAAATGGTTAGTAAATTTATCTGTCTTTATGAAAGACATTTTGAAAAGGCTTGAATTTTTAAAATTGTGAAGTGTCCATTTCCTGGAAATTAGGTCCTTTAAGGCATCTTAGTGATGAGTACATAAAATCACTTTCTACTCTGAAAAAATTTTTTGAAAGGCACATGTTGTTGCATAATATATGTAAAAATAGAAAAAGTAGGAGAAAAAAACCAACCAAACAAAAATCCATGCAAATATAAATCCTGGTTAGTATTTCTATCATTAACTTTGATCTGTTAGGTACCAAAATAGGTTTTAGTTTTATGCAAGAAAGTGTATTCATGGCTGCTGCCCTGAGGAATTTATAGTGTCAGTAAATTAACATAAATGAATTGCTACAATTTTCTGTTTTATTATAATTTCTAAAATTGTTAGCAGACTTAACGGTTTTATATACATCTAGAGATAACATCTGAATTGCAAATAAATCACTACAAAATATATGTTGCAGACAGTTTTATTTAATGTGCAAAGGCATTAAATATTTAAATGGCTAACTTCTGCTGTTTGCCTATTCCACTAAATGTGTCCACTGTAGTGTGTAAATGAGGGTGTATCATATTAAAATGGGTAATATTTTAAGTTTTTTTTTATACTACAGGTATTAAATTTAGATCTAATGAATCAGTTATGTTACTAAAATAGCATAGTTATTTTAAATACATTTATTTAGATGTAGGGAATATATAATTGGGGTTTTTATTATTTTTCTGCTTCTGTATCTCTTAATAGCTATTAACATGTACTAACTTCAATCAAACCTAAATTAAATGCTTTTTGGGGGATTGCTCTTTAAAGTCTCACTGAAAAAGTAAAATTTGGTTTTCTAAATTAAAACCCTACTTTAAATGACAAATTAAGAGTATGTAAACATCTCCGAGGCACAAGTACATGCCCTTTGGTTATGGTGAATGATGATCCAGCACCAGTTATATCCTCATTTCTGTATGGGCAAGGCCATACACCCTCACTGCATGGGAAACTAGCTGAAAAAGTGCTGCAGTGCAACTCCTTCGTAATGCTGGCTGCCCCTGATGTGTGAGAGCACGAAGCCTCTCTCAGGGTGCATCAGTCAAGCTCAACATCTCACCCTTATCTGAAGGTGCTTAATGATTCAGGTATCAAAAAGACCAAGTTCTTCATGAAGACAAGTTGATTCTGCTTTTTTGTCCCAGTAGAGAAGTCTGCCATAAATATAGTTTATCTGGAGAGCGACCTGACATCTTCGGTGGACAGACTCGATACAATGGAGTGAAATCCCACAAGAAACAATGACCATTTTGCACTGCAGCAAGTTTCTGCTTCAGGTGCAAGGCTTTTCTCTTTACTTCCCTTGCTTTAATGGAAATACACAGCAAAATTTTTATGTAGGTATCTTTAATTTATGAAGATGAAACAGGTCATACATTTCTCTTTGAAGCAAAGGTGGCAGAACAAAATTAAAGTAGATTAATTTGTATCACTTGGTACACTAATATTAGATGTTCTCATCCTGCAGTGATATCTGTCAAACACCTGTGTATTGAAGAAGACCACATATAGCCAAAAGAAAGATAAAATCACTGCTAATATGTGGTGTCAGGGACCCAAGCTGTATGAAATATATGAGGTCACAAAAATGTCTGAATTCAGACACTACTGAGCTCTTATTACAAGACATAATCATATAGAAAACTGCTGAAGAAGTGCATTTTAAATTGCTTTGCTATTTTTTTCCCTAAGAAAATGTGGCGTTCCTGATCATTGTCTCTGATCTTTAAAGGCTGTAGTCATGTTAGTATAGCATTCACTTCTTCAGCAGAAGTAAATTGTCTTTACGGTATTATGGCTGTAATCCCGATTCTCTTGCAGAACTTTAGCTGCTTGTTGCGTTTTTCTACTAAACGCTCATCAAAGCATAGCGAGATTTAAGCCTTCCTGTACACGATCATTCTGTTATCCTTTGGCCCGTGTGACACAAAAATCACAGAAGTCGCCAAGAAATGAAAGTTATAAACACACTTAATCAATTAATGAACTTTGAATCACAGCTTCTTTCAGGTTTTGTTTTTTTGTTTTTGTTTGTTTGCTTGCTTGTGGTTTTGTTGATTTGTTGTTTGGGTTTTTTTGGTAGGTTGGGGGTTTTTTAACCCATGTGTGTGAGGAGAATTCTAAATTTTTGCTTGTGACTATTCTTCAGTTTCATGTAGTAAGCTCTTTGGTTTACAGGGACCATTGTTTATTGTCTTGTAGTAAACAGCAACTCTCTGTAAGAACTGGCTGCAGTACCCTGGGAATTGGGTCCAAACCTCTGAAAAACAGCTTATCGTACAGTAAGTGCATGAAAGAAAAATGGTTAAAAATCACAGGAGGATTTTGAAAGACCTCAAATAGATCAAATTGTTGTCTAAGCTGCCTAGCTGAAAGAGTTTGAAATAAGGTATAATACAAAATTACAGCCAGCAGGCCTAAGTGATCCATCACCAAATGCCCACATACACAAAGTGGCCTCTACTAAGAAACTGAGTAAATTTGTAGATTAATATTTAATCTATTTATTCTGTTTGGAGACATTATTCTTTTTCAGTATGCTCATTTAGAGTTGAAGCTGTAGATGCTCTCTGTTAGATTCTAATACACGTCCTCCTTCCAGTCAGTGGACCAAAAAAAAAAAAGACAATAATTAATGTTCACACCTGATCACATAAAGAGAACAAAGATGGTTAATAAATGGAGTTAGGCAAATGCTAATACTTTGGGGGACTTCCTGTTGTGTATAATTGGCATGAATTTAAAATTATTAAATAAATTAATAGTTGGCTATAGTATAACCGAGACCAAGCACTTAACCTTTCTGAATAGAATAAAAAATTCTTATTGGATTTATCAGGTCTTTTCTGGTATTAGGCATAGTTATGCAATTAATTAGGAAGAAAAATATGATAAAGACATGTTCTTTTTTCCTTCTGTGGGGTAAATACCTGGTTTCAATATGAACAGAAATGTAACTAACATTTCTAATGTATCAGGACAATTATTTGGAATATTGACCTGCAGAATAAACAAGTATTGAGGTTTTGTCATCCCTTCTAAATGTCACAGCACTGAAAATCTCACAGGGAGAAAATGGTAATATTAAAAGAAAAGATGCTGTGTTCCACAGCAAGGAAACTGAGACCCATAAGCTAAACACTAGTGACGAATATTGTCGTATCTTAAAGACATCTTTCTTCCTTCCTTCCTGTCGTCCTTCCTTCCTTTCGTCTTTCCAGTGAAAATATAGGAATGTCTTTACATAATTTCTTCTGTCCATATAAAACATTTTGCAAAAGCAAAATGAGTATTTAATTCCACTTATATGTTGTTTATTTGCAGTCAAATAAACAACTTTGCATAATTTGTATTCAATTTGTTCAATTCATTAGAAATGAAAGGCTAGGAGACAACCCGTTTTAAACATGGAGAATTGTCGTCATCCCTCTGAGATCAGATAGAATTTTGCCGTTCATTATCCTGAAAAAGTACACCCTGTGATACTGAAAATAGTTTTTTTTTTAATCTAAGTATAGGTGAGCAAAGTAATGATTTAGTTTGGAGTCAATAATTTGGAAGATTGCTACCACACCAGCCATAATACTACCCCACTAAAAGATAATATAAATTATTTAAAATTAAGTATGTTAATGTACTTGGCTGCCACACTGAAATTCTGCTTTAATTTGGTTCAAAGATATGCTGAAAAAGAAAAGATAGTCTGTTCCAGTGAAATTTGAATTTTTAATTATTTTTTTTCAAATGCAATACTTACATCAAAACATTTAGATTAAGTCATTATCAACACTGACTCACTAGCACCACAAAGTGGGAGTAGAGTCTCTGGTACATTTTTACTGAGACCAGTGCAATTACACCTGACATTAACAGGTGTGGTTGAATTTAACAAGATAATTTAATTTTAGATGTCAGTATTTCTAGCATTGTTGCTGTATTTCAAAGAGTAATAAGCAAACTTCCATCACCATTGCTAGAGCAGATAGGTGAATGGCTGGCATGACTTTCCGGATGTGTGGAGTATATGTCACAAATAATGTGAAAGCATATTTGAGTTTAAGCAGCTAGTGATCAGTGTAGCATGTTGAGCTCTCAGGCAGATTAATTTCTATATCACTTTATGATGACACATTTTTATCTCTTTTGCTGTTTCAATTACTTTGATAAATTGGGGAAGGGGATTGTTTTCTCACAGTAGCATCAGATACAGAAATTTTAGTGGATTTTTTTTCTCATTTATCTACATGATATAGTTTAAGAAGCATACTGCTAATTAATCAAATTAATTACATATCAAGATGCAAAGCTTGTGTGGCCAGGCTTTTTTGTTATATAATCTGTTTTGTTAGTTCATTTCATAGCTAAGCTGAAAGAAATGTATCACACACCACGTTTGCTCCAGAAAGATATACTAATTTGTTACTGCAAGTTTTTGCTTCCATTTCCCACTGCTTCTAACAATAAAACTGATAGCAGTTGACCTTAGATACTTCTGGTACTATAATATCATCAGCAGTAAAGATTTACAAACGTTACTTTAACTGGCAATAGATTATGGAATCTTGTTGCTTAATAGCTGAATTATGGGAAAGATTTGTATGATAAAGAAGCTGAAATGCCCCTTGCCTGAGGAAAGTCCTAAGAATAAAAGGTTCTGTTGAGTCTATGTGTCTGTGGTTTTTTTTAATTTCCCAACTTCTTTTTTTTTTTTTTTTTTTTTTTTTTTGGGAGGAAAGAGATCAAACTGCTGCCACATTTTTCAGTAGGAGCTGTTTTGTGGACAGACAGCATATTTATTTCAAAACTAAGTATGGCTCAAGACTCTTTTGAGAAAGTAACAGAGCTAGTAGCATGCTCTCAGGGGTCATGCCTTAATGAGAATCAGAAGTATACTTTACTCCATAATAAAGTCCAAGCTGTGGTTTAAATATGTATCAGCCTTCAAAGGAAAGGCAATCTGGTGAAGGATCCAAATTTTTCAAGTGTTCTGACTCACACTTAGGAAACACTATTCCTTTCCTTTGCTTGACTATAAATCTGGAGAAGAGAACTGGAAACATTTCTTTTGTTTAATTAGTATGAATATATTTAAATGGTACTTTGTATGTTTATTTACAGATGATGCAAGATGAAGAAGTAAATTTTGTAATTATTATTTCTGCAATGTCATTGTTACACCTGCAACTTCACAAATGCCTTGTATTTTCAGAAACAAGACTCTTGCTCCAAAGCACTCATAAAAATATTTACAGAGAATGTGCAGAGACATAAAAGAGGAAAGTGAAGTTGGTTGGCAGGTTAGAATAGAGAGGATATTTTAAGCACTGTAAACAGTTTTGGGAATAGAAATAGGAAGTCATGCATGAGATATGGATACACAGTAGGCTGGCCAGTATCAGGGCCAGAAAAGAGTAAGGACTCAGTCCAGGGGTAGACTAAGGCAGATGCTTGCAAAGCCTTGAAATTGCAGAGGAGAAATTTGGCCTTGTAGGGTAGTGAGACGGAAAACCAACTGAGGGACTGAGAGAGGACTTGACATAATCTGAGTGGGAACAAGATAACCTTGGTTGCAGTCTTAGAGTGGACTGGAGAAGGGAGATTAGAGAGAAAAAGGTTACAGTGGGTAAGAAGTCACAGCAGATGAGAGATAATGAAGGCATGAAGCAGGGAGGAAAATAAGATGAATAGCTGAAGATACTCTAGATAGAGAAAAGATATGATTTGGCCAAGAAGCCCAAATTCAAGTGTTTGAAATTTGATATTATGTAAAAAAAAAATATATATTTAAGGCTTCTGCTGTGTTTATTTACTATTCTATTGGCATGCTGCAGGCAACTTACTGTAGTAAAAGTCACAAAGCTTTCTATATCATCTCTATCATTATCTGTCTCTGTATGTTCACGTGTATTGATAAAAAGCTATTTTTTGTTTTGCCTGTAGAGCAGATTAATGGAAATCAGGTGACACAAGTTTATTTTGCCGACTCTATCATTGTATGATAGAGTCTACCATCATCTACCATGATTATGATCAGGTTATTTCTATTTGCTGTGCTACAGTTTCTCTGTCTGTAAAGCAGTGAAAGCAGTTCTTTCCTCTCTTTGCAAATGTATAGATGAAAAAGGTTCAGTACCGTTCAGTGGACTTAGGATTCTCTGTAGGCCTCCCTCAGAAGATGCCATCAGGGCATCCACATGGACACTGTCACAACCACCCTTTGGTCCTTTTATGGTGGTAGCATACCAGTTCCTGATACTGGGGTGGGTCCAGATGTGTTTGGGATTGCAAGAAAGTTGAAAATGCCTGAAAACTACCAAGCAGGTAGTTTTGTCTGGAGGTTTGAGAGATCATCTGTATCTGAAGCCATCAGAACCAAAAATTTGCAGACACACTTCACCTACCAGTTGGCTTGGCTTTGAAACCAGTGCTGTCAAAGCATGTATTCTGCCCTGAGAATGCTTCATTCAATGTGCCAAAGGACTTTTTAAAATATTGGGAAAATAAGACATAAAGCAGATAAAATACTTGTTAGGAATTTCATTTGGGAGTACCAATATGTTTGGAGTGTCGCAATTCTAGCTCAGAAAAACCGCAGACAACAAATGATCATGCCATAGAAGACAGAAAAAAAATATAGCTAGCACATTAACCATAAGCCTAGAAAGAAAAAGCAACTCGGCAGTAAACACAGACATAATAGTGAATGTAATTTTTGCTAAATCAGAATTAGATTCCGCACTGATGAGTTAAAAGAAAAAAAAAAGGGTAAAAGTGTGGAAGCTGGAAAAGAATATTCTTTCCTCTGAGGCACTACTGTCTTAACAGTGTTCTTTGTACTGCTGGTGCTGAAGCTAAGATCCCAGGTGTATGAGGAAGAAGCACTGAAGGTGGCTATAGATGCAAGTTTTTCACCAGCTGAAATTCTGAATTAATCAGAATTCTTGTGGTGGTAATTTCTGTGGCTTATTCCTCCTGGTTTTCTCTCTGTAAGCTATGAGTATAGAAACCTGTTTGCAATGTCTGCTGTGCAGATAAGGCAATATTTAAAAAGAACATTAAATTATAGATTAAAAACATTTAAAACATTAACTGCACATTAAAAAAATGGTCCAGTAAATCATATATTTTGTGTTTACTATAGGAGAGCGCGTTGTTAGAGAGCAGAAAATTCTCAGGGGGATAAACTCAGGAAGAGGACTTCCTAAGGTATTAAAGGAATATAACACAAGAAAAAAAATCTGTTGAATATGTAAGATACACTTTCTGACTTTCTAAATTAAATTGTTGCCATTTGCTGCTGAGACAATTAGCAGGTGTCAGTTAGAAGACACAATAGATTATGTACCCAATTACTTACTCTTTTTAGACAACAGTTTGCAGACACAAGAACGTGTGAGGAGTTTTAATCAAAGATTAGAACTTTTTAATTAAATAGGGCCGTATGTGACTAGTCATTTGACATTAATTACTGTTTTAGTTGGATTCCTTTTGATTTGTAAAAGGCCCTGAGCACTGCAAAAATGATGTCACATCATAGAAACTGCTGATTATTAAAACAAAAAGTTTTCTTCATCAGCCCATCACTCTCCTGAAAAAGAAATGTAAGTTCAAAAGTGAAACGGCTGGCTTAGAGAAGGAGACCAGTGAGTTTTAAAAGCAAAATAGCAGATGGTACTTCAGCTGACTCCCTTTAGAAGGGACAGTCTGAAAGCACTTAATTGTAATGATTGATAAGGTCTTCTGTCAATGCTCAGCAAAACTTTCAAGGGGCTAAACAGCTGGCGTGAGGTTCATTTGGAGTTTTAACTAGCTGACTACCCTTTGGGGTGTCTTAAAGCTAACTAGCATCACTGATATTAATAGAGGACATCAATCAAAATGAAATGCTGTAGCAGAAACTGATCCAAGACTTGGAGTAATATTTTAATTTGCTGGCCTACAGAGAGGAGGATAAATGTTAACAGTGTCCTTGTGAGATAACTTTAAATTCAAGTCCAATGGTGGCATCGGTATTTGCGAGTTATTCTTTTGTGATTTTGGCTTTTTCATACACTCCACTTATTCAGAGTAGAGTGGGAACAATGACAGTGAAAATCCTTATCTGAACAGCCTGCAGAAAGAGAAGGGGAAAAAAAAGAGAAAGTTGTAAAGGGAGCAGGAATAATTCTTAGCTCGTGTAAAGATTAGGGGTGAACTTCACACAAGCACACACTCAGAGTCACTGTGCCTTTTGTGGTGAACTTTTAGAGAGATTTGTCTGTTTGAAAGTGAATTAAGAAAGCCAAATCCATCCCTAACCTGCAGTGTCACAGTGCAGTTTCTGCACATGAGGCTTGAGTACATATATTTGTATTTGTCACAGTCTAATCATAGTAGTAAATTTTAAATTGGCAAAGCAATTAAAAGCCTGTTTTGCACCCCAAATTAACAAAGCACATTTCATTGAGAGTTTTTTATGGGCAGAAGTACTGACATGATAGAAAGAAATAATAATACTTGGAATTAGATAATCTCCACAAATTGATACCTGATTTACATGCAAGTGAGCTGCTTCTGGCCATCGGCACAGGAGGTTAATCTGCAGTTTGAATACTCGTTAAGTGGAGGAAATTTACTCGATGGAAATCTGAAGTCTGGTTGATAACCTGGACTGAAACTCAACAGACCTGGCTTCATATTTGTGACAGTCTTCCTATATGACTGTAAAAGAAATGTCTTTCAATTTCTCTGTAACTCAATTTGCGAAGTATAGAAGGATGGCAGTACACTTTTGCTTCACTTAGTAGACAGTAGGACTTCGAAAAGAAAAGTTATCTGTGGCTGGCATTGGTGCAGAGTCTGGGACAAACAGCTGCTCCTAAATACTGTTGTTATTTCTAATATAAATTGTATTTATGCCTATTTTTCTAGTTTAGCTTCCAGCCTGCTACAGTCTGAAAATCACTATGGAAACTGTGGTATTAAATGTGGTATTTAGCAACCAGTCTTCATACCACATCTAGGTTAAATCTTTTCCTAAAATGGTCTGAATCACAGTGTACTTCCTATAGGTTTGCAGCCTCTCCTGAAATGGACAGAAGAATTCACTCCATTCAGATAAAAAGTTTCCATTTAAAGTGAAAAATACTATCAATTTTGTATGAAGACAAGCACTGTAGGAAACCTTAGAATGAATAGAAAAAATGCATGCTTTATTATTGAAGAGGTATTGTTTTTCAAGGGGAAAAAAAACACTGAAGAGAAACACAAAATTATCATAGCATTTTTGTATTCACTGCATCAGTTATTTCCCAAAGAAAGCCTATCAGTTAAAATGATGAATTTTAACCTTTACCGATTCTTCTGGAGAACGTTCAATTTATATTCTTCAGGCACTTTGCTACTTGTTCACCATACTGATGCAAAATTATTGTTTTTGTAATATTTATAAAGATGTAGTTACAAGTTTTCAAGGACATATTTCACATTTTTTTCCAAAATCCAAGCCCTGTAGTATAAATTAAGATAGAAATGGAACAAAAAGTTGACATATGGTACACTTATGTGTTTTAATACATTAATATTTAAATAAAGTATCATATTGCATACAAGTCTGGTGGTCAATAGAAAATACAAAGGTCATGTTATCACAGAGTACAGAAAGCTTCAAGAGATGAATACCAATGGATAAACATACCTGCATTAGAATGTTTTTATTTTCATGGCTCCTATCAGATCAAATAATGCCTATATGAAATCAATGGTTTCAAACTCCCTTTATGAAACCATGCTTTCAAACTCCCTTTATGAAACCTGTAGCTGCTCGTGGCAGAACTAAACTTGGGAAAACAAACAACCAAAC
>JAWMRA010000001.1:58524386-58563786 GCA_035584735.1 Pseudotriccus pelzelni | reverse complement strand
AAAAAACCCCCGCCCCCCCCCCCCCCCCAGTTTGAATATAGCCTCAAATATTGAGCTTTTTTTAATTTCTGTCTCAAAACATTTCTGTAGCCATGGTGTCAATTTTTCTTTAGCTACTCTAGGGCTCTGAGCATCCTTCTTAAAAGAGCAATGCTGTTACAAATGAATATTGCAATCCTGGACTACTGTTGCAGCGTTGCAGTATTAGATCCTGTCCTTGCTCTGCAGTCTAAGAGTGATAGGCCTGGGATGCAAAACTGCCAGCACACTGAACAAGGAGATTGTGCGTGAGAGTGCCATGGAGAAATGGGATGACCTAGATGTTTACTTGCCTGCTGTAAAGATCGCTTTCATAGAGAAAGGTTAACAACTGTAAATTCTTCACAGAATTTTCTTTTACTTTTTTTTAATTTCTCCTTATTTTCTCTTAATTCACTTTTCAAAATTATGTTTATGTTCCTTCAAAATGAGTAGGCCATGTGGATTCTCCTTGTAGGGGAATTTGGACCTTTTCTGGAGAGCATTCTGAGCAAGCACAGAGACAGGAAGAGACAGGAAGTGCAGGGGACTGCCAAGGGTGAGAGAGGAGTAGGAGGCAGTGAGAGGTATAGCAACGAAGTGGTATCCTGCAGATCAGGAAAACTGAAAACATTGCTAGAGGCTTCAGGGATGACAGAAGCAATGTCCTTACTAACTTACAAAGGAATGTGCCATTTGCTTCAGGTGGGAAAATACCAGGTTGACTGAGATAAGGTGTAAAGCAAGGACCTACCTTTAAGATCATGAAGGAACTGAGGTGGGGGAAGTGGTTTAGTTTATAATTTAATTTTTAGCTGAATATTTTCTAATCATCCTAGTCACTTTGGATTTTTCTGCCCAAAAAATTAGCTCTCCTATTTGAAAGACTGATAAAGCCTGGATTTTCAGTCTCCTTCAGAGAGGTCACTCTAGGGAAAAGATCTAGACTCATCTACCTCAAATATTTGGCTGATTTAGGGTCCTGCCAAAGTTCTTGTAGATATTCCAGTATAGCTAAATTACTCATAATGTGTTTCAGTCTTTGCTATGCAGTACACTGAGTAATGTCTATTTTATGAAATTTTAATCTAATGATCTAGACACCTACCAGTTTAATGCTGTGGGAACTTTGGTGTTAATATGCATGGCCTCTGGCAATAGCTTAGTTATAAGGGGGATATTACTAGTGGAAATGTTAGTCACCTCCTGAGTGATAGCAGAGATTTGCAAATGTCACTGGTACAAAACCTTAGCACGTAGATACCTAAAGCAGTAGTTGTAGCCTCAGAATAAGCTCCAAAGGAAAGCTTGTATGCTAGTATATGTTGTCATATCCCGGGAACTGAATTTTGCTGAATTAGACACCTAGGAACAGAATTGTAGATGTTGGAGTACTGAGCAGAGAGATTTCAAGATGAGACAGCTCAAAATTACAAAAAAAGATGTCTAAACACCTCTGCCTTCCAATTGCAGAAACTAACTGTGAGATATGCTTAGCTGCTGGAATGAGGCCGGACCTCTACTTAGGAGTCTGCCTTTCACACACAACTAGGTTAGTGTTTAGAGCAATTGCTCTAGTAGCTGGAGATTTGGAATAAAATCTCTTTCTCCTATTTCAGAAAGTACTTCACTGAATGGAGAAGAGCCAGATTTGCATTTTGGTCTGTACTCTTGCTGTTACCATAACTTTTTTACCTACTGGCAGTTAGATGTAAATTGGGTAGGGAAGCCAGTGCCCAGATCCCCCTGCTATTGAGTTCTAGAAGCACTGTGCTGTATTCTTCCGCATCTGTTGTACATGAATGTAGAATTCTTGCTTGGCACCTGCCTTTTGAATTCACTCCAAGCTCTTTTGAAGAAAAAGTTTGATTTAAGTACGTGCTCAGTTATCTCCTAAAGTTAGTCTGTATTGAGTTTGAAAACCTGACTTAGAACGAACAGCAGTTGATTTGACTATCAATCATTTAAATAAATTTTTGAAAAAAGTTAATGTGTATTTTTTCTACATTTCATTATTGTGCAGCGGGAAAAAAAACCCTCTTTCTGTGACAATGACAAAAATGCACAGATCCATTTTAAGCTTGGCTAACTGACACAGGAAATATTCTATATCTGTAAGTAGATAGCCAGCAATTTATTCATCCACATTAAGAATTAACAAGAAAATGAAATAAAAATTCCCCTGCAAAATTAGAAAAAGTTCTCAGTTTGACAGAGGGAATGAAACTGTAAGACAATAACACTGAATATAGTGATTTTCTACTGCAGTTACCTCAGGCAATAGCACAGTGATATTTAAACAGATAGTAATTATATGAAAGATGTCAAGTAAAAAAAATCAAAATTCAAATTTCTATAAGACTCTGTGAGATATGTTAGTTCTTCTGACTTATATAAGTAGGTAACACAAATCCAAAGACCATTCTTTTTCAGGATGTCATAAGAGTTGTGGGTGTAACTGGTATATCTTTGGTAAAAACAAAGAGTTCTTAGATGTAGATTTACTTTGATATCTCTTGTTACATGTCAAAGTCAGTACACAGTAAGTCACTTTAGGGAGATTCTTCACCCCATATTTTTGGCAGTCTTTGTAATTATTGGAGGGATAAAGGATACCTTTTAATCCCTTACATGGCCTACATGGAAGTTGGTGAAGAATTGTGTCATAGCAGCAAACCCCCTGCGCTTCAGTGTAAGAAAAGTCTGCAGCTTTTCTAAAGTACCCCATCTAAAATGTTTGTGTGCAGAGAACTGATTGCTTGAATTAATGGTTTCACTTCACAGATTTACCCCTATTGAACTATACTGCTTCCCAATGTAGATGTACCTTCTAATCCCTAAGTCTTCTACCAAACTGTTCTAAAATCATTAAATTTTCAAATATTGTTCATAGGCTGCTGCTGGTTTTGTATCTTTTATTTAAAAACAAAAAAAAAATTAAAAAGTTTACATTTTCTTCCTTTCTCAGGCTGCTAAACTTGTGTCAGGTACAACTGAATAATCGGGATATCTCAACAACATCCAGGCAGTGGTATATCAGAGGTGCCACCTGTTTGCACAGCTGAAGAGAGTTTTTCCTCAAGACAGTCTCTACTGCAATTTGGATCATTGTCTGATAATATCTGAAATTACTTCTGTGAATCAAAACCATTCCTTAGAGAAAAGGTTTTATGTTAGAAGAAAAAAATATTAAGATCCAGGAACATTATTGATGGGAAATTATTGGTATTCCATTGAAGACATTGATATAAACATCATAAACAGCATTGTGAGGGATCACCAGTTTAGTGGAAGATCATGATCTGAGAAAAAAGGATAACGTGGATGACTACAGTGTTGAAGGAGAATGAAAAACAGTTTTGCTGTTTAGTATTTAGTGCAGCGTCATTATCTTAGGGGGCAATAAACTGGGAGTTAAATCATATGGGAATGAAAAAGAAAGAAGAACTAGCTGCAATAGTCTATCAGGGAGCAATACCCCTTTGTGAAGCAGCTCCCTGAAAAGCCAACTACAACCTTAGGTATGTAAAATTACTTTAAAATTAGTTTAACAGAAACAGTAGAAACAAAGAAATAATGTCTCCACACAAGGACCTCTAAGTTTGAAATTTTAGTTTGTATCTTCCAAACTGCTGAAAATATTCCTATTCCAAGATGGTTTGTAGGATTCCTTTTTTTGAGAAGCAGATGTGTTGGAGCCCTGGGAGACTTGACAGACAAAATGTTTTGGGTGTGGTTCATTTCTGTCACTTTACTTCTAAGTTTGGAGTTTTTTTGCTGGTATTAGATAATGTCTCCTCAAATTTCCTGCCAATATGAAAAAGACAGGAATTCTTGCTAGGTGAGAATATGTAAGAAGGAGTTGATAACTTCTAATAGATTAAAGCAACTGGTAAACTTAAAGAAACACATGTAAACCTCTCATAGTGTTGAACTAGAAACATCAACATTCAAATTTAAATTAGTTCAAAGACAGCAGCACCGAGTTTAATTTGGGACATCATTAATTTACACTGTATGAGAGAAAAGGTATTTTGACAGATCGTGATTAGAAATGTTAACAAATTGGAAGTTTTAAGATCATGCATCCGGTCAATGAGATAGTGAAAACCTTTTTTTTTTCTTCTTTTTTTTTTTGTTTTTTTTGTTTTTAAGAAATAGAATTTCCCATGGAAATACCAAAGGAATTCCCCTATTAGGGTAAGAGAACTAAGAGTATAAATATTTGATCAGTAGAACTTTGACGATAAATGAAAATCACAGACCTTCTGCTGGAGTCAAAGGAATAATAAAAGAACCACCAATAGAAACTATCACTATCCTCCTTTGCTTTCCAGCTGCTGGCTCAAATAATTTAAAACTGTAATAAAAGATAAACATATATATGCTGGTTACATGTAGGAGACAACCACCAAAAATGAACAAAAATAGTGGTTAGGTCTTATGTTTTTGTATCTCTTCTCTCTTAGAGAAGACCTTAGACCAGAAAACCCCTGTGTGCCAACTATGAGCAAAAAAAAGACACAGTCAAAAATACCTGGCATAAGAATTAATTATCAGATTAGAGCTCTCATTTTTCATTTGTAAACAAAAGACTTGGAGTCAAAAAGAGCTAGTGTTTGAATTTCAGTAATAAGGATACATCTGTAGAAGTGACATCTTTCACCTACACAGCCTCGTCAGCCTAGTTGTATCTAGAATATGTATAATTCAGAGCTCTGTAATAACATTTCTCTGCAATAGGTCTCTAGTCTGTCTAGCATCTAACCCGCATCAAGAGGTTAGGAGCTACTGTGATGCCTGAGATGAGTCATTTGCTGCTGACATCTTGGCTAGTCATTAACACACATATTTTTGGCAGTCTAAACTGTTCCTGTATCACAACCCAGAACTCTAGGAGATGGGAATTCTCAGCTTGCCTAGCAGAAACTTCACTGCTCCCTGCATACTGTGGCATTCTTCATAAGACAGAATGAATTATGTTTGTTCAATATAGCAAAGCCTTCAGGCCAGCACAGATTTTCAGTGTCTCAGAGAAACCTTTGGAGTCATCTTGCAAAGAACATTCATCTTTTTTAGAGATGGGGGACTTTCCCTCTTGTGAACAGGTCTTATTGTTCTCTGGTTTTGGCCAACAAGGTTCACAAAGGGAATGTCTTTCAAAGACCTACAGCCTGTAGGCAAGTGGACAAGAAATAAAACTGTTTATTCCCACCCCAACAGCTGTTAACACTAGTTGAAGTCAGGCAGATACTTACCGTAAGTGATTTTTTAGACTGAGTATTATGTTTCATGCAAATGATAGAGCATTAGAGCATTACTACAAAACCTGGAAATAATTTTCACTCCTAAAGTTGTGAATAGATGACCAGAGAATCATAGAATAGTTTGGGTTGGAAAGGACCTTAATCTGGTTCCAACTCTCCTGCTATGGGCAGGGGCACCCTTCACTAGACTGGTTGCTCAAAGCTGCATCCAACCTGGTGTATTGCTGCTATTCAATTTGTAAGACACATTTGTCTTTTTATGTCTCTTTCTGTTTGCATTTCTTTCTTGCCAGAATAAAAACTTCATAACATAGTCTAGAGGAGGCCAGGTTAAGTGAGCATTAGAAATACTATAAAGAAATATTTTCAATTTGAGCAAGTAATTATTTTCCAGCTAAATATCTATATATATCTACTAACAATACATTGTCAAATATGGGATTGAGTAGAAAAAATTAAATTAAAAAAACCAAAAACGCTTGGGTTCAAATGTTGTGATCTTTAAGACATTCTGGATTTTATTTTATTTTGTTCAAAATTGTCTAATACATTATTTCATAAGCATTAACATAAAACAGTTATTGGAAACTACTAATTATTCTAATAACCACATGGGGCCTTAATTAAAAATTTTAATCCATTTCAAAATGTACATGCATATAATAAAAACACATTTCAAATATGTTGACAGATAGCTGGATTTTATTACTTAAGCTTAAGGAAATAGATACGTTTTCTAAAAAAATGCTCAGAAGCATGATATTTCTTGATGTTGCAGTTGTTCTCTGCTATCCAGCAGTGAAAACAATAATTATTATCAGTTCTTCATGTTCTTAGGATTGGCACTGGTATTTGTTTGCATGAAGAATGCAACCATGCAAAAGCACAGTAGCACTTTAGAGAAAGAGAGGCTGCCAAAGTCTCTGGTGAGGCTTGCCAAAAAACCACTCACAGTAGGGTGTCTCTACTAGCTCTCTAACACAGTGTATATAGGTCCTGCTTTTAAGGATAATCACCTGCTGCTGAATAGAACTATTCATTGAGGCCGAGGGGGTGTCTGAAACAGTCTCAAACCTTTCAAAATTGCAAAGTTGCCAATACTCTTGTTTTCTCAAGAGTCTCCTTGGTTAAGACCAAGTTAACTTGGTCTTAGTGCCATCTTAAGTAGCACCCAGCCTTGGAACTTGAGTCAGCTTATAGCCAGACAGCTAAAATTTGGGATAGGTTGCCATATGCATCTTTACATCTGTCTATGGAGCCATGTTCTCAGTCTTTCAATGTATCTTGAAAAAGAAACAAACAAAAAACCCCACAAGCAAACAAACAAAAACTTCACAGAAAATTCTGTTCTGCTCATGCTATCATCCTTTTTTAAATTTTATTTAATTTTAAATGAGACAAGTTAATTGAGCCCAGAACGAAAGTGGTATGGTAAACTCAGATATATGTTATTTAGCTGAGAGATGTACAGGTGTGAAAGAATTCTGGCTAAAAGAGTGAGATCTTGATTTTGAGAGCCTACTCACCTTGAGGGAATAGACACCAAAGGGAACGATTTTGAAAAGTAGTGATAAATTCCACTCCCTGTCTTTTGAGCTGTAGAATGGCAGGTAAACCAATAGTCTAGTAAGCAGATTTTGAAATCTTGAAGCAATTGATGTCTCCTTCATACCACAGTGGCCTAAATCACCAAGCTCTTTGACCACCTGAGACACAGCTAGCAATTTGGTGAGGACAGCTGCTGATAAATGTTTGCTTTTGCTCTTGAAACTAAGGCATTGTAACCAGAAAAGTTAAGTGATCATAGAAAGGATTCTGTGACTGCCTTTCAAATAGGACAGAAATTACATTATTTCTCTATGTCAGAATAAGTATGTACTTTCTATGTTATTTGGTTATGAGGACAAAAGTCTTGGGAGTAAAGACCTGAAAAAATATCATATTTACCTCTTTCCTGCTAAATGCCGTAAAAACTAGGAGAGAGCCTGTCATAAACTCTCTATCTATTCTAATATCATGCCTCCTTCATCATGGAGGTCCCACCTCTGCAGCTGGGTGGAACATGCCCTTTCCTGTGGCTGCCAGTGATGGCTCAGGGCTGGTAACAGGCCACCAGATCTTGTGAAGAACAGTTCTGAGCATTAAGCAGATGTGAAAAAAATACATGGCAATATTTTCAGACTTTTTTTGAGAAGTAGATAACTGAGTATCCCATGATTAAGTCTGGAATTTATCTGGGCAATGGGCATTTATCTTCAGTAGCCAGGGCTGAACAAGTGTGGCCACTTTTATCAATAGCAAACTATAAGCCACACAGGAAGGCATTTTATAGATTTAGGTATTGTAAGGATTAACTAGGGCTGAAAAGAGATGACCTAGATAATGATCTGGGCTGTAGTCAAGTTTGGGCTTCTAAATCCTAATTTAAACCTCACCTTAAGTGATCCCTAAATTCTCTTAGTTTCATTTTAGATCTAAATCTTATATTGAATCTGGCCCATAAGGTCTTTCTTGAATCTGGTTTGCGATGTTAGGCACTTAAAAAGACTTTTTTTCCTTGGAGTTTTGAATTTTATTTTTTTTTCAAATAAAATGTTTCTGCATGGAAAACATCTGTGATGATTTATATATTTTTGTAGTAATCCCCTAATTCATTAGAAGCTGTATCTCCATTCAGAGAATTACTATGTAAATATATGTGCATAAATCTAGGAAAGTTAACTTTTGAAAGGGAGAGACACTTGGATTTTACAAGCATTTTCATTTGTAGTGTTGTTTCCAGCTATGATAAATAAAGGTCTGAATTGCAGCAGAAAATGTAGAAATCGAGAACCTGATCCTGCACTGAATTCCAAGTGAGCAGGAGGTTTGCCAACACATAGTTCAGTGCAGGATCAGGGCCCTAAAATCTGAACTCACAAGGGCTGACTTTTTTTATTCTGCAGTGTTCAAATGGACTGCTTAAAAACCCTATAAATGCTTCATCTAGACAGCAGGGCACCATTTCAGGAACTGATTGCCCATTATAGTACTGACAATAAAATAGGAAAATACCCCAAGGGAGAAGGAACAGGGCCTTATGACTTTCCCATTGAACTCAATGTGAAACTTATAATTTCCCGGCCCCACTTTACAGAATGTGTCAGTTTTCAGTGGCCATTGCATTATGCTCCTAAGTCTCATTCGAGGAAATCTGAAATGAGGGGACTTAATACAGTGGAAAACCAGAGAAATCATGGCAGAAATCTGAGTTCACATGTACAAAAGAGTATATATTTTTTCTTTATATTGTCTTCACTTTCCCCCAGAATTAATCAGCTAGAAGCAATACTCCTTTGATTTGCATTTTCTATGCTAGATAGTTAAAATATGCTTGTCATACATAGAAGTGAGCATGTCTGTTTGAGACATCTTTTAAAATTATTTCTTTCAGAGATATTTTTAAAGACTCTCTGAAACAATATTCAGGGAGAACAAATTAGAGTCTCATACAGACTCATACATTCTCCTTTCCTGCATCAAAGCCAGGAAACCAATATACATCCCCCTCCTCCCTACACTGTATCTCCTCCGTGGAACTTCCGACAGTCTTTGGTAGCAGAGAGCACCTGTCTGGATAATGCAAAGGGATAAGGGAGTATGTTAAACAAGGGCAGAGGGAATTGGGGAGGGATGCAGGAGACACGGAGCTAATTGAAGCAAAGCATTTTATTAATCTAGAGTGCTGTCTCCAGGCATGCCTAAAATCTAAATAACGATACTGAACTTCAAAGCCCTATTCTCCATTCCTTGTGCACTCAGTACTCCTGCTTAAGTCAATGGAACTTCTGAGTGTATAAAAATGCAGAATCATACTGTGAATAAGCTGTTAAGAATCAATTAGCAGTAAAATCTTATGCTGCTTACAAGAAAAAAATAGACAAAACCCCAACCTCTATTTGGTCAATTGTTTCCTGTCTATTAGTATCATGAGTAGCTTGAACATCAAGGTATGTGATTTTGACCCTCTGGAGAACCATCTAAAAGTCTGGATCTCCTTTGAGACTTTATTGTTTTCCATTTGATTTATTCCGCTGATCTATGCTCCTGCCATTGGACACTGAATTGTGTAAAACCTGACTACAAAGTTATGCAGCTTCTCAGGTGAGCTCAGGGATTTAGCTTGTGTGTTTTAAAACTCTTCTGTTGTTTAAACATCTTTGCATATTGAATTATGCTAATTTCACTAAGTAAACGTTAATTACTTGATGGTTTCATAGTGCTTTGAAGCTGTAAGGTATTCTGAAAGTGATCATTATTAATTACAATATGTACTATTGTTATTTTGTTTTTATTTTTTAAAAGGCAAAGAACCACTTATCCTCTTTCTTAAAGGAGTCCACTTACAGAGGCACAGGACCCAGTTCTCCATGTTCCTCTTCAAAGTGTGTGCAAGGGTGTCATCTACCTAGACAGGGAACACAGTGGGAAATACAATCACACCAAAAGCCCAGTTATTATTACAGAAACCTGAATCCAGGGCATTTCTCGTTCAGAAATGTTCAGCTCTCTCTGAACAGTGGAGAAAAAGTTCTTGTATGCTTTCACATGTAATTTCATGTATTAGGCAGGATATAATTACTGAATATGCTATGGGCTACCATACTGAGCCTGCTGTCATATGGTCTGGAATATCCCTTTGGTTAGTTGGTCAGTTTGGGTCACCTGTCCCAGCTGTGTCTCCTACCAACCCTCCATGCACCCCCAACTTCCTTGCCAGCATGGCAATATGAAAATCAGACAAGGACCTTGGCTTTGTGCAAGCCCTGCTCAGCAATAACAAAAACATCTCTATATAATATCAACCCTGTTTTCAGCACAAATCTGAAACATAGCCCCATACTACCCACTGTGAAGAAAATTAACTCTACGCCAGCCAAAACCAGCACAGCGTCTTTCTCATTTGCATTTAAATATTAAAGTTCATATGAAAATTTTGAGATTGATTTCAAATTTTAAATTTATGTGGCAGATTGTTTTATAAACCTTTTTATTTTTATTAAAGAAACTTAGTTAGCCTGCGGAGGTTGGCTTAATGCATTATTAATAATTAGGAGGTTGATACTTTTTAATAAGAATAGTATTACATGCAGAAATGGGAGTTCATCCAAATCAACAGAATTTGTGAGAAAATGTCTGTTTTAATTAAATTGATTAGATTTTGTGATCACAACGTACAGCAGGATATATTAAGATTTATTTGCTTTGGTTTGTAACTAAACCAAATTAAATCAAATTTGTTTTCTATATGAATTAATGTATTTGGTATCCATGGTAGGCTGCCGGCAGCGGGGGCTGCAGCAGGAGGCTCTTCGAGGAGTGTCCAGAGCTGCCCCATGCTAGACACAGCCAGTTCCAGCAGGGTCCATCCCAACCACAGCAAGGCAGGGATGGGCCCTACAGCCAGGAGAGTGGGTGGCGCCTTGGGAAAGATTAAGCTTAAGAAAGAGTGAAAAAGTGTTGCACAGCAGGTGTGTGAGAGATGAGTGAGAATGTAGGGGAAAAACAGTCCTGCAGACACCAAGGTCAGTGAAGAAGGAGGGGGAAGAGATGTTCCAGGCACCGGAGTAGAGATTCCTCTTCAGCCTCTAATGAAGACCATGGTGAGGCAGACTGTCTCCCTGCAGCCCATGGAGGTCCACAGTGAAGCAGATATCCACACTACAGCCAGTAGAGGACCCCACACCAGGTCTGCGTGCCCTGGAGGAAGCTGCAACTTGGTGGAGAGCGACAGCGGAGCAGGGAAAAGTAGGAGGAGGAAGGAGTGACAGACAGGAGCTGTTACGGATTGACCCCATCCCTCCATTCCCCATCCTTGTGCACTGCTCAGCATGAGGAGGAAGTTGAGTAGTCAGGAGCTATGCAGGAAAATTGACCCTGGGAAAAAAGGCGAGTGGAGGGAAGGGGGATTGGATTTTGTTTCTGAATATCCTATTTTTAATTGGCAATAAATTAAACTAATCTTCCTCAAGTAAAGTCTGTATTGGCTGTGATGGCAGTTGGTGAATGATCTTGTCTTCATCTCAACCCACAAAATTTTTCGTCTTAAGATCTCACCCATCCTGCTGAGGAGAGGAAGTGGGAAAGTGGGTGTGTGGGCACCTGGCAGCCAGCCAAGGCGAACTCACCCCAATAAGGCTCAATATTTTTGTTTTAAAAAAATAATTTTGCAGATTTGACCGATCTGGTTCTGTGCAAATCTTTTCTTTCAGTGTTGTCATAGAAGATAAAAGCTAAATCATTCTCTTCCCACCCCCCCCACCCTCCCCAAATGTTTCTTCTTCAATATTCTCTAAACAGCTTGTTATTCAATTACCCATATGCTTGCACTTTGGAAGCTTCTCTGGTTTCAGACCTCAGTTGCCTCCTTCAGGTTATAGGGCAGAGAATCACATCTCCAATTTTCTAATTTCAGTGGTCTTCCTATATGCCACTTCAAAAGCTGAAAATTAAAAAAAAACAAACCTTTTCGCTTTGCTCTCTGTCTTCCTTGATAAAAGAGCAGCTATTATTTCACCAACGTGACTCTCCTGAGTGTAAAACACACTGGAAAGATATTGGAAAGTGCTTCTTTAAGAAATGCTCTTCTTTGCAAACTTTTTTTCTCAAGGGAGACAAGAGAAGTAAAGAAGCTGTTAATGCTAAGCTTCTGAAATGTAAGCAAAACATCTAAGAATAGTACAGCAGTATTTGTTAGCCAAAAAGGCAAAGTGTAATAGAGAGACTAGAACAGCCCCCCACAACTGAATGTTATTTTACTAGCACAGCTGACATTTGCATGATTGATGTTTTTTGGGTACAACCTGACCAAAAGTTTTTAAGTAATAATTAATATAATTTGCATGTGTAAACAATCTCATGAAGATGATGAGTCAGTTTCAGTGGATGAACACATACTTAGGTCTGTGCTGCAGCTGCACCTTATTTAATAGTAAAGACACCTTTTCTTTATCTAAAGGTCATTTTGGCACCACTAATGGACACTTATTGTTATCAGGTGGTAGAAAAAGGGGGAGGAGAAAGCAAGCAAATGATTGTTACAGTTTAAACTAAAAAGAGGACACAAGGAATGTCAGCAGGGTTGTGATGCAGCTAATGCTATATGTAGAACCAACCAGTGCATCCAAAACGTTTTTGCAACACTGATGAATACCCTGGCTATGTGGAGATTACAGTACAGAGAGAAGTTCCAATGAGGGTAAATTGGAGAAGACTGTATGCTGGGAAAGAAGCTCCATCAGAGAGAAGTTGCCTGGGGTAGGTGAAATGCATAAGCAAAACGTGGTGTACTGAAAAGCTGTAGTTAAAGTCATCAGTGGAATTTTTTTGAAAAGGTGTTTAAAGTTTTTCTCATGCAGCAATAGGTCACCAAAATTGAAAGCAAGGCTTCTGAGGTCTGGTGCTAGTGGATTAAGTGGTGAGAGATTTTCATCAAGCTGGAAAATTCTTGTGACGTCTTTCAGGGCTGTTAAGAATTTGAGAATTTGAAATATAGACAATGCTGTTGTTAGGCTGAAAAATTCATTGAAAAAAAAAAAAGAAAAAATCAGCCTGTAACACTGTTCTATTCCATTGAAATTTCTCTGGTTTTGCTAATGTTTGCTTAATGTGTAGATGTGTTGTAGAGTAACCATTACTTCAATTATAAGACACAATAGAATGTCATTAATAGAGTTCTTAATGATATTTTTATGTTAGTATTTAGAATACTAGAAGAAAGAAAAATAGTTTTACAGTTACTTTCTGGACATCAGACTAAATGACAATAAGAAAATAACTAATTAAAGCTCGTCGGTCTGTTGATTTTGCTGTGCATTTTTCTATTAGTTTTCCTCATTGAGTTCTGGCCCAGATCTTCTCTTTCACAGATTACCCGTCTGAAACAAGCATCTGCTTGGAGAGGGTGAGAAGAAGCAGCTAGATAGCAAAAAGCGGGAAGAAATTTAAATGCACCCAGTGATATAAGGCACTAATTGCCTTAATCCATATTCACAATTCTTTAAATCTATGAAAACTTGCTGCACAGGTTCTTTGAGTAGTTGGAGGTGTGTTGAAGAAGTCTAAAAAAATGCAATATGATGCCTTCTTTGTTTTGTCATATCGGTGGTAAATACTTGACTTTTTTTTCTTGTACCTTTTTTTTTCCTTTATGAGCCCAAAAAGTTATTGTAGATCATCTGTAGTTGAAAAATATGGGCAGATGCTTTTCCTTTCCTTTGTTTATGCACATCAGCTCACTGCATAGGAACTTTTGCCTTAGAAAATCAACTGGGGATACTTTATGATTCCATAGATGATTCCATATGACTGTCATATATTGCTGTTAGGTGTTGAACTACTTGATCTGCTTAGTTTTATCAATAATTAAGAGTATTTTTTATATAATGAAGTCTTTCCAACATCCATCATGATACTGTTTGAATTGATGTATTTGTTTTCTGTTCTGTTTTCAGCTCTTCATATTTACTGATTTATTTTCTGCTTTGTTCTTTCTTTCCCCTACTCTTCCCACTCCTCAGAAAACACTACATTTTCAGTAATAGCAGTGTTTATGTCAGCATTTAAGTGTTACTATTAATTGTGTTGACATAATTGCTGTTGCAAGATAATCTTCAGTAAACTTTTCATTCCAAACTCGCTAAACTTTACATTGCGGAATGTAATTTTCCATAAGTAATTGTTGTTAAATGACCATATCTGGATCTATGACATGCATGTATCTCATTCTGTGTATTGTCTAACATATTCAAGCTTCTATTGCAAATGTAGAAACAAGTAACTTCTGAAAAGCTTGCCATTACTGGCAAGTCATAATAATCTAGATGTAGATATAGAGATATAGATATAATCTATATCTAGATATAACCTGGATGTCATTGTGTGAATTTTGCAATGAAGCATAGGTTCAAACTGACATTGAAAATGACTGTGTATTGAGACATCTACTGTTGTGATTTTGCCTTTCTTATTAATAAGGTGGTGCATGACATAGGTTTTCTCTGTAGCCAAAGTTCATATATGACAATTTGATTTCTATTGCCACATAAATATGGAATATGTGCTTTCAATTATAATCCCTGTAAATAATCCACTAGCTGATTCATCTGAACCATATAGGGGAAAGAAAACAATGAACAGGGATGAGTCCTTTAATTTACCTTTCCAGCTATGTTAACCACACACCTGCAACTGAGCTATTTGTGTAGACCTCTTTTGTTATTTGTGGAGAGAAACAGGCACTCATTCTGTGATTCATAGAATCCTAAAGCAGACATCTGTAGTTGGCCTTATTCCATCCTCTACTGCCTATTGATCTCCATTGGATAGAGAAAAATTGAATGTTTCTAGTAAATATGCAGCGATCTTACAGACTTCCAAAGTTGGGTGAGATGTCTGCTGAATACTTACTTTAATGCTGTGGTATAAATATATTATGTCACTTTATTTTTTTGATGCTAGTTATTTTTGGCTATTACAATACTTTTATTCTGTCCAAAATGTATCTGTTATACTCTACAAAGCTGCATAACTGAACTATTTGGTCTTACACTAAAATGGTTATTTTTATAGCTCAGTCATATCACTTCATAAAATATATTAATTTAAACATTTCATAGTTTGCATTATTTTGTGTAACAAAACAAACTAGAAAAAGAATTATTTTTTTAACATCAAAATGTTTCAACAGTTCAGTGAATACTAAGAAAATATTAATTTCATATGAAAATACTCAAAAGCAGGATGAAAAGCAAATATAATTTGGAAAAACTTCTCATTGGTACAAAATTACTAGAAAAATTATCTTTTGGGTATTAATTTGTTTTCAATAGAAATTGTGACATGAGATCCTTTTATTAATGGTCATCTAGAAAAAGAAGAATTTAACTTTGAAAGCATTGAAACAAAATGAAAAATAGTAAGTTTACTGGGATATAGGTTTTCTGAGATATAACAGTATGTAATTGTTTCTGTTTCCTTTATAAATAACAAGTAAACTCACCAATGGAATTAAAATCTTTAGGAGGAAAGTACAGTTTTTACTGCAACTGAATGAGGTTGGCTAGACTTTTCAATACTTTCCTATTACATTTGTGCCAATATCTTAAGCCATAAATCTTGACATCTGTTGTTATTTAAATGCAAATATTTCAATAGGAAATTAATATATAATCATGTTAAAGAAGGAAGTGGTAAGAACTGTACAAAATTAACAGAATTCTAACTGAAGACTTTTTTCCCTAAAAATGTTTTCTTTTAACAGACTTCCAGATTTTCAAGTGGAAAAAAAGTAGGACTTGGGTGTTTGTTTGATATCAGTGGAATTTACTGTGGGTAATTAATTACAGAAACCTCTCTATTGTCAAGAAAGATTCTGATATTCATATTTGGTTTTTTGCAAAGAAAAATAAAGATACGTATTTTAAGTATGTATTTCAGTGTTCTTTTCTAGTTATTAACCAAGACAGTCAGGAAATATCGGATAAATGAGTACTTCAAGTAGAATAAATAAGACATGAAATACGCATATTAATGACTGAGTGATTTTTAAGTTTCCTTGTGTCAGCACTTTTTGATATTAATCTACTCTGTCTTCCAGTCCTAATAAAAACAAGCTAGATGAAGCAAGTAGCAAAGGCCTTGGTATGAAACAATAGCTTCAATTGCAGCTGTAAACCCATATCGACATTTTCTCTTATTTTTGCTATAAATATATGTTTTCTTGTTGCAATTTCAAAATGACTGATCAGAGAACAATTAGCAAAATTATCAGACCATATCTACTCTCAATTAATTTAAGAATAAGCATTTAAGAATAAGAATTTTATTGTAACCCAGTGCTGGCACCAAAAGCAATATGAAATGAGAATGTATGATTATATGTGTTGAACTATATTGACAGACTCCAAAATTATGACAAATTTTGTTGATTTATTTAATATAAAGTGAATTCTTATTTTGATCTTGCCCTTTCTATTACATTTTAGTCTAACTTTTGTTATCTTCACATTTATACAGCCTTTAATTTTCAAAATGTCAAAACAAAGATGTCTTATTTGAGCACAGAAATAACACTGGTTGTAATTCAATGTTGTTGCACACTGAAAATGCTTCTATTAACAGTACTGTTCTCATTCAGAAAAGTATTTTCAAAATACTTTTGTTACTGAAGGATTTGTTAGTAGCTGTCTTGTACAGATTTCCTGATTGGCTCATAAATAAAACTAGTTTTCTAATAGACATCTGAAACTCAAACTGATATTTGTTTGGGGTTTTTTTTGAGCAATGGCAATTCCAACTAAAAAAAGATATTTCCTTAGTTATTTTTTCATTGGCTTCCTTCTAGTGTATCTATGTATGTTAGCAGCCTAAGTGAATTAAATGGATTGTTCATGTACCCATACATCACAGTTTGACCCTGAAACTGAATCTTAGATCACAACATCACTGATGACCTACAGATAGAAAAAAGGCATGGCATGTTGGGGAGGAAAGAGAAAAGGTGAGGCAAAGTCTAGTGAAATGAAGAGATAAGAGAACGTTCTTCATAGTTGTATGAACTTTGCAGAAACAAACATGAACTTGTGGTTATTCTTAACTGTTATAATTTAACTTCTTCTCTTTTTGCCAATACTTTCTAACTTTCTAACTTATGTTCTCATACTGTTCAAGAATGAAGCAATGGCACTGTATTTAAATAAGCTGTAATTCCACTTAAGACAGAAAAGAACCTCCAAATGAATTCAGTTTTACAAAATTTTCATGGATGACAGTTGAGCAGAAGCGCAGAAAAAACCAAACATTTCTCCCCTATTAATGGGCACCCCTCTACAAACACCTCATTTATATTTCTTACTTTGACTCTGGAGAGGGCCTTTACTTTTCAGGACCTGCCCCTTACACTACAATTTGCACATCATATTTTACTTAGAGTGCAAATATTATCACCCTCTAAGGTTACTTGCATTTGCATGCCCAAGTTGTATTGTAAAATGACATTTAGCAGCATTTACTTTTTTTGGCTGCCATTTCTTCATCTTGCATAATGCATTTTTCTTACATTAGAATGTGAGGCCCAGGAAAATTTTAAAGTTGGAGTGCACCTGTGGGATGACAGTGTGATAGACATCTGTGAAATAAATGCAGACTTATCGTGAGCAGGTTCAGCTGCAACCCCTTAAAATAACATTTTATAATACGGCAGGCTTAAATGGTAGACTGTTGAACAACCACAGAAAAACATTACATCATGTAAAACTGTGATACAAGAGGAAAAATGACAACAGTGTGCAAAGCTGCAGCTGATCCTGCTTGCCATATGGTATGTCACTCACTGTAATAACACTTACATTGCCTCAGTAAGTGCCCTTAAATATCAGGGAGTGAATAAGGCATTACACAGACTGCAAAAGGAATTTGTAATCATATACATTAAGATCGTTTTACTTTCAGGAATTATTCTACTCTTACATTAACAGAATACTCTTTAAAATATGTATATATCTTAGAATATTCCCACAACTAGATAATTTAAAATCTGGTCATGCAAATGACTTAAAGCAAGGCTTCCTTAGTCAGTATAAAACAAAAAAGCCCCAAACCATGGACAAATAGGTGCTATAAGTTCGCTCCCCTTTTCCTTTCAGAACACTGTGAGTTTCACAAAAATATAATTTTCATATGTTTATATATTTTTTTGAGAGTATTCTGTTCATAGTGACCCTGATGAGAAACAAGATAGCTCAAGTTGTTTGAAAGATGATAATTTGATCTTTATTGCAGATGTAGGGTAAACTGTTTGACTGTTCATTAATTCTCACAAGGCAATATCTAGAGAGCCCTCAATGCAAGTTTCAAGGAGCAGTTTTGGAATAAACAGAGGAAGTACTTTGTCATATCACGCCTGTAATTAAATTGTGGAACTCATTGCCACAAGATGTTTCTGGAGCCAACAGTGTAATTAGATTCTTAAAAGGACTGAGGTCAGCCCCATTTTCTCTATTGAACACAGAAGTCTGGAGCCTTCATCTCAGGTAGTCCCTCAGGCTCTTACTGCTGCAAGAGCATGCCAGGAGAAAGGACCACTCCAGGCATGCCTGTTCCCCATACTCGTGACTGTTGGAGGTGTGCTGGGCCTGGTGAATCCTTGCCCTGATTTAATCTGCTCTTTTATGGCAGTATTTACATTGGAATAATTTCAGGTCCAGCACTGCGTTCGTTAATTCCTGTGTCTTTTACTGGATACCAAAACATGGAAAAAAATGAAAAAAAAAAAACCAAACCCCATTTACCTGATTTTTTGTTTGGGTTTTTTTTTCTCTGTCCCTGAAAAAATGAAAAGCAAGCTGAATCTGAGGCAAACACGAATCATGAGATTATTTATTCTTTTAAGAATGGGTGAGGTTTTAGAGATAAACAAGTTTATTTCTATTAGGCTATAAGGGATAAATTTGGTCCTTTATTGATTGTGTGAATAAAGGATTGTTTTGACATTGTTTTCTGATTTTAATATCTTCTTCATATACTCTGCACTTATTTGTATGCTGGAACCATCTCTGTCCTATGGAATCATGAACAGATGATAGGAAGTTAAATATATTTTTTTACCATTTGCAGTTTCTAGGATCTTCCCTGACAGCAAGGTGGTTTTCATCAGTAACTTTGTGAGAAATCAACACTTCTAATTTTATAGGTTGTGTTTCCAGCTGTAGTTGTACTTGAGCAAAAATCTTACTGGTTTATTTGGAGAATTCTTTAGTACCTTTGTGATATAGCAAATGTGGCAAATCAGTTAATATGCACCAGTAAGAAAAATCCTGCAGTGACAGAGAAAAAAAACAACTTGACTATACAAGTTTCTTCTCTATAAATTATACAAAGTAATCATTCTTTATGTGTCACTTAAGGAAGCAAAAGTGGGTTGAGGTTAGGATCTGAGATCTTGTGAGGTTGTACTGGTTGAGAAGTGTTCAGCACATATGTCATCACTTCTGAGGTGGTTCCTATAGCATGATTTGTTTTTAGTTCTTTGGTAGATTTTTCATTGTTGTTTTTTAACTTTGAAGGCTAGTAAAGTATTCATCAGTAAAAAATAGATCTCAGTGTGGGGAAATTTGTGGGGAACAAGACTTCCTTGTTATTTTTCAAATGACTTTGACCTTATGCACATGAGTCAGGACATTGGTTTTTTGTTTTTTTTTTCTGCTGACTGACAGATCCAATTTTTTTATGAGACCTCATAGTCAGTAAATGTCCTAATTCTTTTCTTCACACTTTTCATGTCCCTATTCACTGTGTGGCTTATGGGAACTTCACTCATTTCAACTTTTTCCCACAGCTTTTGTGACCCTGAGAATTTTCTCTGATCAGTTTGTAGAATTATATTTTTCTACAAGCTATTTCCTCTGAAATGACAGGTCTCTTCTGCCAACATTTCTGTCATCACTAATAAAGCATAACGTTGGAGAATGCCCTTCTGATTTTTCCTGTTGCCCTTTTCCACAGTTTACTATAGTATCATTTGTTGCCTCTCTCTGTTCTTCCTCAGTAATGCACTGACTGAGCCAGAACAACTGACCTGATGGTTTCATCATCTGGGATTGCAGACCTGTCTTTTCAGCCACAGTACTTGTCGTATCTGGGGATCAGGGTCAATATCAGTCCTTGGCAGAGTTTTTACATTTCAGGGTACTATCTTGTCTGCCTGATTTACTGATAGTTTCTCAGGAGCTGACAAGACTGAGGTTCAAGTACATTTTTTTCAGCTGTAACATTGGAAGAAAATGTTAGTCAGAGCAAGCAGATTATCTCAACAGAGCCTGATGAGTCTATGTCCCTGCTCATTGATCTTTCTTAATCCACGTTTGCTTAATTCATTCTAATCCATGACCTTTGCTCCCACTTTAGCTTTGCAGTGCCCCACATTCAGCAGCGCATTGTGCCTCAGCAGTGTGTCAGTGCATTCTCCAGGATGTTATCATCCTTGGCCCATGTCAAAGAGAGGGGACCTGGACAGCAGTCACGTTAACTGGCATTTCTTTATAGAAGATTAAAATAATAACAGCTGTAAAAGGATTATATCTCATTAAGATTAGTATTCTGTCCCTATCTAGGAGTGCCAATGCTTTCTTGTGTTTTAAACATCGTCTTTAAAATGAGGAAATAAATGGCAGCCGAATGGTAGAACATAGCTAATGCTGCAGCTATTACATTTTAGTATTATACAATGGCTTTGTGCAATGTCATCACAAGTGAGACATTCAGCTCATAGGTTGTAATGGAGAAGTTTGTGAAACATATAGTGAAAGCTGGATGTTTTGATGACATTAAAGTGCTATTTTCCTGACAAAGTAAAAGACAGATATATATAACTTTGTATTTTTTTTCTTGATTCCACCAATGAACACAGAGTAGCTTTTCCATTACAAAGTGTCTCCCATATTAGGATGTAACAGTAAAATATTTATTGATATTATATAAATGTTTTTCAGCTGACCTTTCACCCTGGAAATGCAGATAATTTTCAATCCATACTATCACTGTGAGTCAATATACACAGATGAGTTAAAGCCAGAAAAGTTTCTCTTGTTTATTTTTATTTTTTACCTTTTTTTTTTTTTTTTTTTTTACTTGATAGACATGCTTTATATGCTTTAGCATCCATTTGGGGTATGCTCCTAGGAATCTCATTTATAAATTATATACTCTCCTGCCTGTCTTCATTTGCAGCAGTGTATCATATACAAAATGATCGTGCAGCTTTGAGCCTCTCTAGTGTACTTTAAACATGTATTAACTTATGCATCTTTAAGTACATTGAACTTATTTAGAATGAGATTGAGCCAACGTAAATTGAAATGGAGGATTAGAAGAAACACAGGTAGAGCCAGGACAAAGAAGCATCAAAAATAGATAAAAATGTTATACAAAATGGTTCTGCAAAGTTACATGCAAAGACTCTGCAAGCCCTTGGGTAGCTGCACGGTAACTTGAACGCACAGTAGTTCATGTAGCAAATAGAAAATGACACTTGCCAGAATCTGACCTTGACAGAAGTATTTGAGTAATATTTCTAGTATGATCAAATAACTTCCTTATTATTTTAGGCAGTAAGAGGTTTTCCAGAAAGCCCTGTCTGCTAGTTGTTATTATGATCTCTGTTTTCATAAATGGAAGAACAAGAGTATTGAAGATATAGAGCATTTAATTTTTAACCTTTTCATCTAGGTTCTTGTTTGGTCTGCACTACATGAGTATCTGAGCAGCTTACAAATATGAATTCTTTTACTTTTCCAGGGAAACATGCTTATTGTTGTGAGAAGACAGAAAACTGAGACATAAAGAAACTGAAAGTAAGATCTTTAAAGTTTTTTAGGAATCTAGAAAACACTTGGTGGAACTGAGATGTTTCAGTCTCAGAAAATGGCAAGATAGTGGAATCGAAGTTTTCTGCACTTAAGATAAATTATTTTTTAAATTTAATATCCTGCTACTACACATGCCAAGGAGATTCACCAGATTGCTTGTGGTGAGCAGAAAGCATATGCAAGATTTACAACTAATATTTAGTCTGGCATAGATCACAGTAGACGCACACGTAGATGCTTGTGTACTGTATCCCAATAGTTAAATCACTTTTCCAAGAAGCAATTCTTCTGTCATGTTAGCCTAGAGAACCCCTAACCCTGCTTCCTGGAATAGGAGGAGCTAGGTGATGAATGTGGGCATCCCTTACCACTAAGTCTCTAGTGTATTTTATACTCAAGAATAGAAGCATCATGGGACCAGAAGAAAAGTAAGGGAGAAGAAACATGGGCATGCATTCTTATTTCTATAATCCTAGGCACTGTGAGAAAGAGCCGGGATTTTAGCTTCCTTCTCCTGGACTGATTCAGCATTCAGTTCATTGAGATCTAATGTAAAATTCATAAAAACAGCAAAATCAGGTTTTATAATTACTGTCTCTCAGTCTATGCTCTGGCCTTTAAACTGCAATATCAGATTTTCCCTTGACTCATTTCCTTCCCTCATGATTCCTGTAACCTTGGCTAAATATTGGCCGTATCTCAGCAGCTGGTATGATGGAGTCCCTTTCTTGTTTTTTACCTCTACACGTTCTGTAATCTGAAAGGTAGGATCTGTATTGCTTGGATAAAAGTGATATGGCCCCTTCCCTCCATTACTTTCTGGGGCTGCTGCATCACCTTCTGACTCTGGTTTGGGGTTCTTTGGTTTGGTTGGGTTTTTTTGTTCATTTTTTTTTCACCTGAAACACCTGTCATTACTGTGGACTGTCACTGTCATGCAATGAAGATGTAAAGAGAAGCAAGAGAGTTGTAGCACCTACTCACCTCACTTAGGTACCCAATCATCTATAGATATTTAAAATGAAGGATTTATTTACTAAGACTGGAGTTGCTTTAGGTTTTTCCATAGTTAGTATAGCAAAAAAGGCTTCCCGCAGAGATGATTTCTCTCTCTGGAGAGAGTGAAAGAGTCCCGAGAGATTCTATATTCAACTCTTTATATCAAGTTTTAAAATCCTAAAAAAGATAATTTTGAAGTTTATTAAACGTTTCAATCTAGGTCAGGTGAATTCTACACATATTTTAAAAGGCAATTTGTTTCATATTTATAGTGTAATAATTATCCTACTATTGTTCGTTATGGAGATGTCAGATTTCAGTGAGTTTCTTGGAGTTCACTGGGGTTATTTGTGTATCAAGAAATTTCTTTCTCATGCTCAGTTTTGGTCTTAGTGTACTGATTGCCCATGCTTTATAAATGTTTGTTCCCGAGTTCTCTTCTGGCCCAAGTTTCCCTCCTAAATTAAATCCAGGCATGGTTCAGTGGATTGCACATCCCAGCAACTGTTTTTAGTAGATTTTACAAATTAGATGGGTTTTTGTCCCCCTGCCCTGAGCTGTCCATTCCTGTCTACCATGCTGAGGAACTTCCTACACTCCCCTGTGTCCTTTGTCACTGCCTCAAAATATGTGACATATGGCCACATTTTCATGCTATAAAAAAACTTTCAGGTGAAATGAAACAGAATTCTCTCATTATTTTAGACAAAATAATTTAAAGTTCTTTCCTCAGAGTTCCCGTCAATAATTGTATGTACACAAATTCATACACACACACAGACACAGATCAACAAAAATATAAATACGTATTTATGTACACACTATATATATATACATACATATATATATATTTAAAATTAGACCCTTGTATAAACCATACAGGGCCCAGAAAGGATCTATACCCAAGAACTGTTCATGCAAATACGACTGATCTACCCTAGAGGAGGCTGTTTCTGAAGCTGACTGCCAAGCTTCCCTCCCTGGGGTGGATGGAGTTAGAAGAGCAGATCTAGTGTGATTTACTGCAAATTGTACCAACTTTTCTATACTAGAATATATTGCATGTCACTAGGCTGTTGTTTTTATTTCATGTATCTTTCTCATCATTTTACTGTAAACTTTTAGATTAGGATTTATTTTTACAATAGGCTTGTAGAGCCTATTTCTATTAAGCAAGACTATAAAAATAATGCATTTCAATGTCCCAACTAAATAATCTGTTTTAATTAGCTAAAAGAAATATATGTGTAGTGTGTTATGCCTAATGTATTTGAGGGAAAAAGTTTTTTAAAAGATTCAAAGGCTAGAAAGTGCCTTTATATATATATATATATATATCATCCCGGAAGAAAATTTATGTAATAATTCATTGTACACAATCTAATTCACAATTATTTTCTTTAAAAGATCTTTATGGATATATACATACATTGGACATGAATCCCCTTAGGGCTGAGGAAATCCAGCTTTTTAATGGATTCCTTGTGAGCATACTAGAGCCATAACTTAAAATTTTACATTCTGAGCAAGAACAAGAGCAAGAACAAATGAAGGCAAACAATTAAATTTGCAACAAATTTAAAAATATGAGATACCTCTTCTCTCTGCATATCCTTTGGAAAATATTAGCTAATTATATTTAATACAGAATGAGAACATAATTCCCACTGTTTTGACAAGTAACAAATTGCATATTATTACCTTGTAAATAATATTATTAAAAACAGTTGTCCTTGTCTGTAGTTTCTTCTTTGTAAGAACAAAATTAATTTGAGGCCTGTCATTCAAAAGATGTGCATTAGAATATCAAAGCAGCAGTTTGAAGATACTGAAAACTGAAAATCCTGTACACCCTCTGCACAGAGGGAGAAATACAGTGCTGTAATAAGAAGATAAAAGGAAATGTATGTGAAGTCTATGGTAGCAACATGATCCCTTGTGATAATCAGATTTTCAGTCATGATTAATTTGACTCAGTCATTCTATTAATAATATTATCTTGACTATAATCTAAGCATAATATTGGTTTCCATTGGGAAATTTAAATTGTACATTATTAAGCATTTTTAATTTTTTTATTAGTTGACTAGTTAAACTGAATTGCTTACCTTTTTTTCTTAAAACATTCCATGCAGAGATTCATTTTAATACTTTGCATTTAAACACATCATCTTTCATCCAGAGATCCAAAGGTGCTTCACCGTACAAATATTAATTTGTACTCTGTGAGTGATCTCACAGCAGTCCAATGAGCTATATTACTAGCTGTTATTTTTTAATGCTCTTTTTTTAAAGTAAAACGTTCACATCCTTTAGCAGGATATAATAACATGAACATCTGCATGTTTGCAGAGTCCTTTTCAAGTCAAGGGACAGGACTTGCTGGTAGCACAAAGATTAGATCCATGCAGTAACCTTACTGAAAGATAATAACTCACTTTAAAAGTAGGAAGGCTTTTTTCCATTAACTTCAAAGGGGTCAGGTTTTCACTTAATAATGCATAATGGTAGCAGTGTCAGAGACAGATGTAGAAAGGGAACAGTCAAAAATCATCAGGTATTCTCTGCACCAGTGAGATGCAAAATGTACTTGCACAGAAGTTTGATATGTATGTTTAGTTCTTAACTTTTGTTTTCTGTTAAAAATTATGTGTGTAAGAGCAGTGCGTCCTTGAAATGTGAGGCCAGACCAAATGCTGGATCAGTTTTGATCCTTAAAACTAAGATGCAATGTGGGGGCCCCAGCTGGTTCTGGGATCTCTGAATAGCTGAGAGGTTGAAGGTGAAACATCTGCGCCTAGTCAGGTAGTAGCCACGGATGGAAAAGGCTGTGAGACAGAATGGGTTTCCTGGCAAGAATGCTGAGTCAGGGTTATTAGACGTGCGTGGGCGAATGTCCAATGGTGAGATGTTTATGTTACTGACAAACCAATTGTACATGTACATGTGTTACTGGATTCAGTATATAAGCAGTTGCACTGCTTGTAATAAAAGGTTCCTGATCTCCGAATATTGGAGCCTTGTCGCTCCCACTCTAACCCCAACAATGCGACACAGCAGGAAGAACCTACTTTCACTGGGATGATGCACTGGAGATTTCTGCTGATTACATGTCGTCATTTTATCAACACTTCAGAACTGACGAGTAGTCAAATGAGTCATGATAGCAAGTGTGACTACAGGAATATACTGCTTCCATTGCCTTTAAAAAAGACAGGGCTAAATTTTACTTTTCTTTAAACAAAAATGAATTCCAGAGTAATTTGTTTTTCACTATTTATTCCAGATTTAAACTCAGATAACTGAAACCAGAACGTGGACTTTGTAGTTATGGGTAAAACTATTTAAAAATGTGCTATGATTGTTAAGGATACAGTAAAACCAAACATGATGATCTGTACTTGGACTTTGTATCAATTAGATCTATGCACAGAGACATGGCATGTCTGCAGGGCAACGATCTTATTGGCATCATGGAGACGTGGTAGGATGGCTTCTATGACTGGGATGTTGGAATAGAAGGCTTTTTAGGAAGGTTAGGCATGTGAGATGAGGAGGGGGTGTTGCTGTCTATGTCAATGACTAGCTGGAGTGCACAGAGTTCTTTCTGGGAATGGATGAGAAGCTAAGAGCTTATGGTTCAGGATTAAAGGGAGAAAAGGGAGAGGTGAGGTTATAATGGGGGTGTGCTACAAGCCATCTGACCAGGAAGGCTGAGTGGATGTGCCCCTCTGTAGATAGGTGGGAGCAGCCTCATGTTGACAATTCCTGGTCCTCATGGGAAACTTCAGCCACCTTGATGTCTCTTGAAAGGACAACACAGCAGGGCGTAAGCAATTCAGGAGGTTCCTAAAATGTGTTGATAACAATTTCCTTCTCCAAGTAATAGAGGAACCACTGAGGAGAGGTGCTATACAGGACCTTATTCTCACCATCAAGGAGGGGCTGGTGGGGAATGTAAAGCTCAAGGGAAGCCTTGGCTGGAGTGACCATAAAATGGTGGAGTTCAAGATCTTAGGGCAGTGAGGAGGGTGTGCAGCAAGCTGACTGCCTGTCAGCGTCACCTCCATCCCTGGTAAGGTGATGGAGTAATTCATCCTGGATGTCATCTCTAAGCATGTGGAGGAAAAGAAGGTTAGATGAGTAGACAATGAGGTGGACTGAGAACTGGCTGTATGGCAGAGCTCAGAGGGTTGTGATCAGCGACACAGAGTCTTGTTGGAGGCCTGTAACTAGCAGTGTTTCCCAGGGTTCAGTACTGAGTCCAATATAGTTCAACTTATTCATCAGAGAGGAACCTAATAAAGTTCAACAAAGGCAAATGCAGGGTCCTGCACCTGGTGAGGAATAACCCCATGCACCAATACAGTCTGGAGGCTGACCTGCTGGAAAGCAGCTTTGGAGAGAAGGATCTGGGAATCCTGGTGGAAAAAAAAGCTGTCCACAAGCCTGCAGTGTGCCCATATAACCAAGAAGGCCAATGTTGTCTAGGGTGCCTTAGGAAGAGCATTACCAGCAGGTTGCGGGAGGTGATCCTACCCCTCTACTCATCCCTGGTGAGACCACATCTAGGGTACTTTGTCCAGTTCTGGGCTCCGTAGTTCAAGAAGGACAAGGAGCTATTGAGGAGGGTCCACCAGAGGGCTCTGAAGATAATTAGGGCACTGGAGCATCTCCCTCAGGCTGAGGGAGCTGGGCGTGTTAGGCTGGAGAAGAAACAGCTGAGAGGGAATCTTATCAATGCATATAAATATCCTAAGGATATATGGGATCAAACTTTCTTCAGTGGTGCCCAGGGACAGGAGAAGGGGCAACAGGCAGAATGTAAAACACAGGAAGTGCCATCTGAATATAAGGACAAAATTCTTTACCGTGAGGGTGGCAGAACACTGGAACAGGCTGCTCAAAGTGGTTGTGGATTCTCCTTCTCTGAAGATATTCATTCAGGTGTGGACATGGTCCTGTGCAAACTGCTGTAGGACGGCCCTGCTTTATCAGGGAAGGTGGACTAGATGATCTCCAGAGGCTCTTTCCAATCCCAACCGTTCTGTGTGATTCTGTGTAAAATACATGACTGCAAAAAGAAGCGTGTATACCTGAAACAAGGTCCTTGAAACAGTGCTTACCTTAGGGTATTGCTTAAGGATCTCTCACTGAAATCAGGGTAAGGTGCTTGGCAACTTAAAAGACTGAGTCAATTATGTAAAAAAAAAAAAAAAAGAAAGGCAGTGGAACACTCATAAAGTGCATGTAACAGCTGCATGAAATGGCAATATGCTATTATTACAAGGAAAATAAAATGGATCATTATAAATGAAGCACGCGGAGGATTGTTATCAGCAGAACAATTGTTATGTATTGAGCAATCAGAAACACCCACTTGGAAATCCTTAACAAAATGCTTAACATTTTATAAATAGAATTTCCAGGGAATTTAGAGATCAATACAACTGTCTAGCCACCTTCCACCTGTCTGGAACTGCCTTCCAATAAGAGTAACAGAGGAAAACAATTTAAGTAGCTTTGAAGTGGAGCTTAATACATTTTTGAATGGTATTATAGGATGCAGGAAATGCCTGTTACGGTAGGGGATATGAGTCAATGGCTTGGGAGGTCTTTCAGTATCACATCTTGTGTTCCAAAAACTTTCTTTGTTGTCTTGTCTCCTGTAAACATGCATTCATCATAGAAGACAGGCTTCAACAAAACACCATATTGTTAAGGAGTTATTGTAGCTACTAGTGTTGTTTGATGAACATTTGAACTTCAAGTAATTCTAATATTAACCCTGTATTAGTGGAGTAGGAATCCATGCTTCACGAGTGAGTATTTTTAGTCAACAGCAGAAGGCATCTAAAATCAATAACTAACATGCACCAGGGCCTCACATGGAATTAGGAACAGTGTAAAAACAGCAGTTGCTCTTCAGTATGCCTGTGTCAACTGAGATTAGATGAAATTTGAACATTTTTTCCCTTTGGTCACTAGAATTTATATATACATGCAGTAGGAAGGCCTATTAGAAGATTAATCATTTTTGGCTTTAAACCCCTATTTATTCATCTGTCTTGCACGTACCTCGAATGAATATCCACACATAGAAAGAGGAGAAGAAGCAATCAAGGTCAAGTGGGGATCCATGGGAATTCTTCCTATTCTAGGTGAAGAAAGGGGAAAAACAATCAATGCAAATTCTCCTTGGCTGATGTGCCGCAAGTTTCTCATTATGGTAATTAGTGACGCATGAACACTGTTAGACTTTGCTGCGTGTTATATCCCTTAATGCTCATTATTTACTGTAGTGCCCAGAGGCCCTGATAGGAACACTGAGCCAATGCAGCACAGCTTGGAGGCTGGCAGGGCTGCAGTAGGAGGAAATGCCACCACTGGTCTTACAAAAGGACTCAAGGATTTCTTGCTCCTCTCTGTCTCCCATAGGCGCTGCAACTACTGAGATGGAGCAAAGCTATCACCCTTGCTGAGCTCAACAGCTGAGTGCATTTGGTGCTGCACCTGGGAACTTTGAACTGTCTGTGGCATGGGACTCCTTTCCTTGCACTGTCCATAATAAATAAGCACTCATTCTTGAAATGAAATGGTAAAGGATGATACTATATTGTTTCACATTACTGGAGTACTGTACCTTTTCTTTCCGTGTTTAATTCAAAATATTTCAATTGTCATTCAGAAGCAGGTCACCTACATGTAAATGTGACCCTTATTATATTGCCAAGAAATGAGAGACTTAGGACAATCTGTGGTGAAGTGGTTGACTGCACAAGTTTAGGCTGGCTGAGGGCTGCTGTTACTTACCAATGTTTCTAAAACTTGTGGGAAGACTGTATACTAAAACTGATTCATTCTACTTATTTTTCTCTTTACATTTTCTGAACAGTAACCAGCTCTCTGTCGTTTGTTGTTTGGTAACTATTAAAAGGATTTTACCATATTCACCAAAATATTATTCTGAAATAATTGATGTATACATCACATAGGTCAGAGAAACTATTGATCAAATGCCTGGCTGAAGATTAGAAAACTGTTTATCTCTCAGTCTTAGTTAATTGAGACTTCACATCTAAGCTTTTGCTTGGTACTCCAATACAAGTGTTAGAAGTTAATCTTTTAAGTCTAACTATTCACATAGCCTCTCCTTATGTCAAGGAGACAGAAGTCATGATCAAAGATTTATCTCATTCCATACCAGACATTTAAGATGTTTCAGATAAACTATGTTCATGAGGTTCCTTTTTCTTTTGATAGGTCTGGGCTCAGTAGGCTACTATGTCTAATGTTAAAATTTGTAGGTTAGATGAAATGAATTGCACAGTGTAAAGAGGTGGAATATGATTTACATGCTTCACCCAATAAAGGATTACAAATAAAAATCTGGGATTTAAAGGAAAGAGTTGCCTAGATTTTGTCATCCACAAGCAGATGGTTGGAATTTTAATGTAAATGTAATATAAAGAAATAGTAGTCAAAAATACTGGTGTGTAGCGTGTGCAAATTGTGTTTCAGCAGATAGACATAAAGAGGAAATAAGAAATTTTGTATCTGATAAAATTGTCAGCTTAATGGAAGAAATAATGTGGAGTGAGAATTTCTGCATGCCTAAAAATTTCTATTTCTAGAATTATATGCTCCTAAAATGACAGAATAAATGTTATCAGGATGTTGGTTGCACAGCTACTATTGCTGCAATTGTAAACTACAAAAACACAAACCAAACAAAAAACCCAAGCCCAAACCCACCAAACACACAAATATCTGGTAGTAGGTGGTTTTAATTGCCACTTTGTGTATTTATGCTTTTATTTAAAATGTACTCATTTTATCATCACATGCCTTTATGCTATCAATTCAGAACTGATCATTCAAACCCAGAAAATCCTCCTTGAAATGTGTATGCCACATGGTAATCTTATCTGAACATATTTAATGAAGAAAAATGTTCAATTTTGAATGTATGCTATGAAGTTAGCTGCTTTTTCTATGCTGTATAATACCTTAAAAACGCACCTTAACACTTCTATCTGATTAGTATGAATGATTCAATAAAAACACCTTAACCGCATAGAAACTGGAGATGATATAGCCTAACCCAGCTGTCATGCAATTTATAAATACAGAAGCAACTACCCACATCTGTTCTCCTATTTTCTTTTTTCAATTTAAGAGGGAAATTGACCTTACAATCTTCAACGTGACTTCAGGTCATTGTTATTAGTGATGAGAAAATGCTGTGTTCTTCTTTTGACTGAGTTTGGCAAAGCTCCCAGATATTTTACAATCATAGTGTAAAAGCTCTGAAATGCTGCACAATATATATTTTTTTTTCAGGTTTAGACATTTGTTGTAGTAGCCTGTACAGCTGCCAAATAAAAATCTTTTTGCAGGAAGTCTGTGGGCTTTTTTCTGTTAAAATGTTGTTTCTCCTTTAAAACCATGAATTCTAAAACAACTCGACTGAAATAAATATGTTACTAGGTGTTTCTTTTAGGCAAAGCAGTTAGTAATTTCCATTTGGGGAGCATGGGTAAGGGAGCAGTATTATTACTGTTTTTCAAGTTTCAAGAAGAACAAATATTTGTGTGTAAAATTAGAGTTGGCTTGAGGCTCATTCTCAAGAAAGCATGGATGCATAAACACAGAACTATGGAATTTTCCATTCTCCCTACATGAAGGAAAGAGAAAATCCAGCTTTTTGCAGCATAATTCCCATTAACTACAGCATTATTCATGCATAATCCTGTTTAAATTTTTTGATGTCTAAGTTAAAAAAATCAGGAGTTTAAGTACCCCAATAAAATAATTGTATCATAATTTATAAGCATCCAATGGATCTCTTTGGGAACTTGTTGGACTTCTCATCTTCTATCTGCAGGAATTCAGGACCCATGCAATAAGTCTTGATGTTTAATATAATAAGCAGCCTATAAGAACTGAAGTAAAAATTTATGAATGTGTTTGTATTCAGGTGGGATAAAAGGATGCCAGGTCTGGGGGCTATATTTTTGTCCCCACTCTTTGAAACTGTTCAGTTTAACATGGTATTAAGAGATAAAGATATTTCTCCTGTAACAGCTGGTTAATATAGGACACTCTCACATGATTTTTGAACTGGAACTGCGCTTGAGGTTTCCATTTTTTCTCAACGCTTAGGGAAGAGGATCATGCTTAGAAACTTTCTTGGGTAAAATGAATATTTAGTGATGCTGAAAGAATACAAAAAACTCTTGAAAGAAGAAGAGTACTCTTTATCTTTCCATTAAAATGGATTGTTGTTTAGTGAGCAATTTTGATAATTTTGAGCAGAAATACAATACAAAACCAGGTATGTCATCTAAACTGATTACTTTGCCAATCTTGCCAATTTATTTACAAAACCACTTCAGATGTCTTAAGCTACTTCAGATGTCGCAGCATTGGAATTGGCTGCCCAGGGAGGTGGTGGATTCTCTGTCCCTGGAGGTGTTTAAGAAGAGACTGGATGTGGCACTTAGTGCCATTGTCTAGTAACTGTGGTGGTACTGGATCAAGGGTTGGACTTGATGATCTCAAGGTCCTTTCCAACCCGGCTGATTCTATGATTCTGTGATTCCTGCATTTGCCCCTCTAGGAAGACGGGAGGAGAGTAAGACGCAGTGCAGATATTGAGGAATGCAGATTCATTTGCCATAGGCAAGTATTTATAGTTTTTCTTTAACCAAACTCCTTGGAGAAAGGCTGGATAAACAGGTAGGCTTTGTGGCATGATTTTAAGACTTAGCAAATTCAGTGTTGTTGAACTGTAGGGGTAGCAAGATGAAGGACTCTTTCATGAAAAGAATCTGCGAAGAGTCATCACAAATAGTCATCCGTCTCCCATTCTAAAATAGAATTACCACCTATCTAAAATGTGGAGTTACTCCAAGGAAGCAGAAGTTTTCATGGTGTTATCCAGGAACTTAATCATATGGTTTAGTGGGGGGGTGGGAGAAAGAATATTTATTACCCAGTTATTTACCAGGAAATATTTATTATAGTCATGACATATAGCCGTAGTGTAGTAGTATAGACAATTCCTTAAAATTTAAAAGATCTTAAAACTCTAGAATGAGACTTTCTTTTGCAAAATGAATAGATGACAATATGCAGTGCGCAATACCACCATTAGCTGTTGTCTAATAAGCAAAGACAAGGTCTGGCTTAAGTTTTCTTTGGTTTAGGTGCCATAGCAATTTTTCTAATTGACTAAGTGCCTGCAGCTAATTTGTTTTATTTTTGTTGTCTGTGTATAGTGAAACCATTGTTTTCCACAGATAGCAGAAATAAGCAGTTCTATGCAAAATGAAATATTTATTGTACTAAGGTAGTGACATAACGTAGAGAAATAGAGGCCTAGTACAACACCAGAAGGCTTGAGAAGTAAGGGCACAGCATTTGGCACAGGGATGGGCATGAGGTGATAGAGGATGATTCACAGGACACCACTTCAGACCCATGGTAATAAACTCATTCATGGTCAGTTACAGAAATGCAGATCTGGGCAAAACTGATTTTAGGGGGGAAAAAAAAGAAAAAAAAGAAATAGTATCTAGCTATGTGTAAAGAGTATCACAGAAGTAAATTTGGATGTCAGGTGGAGATGCAGTCCAGCAAAAAACCCATGGAGTTGTAAAAACAATTTAGCAAATACCAAAGTAATGCAAAGCAAACCATAACGTGAAAAAGAAGAAACCATCAACACAAACATCATATCGCTCCCACTGAAGGACTCCAGATGCTGATAATTCACCATAACAATGCCCCCACACATCCTCCAAGAAATTAAGCACTGACTCTAAGATCCAAGGAGCAGGGAAAGAGAGAGCATAATACCAGAAAAAGGGGTAGAAACAAAGTGCAAGTTCAGCAATTTTAGTTACATTATTATCCTTTCTTTTTCTATTTCAATTAAATATGGACTAATAATGACTAGACTGTTAAGATTTCAATTATAGTAACTTCTTGGGTTTATATTTATGTAAGGTTTGACTACTCTTTATAATAAAGATTTTGAATGTAACAGACACTGACTGTAGTGAAGGAGGTGAAGCAACAACTTAGAAAAGTCAGAACCAGACCAGTTCGATATGGTTTTCATTGTGTTACTACTGTTTTGTATAGCCAGCTTAAATTTTTGGAGTCAGAAGTAATGTTTATAAAATGCTTTGCTTGCGTACTAATCTTTCCTTTTACCGTTCTTGCACTAGAACGCAGTGGGAAAAAAAAAAACCAACATAAAAAGTGCGATTATATTACTTAGCCTTTTTCATAGAATCATAGATATATAGGTTTCAATTGTTTAGGCATAAAGAGCTCGTTGCTTGGGTAACCTAATGGGTTTTAAATTCAGATTCCTTCATTTTGCAGAAAATATCCTATGTAATCCAGAAATAGTTACAAGTATTTCACTGTCCATCTGTTAACTTTATTTCATAACAAGCCTGACAGAGTTCATGAAGCATTTGGATGATATTCTGAGGCACATGGTGTGACTCTTGCGGATGGTCCTGTGCAGGGCTAAGGGTTGGACTTAATGATCCTTGTGGGTCCCTTCCAATTCAGCAGATTCTGTGATTCTGTGATCCCACCTTTGTCCCTATTATTTTTTTCCTTCACATCTCTGACAGTGGTTTTGGCTGGTTTGTTTGGTTGGTTGGTTTGGTTTTTAATTTGTTTTGGTTTTTTGGAGGGGTTTATTGTTTTGCTTTGGTTTTGGTTGGTTGGTTATGGTGGGTTTTTGTTCCTTTTGTTTTGTTTTCTCTGGGGTTTTGCCCTTTTTTTGGGGGGGGGGGTGGTTTGAGACTGATCAGCAGAAAGATCTGCTGTTGATTGGCTTTAGAAAGTGCACAGAAGAGGAGTAGATAATCTTCTTGATTATTATCAGGTGTTCCAGCAATACTACTCAACACCTTATTCAGCAACCACTCGCAAATATTTTTGCTAGTAAACAAAGCTTTTGGTAGTCAGTATTTGAAGTCAACACCTGTATTTTTCTTACATTGACCCTGACAAAGATCTATTTCACCTTGAATCCGGGACATGAGGTTGCTATTTCATTAGTGATGACAAGAGCGAACTGAAATATGATAAAATTTGTGACTAAAGTATTTAATATTGAAGTATACCAGGACAAAAAAATAGATTCTTCAAAAAAAAAAATAGGAAAAGTAATGCTTCTTATTTTAACAAAATCTAAAACAGTCAAAACAAAATAAAAAGAGTATTTTTATAATACAGGTGTTCAATAAGATTTCTATAGTACTTGAGACATAATTAATGTCCACTTTTTATTACCAAAAAGAAAAGCAAATGCAATAGGTTCAAATGAACTAGAATGAAGGATCCGTCATTAAGTGAATGAGACACTTTGATTATCCATGGGTCATTAGTTCAATATGCTTTAATGGCTCCTAAAGAGTTGTTCAAATTCTGAGCGTACTTACTGACTAGCTTAGCTTATAAATGCATCAATACAGAAGAAAAAAATACCAATTTCAGAAAATCATCTTGGTAGGTCTATAGCTGATTCAGAATATTTATGTCCACTTTTCAGTTAGTATGGTCATGAAATACCTATGTTTTATTCATGGCATCAGCTATTGCTCATGGAGACATGACACAATTATTGTTGGGAATTGTTATTCTTTCTGCATTTTTTGAAATTTATACCACTTAAAATCCAAGTTGTCAACTTACAGAAATCATATTGTCTCTTTTAATGTGCAGGTTAGGTGGACTGTAGATAGCCATGTGTAGGAAAATAGTCCAGAAAATTCCTGCTCACTAACCTAGAATCCCTTAGGGGTCTTTGCTTTTCAAAGTCTTAGGGGCTTCCATTTTTGGTGAGAGATTACTTAGACATTAACATTACCCCTACTGCAATATGTGCCAATTTCTTTCTGCAATCTTATGTTGCTTCACATGAATGTGGAACATATTTAATTTTAAAACTTCACTCTAATAACTTTTTCATTCATTGTGACTGACTTCTGCAGTTATTGCACTATGGTACATAGAAGCTCACTGGAAAAAAAATTTTTTTTTTGCTTTCTAGTTTCTTTTATGTCTATTCATGCCCTAAATATTATTAAATAGTATATGTCATGGAAAAACATACCTTAGCTGGGACAAACACACATAGCCACATGCCTTCATGATATACAAAAAAGTTGGAATTAGCATTTTCCCTAGGTAAAAGAAGGCAGCAGTTGCACACTGAAGTGGTGAAAATCTTTTCATGGGATCATAGGATCATATGATTGAATCTGGAAGGAGCCTCAGGAAGCCATTTATTCCAGTCTCCTGCTCAAACCACAGTCATCTCTAAGATCAGACAAGGTTACTGAAAACTGCCTAGTTGAGCCTTGAAGATCTCCAAGGACAGATGCATGACTTCACTGGACAACCTGTTTCTCCATTTGACTGTCTCCATCATGAAAAAGCTTTTCCTGGCATGCAGCCTGAACCTCTCTTGTTTGAAATTATGCCTACTCTCTCTTGTACCTGCTCCCCGCCCCCTTGCACAGCTGTGAAAAGCCTGGCTCCATCTTCTTCATTACCTTCCTCATAGGAAAGGGAGGGGCTTCTGTTAGCTCTCCCCAAAGCTGTTGCTTCTTCAGGAGGAACAAACATGGTTCCCTCAGCCTATATAACTTCAATACTCTTAACTGAATTTTGAAAATTTGTAAATCTGTTCTGTAAAACTTAATTTTTAAATCATTGGATTAACATGCAACAGCCCTAGGCTTAGATTCAACAAATGATTTATGAGCTTACCTGCTGTGAAAGCTATTACCATCTAATGTTAGCAGTTAGAAGTTGAAAGCATAAATATTTTGTTGGATCTGGGCCATGGCATTTTCCTTCTTTGTTCTCACTTTGCCCTTAGTCATTCATCTACCCCAATTACAGTTAATTCTGCATTATATGCTATTCATGCAATCTTTTCCCCGTATGTCCTTTTTATTCAAACCAAGTCATGCATTGGCTCCTTAAAATGTGTCTAGCCTCAATCAGCAATACATGATTTGGCCTCAGCATAATAGGCACCCAGAGGATATCTATAAATTCCTTATTTTGTCTTTCTCTCAAAGGTCTGTCAACTTTTTCCTGTTCTTCTTCAGCAATTCATCAGTTCCTTGTTCCTGTCTCAAAGGAACTATAATTTCTATATTTTTTTTATCATTAACACTTCTTCAATTCTATTGTCTCTTACCCCTAGGACTATTTTCCTGAAATCTATCAATCAGGGAGTTGTTATTCCTTCTACTTTCTATGTGTCCAGCTGTCACAGCAAGATCTAGTTGGTTTCTCAACTCTGAATCTTTTTATACAGCTTTCTTTAGGACAGCTTATCAGAAATCAGCAAGAATAAATGGCCTATATCAAGTCATCTGCTGTGGTTGTCTGGCATCAGGGCCTTTCAAGAAGTACACTTTACCTCCTTCAGTTTCCTGCAGGAGAAAGGGAACTTAATGCCTCCACTTATTAGTCTGCCAGGAAAAAGGGATTGTCTGCAACAGCAGTGTGGAATTGTTGTCAGTAGAACCCTACCTTCTCTTTCCCCATAAATGAAAAGAAGGAGGTACTAGTTACAAGAGGCAGGATAGAAATCTGATTGATACAAGTAGTCAGTATAAAGATCCTGGGTTATTAAGGAAGAGAAAGTAGAAGTGTGTATGGAGGTTGTGGCTTTGTTTGTTTGTTTGTTTGTTTGTTTGTTTTAAGCTTGGAGATTTTTGTAATTGGACAATTTCACTGCATATCGGTACATGAAAACACACTATAGTATCAGCAGCATATCCTCCCTTTTTGATATTACAGTTTTCTTCCTTTTTTCCCCTGCATGCTTGCACAGTCTAAAATCTGAATGTTCTCTTTCAGTTTTTACTTGGTTGCAATTTTATGTTCTGACATAGAACAAGAAATTGCCCACATTATTTTAGGTATCAGCTGAATTGATGTAGCACCTGCTATTCTGTACTGGTTGCTGGTTACCACACTAAAATTAGACACGTGTGCCTTAGGATAGCTAGCCTTTTTCTCTCTCCAAACAAAATATATAACAGTTGCCTTCTGTGGAGCGAAGCATTGGGCTTTTCTCATTTCCCTAAGTTTCTGACATGGTTTCTCTGACACAAAAAAATTACCAGATCCATGAAGTAATGTCATACTCTCTTGCCTAGGTATTCAGGAGCAACTGAAAAAGGACCAGAGATGGGAAGAATCCCCACTATCCCTAACTGGAAGGCATACTTCGAACTAGCAAAGATACAATGTCATTTAAATTCTCCTCAGAAAAATATGGAGACAAGTCAGAGTAATAAGGTGCTATCCATAACAAAGCACACAGGTTCAATTCACAAGCTAGCTTTCCAGCTTTTCATTCATTTTTTCCCAGTACATTTTTAATTTAATTTCAAACCGTTTAATTAAAAGTGCATGTTTTTGTCACTCTGACCTGTGTTTTCATCCAGGCTTTGTATGGTACAATTGATAGTAGCCCAGTGTGAACTGCTGTTGGGTCTACTAAAGAGACACAGCATAGTGTGATGATGTTTGTTGCTGCTGAGATTTAATGGCTATTTGACTTGGCAGCTGCTTTCTAAGACATGGTTCTCACAGGGGATCTCTCCATTTCAACAGCCACAGTATAGGCTTCCTCTCTGGTACAGAGTGTCAAACATCTGCTCTCCTCTTATCTTTCCCTTGCAGTTTTCCCTGTCTCTGGCATAGTTTACTGTGGGCCAGAAGTCCCCTATTTACCCCTCCAGGATTGTGGCAGCAGCTTTTTCTTGCTCAGGCCCTATATGACTAGGAATTGGTAGATATGTCAGGAAACATGGGAAACTACTGTGACATGCACTTTTCATCTTTGCCACTATTGCATTGTTACTATTGCATTCCCCTCCGCAAGGATCCTTCAGGTGCCAGGAGTGATCCTGACAGTGCCACAGGCACTATCACCTGCTAAAGGAATGAGTCAGCTCCAGCATTCTAACAGAACTTATTTTTGCACCCATTTGGCTGCATTTTTAATCCAGCCCACTTCCCCCATTTCCTAACACATTATATTGCTCTGCTCTAATTCTGCCTTGCTCTGCTACACAACATTAAAATGGACCCCAGGATAAATAATTGTGTGTTCAGTTTTTAATTTTTTCTAATTCAACACGGAATTTAATAGAAAGGGATTGTCAGCTTAAACTTCTGTTTCTTTTCTCTAAGTGTCTGTCTGCAGGTTCAAAGTAAAATTTTGCATTACTTTGTCCTTACATTGTTATTGAAATTTTCTCTCAAATGGTCTTTCCTATTTTTGAGAAGGAATTTCTTTCTGTATACCTTAACTTTTGGAGCAAAGCCTCTAAATGGAAATATGTCTGTGTATTTTATAAGGAGAAAAATGGGTTCAGCAGTATGTAGGGATTTTAGTTTCATGTTTCTTCTGGAATTATTACAATTATTTTCATAGACCATATTTAATCTTCTTTTCACCCCATTAAGTCATCAAAAGAACCTTTAAGAAAATAAAATACAATATTTTCTTGCAATTTATGACGTTATTAGAGGGCTTGCTGGGAGCCCCTGGTGGCCTAGTGGTTAGATCGCAGGACCTTCACTGCCGAGGCCTGGGTTCGATCCCAGCCAGGGACACTCCCCGGGCAGGTGGAGCTCGTTAGCCCT
>JAWMRA010000001.1:58459704-58524286 GCA_035584735.1 Pseudotriccus pelzelni | reverse complement strand
AAAAAATCCAATGCGCAGGCTGGAAGGTGTAAAGACCTTCCCCGGTTCTTCGTTCGCGAAGACTGGCCATTATTATAGAGGGCTTGCATGAGACTCCATTACATCCTATTAGCAGAATGAACTCTGCCCTCTACCAGTTATGTTTAGGACTGGAATTTGAATGGGTGGCTGCTGTCCAGTAAACCAGTGTCTGTGAAGGCTTCCATCTTTGATAGGCTGAGGCAGCTAAGCTTTCAGTAAAATACTAGAGACAGACTTTCAGATCTTGAGTTTTTGCAAATAAATAACTGTATTCAGAAAAAAAAAATCTGAGTAGGAGGTTTAAGATACTAAAATGCTGCTATGCATGGAAAATCCAATCATACAGTTAGACTCAGACATTGGAGGTAACGGTGAAATGCTGAGCAGATGGGAGAAAAGGACATATGTGCCTAAGTGGGCTGTGCAAAAGGGGTTTTAGAAGTGTGTCAGGGGCCAAGAGTTGATTTGAGAATAGTGGGGCATCATGCTGGTTTATTGTTTCTTAATGTCAAGTTATAGTCTTGACTGATGGATACAGCAACACCTTCCAGTATTTGGCATTTATTTTGCTGACATTTTAGTGTGTAAGTATAGATCTAATGTGTTGCCTAAACCTTTGATGAGAATTGTCATAAATCTTCAGAAGAGTTCTGGGAAGGACCCCAGATATTCTAAAGTAATCCACTTCAGCTGAATTACTCTGACATGCAAACTATTGGCCCTGTAGGGTGAAAAAAAAAAAAAAAAAAAAAAGGGCACCCACACTCTTTTCTTTTTTCTAGATTTCTTCCTTTTTTGTATTGGATTTTCCTCCTGAAAAAAGAAAGAGATGCCAGGCCTCTCTAGTGACTGCTCAGTGTTGCTCTCTCCCTTTCACGGGAAAAAGCTGATGTCACTTCCTTAATAAAATTCACATGTTTCAAGTAGAGAAATTAGAGTCCAGAAAAAGAATGCAATGAAGCTAAGCCCCTGCTAACTAACCAGAATTGGGATAGAAGCAGTAGTTAGGTAATTGCTGTTTTAATTTTATGTCAGAAATTCTATTCAATATTTTAAATTCATATGCTGTTTTCTTGGATCGGCTGAAAGAGAAATTTACAGAGAGTACCACATGTTGAAAGAATATTTAAATAAAGGCATAGAGAATTGTCACCATGATTACAAAAGGAAAGCGTTTCCTGCATATTTTGTCTTATGGAAAGTTAAGCCTTGATTGTGGAGGAAGGTTAATATTAGAATAAATGCCTATTCGATATTAATCTTAAGAAAAGCGATACACTCAGTGGCTGAACTTGTCCATAGACATTGCATGTACTTTTAAAACGAATTTTTTCTATCTATTCTGAGTTGAAGGCAGAATAGCAAAAGACTGAGTTCACTAACACTGTAAACTTGCAGGAAATGCTGTACAGAGACAGCATGCTTATCCAGAGACAAGGACTACCTTTGGACTTAACTGGCGTGCTCTATATTGTCTTTAGAGGCCAGCACATTGAACTTTTATCTGAAGAGGAAGACACGGAGATGGTACTTACAACAAAGTCTGTGGGAAGATCTGCCAAGATCTGCTGAAGAAAGAATCTCAGCAAAGAAACAGACAATAGGGAAATGCCTCTCTCTGCTTTTGCTGGCCAGATTGCATGTAAAATTCACATAGAGAGACACAGCATGTAAATAAGGCAAGGGACAACATTTACTACAGAAGTTGGTTTGTCTATTGATGTTGCCTCTGTAGCATCTCATCCTGACTGTATGCCAAATAGCTCCTGGCAGATGCTCAACTCAGTGAGCCTACATTCCTTACCAGCTACAGTTTAGCAAATACTTGGAAGAGACAGAGTCAGACTGTGAAGCTATTGATTCAGAAGGGATCTTGCTTCAGAGGTAGATGACGATTCCATTAAGAAAGCAAATGACAGCTACAGGTTCAAACAAGCAAAGGCAGTCTTGAGCAAATCATGCTGATCTTTGGCATAAGACACAACTAATTAATCCAAAACAATGGTATGGCTCTCAAAAATTACCCAAAGATAATTCTAAAGGTAGTCTTTCCGAAGGAGGAGCAAGTTCTTTGAAAATGCATAGATTCTCCCTTAGCTAAACTGTAGGAATATTGCATGTTACAAACAAGATTTTGAAAAGTGATACAAAGTCATATAAGGTAGTACTCTGGTTCCAGTTGTTGTCTCTGTAATTACAAAAGATATAATAAATTATTAATATATGGCACATATTAATTGTCCTGGTTTCAGCCAGGACAGGGTTAATTTTTGCAGTAGCCAGGAGGGGGCATGGCTAGGACCCAGAGGTTATTCTACACCACCCTAAGTCATTTTCCCTCTCTTCAGGGTCCTGTAAGGTGGCAGAGATCAAATATTGTCAGGCTCTGGAGTGAGCATTCACATGTGAATTATTCACCTTTCTTGTACACTTTTGTTATTAATATTGTTGCTATTACACTGTGTTTTCTTATTTAATTGCTATTTCCAGTAAATTGTTCTTGTCTCAGCCTATGATCTTTACCTTTTGTGCATCCAATTCTCCTCTCCAAGCCCACTGCAAGAGGAAGGAAAGAAGGAGGGGAGAATAATTGAGTGGCGCTTGTTTTGGAGTGGTTTCTGTCTGAACACTAAATTGAAGAATACCATTCATTCCTAAACCACGACAGTATTTTTACACACAGTCCAGGATCTTTTTTAAGTAGACAGCTGATTCTTGCCAGTGATGCCAGGCTGTTTTTTGGGATGTCAGCTACTGTTTTTTGCTCTTTTGTTTTTTTTCCAGAGCAGACAATTTTTTATACTCGGTCTAGAAAAAGAAGTTGAAAATTTTATTTGAAAAGGAGAAAATATTAACTTGAGCCACTCAGAAATTATCTGTGGTCCTCTTAAGGACCCTGTCTAAGGCAGACCAGAGGGAGAAGTGATAGCCCTTGATAAATAAAAAACTGGAAAAGAATAGCTGATCACAGGAAAACAGTGATAAAGTCTAACAACCAAGAGTTAACGTGGAAACCATCAGGAACCATTAGAATCACAGAACTTGGCCCAAAGTGCAGCTGTTGTTTGTTGAGTGAATTTTTGCGTGTGGAGTGATGGAATAGAGTGCCTAATACCCTAAATATGCTCCCCAGGATATAAGACTGGACTTATATGTCCTCCAAATCAGGTGTCTTCAGACACACTGACGAGATATTTGCTTCACCATACAGCAAAGCCTTCAACCATAGACTCAGCTTTTTGGCAGACAGGGGACTGCATCCCTGTAATGAGCCAATGTTAGCATCCCAGAGCAGAACTGTAATGTCCCATCAGTTTTCCACGTGCAGAGATGTACCCTCAATGCACTGTGGGAAACATTGGTGTTACAGACTTCCAAAGTCCTTGTGAACCCAAGGGACAAAGGGAAAAACAACAGCTGGCAATAAAATCATTATATGGGAAGTGAGGCAGTAAAAGTTAGTAATTTTCCCAACTTGGGCATTGTTTAATATAAAATAGAAAAAAAATTACAGTGAAAAATTGTCTCCTGTATTTTCTTTTTTTTTTCTATCCATACCTCCTATTGAGGTGTCTTACCTTTAATGTTTTCAGAATAACATTGTAGTCACACGTTTCCAGCTGTCTTTCTCTGAATTTGTCCAATTAAGTAGTTCTAAATGTATTTTTGCAGTTATTCACACTCACACATTAATCTTCAAGAAAGTCTAAGTTAGATCTGTCCTGACAATGTCTATTTTTTTATATGTTTCACTTCGGTTATTTCCTTTTTTGCATGGTTTGAAAATATGTGTGCATCTGTAATTACTCCCATAAAATGTGGAAGACCTGCCCCTTGCACCCCTGCTTTCACCACTGATGCTTAGAATCCTGCTTTGTCAAACTGATAAAAGTAGGAAGTTGTGAAATGCTGTTTGTTTGGCTATGACCACCCCATAAGTAGAGCTGTCATTTTTTAGTTAGAATGGTAACACAAAACCTAAATGATGATAATTTAAATGTCAACAATATCAAGACCAAAACATGAAAGAAGAAAGATAAATGATCCTAATTATACTTTAAGATTACAGGCTCACAGATTGAAAAGCATTTTGAGATGTGTAGTAGTTTGTCCTTTATACAGGATAAATTAGACTTAAATCATTCATCTTAGCTATTTTTCTAACTTGTTTTTGAAAACTTCCACTGATAGAAATACCACAACCTTCCAAGATGAATTTCACCCTCTGTACAGATCAAAAGTTGCGCCTAAACTGAATCTAACTTTCTACAATATAGAAGCAGTACTTCTCCTTGCTACACGGACAAGGAAATCAGCCTTCATTTGCAACGTATCCTATATTTCAGGTCTGAAATTTTTTTGTATAACAAATTTCTCTAGATTCTTCTTTTCTTATACATTTGCTCAGTTCTGATGAGATAGCCAAATGGGATCTTTCTTCTTGTCAAGGTGGAATTCTTCTCCAGTTGTGTAAACTTAAATATCTAAATATGTCAGTCACGCACACAGCGCTGAAATGCTGTATTTATAGGCATAGTCATGTGAATCCATAAGAGCCACTGGAAATGGAAGGCCTGATTTATCTGCCCACACGTAGGTGCCTAACATCATGTGAAGTACCCAGTGTGTCTCAAAGATCCAGATGGGACTGTCAGGTATGACACAACGCTAATGAAACACCTGTGCTCTCTTGAAATGGCATCTGGAGGTCACTGAATCAAGCCCAGAGTAGCCTGGAGAGCTATTCACTTGATGGTGTGTATATTCCTACTTTCAGGTGAGCTGAATAGCCCTCTGGGCTCCGTTGGCTGCATATATTTAAGACTCAGTTCTGTTACCCAAACACACAGATGCCAAGGGTCATTTGAGATGCCCCAGCATACCTGAGACATGCAGATGTGACTTCAGGGTATGAAGCAAGGCCAATGGTGACATATTTTTCTGAAGGGGCTGCTGGAGGGCAGGCATGATACCATAGGTTATATCGAACTGCGCTAGACACCCATTATGAGCAGCTAAGCCAGACAGTACTTCGGCATTTTTTCAGCAGCATTTCTGTCTAACTCATTGATTTCAATGTTGTACATGTGGTTATTTATATCTACTTTAAAGTGATATTTTGCTCTTGTCCCATTTTGAACAGCAGTCTATTTTCTTTTTACTATATTCTCCTTTTGTAAATCATTTTGAATTCTAACCCTGTGTTTCACTGTGCTTCCATCTGTTCTGAGTTTCATATCATTTGTGAATTTAATAAACATTGCCTCTTTTTCACTGTCCATGTAATTAGTGAAAATATTAAATAATGTCAGTTTCAGAATAGATTTCTGTGGAACACCAATTGACACACCTCTCTGTTTTGACGGTGCACCACAGTACCTACTTTTCAGTATGAATCTCCAACTAATTGTACATGCAACTCAAAATGTTTTGATCTAGATGAGTTCTCACTCATTTTGTAGTGAGAACATGATGTGTGGCAGTATTACATACATTACTTACATTATGGTATATGACAACAAATCCGTTTTCTCCCTTACTATAAATTGAAGTTTCTTTGAAATTACATAATCTATTCTTGACAAATCTGCACTGGCTGTTACTTAACCTCTTGCTCTTTCTGTATCCTTACCAACAGACAGTTTGTCCCAGAAGTTTTCTGAGTTTCAAAGTATAATGATAGTCCTATAATATTCTGATAACCTTTGTGTTTGTCCCATTCATACTCTGAAAACTTAACTGTCCTGCACTAATATTTTTTGTTGCTTCACCAGGTTGAAATCTAAGTATCTCAGGGTAAATTTCACTAGATCTAGATGAATAATTTATAGACTAGTATCACAGAATCACAGAATATACTTGGAAGGGACCTTCAAGGATCATCAAGTCCAATCCTTACCCCTGCATAGGACCATTCCTAAGAGTAACACCATGTGCCTGAGAGTATCATTCAAATGCCTCTTGAACTCTGTCAGGCTTGGTGCTGTGACCACTTCCCTGGGGAGTTTGTTCCAGTGCCCAGCCACCCTCTGCATGAAGAACCTTTTTCTTTTCCTAAACCTCCCCTGACACACTGCAGGCCATTCCCTTGAGCCCTGTCACTGGTCACTAGAGAGAAGATGTCAGCATCTGGCCCTTCTTTTCCTCTTGTGAGGAAGTTATAGACTATGATGGGGTCTCCCCTCACTCTCCTTTTCTCTTCTCCTGGCTGAACAGATCAAGCGACCTCAGCTGCTCCTCCTATGGCTTCCCCTCGAGACCTTTCACCATCTTCATTGCCCTCCTTTGGACCCTCTCTAACAGCTGAGTATCTTTCTTGTATTTTGGTGCCCAAAACTGCCCACAATATTCAAACTGAGGTCACACCAGTGCAGAGCAGAGTGGGACAATCCCCTCCCTCGACTGGCTGGTGATGCTTTGCCTGATGCCCCCAGGACACGGCTGGCCCTCCTGGCTGCCAGGGCACTGCTGACTCATATTCAGTTTGCCATTGACCAGGACCCCCAGGTCCCTTTCCATGGCATTGCTTTCCAGCATCTCGTTCCCCAGTCTGTATGTATATCCAGAGTTGTCTCATTCCAGGTGCAGAATCCATCACTTTCCATTCTTGAACTTCACATAGTTGGTGCTTGCCCAGTCCTCTACTTTGTCAAGGTCTCTCTGCAGGCCCTCCCTGCCTTCAAGGGAGTCAACAGCTCCTCTGAGTTTTGCGTCATCTGCAGACTTGCTTAATATCCCTTCCAGTCCTGTGTCCAAGTAATTTATGAAGATGTTGAAGAGCACAGGGCCCAAGATGGAGTCCTGTGGATCCCCACTAATGACAGGTCACCAGTCTGATATTACCCCAATTCACTATTACCCTCTGTGCTCAGTCTGTGAACCGATTGCTCAGCCACCACATGATGTGTTTATCCAGCTGTGTGCTGGACATTTTATTCAGAAAGATCCTGTGAGAGACAGTATTGAAAGCTTTAATTAAATCCAAAAGGATTACATCGACTGGCTTCTCTTGATCAGCTACGTGGGTTACTTTGTCATAGATTTTATAGGATATCAAATTTTGATAAAATATTGATAGGATAATTTCTCAAGTATTTAAACTTCTTTGGAGTGTTGGGAGTTCTTTTTTAGATAAAGAGGTTTTTAAAGACCTTTTTTATTAGTTTTTGCCAATGTAAATACTGTCATTGCCCAAACAAAAAAGTTTGACTCTAGAATAAATCTGAAAGGATGGTTTATGATTTTGTCCCTAATTATTTTTTGACAGATGTTTATAACTATTAATATTGCTAACAGTTGAACAATGTTTGTCTTCAAACATGAAACACGGTTCCTTATATACTACAAGTGAGGTATTGGAGGAAATATCTCACCTGCTAAAGTATTCTCTCTAGCAACATTCTAAAATAACAAGCTTGTAAATAGTAAGAAGCACTGTATACATAACACTAAAGTAATGTTAAGGCTGGGCCAGGCTTCCTTTAGTTTTTGTGAAGCAAAGAAAATAAAAGCACAAGAAAAAACTAAGATAGGAATGCCAGACTATAATAAAATGGTTTTATCAGAACAGAGCTGTCTGGTGCATACCAGATTTTCCTAAAGATGAAATACAAGTAAATAAACAACTGCAGATAACACTACATCATTTAAACAGACTGGAAAACAAACTGTTGTATGGCCTGGAAAGTCTGTTATACAAACTCAAGACAGATTATAAACAAAAAACAAGCTTCTGCAATTTCAAAGGAAAAGCTGAGCCATGATTATATATACTTTAGAATTTCAATATGCAGAAAAAAAGAAATAGCTTATTAACTCTTGCTACATAAATACCTCAGGAAGCATCTTGCTAAAAAGAAATCCTTCTGTCGCATTTGGATATGAATGAAGAGAAAGGAAATTCAAACAAACCTTGCAGATAAATATTGGGTGATTTGAAAATGCTGCCTTTCTGAGTGAACCTCGGGATGTCATGGAGATATTTCATTCTTAAGGAAGGAATCACCCATAGGTGATTTTAGTTTCGAAGTGAATTAAGGTATTTGTATGTTATGTTGTCAAAAACAAGCTGTTGAAATTAGTCCAAAACTTCTGGATAAACAGCAGCAGACAGACTGTGCGTAACTTACCATAAAGTGTTGGAATAAACTGGAAGAGCTCATTTCCCATGTTGTGCCACTCCTACCTGTTATAACATTTAAGAATTTAAGCAGATAAATTATTCAGTATGTCTCAAGTTTTTAATCTCTAGGGTAAAAGAGAAGAACAAGATGTGTAATGTTGTCCTGAATGGAATCTGAAATACATATCTGCATGATCAGGTAATGTGAACATTTAAAGGAATTGGAAAACTCACTGGAAAAATTCACCAAATAAATTGTTTCAGTGAATAAATATCGAATAATTTCTCTTCTTGTACCTATGTGATCATTTGATTATTTTACATTAAGTACTTTTGAGAGAACATTTTTTTGATCTTGAAACTCTATAAATTACTTAGAAGTTTCATTAGAAAACTTTCTACTGTTTGCATGATTCATTTGGAATTAAAAGGTAAAGACTGTAACCACCATTAGAATGTTTTCATCTCAGTGTATTTCTTTAAAACACATTCTTTCATTTGAAACATAACATAGGTGGAGGAAAAAGATAGTATGGGAAAGTTTTTCTAATGAGAGCTTCAGTTCTCAAACTTTCCAGTCATTTATGACAAAATGATGAAGAAAAGATAAGAACCAGCTCATGGAAGAGAGGGAGAGAAACAGAAGGAAGTAAAGCTAAACTGATCCCTTGTTCTTTAAACACAGAGTTGGGCACATTTTTTGTTTAAAAACAAACAAACAAACAAACAAAATATCTTAGTTTTTAGTCCGGTGTTAAAATTCTTTGTAACAGAGAAGTGTCATTCTCCAGCTTGCCCTATTACTGAGATCAGAAAATTTATTCAACTACCATAACACAGTTCTCGTCCTAATACGAACTGTGCTCTGAGAATGAATGCTGCTATGCCAAGAATAAAGTTTTTCTGATAATGCTTTTTTTTTTTTTTTTTTTTGCAGCCCACAAGATAAAGACTTTTGCAGAGAAAGAAGCTTAAAATAACATTATTTATATGGTACAATGATTATTATTGTTTTATCATTTTGCTAAGATAACATAAACATTGATTGTAAATCAAAAAGCAGATTATTCGTTATCCGTGTTTATACTATCAGGGGATTTCAATACAAATTAAAAGAAGTTTAGTTTTAAGCACATGCTTTTTCTTTGTGTGTATTTTTTTCTTTTTTGTCTTCTCTTTTTTTTTTTTTTAAATTATTTTCCTATGATATTTTATGTCTGCATATGGAACAAATGAAAAAAATTAACAATATAATGTCAACATATAGGAAAACAAATTTTAATATAATCGGCATTTAAGTAATTCAGTAGTTCCTTATATGCCTTTCTTATTGATCGTTGAACTCTGCTGGACTTCTGATTGATGTTCTTTGATTATTTTGATCAGCATAAATCTGGACTTAATGATTAATGAAGACATACAAAGAAAGCACAATTTCCTGTTGGGATTCAAGATTAACTGCTAACTAACTAGAAATTTAGAATAAATATAGCACATTATAATATGAATTGGATTAATTATTATTTTATTTATTATTTCTTGGTACATTTTAGCATCATGTGCTAAATCCATTAATTAACCTTAGCTAGGCCTAATAGGCTTCATCTAAATTTTGTAATTTCTTATTTGACTTGAAATTGCATGCTTGTAATATGTTGAAATTTCTGACTTATCTAAACAACCTGACATTAGTGATTGCATAAGATGCATGCAGCAGTTAAATGACGAATTGCCTTTATTTACAATATGCATTTCATACTTTACTCAGTCTAGTGTTCACAGATCTTGCAGTGTTTTCACACTCCCTAGGTTTATCTGCTTTATTTGACTGCTGACAAAGTATGGAATTTTAATCTCTTATTGTAACAGTTTGAAATGAAGAGAAATTTTTGTTATACTTTTATTGCTGCCTAAGTTGCTGCCAGAAAATCTGATTGAAAGTACTGAGAAAGCAGCCATGAAGAGGAAAGCGCAAGCAATCTTCCATTATGGCCTGACACATATTAGATCAGTGTCTTTTTGTGCAACAGACAGTCTGGGATAATGAATAGCAATTTCATGCATGTTACACACAGGCAAGTCTTATTGCTCACCTTTTTCCTACAGTTTTCTTAAAAATCGAACTGGATTATGAAGTCTACTTCAGTTGCCACATTCTTAGCATGAAGTAAAGACATTTTGCCCAAACCTTGCCTGGAAAAAGCTTAAATTTAGAAATATATTCCTTTGAAAAAAATGAACAATTTCTTTTATGGAAAGGAAACTCAGGTGTGCAGGCTGGAAAGCTGCCACTCTGCACTGCCAACAGGTCTCTGACTTGAATGATAAGGGGACCAGGACTTGCCAGCCTGCCCACAGAGACACTTACCAAGCAATTTAGATGCAGCTTTACTTACTGAACTCCACATTAAATGTAGATAGATTTTTTTGCTCCATATATTTTGACTGGATGTTCTCCAGGACTCTGCACAGATATCTGAGAAGCAATTCACGTGCCTAGTGTGGGTGACTGGTGTCTTTTTAGATGCCATACAGTGCATAAAATTTTCACCTGGGAGTGGCAGGTATGACACAGGACTTAACTGTGACTCCCATCTTTTGGAGGGGCATCAGGAGGACAGGGGAAATTTTTAGGGTGGCAGAAAGAGCATCAAGCACCTCTGTTCAGTTTCCTGTGTCTCCTCATCCATTCAAAGTTTTAGACGACATTTTCCATAAATAGATTTGACCACTTCTGTTTTTCCTGCTTCTGGCTACATATGTTTGTGCTAGTTGTTTGCTGTAGAGGTGATCATGGTGTCACATTAGGTCACACTGTGATCCTACTGTGATCAGTAGTGGTAGTGATCAACGGCTAAGTGGAGTTGTATGAACTCCCACCCACATATTTTCATGTAAATTTGTTGCCAAATAATTTGGGTGGGTGAATGGAAGAAACAGAACTTCCCCCTCCCTCCTACTACTCCCGGGAAGAAAATAGAAAATACTTTGTAGCTAAGAGCCTTATTGGAGTGGTAGAGCAGCTTTTTCCACAAAAACATTTTCATCCCAAGATGCTGAGTACATGGCACGTAAGTCTGAGCTGAAGCTGATCTGGGCTAAGCTTTCTCCCTGTGGTTTTAAATAGATCCATATTTATGGAGCTGTTCAGAAAAAGCAATATGTGTTGAACATATATTCTGATTCTTATGTTTCTCCTTGCAAAGGAGAAGTCCCAGTTTGGCTTACTATGTTTTCCACATATTTTGCCTAAGTAACACAGAATATATAAAAAGCATAGTAACTTGTATATATAAGCATAGTAACTGCTGACTTACTTTGCAAAACAAAGAATTTTAAATAGCTACCCTAACACTTCTTTCACCATCACCTTCTTCACAGACCATGAAACTGCCTTTAGGAACCTAATTTTAACTTATCTTCTCTGGTAATTATACCCATTCCTGTGTTGCTCTGTTATTACTGAAGTGCAATGAAATAAATATTTCTTTACAAATGTCTGCTTTTCAACATGGGATAGAAACTTTATGTTCCATAGGACAACTTTATCTGCTGACCAAAGAAGACTCTTTAATTGCATATCCCAGAGGAGCAGGACTCAGGAGCTCTAACCTCTAGGAACATTCCTGATGTGTGTCTGTCTGGTTACCTTGTCAAGTCATTTCTCCACCATGTGCTTCAATTTCTCCATTTGTAAAAAGAGGGACACACTTTTTTTTTTCAAGCTTTGACAAAGAGCTAGCTTTTGTTATTCTGCAGACCAATAGCATATCAAGACCAGTCTTACATGTACATATGGAAGGTACTAAGCATCTTCTGGATGATTATATCCATACAGCCTGTTATATTGAATTTTACAAAATTGCAAGAAATGCGGATTACTGTTTTTCTCTTTTACCCTGAAGGTGATAAAAATAAGTTATTTCTCATCAGTGAGAGAAAAAGCAAAACTAATTAAATGAAATGGTTATAAGTTTGACAACTTGAAAGAGTACCTCAATTAAATGGATAAATTAACTGGATTTGTAGAATCTGACTTGCAACATAACTTATTCAAAGAAAAAGTGTGTGGAAGTCCTGCCTTCCAGCTTCAGTTTGGGATTGAGATTTTTTCAGGTTATCAACATAGCATTTTTATGCTGCTATTGCTTTCGCCATATTTATAAGATATTCCAGGAAGTCATGGTTTTGTAATGAGTGTAAACCAAAAATGTGCATAGGCCTGAAATCCTTTCTGTTTTATGTGGCTTCTCCATAGCTACTTTGCATTTTACTGTTTCTCTACAAGTTTTATGCAAAAGTCTAAATTTAATACATAAAAGTCAAGCAAACTAAAATTAAAACAATCTCTCTCTTAACAATTTTTTAAGTAAAATAGTGCATTTGTCAAGGAGAAGTACTCTACACTCTTATTCTCACTAATGTGTTTAACTGTCTCACCCATAACTAAATTTAGATGTGACTGCTAAGACTGGTTATTCTAGATCACAGTCATTATGCAAAGGAGTGATTTTAGTGCTGCCTTCACCTAATGTTTTAGCAGAAGCTTCCTCCACAGGACATGTAACCAGCTGCATTAAATTATCGTTTACACAGGATACAAATAATTCCTTCCTGACTGCAGCATGGTGTCAGAGTATACCCTACAACAAGAGATCTGATTAGCCTTATCGTTATCTTAGCTACTATAGTTGCAAATGTTATCAATGGGTATAAAACTATCTGTCTTTCTTCTTAAGACCTAGTTGAAATACATTCTCTCCTGATTTTTTGCAGTACTAACTGTCTTTGCTAAGACTGTTTGGTGCAGAAGCATATTTTATAAAACATTGCATATTTATCTTCTAATTATATTATGATGTTGTGGTATTTTAATATACTGTGGGACAAGACAGATTACAGTAACTCTGTTTCCTTCATTTTTTTCCTTATGTCTTATATTGTATCTATAGCCTAATTCAGTTCCCTTTCAATATTTCTCTTTTTCTGACTAATTTAATTATTTGCATGGGTTTATTACATACAAATTCTTTCATACATCTCAGACACTTTACTGACCCTAGCTGGACCTATTCAACTACCAAATGTGTCTTAATGTCTCCATGTGTATACTAGTTCAGCATAAAGAACATTAAAACTTCTGAGTGGCTGTTGCAGGCCATGCAGTCAGTGGTCTGGGAACTCAAGTTTCTCTAAGTAAAACAGAGACAGTTAGGTTATGGTAGATGTGAAATAAGATATTGGAACATCTGAACTGTAATAGCATTCCAATTATATATTATTTCCTTTCAGCAAAACACCTTGAGCCTTCAAAATTTTGCATTATTTTCTGTAAGGTCTCTTGTAAATTGTCAACATCTACTGGTTTGACGATCTACAAATGATAAATTTAAAAGTGAGTACTGACTTGATAGTTCCTAAAGCCTCCTTTCTTCGTTGCTGTTTGGAGAGGAGGGTAATTCAGAACATCTCTCAAATGAAAAGCAGTAAGCCTTTAATCAAAGATGTGAGAGATCCTCCACAAAAATATATTTTATTGGGATAGATGAAATCGGTTGTACCTTGTCTAGCAATTAAAAAAGAGCTTTATGGATTCTGTGATTGGGTTTCTTGGAAGCATTATAAAGGGTGTGTAGAGTGAAAGACTTTTGTATCTAAAATGAGAGTAAGGTAATCTGAGGGCCTCTAACTCAGAAACCATGAACTGTCGGAAACCGTCTGGGTCAGCTTCTTCCTAAATTCTGCAGGTTCGTCTAGGCTTGATTCTGCACACAACAAAGCTGGGGACTTGGTGTACTTTTGCTGAAGAACCATCTCCAGAAGGCAGGGCTGAAGTTTGTCCTATTTACAGATGTAGGCATACTGAGAGATGCATAGAAAAGCCTGTGATAGGTGGCTTCTTTAACATAAATTGAGGGAGAAGAAATGGCAACGCACCAAAACTGTTCTCATGATGTGCTTCAGCTGAGTTACTAAGCTCATCTATGTGTCTGCCTTAAAATCTCATGAATTAGGCTTTAAAAGTGCCCATTTCTTCCAAAAGCCTAAATAAAGAAGCTTTTGAAGGTCAGTTAAGATGTGTCTTCCTTTGACCTATGTGCTAGAGACAGCTGTGGCTCTCTAGAACTCTTTGGCATGCATGCTGGCACTTTATGTCTCAGGTAGCGTAAGGAGCCTGTATTTAGTCGAATGAACTTCACCCTGTGTGATCCTGTGACTGAGGGATCAAACCTGGAAAGAACTCCCAGATATACCTACCATGCACCAACAGACAGGGACTTGCCCCTGCAATTTAGCAGAGACCATTTCTTTAAAAGGAAGGAAAACGTAATTGTGGAGGTTGCTCCCATCTCTCACGTAACAGATTAATATCAGCCCAAACAGCTATAAAAATGTATTCTGCAGCCACTTGGGAACTTTCCTCAGTATCAGACATAGGACAGTTTGCAACAGAAAGTGCTGGTAAAAGGAATAGGTAAAAGTGATAAAATAATGCCACTCTGCAAAATGCAAAGACATTTTGAAAGATTCATTGAACTACATAGGAAAAGTAAAAAAAGAGAATAATTAGCAAACACAACATTAAAGCCTTAAAACCTACTCCTATAGTCCTGGGTTTATTTTTGAATATAAAAGTAATAAAAAAATCCCTGAGGCAGGATATAAAAGTTAAAGAGTACCATTTCCTAAACAGGCATTTGCAATAGGCCTTCAGGTTATTCTTTTGCTCTTTTGCCACTGTATGGCTACTTCTGAAAAGGCTTCTAGGCCTTAAATCCTGAAAGTTATTTCCAGAAAGAAGTAGAATGACAGATCCTACCCTTGTCCTGGCCTTCATTATTTTCTTTTGGTCAGTGGGTAGCTCACAAGGTGGATTTTTGGGTTTCCCTTCTGATGTTCTCATGCTGATATTCAACCATATAGGCAGGGCAGATGGATTATAAGTACCTTAAAAATACATATTGCAATTGAAAAGTCTGGCCCTAAAATGACATCTCAGCATAACAAAAGTTATAGTCTTGCCTTCCAAAAATAGTTGCATAATTGGTATTTCTTGATACTTTTCTGGGCAGGATTAAAAAAGGAAGGAGTTTGTTTTCTTGTTAAGTATTGAAGCTGGGAAAGTCTCATATTAGTATTCAGCAATCACAACTAGTTTTCTTAGATTTTTTTGAAAAAGGAAAACTAAAAAAGTATCAGTCTTAGGGAAAGACCTTAAAAAATTCTTTGGCAAGATTTAACTCTGCCTTCCTTAGCTTGTATGTTTGTGTATCAGTTTGTGCAAAATAAGAAAGATTAAGGTAATAAAGTTCTTTATTCAACTTATATCACTATAATGACAGTTATGAGAATGAGAGTCACCTGTTGCTGTAATTAATATTACTAGTTAGAATGCCTTATGTTCTGAGACATTATAAAGAAACAAATAAATTATGTCTATAGGAAAAATTGCTACTAATTCATAAGACATTACTTGCAAGGTGAAGACAGTTACAAGACTGATCTTCTTCCACCTTTTTCTTAAAGACAACATATCAAGAAAAGCCTTCCAAGACTTTGCCAAATACTTTTTCTCTGCTTTTCTTTGGAACCATATTCTCATTGATGGGCCATCAGTGGCTGTCATAGTATATTTTGGGTTCTCTGTGTACTCTAGAATAATTTCCAAACTAATTTTACCATGCTGCTCATTGGAAAGATCCACACTCTCTTCTCAGATAATTTTATCTGGCCCAGAGTGTCACAGTCCACTAGTGAATTAAGTCTGTGTTTCAGTGCTCTCTGGAAAAAAGCCTTGGAAATGCTCAAGTCTGAACTGCTAAACTCTTATTCTCCAAACTGAATGAAAATGGCCACTGCTTATTAAAAATGATCTCAGGTCTCTTCTAACTTCCAAATATGGGCCTCACATAAATGTCCCAGGCTACACTCTTCAAGGGACTACATTCTCAGTTTCAATAGAAGAGATGATTGAATTCCAGACCAAGGCAAATTTTGTGGATTCCTTTCACTCACTAGTATAGACAGAATTGCTGCTGATTCTCCCTACTGCTCAGCTCAATACTTTGTCAAAAACCAACAGACACAGTTCCAAAGAACTGTATAAAAGGAATAGTGATCTCTCTTAAGGCCTCAAATTTTTTCATGGTGTCATGGAGGCTGGGAGACTGCAAAAGGGGAACCTCCTTAGGGAGTTGTACATTAAAGACTGTTGTCCAGTTTGAAATGTGAGTGAACTACGTTATTTGTGCAAATTTCTATTGAACTAAGAGTTCTGGAATCCTTTGTTGAAAGCAGGGACACGAGGACTGTAGCTGCTACTTTTAAACTAAATTCTAATGTGTGCTCTCTTCTTCTCATTGTAAAGATGAGAGCAGAAAGGAGGAATTAGATGTACTTTTCTTCTTTTTGGAGTAGATAGTGTCACTGAAGTTAACTTCTCAGTCAAATTCCTGGTATATGAAGGCAAAAAAATTAACAATGTGCTACACAATGCGCCGCTTTGCTTCATGTTGAACATCAGCTCCGTGTCGGCTAGAAAAATGTTGTGTTTTCATACATACATATGAAATTATCAGGAAGGGTTTTGTTAGTATTCTTTGTTCCTTGTGGGTTTTTTTGGTTGGTTGGGTTTTTTTGTTTTTGTTTTGTTTGCTTGTTTTCTCTGTAAGGATGGAGTCAAATAAGTCTTTCTGGATCTTTGATTTCAGGAGCATTATGAGTTGATGAATGGAAAGAGGGCAGCTAGATTTAAATAAATTAGACTGACACAAAAGACATGGATTAAATAAAACTCCCAAGGTCTTAAAAACTCTTAAAATATGCTTAAAAACTCAGTGCAATTGAAATCCAAAGAAACAGGAAAATATGAACACAAATGTGCTGCTGACTTACAGGTGATTTATTCTTTGTTTTTATTGTAGATGGCTTTGAGAATCCTGGAGTTTCCAAATCATGAATCTAATACTGGTAGATATTTTGGGAGTAGGATAAAAGTATTCTTAAATATGATATAGTGACCAAAAACCCTACTTTGACAAGTATATATAATTTTGAATTTCAATGACTTTCACATGTTCTAAGTGAACCTCCAGCATTCATATGAGCAAGCTCTCAATAACTATCACCCTGTTAACCATTCAGGTTCTTATGCCTTCGGAGATCTTGAGTTTGGAAATTATATTGAAATTATTGTCTCACAATTATTAAGTACTATTTGCTGAATTTTCTGTTGAAAAAGTATACAGTACCACCTTGAATTATTGTCCATTCCTGAACATTTAATGAATATGGAACTTGAGTGTGATTTAGATGCCCTGGCATTATATTTGTCATTCTACTGCAAATAAATAGATACTTTAACTTCACTGGTGCATAGAATTAAATGTCTTTGCATTTTAACACAGAATAAGTGCGTGCTGATCAGATCAGTGTAATTAGGGATACTAATGTAAAATGTTAACCAACAGCCCATGTGTTTGCAGAAATAAAGAAATCAATGGGAGCAAACAATAAAAAAGATGCTGAATGTTTACTGTCTGCAACCAGGTATTCAAATTAATTCTTACCTGGTAAAATTTTCATATCTTCTCCTTTTTTTTTTTTTTTTTTTTTTTTGAGCTCTTAACAACACAATGAAGAGCTGGAGATTTTGAATGACTTAATGTATTTAAATTTCCCTTATGGGGAACTGGATTTGAAGTGCTTGGGATTATAATCGAAATGAATTTGATGGTTCAGCTCAGCCTCTAATGGATTACAGTATGAATGTCATCAACTTTATATTAGAGTAAAAAGTGTGATCTCCTTCCATATTTAGAAATGGCTGAAGTCCATTTTTTGATCCCAGAAAGGATGCAGAGAGGGAATTAATATCAATCTTCATTTAGAAGAGTCTATTTGCTGAGCACCCACTTTCTGAAGAAACATTGCAAACATCAAATTAACCCCAAGATGTGAATCATAATTTTGCAATGCTGGAATGAAATGTTAATATGCAAAATATTAGTAAAAAAATGTTTCTATTGATAGTTGTCCATTTTTCTCTTTTTATTTTCAGATGCTTTTTGAATCCTGCATCTGTAACAGGAACTGTGTGAAGTATGGGTGAAATTGCAGCTGAAAAACTGAAAATTTGGGACAATAACACATACCAGCTTTAAGAAGCAGATTGGCTTCAGATATGTCTGTGTTTTCCCTTTGTAATATGTCTTCACTAGCTGTAAGTATGACATTTTCTGGCAGAACTTTTTGTGGAAACAGATAATACTAGGATAATAGAAGAGGATAGTCATGTAAAATGAATTCACTAACATAATTCACATTTTCAATCAGGCAAAAACAGCAGTGTCAACATAAATTCAGTTCGGTATGATTCCTGTTTTGAATTTCAAGTACTCAACAAATGGCTCACAAGTAACTATTCTTAGAAACTATATGTCAATTCACTATCTAAAGAAAAATGATGGAAAAAAATTGGAAAAATAGTCACAGCTCTTATTTAACTCATAAACAGGAAATAGAAGCAAAATTCATCTAATAGAGCTATTTGTTAGGAACTGTGACTTCAGCTTTAATTTTTATAAACTGGACTTTTCTGTTTTGCTGTGATACCTATAAAATTTAAGTTTCTGTGTTTTGAATGGTACCAGGCTGACCAAACTGTGAGTTTAGCCGACGTATCCATCTGTGTGCTAGACATTTTGTCCAGAAGGATCCTTGAAGAGACAGTATAGAAAGCTTTACTGAAATCCAAAAAGTTTACATCAACTGGCTTCTTTTTATGAACTATGTGGGTTATCTTGTCATAAAAAGAAATCAGGTTTGATAAGCAGGACTTACCCTTCACGAAGCCATGCTGGCTGTGACAAATTACAGCATTGTGTTTCAAGTGTTTTTCAATACTTCCCAGAATAATCTTCTCCATAACTTCACCAGGCACTGAAGTGAGACTGACAGGTCTGTAGTTTCTGGGGTCCTGCTTCTTGCCTTTCTTCAAAACTGGGACAACCATTTCCAGCTTCCAGTGAGCTGGAACCTCTCCACATTCCCAAGACCACTCAAAAATCATCGACAGAGGTGTTGCAATGACATCATACAGCTCTGAGCATTCTGGGATGAATCCCATCAGGCCCCATAGATCTATAGGGATCCAGCTGGAGCAGCAGATCCCACACAATTTCAGGGTTGACTGGAAGTTGATCTTTCTCACATCCATGGTCCTCCAGTTCAGGGCACTGAGATCCGTGTTGAATACAGAGGCAAACCTCTGCCTTGTCTCTGTCCCTGTTTTTGAGGTGACAATCCTCATCCTGTAATGGACCAGTGATATTTCTATGCTGCCTGTTGCCATTAATATATTTGAAAAAACTGGGCAGCTTCAACTCCAGCTGAGCTTTGGCTGCACAGATTTTCTCCTTACAGTGGCAAGCAGCATTTCTGTATTCTTCTCGTGTCACTTGACCTTGCTTCCATGGGGCATTCACCTTCCCTTTTTTTGCCTTATTTCCAAGAGGAGATGCCTGCTTAGCCAAGCCAGCCTTCTGCCTCTCCTACTTCACTTCTGACATTTGGGAATTGCCTGTTCCTGTGACCTTAGGAGGTGATGTTTGAAAAGTGACCAGCACTGATGAACCCCAGAACCCACAAAAACATTTTCCTAGGGGACCTTAATTCCCTGAACAGCCTAAATTCTGCTCTCCTTATGTCCAGAGCTGAGGATTTTCTGGCTCTTTTCCTCCTTTCAACAGAGATTTTGAACTCGATTGCTTCGTGGCTACTCTGACTGAGATGGTCACCAATCTCCACTTCACTCACGAGATTCACTCTGTTGGCAAGCAGCAGATCAAGGACAGCACTTTTCTTAGTGTGCTCCCTTGGGACCTGTTCCATCAAGTTGTCATCCCGGTCTTTTTGGAATCTTCTGACCTGAGTTGTAGCATCTGTGTGATGTTCCCGGTTAATTTGAAGTCCTCCATAAGGACAAGAGCACTGACTTGGAAGTGTCCCTTAGTTCCACAAAGAATAGTTTGATGGCATCATTGTCCCGGCTGAGAGGTCTATAGCAGACTCCCACAATGACATCCACATTATTTGTTTGCCCCTTCGTTCTCATCCAGAGGCTCTCGACTGTGCCATTGCCAATGTGAGCTCCATACATTCTAACCCTTCTATTACATACAGTACCATCACTCTACCTCTTCTGCCCTGCCAATCTCTGCTAAAGAACCTGTAACTGTCCAACAGGGTGCATCAGTCACAGGACTCATCCCACCAGTTTTTGCTTATGCCAATATCAAATCTCTGGGACTGGGCCAGAGCTTCAAGCTTCTCTTGTTTGTTCCTCATGGTGCGTGTATCGGTGTAGAAACATTTCATATGTGGTGCATTGTAGTCAATACCTTGTGAAGCAGATTGAGGGATCCCATGAGTGCCTTGTTTTTTCAGGTTTTGGCACAACATCTGTATATTTTTGTATTAAAGATTTGTTTTGGTTTTAACCTGGCACTCAAAAATAAAAAACTGTAGATGAATATTTCTGTGTCCTGCAAGTGAAGAAAATGTTCGCAATGACCCTCTCTCTGTGAAACTGCAGGATGATGTACAGGTTGAGATGATATGACTCAGGCAAATCCACCATGAAAGATCAAAATCACTTATGGGGTTTAAACACAAATGAAATGTAACTTTACTCGCTTTTTAATCCTCAAAAAATTCTTAAGATGCTTTAGATTTTCTCTGAAGGTATTTGCTTATTGCACTACCACAGCAAATATCTGATTTGAATACGTAAGAGTAGAAACTGCAGAATCAGAGTGGAGGGTATTATCAGTATCTGCTGATGAACTAGGGATTAGGCATGCCAAAGAGCAGCCTCATTAGACATTTATAAACCCAGATGAGGACAAAAAATCATAGAATGGTTAAGGTTGGAAGGGATGGCAGTGGGTCATCTGGTCAAACTTCCCTGCTCATCCTAGAGCACACTGCACAGGATTGCAGCCAGACTGTTCTTGAATATCTCCAGTGAGGTAGACTCCAAAACCTCTCTGTGAAATCTGTTCTAGTGTTTGCTCACTCATACAGTAATAAATACTTCCTCATATTCAGGGGGAGCTTCCTGTGCATTAGTTTATGCCCATTGCCTCTTTTTCCATTTCTTGGCACTACCAAGAAGAGCCTGGCTCCATCCTCTTGACACTCTACCTCTGGATACTTAGAGACATTGATAAAGTCCCCTCTCAGTCACCTCTTCTTGAGACTGAGCAGGCCCAACTCTCTTAGCCTACCCTTGTAAGGAGATGCTCCAGTTCCTTAATCATCTTGGCTGCTCCAGGAGCTCCATATATCTCTTGTACTGAGAAGCCCAGAACAGGACACAACATTCCAGATGCAGCCTCAGCAGGACTAAGTAGAGGGGCAGGATCACCTCCCTCCAGCTGCTGGCACAATGCTTTTCCTAATGAACCTCAGGATATCACTGACCTTCTTGGCCACAAGGGCACACTGTTGGCTCATGGACAGGTTGTTATCCACCAGTACTCCCAGGTCCTTCTCCACAAAGCTGTTTTCCAGCAGGTTATACAGCAGCCTGTGCATGGGGTTGGTTATTCCTCACCAGGTGCAGGACCCTACACTTGGTTTTGTTGAATTTCAGGCACTTCTTTGCCCATCTTTCCAACCTGTCGAGGTCCTTCTGAAGAGCTGCACAGCCCTCTGAGGTATTGGCCTCTCCTTCCAGCTTTGTGTCACCAGCAAACTTGCTGGAGAGGCATCTACCCTTTCATCCCAGTCGTTGAACCTTTTGGGACATTTGTTAAATAACTACACGTGTACTGAAAAGAAGAAGAAATTAATAAAATGTTGTTATCCCTGCTCTCAGAAAAAAAGCAGTGAACTCATGTGCGGCCTTGAAAATTTGTTGGTGATGAGAATTGAATGACTGAATGGGCGACTGTAGCAGAAGAAAAGAGGAAATACTTTTCTACCTTCCAAGGGCACTGTTCATATCTGGGATTGACGTAAAGAATCTTAAAATTTGCTTCTTAAATGCAGATCAAATTGAGCTCTGGGAAATTATGAATTCTGGGAAATAAAAGTCTGGAATAAGTTCTGTAGCTGACTTTGAACTTTGAACATCTGAAGCTACCATTTGTCAGGAGTTAATACCTACTTGTTCTGGTGGTAGAGACAGAGATATGCCTTCCAGATGGAGTAGCACAAAAGTGATGGCCCAGGTTTCTATAGACTGAGCAGAAAGTTTTTTACAAAAATTAGGACCTCACAGAGTCATAGACTAATGACAAATTGTGTTCCAGAAGAGAGAGCAAAGCTGTGATGGGCCACAGGTACATTTTTTCTTTATACACTTGTCCTGGTGGATATAGAAAATGACATTAAAACTACAGCCACAAAAAAATGGCCAGGGAACTTGTTGTATTACTTGAATGCATGACCTTATCTGTTTCACTCCTAGGAAAGTTTTCTGTTCCTCACATGAACTCAGTATGTTCAGGAGAAGAATAAACTGGAAAAGGCATGAGAAAGGAAATGTTTAATTTCTAGAGGTTTCTGAATAAGTATTTTTGGTTGCTAAATTTACCTCTGATTAAAGACCTTGTATTTGAATTCAATTCCAGGCATCACCAGCTACAACACCATCAAATTTCTGGATAGCCAGATACTATTCACCTTAATATCAGTCTCTTAATCAGAATACTTTCCCAAATGAACTTTCATGGCTTCAGGTCCTGATTTTAGGACAAGCATAAGAATGACCACTTTCTATTCAACAGCAGCCACAAGTAAGCCTATTTTCATAGGTTGAATGTAAGTACTCAGTGTTCCTCAGAACACGCAAAACTCCTCAGCAAGAAAATATGACCTACATTAATTACTAAATGAACCTAGAGCACATCTTCAGTAAAAACATAGAGACAAATAAGACATTGATTTTATGAGATAGAAAGAGATTATCTGTGTAGGCCCTCTGAGGATGGCATTCTGTAGAATGCCTTAAGCTCAGATGATGGACTTGTGATTGCCCATAGTCTTTTATAGCCACTGCAGCTTTCAGACCAGACACAAGAATACATTAACATGAATTCCAGAAACGTGTTTGAATGACATGAAACCCTTTCAGTCTTTTTGCAACCCAACAACTAGATTTAGATTTCTTCTTCCTTTCTCCTTCGTAATGCACATTTCCAAAACCGTAGATCATTTTCCTAGTTGTGTCTGCTCTCATAACATATTAACACTCTTGTTCTGAAACAGTTTTCATGAAAACATATTTTGAGAAGCAGGCTATTTTTAAATTGATGTGTTTTTTTCCTGATGTATCTCCACTTCTGTGGACCATATTATATATTTTTCCTTTCAGCTTATGCTTCTACATGTCATCTCATTCACAGACTTTATCTTTCTGATATCTGTAATTCAGATCTTCCATGGAGTAACAAATACGCCTTTACATACACAGCAATGCAAAATTCAAGCAAAAGACAATGGAAGAAGACTATCTAACAAATTCAGTGTTGTACAATGATGGTTCCAAAGGCCACACTTGTCATACGTTTAAAATTATACTTATTTGTAGCGGTGATGACCACATGAGTATCATACTGGGTCTGTCTGAGATGGCATTAATGTTCCTCATAGCAACCCTTACAGTGCTATGCTTTGAATTGGTAGCTACAAAGTCTTGGTAACACACCAGTGATTTGGCTACTGCTGAGCAGCAATGGCTCAGCATCAGCCCTGTCTCCAACATTCCACCCTCTGGGCAAGATCTTGGGAGGGGACATAGCCAGAATAGCTGATCCACATTAACCAAAGGGATATTCCATACCATATGATGTCTTTTCAGCAACAAAACCTAAGAGAAAGAGAAGGAAGGACTGGGGGGGGGGGGGAGATGGGGGGAAGGGAGGAGGGGAAAGCTTTTATTATTTTAATGTCTGTCTTCCAGAACAACCTCTGTGTCTATTGAAGCCCTGCTTCCTGGAAAATAGCTGGACATGGCCTGCTGGGCAGTAGAAAATAAATTTTTTATTTTTGTCTACTTTTGCTTTATTAAACTGCCTCTATCTTGACCCCCAAGGGTATTTTTTCGCAGTATTTTCTCCCTCTCCTGTCCTGCTCAGGAGGACTGATAGAGCAGCTTGGAGGGGTCATGGCATCCAGCCAAGGTCAACCCACCACAAGTATGGACAACGTTAATTCAAATTTTCATCTCATTTGTTACTATAATATGACAATGAGTAATTCTGTGCATGAAGATATTCCAAACAGTCAGTCTCTCTTAGTGGCATTGGACACTGGCTTTGCAGTAATGAACTGTTAACTTCTTAAAAAAAAATTAATCTTTGCCTAACACTGCTAGTAAAATGAACAAAATTAATTGTCTATTAAAACTGGAGATTTTGTAAAAGACCTTTATATAGTAGTTGGATTCAGAGCATTTTCAGAGGTAAAACTCTAAACTATGAAGAAGATATATTTAAATGAAAAAAAAAAGTATTACTTTTGATAAGCCTTCAAGGGAATTCTTTTTAGAATAAACCCATGCACACTATACCTATTACCTGACTAAAGTTCTTCTGTCTTTCAAAAACCTGAAGCATGGTAATTTTTCTGTATTGTATGCTATGTAGTAAAATGTGCATTCTTCTTAACACATAATTAGTTCTCTTGGGTCTTACAAAAATTGCAGTTCTTATACACCTGTGGCAAGCACAAAGTAAATTTGAGAATTGAAAGCCTTAAGATCATGTCAATCTCTACAAGCTGCCCTCTTGTGATAAGCATAGACTTGCACATCGAATCTTTTACTGAGCTAATAAATAAATAAATCATCCTGCACTGGAATTCAAGATCCAAAGGTGTATTAATTCTATGTTCTAAGTTAAACATGCAATCCCTAGCAAAACATTTTATACAAATATGTCCATGTTTAAGACATTAGGGCTGACTTTGTGGCTGGAAACTGAAGGATCGGGAACTCTGATCTCTTCTGAGATTCACATGAAGATAAATGAGGAGAAAGCTCTTAGTTATGTTCACCTGTTCACCTTTGAAGAGGAGGGCTTCTATATGTTTCCTCACTTTGATAGGTATGAGACACTAAAGTAATTACAGAACGAATACCAGAGGGTTGGCCAAGGTTGTTTATCTGAATAGTAGCAAAAAATTAAGAATAGTAATGTTTCATTAATTAATGAAAAGGCGCTGTCAGTTTTGAGGTTTACTCCCCAGGTTGGATGATTTTGTTGTTCTGTCTCAGTGGTTAACTGTTCTTGGCTAGATCTAAAAATTCCATGAAAAATTTCTTCTGTGGGTTCAGCAGCATCACAGTGGGCTATAGGATCCATCTTTTCTAGATGACTGTTTCAAATCAAACCTCAGAGAGGATTGAATTGCTTTGGTCTGTGTGAAACAAGCTTGGTGATACATGGCTGTTGACTCACAAAAGGAAACACTAGATCTATAAAAATATTGCTGTTTGCAATATCTTTTTGAAATGTTAGCCAAGTAATCTAATAGATCTATGCTCAAATGTTGAATGGTTGTCTTTATGGTAATTTTCTCTGATTTTTACGTGTTGTGGTTTTATATGAGTAAAGAGACGACGTCATGGGCACTAAATTGTCACATAATAAAGTACTACATTTGCTTTTAAAAATTTACATTTCTTATATACGTTCCTAAAGTCTATCTATTAACTAATAATTCAAAATGCACTTCTATGTATGTATCTTCCCCATCTTACATTATAGTTATGTGAACAGTGGCATATTGTGGAATCTGCCATTCCCCCCCACCCCCATGTATTAGAGTACTGGGATCAATCCATTAGAAAAAAAAAAAAAAGACCCAACATTCTAACACATGTGTGTAGGAAGCATTTTTAATTGTTCGCACTGTTATAACAATATTAAATCAGTCTTTTGAAAAAATGAGAGGAAATACCTATGATCTATTTGCTCACTGTTAGCAGCTTTTTGTTTTAAGAAAAGAAATGCGCAGAAAAAGTGGAGGGGAAGAGGGGGAAAAGTAAAATTTTATTGGAATTTGACAGCTTTGTATTTCCTGGAATTCCTGTAGAAACATATAAAGCAGTAGTAGGTATTTGAAAAGCTCCCTTGCTGTACTGCAATGAGTAGATGATTTGTTGCAGTGCAGCTAATAGACTTATGTTTGCTCATCTTTAGGACTATCTTCTAAAAATAAATTACATTCCATGATTTCTTTGCCTACTTGGTCCCATTACACTGAAGGCTTGTTTTATAGAGGGAGGAAAAGGAGTGTGTCTGTGTTTATGTATGGGGATAGTCGTCCTAAAATTTATCTGGAAATGGTCTATGGATGCAATGGAGTTAGCTTTGGAGTACTAAAGTCAGTCTTGAATGTAGCTTGCTCTTAAATACGTGTTTGAAATTTCTGTTGTTTTCGTATCTAAAGTGAAAAACCTACTGACTGTGTAAGTGATGGAATTAAAAAACTATCTGTGGCTGGTGCACACAGGGGAATAGATGGTGCATCTATGGGAAGGCTGTTTACTTCATAGATAAAATAGTGAGATAAAGACCTCCATGGAATTATGTGATTAAAAGATGATGGAACTGTTGGAGTAAATCCAACCTAAAATTATTTGACTTTCCCTAAATTGATTTGGAAATTACTAGATGAAACAAAAAAAATTATAATTTAGGAATAGAAGGAAATTAGTATCTTTAAATTTCAATTACAGAAGAAAGAAAGGTACAAGAAAACAGGATATCATGTGGTTAAGTGGCCAAAATGTATAAAGCTGAGGAATGAAACAGTGAATATAAGACAATCTGTCTGTGAATGGGAAGCAGAAGGGAAGAAAAGAGTAGAAATGCAAGTCCTTAGACAAGGACTAAGTCTAGTAGGACTCAGCACTAATTTCTACTGGGAGTTGAAAGGGTATTTCTAAATGTCTTTTGAAGTAGATAAGAGTTTTACTTCTCATTTATCTGAAGCCAGGGCTATTTCAGATCTTTTTATTTTGAATCTGATTCTAAGACTTAGTGTGTTTTAGTCTAGATACCTGCTCAATATACTCTGTGATTCTCTAAAGCATATTCTGAAAATGTCTTCTACTAAATTTTCCACTTCAAATATATGTCATTAACATATATTTGAATTACTTGTACATGATTTATCTGTCCTAATGTAGTCACTTTGAAATTAGACACCCAATCTGAGTTAGCTCCCCATATTTTCTTTATAATTGATTAAAGACCCTGCACAAAAAATGTCAATTCAATTCATCTTGAAATATGTACTTAAAATATACTAAATGTATTGCCATCCAAATGTGCCTGTTTAAGAGACTGGAATTACTAGTTGAAACTTTTGTATGAAGCTCAATCAGAAAAACCATTCCCCTTTTGTTTTATTATGAGCAGTTCCTTTCTTTAACTAAAAATATATTTGTTTTTTTGGGAATAAGACTGATTTGAAGTCTCATATATTTTACACTTAATTTTACATATTTCGTCCCCATCTTTTATCTTGTAGATGTATTCTGGTACATGTTTTTCATTTTGTGTTCCTACTCATTTCTTACACTTGTGCCATAAAATCACTTATACTGGGAGAGAAGCATCAAATAACAGTTGTAGCATTTGAGCCTCAGAGGTTCAGTGAAGGCAAAGTAAACCAGGAGTCTAATAAAAATTATGAAACACAGAGTATGTAGGATGTTAAATTAAAAATCCCTGAGGAATAAGGTTAATTTAACATACAAAATTTCCAATAGAAATTTCATAAGAAAGAAGTATTCTTTTCTAAGCCCTGCTTCAAGGCAAGCAGAACTTTAAAACTGAGAGCTATTACCTGTGGGTCCCTTGTGGGTATATTGAGCTAGTATCTCAAGTTAAGTGTCCTTCTTTATGGAATATCTGGATGAGGCTAAAATTCCATGTGTGAGCTGAAGCAACCACTATCTAATACAAGTTTCTAAGCTCTTACACTCCCAAAAGAAAGTCCAAAACTGCATTTTCCTAGCAACCATTTATTTAATTTTCAGTATGTTCCCACTCCCATCACTCCTCACTCCTTTTAGTAAAATATGTTCAACGGGTCCTTCCGTTTAACTGAAAACATTGTTTTATGAGCAGTGGTGAATGTATCAGGTTTCTTGACTTCAAAGGTTTTGTACTCTACTTATTTCTCAAGAAGGTCTCACCAATATCCACCTCTGTTTTAGTTCAACTGGGAGGAATAAAGAAAGCAGGAAACAATCATTCAATGTGTTATTCTTTCTATGATTGTGTTCTACTTTCTTATTTTCAATAAGAAATTTTCTGTGAGGAAGTGAAAAAGCATAAGGCAATGACTGCACACCACTGACTTATCTCTGTATTTTTTTTTTGCAATAGATTGCTCATTTTAAGTTTCTCTTTAATGAGATGGTGAGTACCCAGTAGAAGAATATGTTATATGTCATTGCTGTGCTTGTTGAATAGATATTTTTCTGAACTCCCAGCTGTGAAGGCCAGCTCTCTAATTTAAGTTTGAGATACTCGTGTTTTCCATTCTATTAGTCTCTAAACTTTCAGCCATAAATTTGAGTGGAAACACAACTGGAGTTTATAGCTCTGGAAATAAAAATCTCATGCTGTTAAATTTTTTAGGTAAAGAAACATTTTCTGCTGCTGCGGGTGTGAAACTCAAGACAAGACTGTTGCAAGGTGTTTGTCATTCTACAGAGATGAGAAATTATTGATCTGCCCTTCATACGACAATGGAAATGGTACACACTAGTTTCTGTTCCTTTGAATCTGCAGTCCCTCAGTCTGTGTTGCTGGTACTCGTGCTTCATACCTGAAGGACTGCAGAAATCATCAGCTGTGCAGTAAGTCACTCTCTATATATAGACAGAAATGCATCATGTGAAACTTCCTTGTGCAAGACAAATTGGCAGAAGAGGTAGTCAGACCACCAGAGTGAAGGCCCTTAACATCTGAAAGTTACATCCTGTTTTCATTCCCCAGAAGGGAATCTCAAAAATCAGCTATAAAAGGGACTAAGATGGATAGTGTGACCATCATTCCTGTTTGCCTTGGTTGAATTCAACCTGGAAGACAAAGCTGGATTCTTCTGTTTTCTCTCAGAAGCTACTTCTGTCTTACTCTTAAGCAGACTTTGAGAAGCTGTGTGTTGCACTCTGCAATCATTATACCGTCCATAACTGGATGAGCTGCAGCTAATTAATCTGTTATGCAGTGTACACGAAAACATAGCTAACAATACCGCATTTACAAACAAGCAACAGAGAGCATAGGTCTGTGTATGGGTTAACATCAGTCAAACAGTTCATATTTTCCCAAAACATCTACTACCTACTTGATAACACAATCCTCTACTATGTGTTCTTCGAATTTCAGGCACGAAGGTGAAACTAACTGTAAGGGCAAAGAGGCAAGGAACTGATTTAACTTTCAACCTATCTTCCTCTTTTGAAAATCTTATGCTAGTTAAAGGTATTTTTGGCACATATATAAATATCTTTTGCACAGAAATAATATGTGACAAAAGGGCAAATAGTAAAAGGCAATACTGAGCATGTTTGGGCTGAAGCCTAGTTTGGGATTCAGGGACAAGGACTGTGTTCATGATTTCAAAGGGAGAAGTGTACACCTGCTTTAGGGAAATAACTAACTTGCAGCTGCATTGTGCTTCATTTCAATGGATTCCACAGCCATATTATCTCATTTGCTTTGAAAGGGAAAGCAGCAGACCTGATCAAAATGAGCCTCCTCATGGCTGCATTCTCAGAGCCACTCTCACGGAAGAAGCAAAGGACGTGCATGAGAAGTGCTCTTTGCTAGAGTTGTTAAATAAGTATCTGATAGTGAAAATGCTTCTTATCTCTTATTTTTTCTCCATTCTCATGGAGGAACCAGTAGTCCTGACAACTATCGATGTTCTTAAACTCTCCCTTCTCTCCTTTGGGTTTCTATGAAAGTTCTGTCTGTGGGGACCATAAAATTTTGTTAGACTTTTTTGCTGCCTTCCAGAAATTAATAGTATGGGTGAATATGAGTTTGTGGAATAGACCAGAAAACAGTTTGCAGTTTTTCTTCATATTCATAAAAAGAGATGACAAATTAATTTTGTTGCTATTGAGAGATCATATTTTTCTTTGACTTATTTAAACCCTGGCTGTTGAGAAGTGCTTGTGAATTATGCCAAAATTCCTAACCTAAGGTTCAACAATGATTTCACTGGAATTAAACTGTTGTTGATTGGAAATTTTGAACCATTCAAGAAGAGAAGCCCATCATCTTGCTGCACTGAAGTTCAGCTGTAGAATACCTAATTGTTACGTATACTGTAAGTACAAAATACCACAAGAATGAAAATCACTGTCTTTAAGACTCTTATAGCAAACAAGGTATTCAAATACCGGTATATAACAGAAGTCTTAGTCCAAAGATACGATAACAGCTATACTCTATGCTATAAGTAGGCATGTCTGAAAAACACCACTTTCCATAGCCATTAGGATTTCTTCTGTTGTATTCCTAAACACTTTATTTCTTTAGGAGGTTATAAAATCTGGTATACCAGCTGTCTGCCTATGCAGGATCTTCTGATTTTGTTGTTGTTGTTTTTGTTGTGGTGGTGGTTGTTTTTTTTTTCTTTTGCTTTGAGGTACTTCAGGCTGATTTACAACCAAAATATTAATTTGTATTTATTGAAAATTTTGTCAAAAATATTATTAGGTATTATCAGCTCCTCAAAACCTGTAGTAACATTGTGAATGCCAATATGCTTCATGACTTATTTCTTAAAATGAAAATTAATTTTGTAATTTCACAGCTTCATTGGTAGACTTCCAGTATTTTATGTAACATTTTACACTTAAATTAGGAAGAATACTGACTCAGAGAAGAAAGAATACTTCAGTGGAAATATGAACATGACACCTTTTGTCTTCTTCAATGAAAACATTTCAATGTCAGATTTGGCTTATAGACTATATCAGCTTAGCAGAAGTGGCCAGTGCAGAGCTATGATATGGGTGGGTATTTGTCCTGGAAATCATAGAATCATTTAGGTTGGAAAAGACCTTGAAGATTATTGAGTTCAGCTGTTAACCCAGTACTACCAAGTCCACCACTAAACCATGTCACTAAGTGCAACTTCTTCATGTACTTTAAATATGTCCCCAGGCAGCCTGTTTCAATGCTTGACAACTCTTTCTGTGAAGCAATTCCTCACAATATCCAGTCTAAAGCTCCTCTGGCACAATTTGTGGTGTTTTCCTCTTGTCCTATCACTTATTACTTGGCAGAAAAGACCAACCCACAGCTCACTACAGTATCTTTTCAGATAGTTGTAGAGAGCAATAAGGTCTCGCAGGGTCCTCCTTTTACCCAGGCTAAACAACCTCAGTTCACTCAGCCACTCATAAGACTTGTGCTCCAGACCCTTCAAGAGCTTCGTTGCCCTTCTCTGGACATGCTCCAGAATCTCAACATCCTTCTTGTAGTGAGTGGCTCCAAACTGGACACAGTATTTGAGGCATGTCCTCACCAATGCCAAGTACAGAGGGATGATCACTGCCCTAGTCCTGATGGACACCCTCTTTCTGATACAAGCCAGGATGCCTTTGTCCAGTACTGGTATAAGAGCAGGGCACACCCTGAAGCCCAAGACTGGGTGGCAGCATGTTCCCACCAGAGCTCTGTCTAGGAAACTGCACCAGTTGTGGTCAGATCTTAGATAAGCCATGGATTTCTGCTGGGTGGATACCATTACTCTCTAGTCAAGCTGGCAGGGTGTCATATGAACAGGGGATATTTACTCAGATCCTTAGTGTTTGATTAGTCTGTCAGCTCCCCAGGAAAGCCAAGACCCTTGTGCCCAACCAGTCTGTCAGCATTCCATTATATGGGCACTCTTCATTGAGCAGTTCACTGGATCACCCGGTGGTCAAGGTCAGGCACCAAACAGAGAGACCCCCTCCTGGGTCTCCACACCTTTGCTCTCTGCCAGCGACTGCTAGCGCCCTTGAAGGACTCACATTAACAGTTTACAGAGTAACACTCTTTACTAATAAAACTGTGACAGGTTAAGCTTTGAGGATTGACAGTGGTACTATCTGACTGCAAAAATGTATTCAAAACAGTATACTAACAGTCTCTAATCCCCAACCCAAGTTAACTCAAGATAATATTTTAGTGTGCATAGAGTATAGTTCTTACCCAATAGGTGTCCCTACGGGGCATAAGGCAGGTTCAGCCCAACAACTGATCCCAGGAGTTACGATGGAACCTTCCCAAACTTCTCCTTATACTTAACTCACTTCTAGGCTATTTCTTTATTTTAGGTTAAGCTTGAGTAACTTTAGTCATACATCATGTTCAGTGAGGTGTGGTTGAACCTTGGGAGAGGATAGCTCAGAGTGGTACCTGAGACAACCTTGAGGTGGGGACATGTATCAGTCCAAGGAGAGGGATTTGGCGCTAGTTGCTGATTCAACAGCAGGACATCTTCCTTTCTCTCTATTGGTTTTCAGCTGCTGTACAGCTTATCATTTTGAAAGTACCACTGAGTTCCCTCCTCTGCAAAGGTTTAGATAGAGCCTGTCTGCAGTGCATCCACTCTGCTCCACTCTCTGTTTAGCACCCCTTAGACTGTATTGTGTGAGGAAGGTCAGATATGCTGACTGCATTCCATCCAGGGATTAGTAACTGTATTTTCTCCTATAACTTCCATACTGTTATCTTTTTACCCTCAGTCATCTTCTCACACAAGGCTTCACTGCCTTCCTGCATGAACTTCCATGTGAACTGCCACACAAACTTCTGTGCCATACACTGTGCTGATACACCCATGAGGCAGGGTTGCTGATGTTCTTGTTAATAGATCCCTTGACACAGATTAGAGTGACACAATACTGAATGACCAGTGTGTATATATATATATATATATGTACACACATATATATGGCAGGTTTATTTCAGAATAATTTAGTTGCAGTGGAAGGGATGTACATAGCTGTTTTTGTTATTGTCTATAGAAATATCATAAAATTATTACTTAAGAAAATACATAAGGAAAAGAAAGAAAGAAAAAAACACAGAAAGGCTAAGAGTAGATAGTGGTGAGTAAAGATACCACCACCCATGAATCCAGTGATGAGAGTTAATTGTTTATTTAGATGTCTGTTGGTCAAAGCGATGGTCACAGTCTTGATCTATTAGGGTGGGGAGAGCCCATGGAACAAGATGTTCAATGGGTTAATATACGTTCAGGTTCAAGTGGGAATGGCCAGGTACCTCACCTGGGCAAGGAGCTTTACACTGATGCAACACTCTGGATCATGCATAGTCCTCTGGTGGAAGGCCCCAGAAATGATTTTGGGGTCTTTGATGGTTTATGACCCCTTCTAAGACATGACAGCTGCCTCCTACACTTGCACAGTTGAGCCAATTACGCCTTATCACAATGGATGAATACCTTCAGGCTTACATGTGAATGATCTGATACCTACACCTGAGCCTTATGGGGAGGGAGGACATTGTCAGGATTAAAAGCATTATCCCACCTCTCAGGATCTGCTTCTTACCGGCGGTCTTTTCTCTTATCTGACTCTAAACGCATGCTGTAGACATCAGTCCCAGCTTATCAGATGCAGGGCTATACGGTTTAAACAAAGGTCTGTTTGTCATGATCATCCTCCTGTGGTGGGTGCGTGGCCCCTCTGCACTTGGGCGTTATGCATAAGAACATTATGCAGATCAGATGTTTCACCACCACACACCCAAAAAACTCTCCTTCTCACCTTAGTTTGAGGACTGCAAACCTGACCTCAGCGAAGCATCCTGTTGCTTTTACAAGTGACTGATTGTTTGAGTAATTAACCATTGACATTTCAGTCTCTCACACCACCCTGTTTGCTTGTCATGCAGTCTTCTTGTTGCTCACACTCCTTAAGGGTTTCTTTTATACTTTTGGGGTGGTTTGGCTGTCACTGCTGCTGTGTGAGCTGGAGGCTCCTGCCATATCTTTTGTCTCCCCCTTAGGTCTCTCCCTGGTTCAGGAAATCCCTTTGTACATTGTGCTTCTGACTGAGCCAGCCCTGGAGCTGCCTGCCTTGTTGACTGTCTGTAAGAAAGTGGAATAATGGTGAGCAAAGACATGTGAATAAGATGGCGATTGGTTGGCTTTCATGCTTAAAATAAATAAAAAAAAAAAATTCTTCATTTGGAGTTTCCAAGTTCAGTCACCTGTTGTGAAAGTGAAAAACAGTGGTCTGCTCACATGAATACAACTGAGCTATGGTGGAAGATGTGTTGAATGCCTTGGTAGTCAAGTGGAGAGAGCTGGACAGTATATTCACAATTGTGAATTCTCTAATGAAATCCATGGACATTTGTTTCATGGGACCTGGAACTGATCTATGTAGAAAATGTCATCACAGATCTAATTAACAGCAGCCTGCTCAATAGCAGTACTAACCTATACCATTGTTTTCATATTCATTAGTAATCCTAATTTATCACTCTTTGATATCAAAGAAGTAGAGGTCAAAAGCCAGAATCAAAGATTTCTAGGGTCACAATGGATAATGTAACCTTTTCTGTCAAATGTAATTTACTCCAGTCAACCTCATTATGTGGTCAAAAGGTGGGAATATAAGGCAGGGACAAGGAGAAAAAATTCTGACAGTGAGCAGAGCCTGCAACATTAATGTTTACACTGTTCTGTCCAAATGTTGGTAAATCAGAAGCTTGTCTTCCACTGCAGTCTGGCTTTGTTGTACTTTTCTTTTCTTTCTTTCTCTTTTTTTTTAAAATTTTGTGTTCTTACTCATACTGCCAACAAAGCAGATTGTTTATGAACTGACTGCCCGAGTACACAGCTCATATACTTGCACTACTGTTGTGATTTTCATTCTGTGCATATTTGGAAAAAACTACTGGCCAGTTTTCACAGGCATGTCTCTCCATTTATTGCATCTGATGCATGACTCACACTTTGCCATTTACACTCAAGTTTATTTTGATATGTTGCTGTACTTCTCATCTTTTGAGGAACAAATGTAAAAATAAAAAGGTTTCTTTCCACAAAAGATTCTTTCCACAAAAGATCAACAACCTCAGCATTGTACTTGAGTTTAAATAAGTTCACAATAGCACTTAAGCAAATTTCAAAATTATGTTAGTGTTTTAAGCTAAAGTAAATTTGTGTTAAGTTTTTAAGGGGCTTTAGCTATTTCTCTGCAGTGAGCAGAGAACCCTTATTGACTTCTAGGTCTTGATTTATAACTCACATTAATATTTGGTTTATTTTTAAGAGATACTGAATAAAAGTTGTAAATGGCGTATGAGTTTGGGGGTATATTAGTTATACAATCAATCTCTATTGAAATTGATTACATAATCAGTGAGGGAGTTTTCAGTAATGACTGGCTTGCAGCCATAGTTTGTACTCAGTCTTCCTAGGAGAAATAGGTACACTGTAGGTAATCCATTTTGCTTCTGTTTACTCTCTTTCTGAAACATCCTATGTGCTAAAAATATTCTATTGTCTTGAGAAAGAAAAAATAAAAAAGAGGATAATGTTCTGTACTCCTAGAGCTGATAATGAAAGTAGTATCCTTAGAAATGCTGATAATCTTCATGATTAATTTCATATAACATAAGTTTTTAGTGATATTTTCTATTTTACTCTTATTGCTCTGGTTCTTAATGATTTGAAGTAATGTAAAGATAAACCTAAATTTGATCAAATACAGATAAATTCATTTACTTTTTCCTCCAAACTCCTAAGTGGATGTAACTTATTGTGTTTAGATTGGCATACTGACAGCTGTGCTGCTTCCCAAAAAGGGAGGTGTTGAGAGAAGGAAAGAGAGAAAGAATGCTGACTTAACTTGTTTCAGAAGCAATGGAAAATCTTTTAGACGATAATGATGAACTATAATGATAGGTAAGAGAGCAAGATACAAATTATCAAGTCGACTTTCAATTCAGGCTGTGTTGTAGACTTCATCATAACAACTGTCACGAAGAGGGCAGATAAAAGGTGAACACAGGTTCTCAGTACTATCCTTTATCTCAGAAAAATCTATTGCCACCATCTCAGAAAGATTAGTTTTGTATATGAGGAGCACTGAGTTATTTGAAGAGCTGATACGTAGAGGGAATGACAGACTTTGCATACATGGTGAGACATTTGGGGTGATTTCATTTATATTCCTGGGGGAGAGCTGAGTTTATTCTGTGAGGAACTGAGAATACCCACATGCCAAAGGTACTCAGCAATTTACAGAGCCTCTGAGTCCTTGAACTGAATCTTTAATATTATGCCCAGCTACAGAAGAACAGGCAGGCTGGATTTGGGCTGGAACATATAAGCGGGGAGGCAGCAAAGCTGCTCTGCAGAGTGACCCTAATAAGACTGCTTCAGGTAGATGGTGTAAGAGGAGAAGATTCTTTCAGTAGAAGCAGACATTTTTGACCCCAGTCACAAAAATCAGCTTCCAACTGTTGTGCAGTTAAACATCCACAGCATACTGATGCATATAAAGCACCTCTGATAAAAAAGACAGGTGGTTTGCCACTAAAAAGAACCTGTAACCTCCCCTTCAATCCTCCCCAGTGATAACTCTGTGTTCGACCCTTTCTCAGACCCTGGCAAGGCTGTTCTCTTCATGCTGCAGGACAAAGGTGTATTCCTTCCTGCCTGCCTCAGACCCAGACACATAAGATTTTTCTAGCTGTTCACATGAACTCTGAACTAGATGGTATTTCTATTAATCAAAAAAAAAGTATTGTTGGCTTTCCTCAGGCTTTGTCTGACCTCTGTCTTCAGCAGTAGGAGGTTATATCACAGATTTTGGAAAGAAGAAGAATCCTAACAGGGCATCCATTCTCTTACCTACAACCTCCCACAACTCACTGATATTTTCTCTGCATGTGTATTACTTTCTAAGTGCTGCCTTTTATTTGGCTTTTGCTGAACTACTGTCTGACTAATTCAATGATCTTTGGAGTTAACCTATCAAAGCAGTTAAGATAGTTAAATCAAAATTTACCAGCCTACTCAAATTTTCTTGGTACATTACCTACCTAATGATTTTGCATTGCATACACTGTCTTAACTTTTAATTCAGGAAGGTCATTTGAACACCAAAGAAATGTGAAATTGTTTATTGATTTCTTAATTATTCAGTGCTTGTGGTTACTTCTTCATGTTCCACTATGTTGTGATTTGGGTTTTTTTTTCCACTTGAAAGTTTAACAAACCAAAATATTAAAACCTAAACAAAACAATCTTCAGTAACACAAAGGGCAAGACTGTGATTTTGAAACCTTGCTATTCAAATGTTTCATCTGTTTAATCTTCTTTGAGGGAATATTTCCTTATTCAAATAGTTAGCTTTGTTTTTACATTTGTATAATGTGAGTGTAAATGCATGTGTGTATATATATGTGTGCATATGTACCAGGATTCATGTCTGCAGTACTGTATTGGGTCTGACTGAGACAGAGTTAATGTTCCTCACAGCAGCCCTCATAGCACTGTGCCTTGCATTGATAGTTAGAAAGGTGTTGATAACACTTCAGTGTTTGACTACTGCTGAGCAGTGCTGGCACAGCATCAGCTCTGTTTCTCCAGCATTCCATTCCCACCACTAGGCTGGGGTGGGCAAAATCTCAGGAGGGGACATAGCCAGGGCAGCTGACCCACAATGACAAAAGGGATATTTCATACCATAGGTCTGCTCAGACATAAAAGTTAAGAGAAATGAAGTGGAAGGGGCATTCATTACTTGTGATGTTTGCCTTCCAGAGCAACTGCTATGCATGCTGAAGCCCTGCTTTCTGGGGAGTGGCTGGACATCACTTGCTGATAAGAAATAGATAATAAAATATTTTTCTTTTGCTTTATTAAACTGTCTTTATCTTGACACATAATTTTTTTCCATCTTATTTTTTGCTTCTGCTCCTGATAAGGAGGGAAGTGACAGAATGGCTTGGTGGGTAACTGGTGTCCAGCCAAAGTCAACCCACCATGGGTACAGAAGCAGAGCATAGGGAGGAAAATATTGAAGCTGAGGGCTACAGAGTCAGACTGCCACAGAAAACATAGTGCTGAGGCAATGATGTTCCTTGTTACTCTGTGCAGCTGTGAAGCAAACCTTACAGTTTCACTTATGTATGGATCTGAAGGGACTGATCTTGATCAATACTTTTGATGAGCAACATGCATAAGTAGTGATAGTTATTAAAATAGGATGCCTTTTCCAAAGAGGTTTCCAGCCCAAGTATGGCTTTATCTTGTATTTTTTACGCTTCTAATGAACTAATTTTATTGAGGCATCTTTTGTGGAACTGCTGAATAACTAGACTATTATCCTAGAAATGCTCAGTTCAGTTAAGAGTGTCCATTTCCTTATGTAAGCAGAAACACTACTTTTTTTTCTTCTTTTTTTTTTTATTCCCCCCTCCTGATTACATTGAAGTTAGTGAAATATCAGTGACTCATAATCTCTAAAATACAAGAAAAGCAACACTGGACACATTTACCACATTCTTTGCTTTATTAGCACAACTAATGGAAAAATTTACACCAACTAATTTATTTGACAACTTTTCTTCTTTTGTTTTTTCCTTTTTTCATTATTATGCTATATAAAACTGGTCACATAAAAATCAGCAACTTATTTAATTGAATTTAACTGTGTGTAGTTGAATGATGTTGATGATGTTGTTTTTATTTGAATCTCTAATTATGCCTTGCCTGGTTGTTTCATATTCTAATTATCATCATACTTCAAAAGAAATAAAAAAGTGTTGGTTTCCCGTACAATCAGTACTTAGAGCAATTTTTCTCTACTGCAAGTAAGACGAATCAAAAGACATCTTGGACTGTCAGTGTCCAAAACGGTATGAAACTGTAAAACAGTATTTTCCTGTCATTTGATCTATTGAAACGTGACAGAACCTTTATTCAGACATCTACATCATGTTAACTTATTTGCTGAATAATGGTTCTCATGATAGTAAGAAGTCATTTACATTGGCTTGATCCAAATACCATTGCCAAAAGCAAACCTGGTCTCCAATATCCCTTCTATTCCATTTCTTGGTTCCTTGGAGAATAGTACTCTACAATTGCATTTTGCTGCCAAATTGTGTACAATATTAGTTTTGTGAAATGAACAAACGCTACTAAGGAATAATTTGAGACCATTAAGCTAATTTCAATTGTGACCCAAGCCAGATTTAAGCCCAGGCCCTCCAGAGGTGACAGGCAAATATATCAACTTATGGTGCTATGAAACTTGCTCCAGGGCAGGAAGATTTCAATAAAATTTGAAAAAAAAAATCATATAAAATTGAAATATGAATAATTTACAAAACAAGAAACCTCAACTAACAGTCTCTGTTAATTTTCAATACCTCTGTGACCTTTAGGCTATATTACACAAATGTGTTTTAGCTGATACAACTCTTGCAGCAGTGTGTGTGGTAGGATACTGCTCTTCAAGAAGGCATCAGTATAATTTTGCCAAGGTCTCTAACTGATTGTGTTTGACTATTAGTCATCAGAGATCTGTTCCTGTAAATCTCTCTGACTGAAACTCAGTTGGAGACTAGTCTACAGAGGTTTGGCCTTATGTGTCATGCATACACATAAAGTGTTATGTTAAAGCAGATATTTAACTAAGTCATTAAGATGTCCAACTGTTCAGAGCCCCAAAATCGGATATCCAGTTCAAGACCTGCAATTCAAGGCTAATTAAACACCTAAGTTCCACAATACAATATAGTTATGCAGTACAACATAGTTATGCAGTGCTTTTACATTTAGTAACCTGTTAAACAGTAGAGCACATTGGTCTATATGTATGCAAATGTTTCTTTCACATGTGCAGACAAATATTTTAGTGAAATAGTTTTATGGTCTGAAGCAGCTTTCTGTATTAAGTATTGGAAAAGCATCATGGTATTTTTTCTTTTGAATTGTTTCTCTTTTTATTCATTAATTATATATCATGGAAATATAACTAATCTAGTGTTTTAATTCAGATCAGGAATATTTCTTGATTTTCCCATTTACCACACAGAGGGGTGTTGTGCAGTGTTTTAAAGTTCAAGAATTAGATTAATTTTGGAGTTAAACTGGACTGAAGGTGGGCTACTGGAGAGTAGCTGAATAATATATAGTCCATGTCACTAAACTATGTCCTGCCTGATGTAAAATCCACTAAACTGTTTATTGTTTGTGTGACTGTTTTGCTCAAAGAACCCACTTCTATTGGACCATGCTGCTGAGAAACATAGTCACGGCTAAATACAGGAGAAACCTGAGGTTCCTGCTGTCAGCTAAATGTATAAAAATTTGGCTACAGAGCCAGGATCCATTTTGCTGGCTTGTGATTTGATGACCCTATTTTCTTGATAGAATAGTGTTTTAGTCTCAGGAAGGAACTGGGAATTAAAACAATATTGAGAAGTGCTTTACTCAGAGCGTTTTTTAAGCTGTCGTTTAGATGCTATGTTGTAAAATCATAAATTCAAATCTGCTGTGTCAGCATGGGACTTAATGGGTTGGGTTTTGGCCTCCTAAGTAGGGACTCTAATGGTACATCACACAGAGAAAGAAACCCATTACTACAATCTTTTCATTTTATAACAGTTAAGGAACTTCTGCCTTAGCTATGTAATCTGGACATGATTTTTTCTGATCTTTTCTGGTCAAAATATCTGCATATAATTAAGTAGCAAGAGCTTCTGAGTCATATAATACAGATTGTATGTAACTCAATCCATATTAAATTATTATTGTTTAATAGAACGCCAAGTCTTAGCTAATAGTGTTCACTTCTTCATATATTTTTGTAAGAGAAAAGTTGTGAGTTTATCATTAATAAGAGCAAACCTAGAAAAAGATTGGAAAGTATTTTTTATAAATAGCAACAAAGTCACTGGCTACTTTTTTATAATAAGATTTACATAATGATTGTGTTCAACCAACAGAAAACTCTGTAGTAATAAAAACCTCCTGGAAGCATTAATAAAATATTGGGTTGACTAGAACCCATAAAGGATTTTTATTAATTTCTTTATTCTTGATGTCAACCAAAATAACATGTAACACATGCTTCTAATATTTTTTCTTTAGATTTGAACTGTCCACTCAGTTTTGACATGTAATCGGTAAGAATTCTCAGCAGATAGGAAAAAGATGTGCTTTTAATAAAAATTATTAAAAAAAATAGAACGGGTGAGATAGTATGACCTAAGGACTTTTTGATGGGAGTGGCTCTTTGTACCATGCCCATTATTTTATTCCCTGCATGAAAGCACCATGGCTAACATTAAGCACCTGAAATAATTGCTTGAGAAATGAATGTTCTTTTTCTGTGCTCATTATGGTTAATGGAGAAAGAAACTATATCCCTTGCAGAGGTTACTCAGCCCACCATGATCTCCTTGCTGTCTCCACTGGGTGTAGAAGAAATGTACACTGCTAAATTAATTGCCTTAATTAGCTGCCTAAATCTAAACTAGGCTATTGAGTTTTGGGGATTGTTCTGGGAAGAATTCACCAGGATAATCCTTGGAGTCTGCAATATTTCACTGATATAATAGTTTAGTTAAGCAACAGTATTTAAATATAAGAGATGCCAGAAAATATTTCCTTAGTTCAATAGGAACCAAGTTTTCTTGGCCGTAGAAGTACTTTTCTTTCAGTATACATGAATATGTATACATGCATGTGAACACTTTAAAAAAAAATTATGACTACTTTTAAAGATTTTGCATGTGTTTAATCTTTCTTTGATGCTACTACTCAGAATTTTATTTTTCTCTTTTTTTGTGTTTTTGTTGTTTATAATTAGTTTTAAGCTCCAAGACATTCACAAATAAAAAACTATAGACAATGTACTACAGTCAGTGCAAAATACTTTAGCAAAACTGTGGGATCAATATAACAGACTGCTCCTGAATTACCTGTAATAATTATTAGAGTTTAATTTGGAGAAAACAAAAGATGTTGAATTTATCTTCTTGACTTAAAGACCGGTTCTTTTGAATGACGAAGATTGGCAAGAGCTGGTAATGAAAATTAGTGCTTAAATTAGGGCTATAATGGTCAAAGTGCATGCCCAGTCACTAAATGCAGTTCCTGAATTGCTAAAATATGAGTCAGCTGTATTCCAATCTTTATTCAGTTTGTACTTCAGACAGGTAACTGAGACTGAGAGAAATAATGGCTGTATGCTACATGGATATTTGTCATTCTCTGAAGCCAATGAGGGATGTGCCTGGCAACTGGGAACAGCCAGTGCTTGTGTTCAGTTATATTACACGTCCACCCAAAATAATGAATAATAGGAACTTCAGCTAGTATAAAACAATACTGGTGTATTTAGTGTACTGTTAAAAAAGTAATTGTAAGAGCTACTGTCTTGGCTTAAGCCCAGCCAGCAACTAAGTCCTGCACCTCCATTCACTCTCACTCCAGAGTGGGATGGAGGAGAGACTAGAAAGGGTAAAAGTGAGAAAACTTGTGGGTTAGAATAAAGACATTTTAGTAGGCAAAGCAAAAGCTGCATGTGCAAGCAAAGCAAAACTAGGAATTCATTCACCACTTCCCATGGGCAGGCAGATGTTCAGCCATCTCCAGAAAAGCAGGGCTCTATCACATGTAACAGTGATTTAGGAAGACAAATGTCATCACTCTGAACACTTCCTTCTTCCTCCAGTTTTTTATACTGAGTATGATGCCGTATGGTCTGGGATATCAGTTTGGACATTTGGAGTCAGATGGCCCAGCTGTGTCCCCTCTCAGCTTCTTGTGCGCCCCCAGTCTCATCACTTTGAGAAGCAGAGCTGCTGGAAATAAAACCAGAAATTAACCCTTGTTTCCGGTAGGTAAAGTTAAGATGAAAGTATTACACACTATTTTGCTTATCATAATGAAAAGTTATGTGGAGCAAATGGACTTCTTTGGGACAAGTAGTATCTGGCTTTGTGGCTTAGTAGCTTCTCTATGTTGTTGAAGATCTTATGATTATGTGGCATAGGAAAACAACAGCGGGTCCATTATATGTTTCAAATAAATATTGGAAAACACCATACAGCCGAATCAAACTCCACTCCAAGGCCAGAAGTCTTGAGCAAGAGCAAATATGGATCCATTTTACTTATCACTTGAATAATGAGCTTTATGGACTTCTGCAAAAGCCCTTGTATGCTTTTCATGCTCATCAGTTATCACCTTTTTGATTTTTTCTGAGAGTAATATAAGTAACTTCTTTACCTAGTGAAAATATTTGGCTTCTAACTCTTCTATGAAAAAGATATTCTTTCTAAAAAGAGAAAAGAATTAAATGCTGGAAAAAAATAAACTTTGCTATGTTTGAAGACATGGCAGCCTCATAGAGGAAGAGGGATGACCCTATTATGAAGAATGAAGGAAAAAAAAGATGCTAAATAAAAGATGTTTGCATAATGTTTTAATAGGCAGATTCCTTAGTGAGAGCATGTCTTTTCTTTAACCTCCTGTATTGTATAAAGAAAAGAGGAATTCAGTGCTAGACAGATTGAAAACTGATTAGCATTTGAGTATTTATTTCAAGTTAAGTATAGTTAAGTATGTTTGCATTAAGCAGACAATGTACCTAATTACTTCTAGCAAGAAATATGAATAATTTGACTCCTCGTTGGGCCTCTGTATTGTGTGAATTAAACAAAAAAATTCTTTCATATGAATTGGTCCAAATTCTACTGCTTTCATTTCAATAAGTGCACACATAACTAAGAAAAGAATATCTTAGTTAAAAAATTATTCCAAAATTTAAAAAAAAAAAATAGGATGAAGAATATGTGTCCAAATTTATATAAAATGACTTTCCAGGAGCTCTTTGAAGATATAAACACCTTTTCCGTTCTTATTCATCAAGAGATTTAAGGCTGTATTAATGATTTTCTAAACTGGACAGCTTCTGCAACTTTGTGATCCAAGAATAAAACTGAAATCACACCAGTTTACTGTGACTTTCAATTATTGCTGTGGCAATAATATCAAGAAATATACTATTTTAAGAAGACAGAGGGGGAAAAAGTCACTATTCACATTTCTCCTCATAGCATAGAAGATAATATATAGGGCTAGATAAAAGTGGATCCAGCTGTGACTCTGACACACTGTCACCATAGACACATTACATAAACGTCTATAAGCTAAATTCAGAATAGGTCTTTGGAATGTATGCAGAAGCAATGAGTAATAAAAGACATTCAAAACTTAAGCTGGAACACTGAGATCTTTATTACTCTACCATTTTGTCCATTGGTGTCTTGGAACTGCATTAGTCTGCCTAAATCTGCTTTTGAATCTGATCTGCCAGGTTTTCTGATAATATATCCAAAATGAATGAAGATGTTTGAAAATATCCTTTTTTAATTTATTTTGTTTTAAACTATGCAAACACATGCACTCAATTAACTCCTTGGCCAAAGAAAATTGCATCTCATATATCCTTATATTTATCTGATAGCACAGCAGCGAGATTATTTACTGTTTCATCTAAGGGAATTCTTTGTCTCTTTATTGCAAAAAGCTCTGTTGAGAAAAAAAGACTAATTTTCTAAATATTGATCAGATAATCAATAACAATTAGACACAGAATGCCTACTATGATAGTCAAAGATAGCTTTCCAAATGAAATAAATAGCGTGACTATCTCAGGTTATTTTTCCAGACGGATTGAACACTCACATTCTTTACCTTAGTTCATGTATTGAAAGGCATATTCTGGCTAAGAGGAAATACATTCTGAAGCAGAATTTTGTATAGGAAATGGATAGTGAAAGAGATTCCACAAAAAACAATTCTGAAAAATTTCAGACTATAGTAAACCAACGTAGTTTCTAAGTGATGACAAGAAATTTTTTTTTTTTTTTTTTTACTCAGTCACCTGGTTATCATCCAACATTGGCCAGCAATCAGTCCCAAAATAGCATCCACCTACTGTTCTTTTTTTTCACTTTACATTCTCAGGTTCATACTTTAGGAAGTACCTTGTCTTCAGTATCAAAAATGAAGACTTTCTCAGGAAATAAGGCTTGTAACTGATCTACATTTTCAAAGTTATCCTTTTCATTAGAAAGTGTTTTCCTCCAAACCACAGCTTTCTTTATAAATTTAATGTAATGAAATACATTTTACATTCAGAAGGAAAGGAAAAAATATCTAACTGAATAGCCAAAATCTCAGGATAGAAGAAACCCATGTTTAAATTATGATCAGGAACTCAGTTTCCACATCTTAGATGAGAGCTGATTACTAGTATCCTTAAAAGAATATTTATTTACATAAAGAAACAGTTACAGAACATCATGTTGTTAAACTATCCCCTTTCAACACTTCCTATATGTTTAGTCATGTAAAATTTGTTGTCTCATTTTTATTTAAATGTGAAATTGAACTAAACTCTGAAATCTTGAAATTATTATGCAAACAGAAGGCTTGTTTTCCAGTTAATGTTATCAGGAATAATCCTAAAGTTCATGTTAATTAATGAGGAAAATTCTAGTGATTTTTTTTTTTAAGGTATACTTGTGTGTTTGGGGTTTTTCTTCCATTTGAGAGTTTAATTTTGTGGGATTTTTCATGAACAAAATTATTTCAAAAAGTATTTTTTACCACGTTTCAATTCTATGACGGAGTCACAAGTCCGGTGACATGTCAGCTACTGACTGCGTCTGAAGATTTTCCATTTGTAACTGATGCTTTCTGATGTGGGAAGAGTAAAACTGTCAGATCCCTGAATCTGGGTAACGCATCCCAGAACATCCATATTCAGACTGAAGCTCTTCCAAAGTAAGCTGTTCTGCACAGTGGGCAATGACATGCTGCTTACAAGAAAAGCTGTAGCCTATAGTCAGTTTATTACGGATTTCAAAGATCCTTTGCCCTACTGTTGTAGTCATGAAGGTAAAATATTTAGATATCCCATTTTAATTTATTGCCTAACTTGTCCTCGAGAGCTTAGTTTTCCTCTGTTTTATTATGCTTCATAAAACAGTAGAGTTAGTTGATTTGACATCATTAAAATTTCTCAGTGACTATGGGGAAAAATAAAGTTAATACAAACCCATAATTTTTGGAAAAATTGACAAAATTTTAATCCTTTTTTTTTTTTTTCCAGTGTTCTAATACATGTTTTAAAGAAGGTCTTAAAAAATGAGTAAACATTCAAAAAAGTTTCAAACATATTAATTCTCCAGAAAGGAAATCATCTTTTCTTTGTGCAAAAAGCTGTATTGAAGAACTATTTTGCATATAATCACATTTTGAAAGAGTTAGATCCTGAAATATTCTAAATGCACTACTGATTACAGACAGATGCATTCTCATTCACAATATTTAAGAGTCAACTGAAATACTGACATGGTGTTTAGGATGACAGTTGCAATTTCCATTCTTACTCTTGCATTTCTACCAGTTGGCCACAGCAACATGTAATAATGCATTAAAATATGTCAGGATTCCCAAAGCTACAATTTCCAATGTATAAAAAGCAAATAAAAAGAAACGGCAAAGCCTATATTTTGCAAAAGCTTATATTGTACTGTGTTTATTGACTGCAAATCTTTCTATTTTATGCCCACTTTTATTTAGTCATAGTGATTGAACTTTGATCATACTACTGTTCATTAAAATGGAGTACCATGCCCATCTTTCACTAATAAATGCTGGCATAAAACATTCAAAATATGTGAAACATTTATATTAAAAGTATTAAACAAAAACACCTAACAAAACCCCAAACTTGAAACCCCACACAGAAAATTATGACTAGGCTTTATTCCAATACCTATTTTATAAGAATTATAAGAACTATATCCTATAGATCCTACACAGTTGCTAACAAATAATAAAAAATTTAAATGGCAAAAATAGCATTTTTCATCAGAATTTCTGTGATTCTAAAAAATCTTGTCTTTTTCTTGCCTTAACATGACTTTGTTTTCAAATGTTGAACAGTCAGAGCTTTAAGAGTTCATTGGATTCCTGATTGTCTTAGAGATGCACATGCATGATAAATAATCAACCCCCCCCAAGAAATACATCAGGTATTAATATAAATTTATAAATTCTACAACTGTGAGCAAAAACACATTTCATCAAACATTTCTAATTACACAATAATACTCTTCTTGAAATCAAAGATGTCTTATTAAGTTGCAGTAGTATAAAACATCTCAGAAATTTAGATACCAATACTGAAGAATTTGTAACACTGAAGAAAGTATAGAAAGTAATACAAAACATCAGCAGAAAGAAAATATACAAAGTTATTTTAGAACTAAGCAGTCCATTTTTTTAATCTTGTCCCCTGGCACACCACTTTTTACACAAATATTTAATGGTGATGATGAAAATGATAACAACAATGATAAATGACACTATCTTTAAGAAGTCAGAAAACTACTAAAAGACATAAAACTTTCTAAAATTTTCTTCTTATTCTAAGTTCAGTTTGGGGACTGGAAATTATTCCTGAGAGAAACCTACTTGCAATCTTGGTAGTTGTCTTTCACTGCCCCTCAGCCAGCAGAAGGTGTGTTTTAAACCTTAAAATGCCCACTGCATAATATGTATTTATAAATTCAGTTTCCTACCAAGCAAAAGGTACCTGCAATTCAGGTGGGTAGAAATGGTGATTCAGTAAGCCTACTTTTGTGGAATGAATATATAAATTTTAATCTGAGACTTAAGTAATAAATATTAATCTCTTTCCACAGGAAGAATACTGAATATCAGTTTTTCTTAACCACTTAGAAACACATGTGATAAAGCTTCTGAAACTCTTGATTTAAACTGTTGATTTAAACCATACTCTGCTGGTTTTTATGATGTTCTTTTTTCATGACCGCAGTTATTATGAAATAACTTCTCAACACTTTGAAAAAAATTAAATTCCTTTTAGCGAATTCTTAAAATACTTGATTTTATGAACTAACTCCAGATCTAACAGTTCAATTGCTTAATGGCTTTCTATGTTCCTCTGCATATATTGTAAATTTATCTTTAAAATAATGTTATAATTGTCAAGTAGTCTACTTCTGCTATAAAGATAAACTTTCATCATTTAGAAATAGGTATCTTATTTAAACTGTGCATCATCCATGATCTATAGTTTATATCTTTACCAAATATAGGCTGTAGTACTTTGAACAGAATACTTTTTAAAGCCTAAAAACAAAAGTAAGAAAACAGACCAACTTTCTCAGGTGTAACTAAATTTCTTATTTCTTGAGTAAAAAGTTCATCAGCTTTTAACATTCCAGTTGTTACCGACCAATTCCCACCTATTTATTCCACAGAAATCTTAACTTTTACTTAATAAAAATAAACGAATTCCTATCTCCTTCCTAGTGACTCTGAGGAAAGCTGCAAAGTTATTACTTTTTTTTTTGTTTCTTTTTCAGTACTGGGAAAACTGAATATAAAGGGTGTTTCATAATAATTTTGTAGTTCTTCCTAAATTTCTATCGATGCTGTCTTTATATCTAATTCCAGAACACTGGGTTGGAAGATAATCCAGGTGAAGACATGTTTTCTTCATCTGTTCATCTTTACTCTTTGAGGAATAATGGGTTTGAAAATGTATCAGGGTATTTCATTTGGCAGCTTTTTATAACTGACAAGGTATTAGTACTACAAGGTGTTTTAATTTGGACATTTTAAGTAAAAAAAAAAAAAGAGTTGGGATAATAAGAAGAAATTAGGTTTATGACAAGTGTTGTTGGTGGATTGCCCTGAATGAATGTTAAATATTGTTCACCTTACCTGAAATCAACAAAAAGTACACCAACTGCCTTTAACTGGCTTATTGACGGATATACTAATTATAGGCCTATACTAATCCATAGCCTATTGCATGGTTGGTTTTGTTTGGTTGGTTTGTTTGTTTTGTTTTTGTCTACATACAGATCTCAGAATTCCTTGTGAGCTATAAAGCTCTCTTCACAACCAGGTTTAAATAATCGCTATTAAAAAAGAGATACATTTCTACAAAGCACTGTGCTTCACGAGTAATCTTCAGATCACAGAAAGGGAACTTTTAATATGAACTGTAAATCCTTAAGGTTGTGAAGTATGTAGAGATGCAAAAATTGCTCTAAGACTAAATACCAGACAGTACAGGGTACTTATACAGCAGGACCAAAACTGTTTGCTGTAATAGCAGTAATTCAGCAAAACACAGCATAATGCAGCCAGATGCAAGGAGGACATCAGTCCACCAAGACTTCAGGCTAATTGTTTCCCTCAGTCAAAGCTAATAATACAATCCTAAAACAAAAAGACTCATTCATATACAAGAATAGTTTTAGAATAGCCTTTACGTTATTCATGTCCACACTTGGATTAATCAAGAGGATGGAAATCCAACAGAAGTCAATTTCACAGAACCTAATTTAACCACCTCAGTGAAGAAATGAGTTAATACCCCATGGAAAAGAAGAAAAACGAAAGTAAGAAAACTTGCTTTGCTTTGGGAAGTGTAGTCTTTAGCTCAATGACATAAAAATAATCAATGACTTAAATATTACAGTGCTCAGTGTTGTGACCAGTGAAGTTTGCCTGTTCAACTTCAGCAGTGAAAAGCACAATGCAGTTAGAATGGGAGGAATCTCTATTCCTGCAATGGGGTTTAAAATAGCCAGGTTACAGGGTACTTAAGAGGAAATGCCAAATAGTGGGCTATATCTGATACTCTTTCTTTCATGAATGTAAACAATTGCTTCAGAGATGCAGCAAAGCACCTCTGTGAAGCTAGAATTCAGAGCCTGAAGCCTTTTCCTGTGCCATGATACCTTTTGTATGACTACTTACTTGTAGAGCAATTATCCAGGAGAACTTTTTAGGACATCAGCAGACTGGGGAGGTTTAAAATGTATAGATTTTGCATCTCAGTGTTATGCCTTAGCCATCATAACTGTTGCACAAGCACAGCTCCTGCATTTTACTTTAGGCAGTCACTGGACAGCAAAAATAGAAATAGCTACAGAAAAATGAACTGCCTGCTCTCCTCTCAGTTGAATATTCTAGCCATCTTTTACAAACTGGGCTACTGCTTCCTTGAAAAAGATCTAGATCATAGGTGTATCTCCTCTCTATTTTGCACAAAGATAGTGCTGCAATATTCTAACTCTGATTTGAGCACACTTATTTATTGTGCTAATGCTTTGTATCCCAAACTGACAATTGTTACTTTACAAGAAACACTTAGTCTACTGCATACACAATTACCAATTGTTTGGCCAGAAACCCTTAGACCCTTACAGAATCTCAAGTGCTTCAGTATGTTGGCAAGATTTTCCTATGTTGCTCTTTTCAGTTTGACGTTCCTAATTTCACTTCCAAGGTATTTTATTCTCCTTCAAGCCTTTAGGAAAATGGGGCCTTGAGAAATTTTGTCTGGTTTTTTTTGTTGTTGTTTTGGTTTTTTGGTTTTGGTGTTTTGTGGTTTTTTTTTTTGTTTGTTTGTTTTTTTGGGTTTTTTTTTGAGAAATCCTACAGCCATATGTATAAGAAACAGCTTTGCAAGGCTATAATTGTCCCTCTTGACATTTGAATTTGTGCATCTGTGAATCCTCTTATTTGTCCCATACCTTCATAGGGCTTAGAGATAACATGATTTCTTGCATTGCCCTTAAAATGCTCATTAAACTAGAGCTTTGCATTCAGAAAACTATAATCTCCTCTAATCAGTATACTGCTATTGCATAAGCAGTAGGTCACTTGTGGCCTCTTTCCAGTTCTTTTCAAGTAGTTCACAACAGTCTCCTGAACACTGGCGTGCTTCTGCTGATTAAAGCCTGGGGGTCCAAATATATAGGTGTCAGGCTGAAAGGCAACAGTGAGACTAAATGATGGTCTTCCCATAGTTAAACACAGCATAACACTACTAGCTGTGCTTTTTCCCATCTGTTTGACAAGAAAGAATTAAAAAGGAAAGTATTCCTTGTAGCTCCAGGTGCTTGCAATGCACCCACTTAACACAGATGGCAGAAGGCCTGCCTGTTAATGGGTGAAACTTCCTTTGCCAAGCAAATTAGAATTGCAGCTAAAATTGTATTCGTCTTGTTTTGGCTTTTTTTATTATTATTATTTTTCTCACACTCTGCCCACCAAAAGGTAGGTCATTTGCTTTACTGTGTATGACTTTTGAAGTGCAGACTTTTCCTAATGCATGATGTAAATGAAAGACAGTCTTGAAGGAGATGTGCTTCTCTTCCACCTTAAAAATTCTCAAGGTTAAAATGCCTAAGAATTGGCACCAAATTCTGACAGGAATTTCACTTCTGTCACTAATTTCCCAAGAATTTATTAATAATCTAGATGAACACAGAATTCTAGATCTCAAAAAAGCTGGATTACTCCAGCATTTTTTGTTATGATATCTCTGAAGTAGCTTTGCTCACTGAGCTGCCAAGGTGTTAATATCTTTGAAACTTTAATTTAGTATCGCATAAAATCTCAGTGGATTGTTCTCATTTCTTTCTGTGAATTCTGTTTAATTGCTCTTCATTTGTGTTGCCCAGTGGTTAAAAAGACTTGTCTGTTTGCTCCAATATTCTGTCAAGAAGAATGTACAGCTAAAGGCTGTTTTATCTTCTTACTGATAAAGGTATTCCCTTTCTTGTGAACAGGATTACTGTGTCCTTAGCTTTTCTCTTAACAAAGACCTGACTAACAAAATAAATTAGAGCAGATGTTACATGCACTGAAAATCCATACAATGTTTTGAGGTGCACACTTGCTTTGGTAGACTACACTTTTAATATCTTGTCATATTGACTATATCTAAGACATTTTTTTAATAGGTCTGACCTGTTGTTCTGCTGATATAGCCTAAGCCAAGACATATTTTTTTCACAGACAAATATTCAGCACATATGCTACAGGTCTCAGTCAATGCGACTGCAGACTAGCAGAGGGCAGCTTTCCTGTGAGCTCTCAGGCTCTTTCTTGTCCAGCTTTCCTTTGATATATTGCTCAGAGAACACTAATCAGAAACATACAGTTTGCATAGTAGCAGTCAGATTACAAGAAGCCAATGTATCTGTTTGGGTAATTATATTTTTTTTTTTTACCCTGTGGTTGGCTACACAAATGCACAGACATTTGGAGGCGGAGTAGAAAGTAAACTTGGAATAGAATAAATTATTCTACTAGGTTAAAATATGCCTATGGGCAGACTCTTTCCTTGGAAGCTAAAGAAGGTATCAACTAATATGATGAAGAAGAACTACCACTGGGCACTAGAGATCGACAGAATGTTTGCAGAAGAGGAGAGATTGCTGTCATCTGCATAAATAACAAAAGGCAGGAAGATAAACAGCCTGTTCCAGAACAGATCATTGAAAGGAATTAGAAATAAAAATTAAGGGAGAGACTAAATACTGGATTAAAAATTTGCTTCAGTTATGCCATTTTAAAAAGTGCATAATTTAGTTGTTGTGGGGTTTTCTTGCCTAGCTAAGTCTCCAAAGAGCCCTCTACTGTAGGGTGCCATGTGGAAATTTTTTCACACACATTTTCCAATGCATACAAAACCATTTATTAAATCATAAAACATAGCTTCGTAAATCCATTCTCTGTGGCATCTATCCTCTTCAAGGATAACGTTTGGACTATAAGTTAAAAATGATCAGTGATCATTAGCTTTGTACACTGCCTCAATATTTGCAACATACTGCTTTCTTGGCAGTACATCTGCTACTGAAGGGAGACAGTTTTACTTCTGTTTGAGGTCGCGTTTGTAGGAGTTACTAAAAGCTATTATCCTACCTGCTTTTAAATCTGTCTACATTATCAGTAGCTTTGTTGCATTCAGCAAACCCCTAGCTGAGGTCAGATGTCCTCATTTCAACTAGGACTGGTGAAACCCTGCTAATACACTCTAGGCAGGAGAGTCCAGCCGTTATGGTCGGTAAGATCTAGATGCCTAGTGTTTTTTTCTGATATTTGTTCAAAACTGAAAAAGGGACACATCCTGTAATTAATCTGCACATAGGTTCAGTTTTCGACTCTGGTAAAGCTATTTACAGTCATGATCATAATTATATGGACAGTGTAGGATCAATGGCTCTAAATATAACAGGAGAATAGAAGCAATTTATGTTATAAAAAGAGGGAACTGCTCAATTTTGAGGGTTTATTAACAGAGCTGTAATTATCCAATTTAATATTAGAAACATTGAAAGTTTTTGGTTTTGTTTTTTTTTCTGAAAGCCACAATCTATAGGTGAATTTGCTTAGAGATTTTTTACAGATTTAGGAAGCTTGAGTAATTAAAAATTATTTCCCCTCACCCTTCCCTGATTAAATGGAAACTTTTAAATGGAATGAAAGAGCAGGCATATTGCAAATTTTATTCCAAGCTAAAATATACACAGGATTAGTATTCTGAAAGCAAATTGATTCATAACTGTCTGAGTGTCTTACCATGGAAAGGTATCTTTCCTTGTCACAAAAATGTGATGTTCTTTATTCATTTTACACAGACATTCTGTATAACCTCTGCTTAAATTAAAACCCCATGTTGCCTTTTTCTTTGGCACCATTTTCATCCTTTGCTCTGTATTCATCCTTGATCTCTTGAAGCTAAGATATTGAAAAGGATAAATTTGGCTTGATAGCACTATGTATAACGATGCTACTGTAGGTTGCTAGGATACCATTTGGTGGTCAACTGTCTCTAGTGCAGCTGCTGTTACTCGCCAGACTGACAGACATATTTGCTTTTATCTTCCTTAATGCTTGGGCTACAGAAAGTTTCCTTTCATTTTATTTAATTTTGGCTTTTGGAGGGATGTAATCTTGGAGAGAAAGATGGGGCAGAGGGAAAGAGAAGTTATTATTTTATTTTATTTTATTTTCAGTCAGTCTAAGTAACAAATATGTTATCCCAAAGAGCTTAAAAGGAAACACGTACCAGTGTCTGCAAGTTTTATAATTTTTGGTACGTGAGCTAATACAAGTTCATATCCTTTGAAGGATACATGCAAAGGGGACGTGTAAGAAATTCACACTTGACTTACTCAAGAAAAAAATGTGGGTTTTTTTTCACAGGAACGAATAATGGTTGCTTTTCTTTTGAAGAATTGCTTATGAAAAATTGACTTTTGGTGCAAATTCCTGAGTGCTGACCACCTCTAGAAATTAGTCAGCTTGACTGAGTGACAAAATATGCGTTCACTACCTTAAAGTTAGGTGCCATTTCTTGAAAAAAAACCCACAACAAAACAACAAACAAGCAAAAAAGCACTCTTCTCTATTTGTAGCTTCCTTTCCCCTCCTGATCTGATTCCTGTTCTTGCTTTAATTCATAAGCTTAAGATAACTGTGTACTGTTATGGAAAAACAAAGAAGCTACACTCTGCTGAGAGACTTGAAGCTTGGTATTCATGTATTTAAGATGTGAAGAGCCCTGATTACCATATGTATTTCTTCTTTTAGAAAAGAAAGAAAAAACAACATGCACGATGGTCTGTATTAACATAAACTGCTTTCCTAACTTGAATGAATGGAAATTGTCAGTGAATTTCAAACTGAGTGGGATCTGAAAGTCCAGTCTTAAATGCAATAACAAGAATTCAGGAAGTAAGTATTTAATGTTAAGAGTATTTCTTAAAGCAATATCTGTGCAGCACAGGTAAAAGTAATTTTATTCACAGAACAAAAGTCTAACTGATAAGTGGTCTTTATAAAAAGTTGTCCTTATTAAACATTCTGTAAAAGTGGGAGACAGCAGCATGTGGTAGTGACTTTATGTACCTGACAACAGTCAATACAGAAGAAGGAATACCTCTAGTATGTGATTATCTCACTTGTTTTAGACATTAACTGTAAAATGAGATGCATTGCACATATTTCTCCTGAAAGATTATAAAAAGAGCCTGAGGTTATAGACAACTGTATTTTGTTAGATTAATATTAATCTTTCTTGTAGGTTTGTATCATCTAACTTCAGCACCTAAACTAGTGATATTTGGTCCTCTCTATATTCAGAGAAAAATTGCCTTCAGTGAACAGTTCACTATCACTATTCTAATCTGTCTCAGAAAATGAAACTCCTTTTTGAGATGCCTAGCTTTCATTTAACTACAGTGGGAACCAGTTTTGCAGTCTAGACTAAGTACCAGACTTTCAGAAGCTTAGGGTGTGTTGATATGAATAATGAGTGTCTATGATTTTACAAAACAGCATATCCTGCATGGAATAAAAGTAATGAGGCACGAGCAAATATTGGTAAATGTTATAGAGGACACATGTTATTTGGGATAGCAGATGGGCATCAGGTAACAGCTGATTAGGAAGTTACTCCCTAGTGTGTTCAAATATATCTGGACAGAAGGTGCACAAACAGTATCGCAGCACACATGTGAACTCAGTGAAAAATTATGGCTACATGCAATGTTGCTGGACAGCCTCCCTCCACATTCCTCTCTCCACATTCCTTTATGCCCAACGCTGAATTCATGATTACTAACATCTGCAAAATATACTGGCAGTGTATCATAATTTTCTGGCAGCTCTGGTTGCCAGTAAAAGACTGTACACTTTGCCTAAGCCATGGGCAGTTTGGTGTAGTGAAGTCCATGTGTTTTATTCTGAGAATTTGCTGGGCTTTTTGGCCACTACAAATACAAATAACTCTAAACCCACCTCCAATAACAACAAAAAATCAAGCTCTAGACAGGTACCTTAAAATTTTACTATGTTTCACAGATTTTTCTTGTAACCATTCAGATACTAGTAAACAACATGAAAGAGTTTAAAAGCCAAACCTGATACTACCAGTAATAAAGACACCAAATGGTAAAATATGTGAAAAGTATAATACCTACATGTTTTGTGCAGTTGCTTTTCCTGTAGCATTTTTACATAGAGTTTCAAGGGAAGAGATCAAAAACAAGTTTTGGTGTTATAATCCAGCTGCTTTCAACATCCCCAGCATGAAGGCACCTATAAATCTACCTTATTTGGCTACAAACTCCAGGTAATGCTTTATCATTAGGAGGACACATAGAAGGCATTGTGCATCAGTAGACATATACCTTGGTCTTCAATCATTTAAGATGCAATGAACCCAGCACTAACAGGTAAAACAAGGAAGTCACTGTTTTAAGAACACTCAAATAAGCCCTTGAATCAAAAGTTAATGCAATCAACACAGCCTCCTGTCTTGTTGGGGAGTCTAAGTGCTCTGAGTTATAAGGACGCTCTGAAATTTTTCTTGGTATTTTCTCTCTAAACTCTAAAATTATGTTTACATTGATGAATACTTCCATTAACAACAACAGCAAAAAGAGTGTCTCTTATCAAATTGACTCACCGGCACTTTTCAGGTTTTGTATATTTTTGATTAAAACTGGTAAGTTGTTGGGGTTTTTTCATGAAAATAAAAATTTTCCACCAAAAATTTTACGAAGAGAAGAAACATACTTTCCATGAAAAACAGGGGAAAAAAAATCTGGGTGCCTGTTTTTGATTCTTGCAATAAAGTAGAACATTTTCACTCAACAGCACTGAGGAGGAGGAGACATTGCTGCAGTGTGAAGTTCTGTGGCTGCTAACTGCTGAGGTCATCCTCACTTTTGAGCTGAGACCACAGGGAGGGGACAAAGAAATGAGGAAGTTCTTACTAAATTCTTTGACCTGAATTTTCTGTGAAAGTGATTTATGTGTCTATTGTTACCTTTATTCTTTGAAAAAAGATTTGTATCACTGGCACTACAAAACCAGCTACATCACTGATTTCTGCTTTCAGTTGGACACTGATTATTACAGCACAAAGAAAGTTGTTATATTTTTTAAATGGTCAACAGTGTATATTATGTAGTTCAGGTGTGGCTACAAGGATCTCAATACTAAAAAATATTCCCATAGCCCAAAGTCACGCATACTCTATGGCAGAGGAATCAAGATCAGACTACATACTGCACTGATACAGAAGATATCTGTGTTCCTTAGACAGTTTTTTATGCACTACTTTATTGTGGACTGAAAGTGGGATGAGCAGACAGCTGAGTCCTGAGAGACCTGCTGATGTTGGCTTAAACAGCCAGTGCTGGCTCATTTCCTCACTTTTGGTGCCGATCCAGAAGGCTTTCCACCAGGAGAGCTTGCCCGCAGCCATTCACATCACAGTTTCTGCAACAGATCCATACTTGAACTGCTCAGATGCCACAGGTTTGCCCATCTGGTACTGTTAAACCTATGGCTGTCACTCCCACACTAAAACACAGCAATGACTTTCTCCACCCTTGACATCTTGCTGAGCTGGCTGTATCTGATAATGTAATGTCTGCTCATAGCAAGGGAATATGGATTCTGGCGAAAACACTGGAACTCTTAATGAATCTGTCTCTGGCTGTGTCTCATTATTCAGCTTTATATCATTGCTGATTTCTGGACTGCATTGCTACTGATGTTTATGTCATAACCTGTCAAAACTACTGTCAGCTGTCCATTTCTGGTGTTGTATACTTGCCATTGATACCTCTATCCCGTGGTTAAACAGCCTCTTTGTGATTCAGCTGAAAGGTTACCATTACTGAAATGCCAGTTTAGCCCTGCTACTGCTTTTCCTTCCACCTGAGATTATTCTCTCCAGTAGATCTTATACAAATGCTATTGCAGTACTCTGTAATTTACATTAGCCAAAATGGTCTGGAACAAAGAAGACTTGGTATCTGCACCTTTTAAAGTAACACAATTTGTTTTGATTAAAGTGTCTTCAGAATCAGGAACTGAGAGGAAGCAGTCTCTAACAAACAAATAATGATGGTCAGCTACAAGTGAGCTATGCATGGTAGGCTAGACACAATTTTTTTGCAGAATGCCTGTCTGTTGTTAATTTTGAAACAAGCCCTATGTGTGATTACATGTCACCCACCAGTTTTCCTTGCATATTCGCCACCAATATCTCTCCCCTGATACATTTATTTCAGAAAAAGTCCTGATTCAGACAGTGGCTTCTTACTGAAGAGTAAGCAGCTCCTCAAAACTGCATTGTCCACCTTGGAATTCATTTCTGTTTGGCATTTGACATATTTTTTGTTTGTGCTGAATAAAGCCTAGAATATGTTAATACATGGGTTGCAGCAATGACTAGATAAATTGAATGCAGCCACACTTGAACACAGGCACAATTCTACAGGAGCATTATCTGATGATCTGTTTTGCTCATAGGAACAAATACCTGTGTTACGTCTACACATGTTTACATGACATGAGAGGTTGGCTATTCACAATATTTTTTTAATTTCCACTTAAAATACTTTTGGCTGCAGAACTCATTTGCTAATACCAAGGGTTCTCTGTCTCCCTTCAGGAATAACAAGAATGGCACAGTTGACTCAGATGAAAGAAAACACAATTTGCCATCTATATAACACAAGGAAAAAGAAAACAATTTTGCATTTTGGAAAGTTCTTTATATAATACTAAGCCGTAAAATGTCTCTGGAACACATGAATTTGTGGTACAGTTTGTATACTATTACTTTTGGCTTCTCTCTCCTTCCCCAATCTAAAAATTTAGCTGCTAATCTCACATTGCTTTTGTTATTGTCATTATGCCAATTCTTCCTGTATTTAACCAAAGTAAAGAATACTCTATTAGGCAAACAATAACATACACTTGAGTTATTTCATAAAATTCTGTATAATGCTATGAGATTGCTGAGTTTCCTACAATATCATGTTATGGACACATATATATTGAATGAATAAAATTACTCTTCAGAAAGACATTGCACTTCCTTAGACTACCAGTCAGATTTAGAAAGCATCAATAGAAACATTCCTTGATATCTTATTAATAATTGTTCAAGACTAATTTAGAGGTGGAAACAGCAATGCAAAGGCCACTGACAGCGAGCAGTTATTTGCACAGTAAAATGAGTGTGTGTGCTTCTTGCTTAGTCTAAAAATAATTGGTTCATTAACTTTAAATGTATCATTAACCTGATCATATTGTTAAAGTCAAATGTAAAAATAGATTACTTTTTTGGTTTATATTAGTGATGCATAAGTACCTGTATGTTCTCATTTAGCACTCTTGAAAATGCAGTGTGATTATACATTCTGCAGAGAACAAAAGTGTTTAGATGGTGAACAATGGCAGCAAAGCCTAGGCACAGGACAAAAGAAATAATTTTGTTTTCTCTTTATTGGTGAATCTTAATATTCATTAAAAGTGAAATACCAATATGATGCTTAATAAATCCTGTGAGAAGGACTTTGCCAGTTTAAGATTTGTATAATTTGATTCTATATGAACTGAAGGTAAACTATTGAGTTAAAATCTTAGAGAAAATAATATGTGTGTTAATAGATATTTAAACACTATTTTTCTACCCTCCGTAACTCCCAAATACCACCAGACATTTACTCTTGTTGAGGAGATACCAGGATGATAGCTGGAAAGAGCTTGCTGTAAGAAATACTTTGAGTTGCTCTGTCATGGAGGAGGCCAGATAAAAGAACTAAAGGAAACCCTTGTCTTCAAAGAAGGGACTGAGGTCACTTGGTTACTTTCACTAGCTTGCTCCCCAGGACTTGCAGGAGTGAAAGGAACCTTTGGAAAAGAAATTCTTGCCCTTCCTTGTGTAAGTAGCACTGTGACATATTTTGAAAATAACCTTCATATGAATGAAATAGAGCTGAGTTTGCTAAGGCCAGGCTGAATTACGACTCACAGACCCAGGAAACTTCTCCTCTCAGACAGTCTGCTTGCTGCTATTGTCATTTCCAGGTCCAGACATGGATGCGTGAATGTCCCAAAAATAAGCACAGCTGATGTGACAGACAATGTGGCCCTTTCCAACACCCACATAAACACCAGCATTATTGTTTTAATTCTGTCTACATAATAGAAACACTAGGCTGTTCTTTATTTAGACTCAGTGAAGATAGTTTCACATATCAACTGTAACCAGATTTGTGACTGATGGCAGCCATTAATACCCTCTAACATGGAATTATATACACAGGTACATGCGTTTTTTTTAGGTTCATTAATCTAAGTGGTTCAAGGACAGTGATTCTTTATCAGGTTTCCATAAAACAATTAGTTGACCTGGCTATTACAGATATGATAGGTAAGAAGAGTTTCATTCTGGAAGTATCTGTTCACCTCTGTTGTATCAAAGCTGGGATTCCCAACCACAGGTGGGATTCAGCTGCACTAACTTAGATAAATGTGTCGAAGCTGTCAAAGTTTAAGACACTTTTATGAATGGTTAGGTTGGCTAAGTCACTGTGACAAAGGAGATTTCAGCAGAGATAACAACGATATAATAAATTATCCTTTTAAGGAAAAAATCCGACAGTGACATACTACTACTACTTTGACACCTTTTACTAGCACAACCCAGGAACTATTAGTTTTTCTCTATTGTATCAGTCAATATATATTGTTCTTTTTTTTTTTTTAAATCTGGCTTTCCTCCACAGTACTCCAGCTTTCTCCTTCTGTCTTCCCACTTCCCACTGAGAAAGCGTCCATCAGAAGTACATATGTTGAAGCAGCGGCTACCTAGTCACTTTGCAGCATGTTCTACCTTGTCCCCTTTCCTTCAGTCCTGTATAGTACAAAGGCTCATGGCTTAAATTTAGAAGGTATCAGGAAATGTTTGTCCAGATTCCAGTTTTTGATTACCTGCTGCAGCAACAGCTATAACAGAGAGGAGGCTACTTCAAAAAATATTTATGTATATATTGCATGTATGTATGTCTCTGTGTGTACATGTCTTTCTTATTATCATACATATGCATGTGTATATATATATTTTTTTTTGTGCTAAAAAAATCTTTTATTTTCCTTACAGTAAAGCACAATCAGTGTGGTGCATTAAGTGATCAGGGCAGTAAAGCAGGACACTAAATTCCTGACTTCAGAGACTTCTGTCAAACTCCTGACTGCAAGATTAAGTTGTTTACACTGTTTCTCCCCTCATAGTGCTGTTTATTCTGTTTATTCATAACATAACTCTTTGGGTGCCAAGGACTGAATCTTACTCTTACTCTAATTTAAGTTTAGAAGTCCAAATGCCTACATCTGTGCCTGAGTTAGTCATTCTGCCAGGGAGAAATGGACAGCTCAGAGGAAACAGCTACACCTGGTCATATGACCTTGATTTCAGTTAACAGGTCTTGAGCTTTAAATATCTATCAAAATAGACAAGTATGAGCTAACTGCCATGTTAGGAAACTGCCCTTCACAGATGGGCACTGTACAGCAGCCAGTCCCATAACGCGCCATTAGACATATTTCTATACTTTTTTTCTCTCTTGCATTCAATGAAAGGAAAGGTTGGACAGCAAAACGAACCATGAATTAACACCAATTTACAGTGGGAGTTATTTGCCTTATTTTGCCCTGTGCCAGGTAAGTTAGAATGCTACTACAAAATCTTATACAATCACCTCCTGGTAACATACTTGTTTCCACATTTCTTTTTCTATAGAGATTTAAGAATTAGATTCTGATAGAAGTGATAGAGTTCCTCTGTGACTGTCAACATTTACTCTTTATTCTGGGTAAATTAATATTTTCTTGGAGTTTCCTGTGTGTTTGCATATGTGTTCTTTTTAAGAGGACAATTATTCTATGTAAAAATGCATGAGAAGTATCACAAATTGTGACCTCTCTGTCGTTGGCCCTTGCTGATAAATTTCTTGAAGAATTCTGTCAACAGGTTTGGGCTGAGGGAGCCTAAACTTTGTGGAAGGAAATCTATCACACAGTGAACTGTGCTTAGAGGTTACTTATTACAAGACATGAAAAATAAATGTTTTAATATGAAGAATATTTTTTTTACCTAGAGAATGACTGCTGGCATAATGGATCACATTCAGGAATCTTCCATTATTTTAGTCAATATTGTATATGTTTGCTTTCTTTTTTTTCTGACAAAATACAGTCCTAATTTTTCAGACATTTGCTTTTGCCTTTAGTCAGAAAATAACAGTTAGAAACGCACAGTATTTCATACCTTCTAGGTTAAGCCCTGGAACTTGTATTATGCTGTTTCTCCACAACAGAAAGCAAGTTTTAAACTACCAAGAAACCTTCATGATGTATTGGCAAAGCATCCCACTGTAGCTCAGGATAATACTCATAAGGCTCAGCCTTAGAGAATTCAGTGACTGAAACAGTAACAGAGCAGGATTATTACTTATAAAGAGTAGAAGTAATGGATAAGTAGGGAAAGCACTGGAATTGAGCTACTTTGTCTGTGTAGACCAAAATGTATTGCAGAGGAGAATAAAGGGGACACCATGGTCATTTTAGCACCCAAAAATCCCATCAAATAAATAGTAGCTCTGGGAAAGCAGAGTAGAGTGGTATATTGCCTCTGTTTAATAAGACAACTGAAGTGGGTTCATACTGGCACTGAAGACACAAAATTAAAATTAAAATGTACAGCTTTTCTGTACAGCAATTAAGAAAACCAACAATTAGGTATCAGGAAACTGAAAGACCAATCACTTCAAATAAGAATCTTTGTCAGAGGGAAAAAAAATGTAGTGAAATATTTTTTTTATTTATTTATTCAGAAAAATAATTTTAATCATTTAGCCTCAAACAGCTTTTTCAATTTATTGTAAACTAATAAGTTATTCAATACAATAAGCCTATAGTGAAAAGGTAAGAGGGAATGGCTTTAAATTAAAAAAATATGGTTTTAGTGCGACAGCTGAATTGGAAAAGGGAGGCTCCAGGTCCTGGGATTTTAGCCCATTACCTGTAGGGGGGATGCTCTCCCCTTGCCCCCCTGCCACGTGGCCCTGGGAGCTTGCAGTGAGCGGCACACAGACCACAGGAGAGGGACGAGAGAAAGAGAAAGTTTATCGTGGGGTACAGGGCTATATGGGTTTTAGGGGGATTATAAAATCACCAGTGAGAACTTTCAGGGGGTTTACAGAATCTTCCAATAGCAAACAGGAGTTAACAACCAATAGGAAGGGGTTAAAAAAGGCCAATGAGAAGTCTTCCCAATATCTTTTCAGGACATTCCTGCATTGGAGGTAACACTTATCCAGGGGGGTTCTGGGAAGGAGACAGTGACCCAGCAGAATCCACAAAAAAGCCGTTTTGAAACATGTTTAAACAACATCAAAACCCTCTGTTTTTACAGCATCTGGGCTGTTTTCTTCATTTTCCCCACAAGTCCATTTCTGACAGGATTTTTTCCATCCTAAATATGGTAGGTCCACTGCCACACTAAAACTGTCAAAATTGTAGTAGTTCAGCTTCTTTCAAACCATAAGGAACTAGTCACAGCTGGAAATGGGATACCTGACTTAAGATACCAAAAAATTCACACCTGAAAATCAATGCCACTAATATCATAGAATCATAGAATCATAGAATAGATTGGGTTGGAAAAGACCTCCAAGAGTCCAACCCCTGATCCAACTCCAATTACTATATCATGGTACTAAGGGCCACATCCAATCTCTGTTTAAAAACCTCCAGAGATGGTGAATCCATCACCTCTCCGGGCAGGCTGTTCCAATGCCTGATCACCCTCTCTGCAAAGAATTTCTTCCTAACATCTAACCTAAACCGCCCCTGGCAGAGCTTGAGCCCAGTTGCTGCTTAAAAAAATTGATAAAGGCATTACAAAATGATTCCCTAATCACTAGTTTCACCTGCCAAGCTTGAAAGAGACCTATTACTCTGCTTTGTTTCTCTGCTTTGCAATAATTTACACAGCTCTGGTATCTTTCTCCTATCTGAACAACCACATGGCTTCAGGAAACATTAAGAATATTAAGATAAGACTAACTCACATAAAATTCCTATAACAATTGTGACATTTACACTTACAAGATAATAATTCAGGCACTCTAGAATGTATAATGGAAGCAACAAGGTCAGCAGCACAAAAATTATTCACATTTTCTGCTGTTGTCTGTGTGAGGTTTCATATTTATATGATTTCAGATGAGAGGATATCTGTGTAAAATCTGATCAAAAAGATACACTACAAAAATTTTAAATTGGTCTTAAATCAGTCATAACTGAGCACGATGTAGAGATATTTGCATGTAAAGCAAATGTTGACATATCATGAGAGTCAATGTAAGCACGAATTGGACTTGAGACACGTACGAACTTTTCTAGGTTTATGATTATTTTTAGGTTATTTTTTCAACTCTTCTTCAGCTGAAGGAAGATATATGCTTTTGATTACATGTATATGTTTTCTGATTATTTCATACCTGTGGCAGTGGATATACCATATTTAGGATGAAAAAAGTCCTGTCAAAGATGGACTGGTGAAGGAAAGGAAGAAAACAGCCCAAAGGTCATAGAAACAGAGGTTTTTAA
>JAWMRA010000001.1:58444478-58458351 GCA_035584735.1 Pseudotriccus pelzelni | reverse complement strand
AAAAGCCATTTTGAAACATGTTTAAACAACATCAGAAACCTCTGTTTTTATGACACCTGGGCTGTTTTCTTCATTTTCCCCACAAGTCCATCTCTGACAGGACTGCCACATTTTAGATTAGATGTTAGGAAGAAATTCTATACTAACAGAGTGGTGAGGCATGAACAGGTTGTCCAGAGCAGTTGTGGATGCCTAAACCTGGAAGTGACTAGGTTGGATGGTGCTTTGAGCAAACTGGTCTAGCAGAAGGTGTCCCTGCTCACGGCAGGGAGGGTTGGAACAATATGATCGTTCATGTCCCTTCCACTGAAATCATTCTATGATTTTATCATTTTACACACCTGATTGAAATAAAATTTTATGTGAAACCTAGTGCATTTCATTAGTGAATAAATATGGGCATGCCTATGTGTTTATACACTCACAGAATCCCTCAAAACAAGTGAGAAGATTTTCAATTAAGCAGAATCTGATTCCTTAAGGAGTCTTATCATTTAACAGTACTACTCAGGTGAAAGCTTACTTCTTTCAATTGTAAAGATCCTGTCAAAATGATAATTTTCTTTTAAATTTGATCTGAGTCACTACTAGGGATAAATATATGTGATTTTTTTTTTTTACATTTACAAATATTTTAACTATCTGATTGACCATACAGCAAAAAAAATGAACAATATTTGACACTGAAAGACATAAATATTTCTTGGAACCAAATTTTAATCTGCATCTGATAACTGATCCAAAGTGCAGAGCATAAAAAATACAGAAATATTCTACTAGGCAAAAAAATATGTGATACTAATTAAGAGTATTTACAAGTTAAAAGATGAATGTTTAATAAATTTTCTATAAGCTGATCTCAGACAATGTTTTTGAAAGTCATTGATTGGCTTGGGTAAATTGTTTATAATAAATTATTTGCTCAGCTTTAATATTTAGGAATGTGCAGGAACAGCTTGGGGGTAATAGGATCCATCCTCATCAGAACTTGATAAAACTCAATAAAATCTTCCGGAGTCATATTTACCTCTTGTGCTAATGGCTGGTGGTGAGTATCAAGTCTGTCACTACAGTGTGCAGTAACAGTGAGTTTGCTTCTCAACTGCATGTATACTGTGCCTGCACAGTAGTCCTCAGTAGAGATTTCCCTGGCTGCCAGCCAGAAGTAGGCATCATGAATTCATGATAAACAAATCCAGAGGAGCTGGAACCTTGAGTAGTGTCAGCGTGAAATGTGTGTGTGTGCGTGCATGCACGTCTCAGAATACAAATCTTACAAACACAAGATTGCTATTCAGACACTATACCCATCCTGCTGAGCAAATAGGGTTTTGATTACATGTCACTAAATGGTGCAGTTTTGTTCTTGCCACAACCCTACTGAAATTTCCTTGTGGCAAGCAGTGTGTAAGACTAATGGAACTTTTTTCTGTATACCAACATCTAGCACCTAAATATTCTCGTCTTATTAGTGTTATGCTAATAATGAATAACCAACAAATTTCTTGCTTTGATTAATATTGCTCTCCTAGACCTCCTCTGTGTTATATGCATACATATTCACATGTATATGAATGCATAGATATATATGCACACACACAGAAAAACCTATTGCAAAATTTTCTGTTGAAATCCCCACTAGCTAAAAAAAAAATTAGAATTGCCACAGGTAATAGGATTCAATATATCATTGGCTCTGTTAATTCCTTTATGCTTAATAACATGAAATTGAAGACATATCTCTTCTACCCCATTCTCTCACCTCCTTAGCGCCTTTGCTTAGTGCCTTTGGTGATCCGTTTAAAACTTTCACTTTTATTATTGTTCTACACATCGAGTAAGATACATCATGTAATGCAGAAACTCAACAACGGTTTGTCTCTACTGAAAATTTTATATAACATTATAAATATGTGGAGCAGCTACCTAAGTTTTGGTGTGTCATTATTACTGAAAGTACCAAATGGCATTCTAATGTTAATGATCCAGGTAATTTCTGGGTTTCATCAGATTGGTTTCTTTTGAGGAAATTATTAATCTGAGTACACTTAAGTATTTATCTTTATTCCAAAAGATTCAATTCCACTTCTTCAATTCCACAAATACTTGATAAAGTATTTGTACAAAAGTATGGTCACTTTTAATTTTATTTTTTTCTGCTAGTGTATATAATCATTTGATTTTGTATAAAATTCTGCACTGAAGTTTTGAGCACTACTTGGCCTTTACTGTAGCTTTGAATATTCACTACCACCTCCTTGGTAACCATTACAGGTCAGTTATGAATTATCTGTGTGCCTGATATGCGGAGGAGGGTGGCTGTCACCATAAAATGCATGGCTACTGCAAGAACATTTAAAAGAGGAGTTTGTCATTGGATCAAAGGTCCATCTGGGTATGATGAATGTCAATATCCTGATTTTTGGCATTGGCCAAGAATATATTTGTAGGTAAGATTATAATTACAGGGGAAACAGTAATATGTCTGAAATGATGTGAATAAGTAGCTTATTTTGGTTTTGAAATTTTTCTAATTACTTCACAGATAAACACAAAAGACAACAAACCAAACCGAAAACCAACCAACCCAAAAAACAAAACCAGACCCAAACAACAGCAACAAAAAATCCCAAACCAAACTAAAAAACAGACAAAAAAAACAACCCCAGGAAAAAACCCACTCCAACGAGACTGAGATCAGAAAAAACGAGGTCCTATTTTTTTCTTTCTTAATATGCATTTACAAAGTCAAAACACACATCTGTGGAGATTATATTATTTTCTAAAAGTTTTGTGTAAAAACTGCCTCTAGCTAAGCCTCAGGCCTTCATTTTTTTAAAATAAGCTATTTCTTTAATGCAAAGAGACCCATTTTGCCAGGCTAGAAAATATTTTTGTTTTCATTTTTCCCATATTTTCTCTCTTTTTAAGAAAGGAATGCTAAAATTATGGTTTCAGACAGGTGGAAAACTCCTTTAGTTTTGTCTGCTCTTAACTCTAACTCTTCAAAGACACTATGATGAGTGTAAAGTATTTGGGAATAGTCTAATATTCTATGAAAATAGTAACACTAAATCAAAATGAAACCTTGTTGAAACTTTCTTTTTCCTTCATGTTGTACATCTAGAATGCACATATGCAGTTTGACATTGAAATGCCACAGTCCTCCCTTGTTTAGCAAGGCTGGCAACAGAGAAAATATTATGCCAACTCTTTAAAGCCAGAAGTGCTCCCCTCTCCACTTACAGATGCAGTTCAAGTTGCAGTCACATAATTGGGTCTCAGAAATTGCCTCTCTTTCTTGAATCCCCATGCCTGAGTTAAGAACTACTATTAAAGGTCTCACTTTCATTCCCCAATTTCTTTTCTCTCTGAAAGTTTCAGTGTGGAACCCTAGCAATTTGCTGCCTTTTATCTGTTGATTTTCAAGTGTGTTAAGTCAAAGTTAGAGAGTACAGAACTAACCTCTTTCTCAGGTTTTTCTTACATATGAGTTTTGGGTATCTTATGGAATTTTAAAAATGCAATTCAGAATATTATATTTAGTACAATGCTGCATAATCACTAATTATACAGTCTTCTGCAATTGATATTTTTTCATTTTATGTGCATACAATAGGATTTTCTCACTTGATATATGTATGGCTCACAGTCCTGAAAAAACAGTCAAGCTGAAGATATTTGAGGTCATAGTCTTGTTGGGTTCTTTGGATTCATCTCAGCTGCTGCTCTGCTCTTTTTAGCAGGGTAAACATGACTGACAACTGAGTTGCAAAACTCATGGACCGACAGGTTAATGTCTTGCCTCATAAGGACTGAGCCCACAGTAGTTTTGAATAAAATCTTTTTCATCTATAGTTGTTGGCATCAACAGTCAATTCATTACACTTGCCTACATGTGTGTGTTTGTATGTGCTCCCTGATGGAAAGTCTTCATTATTTTTCAGCAGTTCACATTTCATATATGAATGTGGTAGACTTTTTTTTTCCCCCAGAAGTAAGCAAACCGTTGCATCACTCCTCCGAAGTAAGTAGATTTTAGGGGAGCTGGGCATTCAGCATTCTGAAAATCAGGCACTAAAGAAAAATAAAAAAAGCGTCTAAAAGCAACAATGGGTTTCATATCTAAAAACAGTCATCTAAAAGTTAGACATAGCTTTCTGAGCTGCCTCTGTAGTCAGTGGAGAAAAATGCCCTAAATCTGAGTTGTTGCTGCAGCTGCCTACCATGTCTCAGTTATCTCAATGATATTGTAGCTTTGTGAACACATAGAATCATAGAATGTTAAGGATCTGGAATGGACCTAAAGGTCATCGAGTCCCATCGCTTCTGCTATGGGCATGGACAGCTCCCACTAGACTAGGCTGCTCAAATCCTTATCCAAGCTGGCTTTGAACACTGCCAAGGTCGGGACATTCACAACCTCCCTGAGCAACCTGTTCCAGTGTCTCACCACCCTCACAGTAAAAAAAATTCTTTCTAATATCTAACCTAAATTTCATCTCTTTCAATTTTTACTCATTACTCCTTGTCTTATCGCTGCAGTTCCTGACAAGCAGTCCCTCACCAGCTTCCTTGTAGGCCCCTTCCAGATACTGTAAAGTTGCTATGAGGTCTCAATGCAACCTTCCCTTCTCCAGGCTGAACAGCCCCTACTTTCTTAGCCTGTCTTTGTAGGGGAGGTGCTCCAATCCTCTTGTCAACTTCACGGACCTCCTCTGGACTTGCTCCCAACAGTTCCATTCCACCTTATGTTGGGAACACCAGAACTGTATACAGTACTCCAGCTGGGATGTCACAAGAGCAGAGTAGAGGGGGAGAATCACCTCCTTCAACCTGCTGTCCATGCTCCTTTTGAAGCAGCCCAGAAGTCGGTTGACTTTCTGGGCTGTGAGCGCATACTGCCAGCTCATGTTGAGTTTTTCATCAGCTTTCATCCAGATGCACACTTCCACTTCCTAATACTTGTTTCTTTGGCTGTATATGCCTGAGGTGAATTTCCTTTTCTCCTGGTTTATAATTTCTGAGATCTCTCTTGTTCCCACCATTCTGAACCGTTGCTTTCCAGCACTGTTGATCTTTACTGCACTTAACCATGACTTGTATTATTCCTACTTTAAAACTCTCCTTATCAGTTTCACCAGACTTTTGCAAACATTATTTTGGCTTGACTTTCTAAGGAGTATCTCCTCTTCTGCTTCCAATCCTGCATCCTCAAAGTGGGTCCCATGGTCATAAAAGCCAAATTTCTGTCAACATCACCAGCTGTACAACCAGATTGTCGACCTGCAGGTGCTGAAATTAATAAAATTGTATGACTTTGGTGTGACAGGACTCAAAATCAGCCAGGGTTTTGAGGGTAGATCCATTTAGATTTTCTTCAGTCCAAAGACAGAATGATATTCAAACATAGCTTTAATTTTGTTTTTAGTAGACTAAAACCCAGAATATATAACTCTCTAAACAAAGAAAACCTAAAGTTTTTTTGAAGTAGTAAAATAAACCCTGCCCTGCCAGGGCCCTCGCAAATTTTAGATTTAGCACAAGTCAGGCAGATACCTTTTCCAATAGGCAACATGCATTCAGTCACCCTATTCTGCAAGCTGAAGGGTGTAATAGTATGTTCATGGGCCATTCCACGCCTACGATGAGTTTAGGGAGCTTTTTTTTTTTTCCAGTTAAATGTAGTAAACATGATTAGGAAAAGCAGAATAAAACTGGGTGGGGGGGAAGGGGAGGCAGGAAGAAACATTAGAAACTACTTTTCTTCTGCCAGCTGTGCCCTTGCAGACAGGTTCTGGCTCTCAGCCCAGCCACTGAAATTCAGGGGTTTTTAACTAAAAGAAACCATATTTAGTTCTTTCAATTTTTTAGGAAATTATGTCCCTCCTTTAGCTGACCACCTCTTCAGTTTCGCAGCCCATGCACAGAATGTAAACTTCCAAATCTTTCTATGTGTCTTTCAAGTGTTTTCTGCTTGGACGTGTTCATTTATTCTCAGTGGTAACTCCTAGTTTGGGGTTTTTTGTTTGTTTTGGTTTGGGGGTTTTGTGCTGTTTGCTGTTTTGTGGGGGTTTTTTTGTTGTTTTGGTTTTGATTTTCATATTTTCTGGAAGGTTCCATGTGTCCCAACGCCTTCTTACAGGGTGATAATCCAAGAACAAGCAAACATATAATACTCCTCCTTAAATAGGGCATTTTGCCCAAGCTAATTAGCTGAATTCTCAGCAGGGCTAATTAGCTTGGGCGGAGCTCCATGGTGAGAGATATGTTGTTTTTGGTTCCAGAGCAACAGTGTTTGGGTCAACAAGTGCTTTGCACAGTACCATCCTCAGCAGAGTAAAACCATCCAGGCCATCATCAGATATATGAGTTGCAGCAACCATGTCGAAAAAGTTGGCTGGTTTGTATCTTCTAACCGGGTTACAATAGGTGACTTCTGCTGTGTTTACCTTTACACACAACATTCACGAGTCTAATTCCATTAATCACTTTAGAAACCAGTTTGTGTGAAAGCTGAAGCATGAAATGTGCTGGCAGGGCATTGCAGCAGGTGCACAGTCACCATGCTCTATCATGTATAACTTTACAGAGATGAGAAACACTAAAGACTTTGTTAAAATGATTATCTGTAATCCTAGACAGGGGGTAGTAGGCCACATTTTTTCTCTCTGTTGAAGAAGAATCTGATTAGAAACTAATCCAAATTATTGATGGGTCATTTGAGGCTCATTTCCATAACTCTGGATTTGTATTTTCAGGACAGATGGATGAGTTGACATTCTTGGTAGGAGTTATGCTCCCTGCAAATACGTAGTATACATACATACTCTCTGAAGTCTCGAATGTCTGTTTGGATGGCATTCTGCCGTCTCACAAGTCAGCACAAGAGTCAAGCAATGGTAGGTTTATGTGGACAGTTGGCATTACTCTGCAAATGTCACTTTGTTCCAGGATTCCTCATTCTGTGCCAGTATTACATATTGGCACCACATGACTCTTTACACCTAATTACATGATTTGACACTTACATGACAGAACAGAAATGGTTGATTTGAGGAGGAAAAGAAAGGTTGAAATTTATGGTTGCTTTTACAAATACAGGTCATATGCTTTCAGACTTGGAATATCAGTATACAGCAGCAATCATGACCCTTACTCTCGTTCATGTTCAAGTAATTTTCCAAAAACGTAACAATTGCCATTGTCTCTTGTTTTTGCACAGATTAATGTCTGATAAGGCTAGGTTCTTCTACTAATAAGTTTGTGTTATACATGTACTGAACTTTTAAGAGGAAAAAAACTGAAAGAGAGGATTGTTCTGTTTCTTGTAAAACCAGGATAAGGAATAGTTTTCAGTTCTAAAATCCATTAGAAATAAAAAGTGAATATAATATACCTAAATGTAGCACACAGATATCTGGTATGAAACTTCGCAGAGGTGTGTTCTTTCTTTTCTAAAGCTATATACATCTCATCTATGTACAGACCAATAGATAAAAAGAGAGGGCATTATGAGATATTGGATTTGACTCTCACTGAATTATATATTAATACAGGTCGGAGCCACCTCACTGTGAGTGTGTGTGTGTGAGAGGGCTTGGCCTAGGCTTGCAGGTAGGTGAAAAGGTCTGCCTTACTCAGATATTTTGCCTGGGAGGCAAAACCAAACTATATGAATGAATAAGACCCCATGTGAGCTCTCTCCTCTCTTCCAGCCTGCACGATGTGAACCATCAAATCTTTGCAATAACTATTGTTTTCTCCTCTCCCTTCTTCTCTCTTTCTTTCTTCCTTCTTTCTTTAATCTTTTACTCTTTTTCTTCTCTTAATACCAATGAATTGTGTTTTACTAAAGGTGGTATATTGATTGTCTGTAGTGAGTGTTTTTGTGGAATGGGTCTCTGTGCTGGTTGTTTTAGTAGAATGCTTTTCTTCAGTTATATTACCTGTTATATGTAAAACCTTTTACCAAAATGTCTTATTTCTCTCACTAAATTAAAAGAAATTCTCTTAGAGAAAGCATAGTAGTGTTTTCTCCAGACAGGAACTCAAGGTAATAATGAACCAAAATACTTTCTAGAAGTCTTAAATAAATGTAACTGCTCCAAGCGGCTTGTAACTTAAAATCCAGAGTATAACAGGCACAAAAGCAATTCTGCACACAGTTACCACTACACTTATTGGTACGATAGCAGGTCAGCAGCATTAGCATATCCCTTTCTTCCTCTTTTTCTTACCCCTGTCCTCTCCCTCTTCTCTGCCTCTCTTCTCCTCCCCTCCTCATTCCAATATTGTCAATGTCCACTGTTTTCATTGAAATACTGGTCTTTCATGGCTAAAAGACCATAATCCAGTTAAAATGGCTAATTTTGAAGAAAAATAACCAAAACCCACAACCAACCATCTAACCAATCAAACAAAACCAATACTTTTCTTTTAGATTAACGAACAGTGGATCTAACAAGCATGCAGACTGCAACAAGGAAAGGCAGAGGACCAAGGCTCTCCCTTTTGTCATCAGTGAGAGATTAGCTCAGCAGCTTATAGAAAAACAAGATTAGGTGCTTTCCTCCAGACCAGTGAAACCTTTGGCTGTTCATTTTGGCAGGTAGCTTACTTTGTGGAGCTAATTAAGCCTGACTGGGATTCTTAGTCAAATTAGCTAGAAGATCACTTTTGACTGAGGATATCTGCTAAACAGCTTCACAGTCTTCTCACAATAAGCTCGCTTTCTTCCGTCAGATCTATAAAGACAAGTAAGCTCTTCCACATACACTAGAAGAAGTCTAAAGAATGTCAGAAAACTTCTATGACATAATTTTCTTGCAACATAGACAGTGAAAACTTAAATGGCTTGAATGTTTCTGTTTAAATACAGTTAAAGTAGCTTGGATGCTCACACCCACATCATTTCAGCTAATTCTCCAATGAAGACATAGCCATACCTAATCTATTTTAAATAATAATAACATTAATATGGCAATAAGTATAAATAAAAGTAATTATCTTCATGATCCAGTTGATTAAACTTGTTGTCTTTCAACTTCGTTGAACTATTTAACCCTTCCACTCCTCCCAGAGTAATCAAAGGAAAGTAAATAGGAGTGAGGAACCTGTGTCTTATCTTTTCTCTTTTACTAGTTTGTGGGATGGATTTACCATACAGAGAAAAAGTAGAGCATCCCACAAGGTGGTACACAGTAAATGAATAATCCTGGTTCATACAACCCTTTCCAGAAGCTTACTGTTACATCTGAGTGTTTTTTCCAAAAGGGATGTAAAGGTACAATTGTATTTTAAAAGCAAGCATTTAATATGGGTTGCAAGCAGTCACAATATGACTTTGTCTTAGAAACCGATGGAAAAGCTAATATATCAGTTATAAAGACCTTGCCTGCTACAGCTTCAGTTGTTTAAGTTGTCATCCACTAAACACCCTCATATGTGAAGTCGGGTTTGAGACTAATTCATTCTAACTAACTACAGGAATAAACTTGTATGCCCTTATGGTTGTTGAATCTAAACTAGTAGCTCAGACTTTCCTGATAGTTGAAAAAGAGATTGAAGCATTTACATGCAGTGATTCAGATGGAAAGAATCACCTTCTTGAGGTGCCTTTCCTTCTCTTCAGTGTCTGTATAGGAGTTCTGGGCTTTTTAGTTTTGCACTGTAGTAGAATTAGATGGAATAAATGCGGATATGTTTCTGGGTTCATTCTTAGTTCAGTTCAGTATAAGTAAATTGAGTTTGCCTAAATGACTTGCTTTGCTTCCTTAAAACAATCTGGTTTATTTGGCCTGAAATGGGCCGGCAGTAGTCATGAATCCAGTTATCACATCTCAAGTGAGGAGTGATAACTAACAGCTATGGAGCTGTCATCTGCTGAACAGCTCCAGCTGTTCTGTAACCCTGCATCTGGCTATATCCCAAAAAGTTAAAAAAACAATCAAGACACATTCTAAGTTCTTCTTTTAATCAGTTATTTTTGGGCATTATTTTTATTAAATGTAATAACATATAATGTAAAAAGGTATTACTTTTCTAAGATGTTTAATATTTAGTACATAAGTTAAAAAGTCTAAGAAATTAAAATTAAATATGCATAATTTTGTGTAACTGGCTTGTACATCTCTGTGTATCTCTGTAAAAATAGACTACATCTTATGCTTAAAAATATTTTATTGGCAATGTATTTCTTTGCAACAATTTGTTTTAAAACACCTGTTTATTAATTTCTCCTGTAATATTTTTTTCCTAAATATTCTGTAACAGTAAAAAAAAAAGAGAGAAACCACTCCAAACAACTCATGTCAGTATTTGCTCAGATAGGTATGCATAAAGTTTCTGAAGATTGTTTCTGAAGATTCCACTTTTGAGAAACATAATTGGTAGAAAGGTGACTCTCTAAATTGAAGATTTAAAGAAATCTAAAGATCAAAGGGAATGCTGTTTGGTGGGAGAAATTTGGGTATTATATCTTTAAAACTGCACAGGAGGGCAGATCAGAGAATTGATATTATGAGAAAGGTTGGGAAAAAGTGGTATAAAACACACACTGATGAAATATAAACAGCATATCACGGTGGTCCCTGTGGCTCCTCTGTGGTTCCTATGAATGTCTAGGGAGCTCACTGGTGTTTCTGTATAAGGCAGTAAGGATGAGAAAGGAGTAGTGTGTTCAGCTCTGAGTCCCCCAGCATTCATCATTCAGCTCTGAGGTCCCCAGCGTAAGAAGGCAGACCATAGAGCAACCTTCCAGTACCTAAAGGGGGCCTAGAAGAGAAGAGAGGGACTTTTGACAAGAACGTGAAGAGATAGGACAAGAAAAGTGGCTTTAAACTTTTTAAGGAATAGGTTTAGATTAGATATGAAGAAGAAACTCTTTACTGTAAGGGTGGTGAGGTACTGGAATAGGTTGCCCAGGGAATCTGTGAATACCTAATATCTGGCAGTGTTTAAGGCCAGGTTGGATAGGGCTTTGAACAGTCTGGTCTAGTGGAAGTTGTCCCTGCCCATGGCAAGGTGGTTGGAACTAGATAATCTTTATGAGCCCTACCAATCCGAACTATTCTATGATGCTATGATTCTACGAAAGTTGAATAATCCCCAATTCAAACCCAGAATATCTCATCTTCTGTGTAGTGTTATCTTTCTGAAATACAATAGTGTTTTCAGTGGATGTCCTGCTGTGCCCTTGGAGCATCAAGCTGGCATTTTTTTTACAAATGTCACTTGGAAATATGTTCCTCCTGTGACCTCACACTTAGCATTACAAGTGCCCCAGAAATCTTCTAACATGAAACAAGTGAGCTACTGCAAAGTCTAGAGAGGAATGAGAGGAATGCCATTTTAAGGGGCAAGCAATTTTTTGCAATAAAGTCTAAAGGTGACAAAAGCATCTGGGCCAGAATTAAAGAGTGTGCTTTGAGAAGTCCAGATGCATTTTTCTAGGATTTACAATTGATCAATGGTGGGTCGAGAAAAGAGAAAAAAGCCACTGAAATACCATAACCTAAATATTCATTGGAACACTTACTGTTTCTTGGTATGATAATATATTGAAGCAATTCATGTGTAACCTTTCCCCAAAAAAGGCCATGCTCTTTAAAATTTAAAGCTGAATATGCACTAAAAAAAGTTGTACTGCTTCACTATTTTCCCCTGAGACATATGCCAAATCTGTATGGGAAAAGAATCTGTTTCACCTAGATAATTATCTCCAGTTCTGGTGACACTGCATAAATGTACTGCAAGACATCAAGCATTTTGAAGATGTCCAATACTTATACAAAACTAATACAAAGGCATGCTTTCCTCATTTGTAGAAAAAGGGAATATTAGAGCATATTCCTTTTTTTTTTTTTTTCTGAAGAAATATGAGCACACTATCAAGAACTACCAACAACTGATTTTTAACTAACATTTTTGCCTTTGGAGTTCATGATGTCAGTTTTTTTGAGAACTACCAGGGCTTAGAAGGCTGCCAAGACTGGAAAATTCACTCACCAATTCCCCAATGTGTGAGTAAGCTTTAGAAAAACATAGGTAGGTTTAGAAACACACCAATAGGCTTTAGAAATAGCTGTGCTCTGCAATTCATTTAAATGTAAGCTAGTCTCTGTCCAGACAGGTCTCAGGACTGGCTACAGGTCTTTGATGTTGTGACTAAGCATACTGTCCCCACCAACAAGGTTGTAGGTATTAGCCCCAGAGCAGTTTGATAGCTGGAGTAATGGCCACTCATTTATGGACTTTATGATCCTTTTTAGAATCAAACTTCTTTAGAATTGTTTTTTCAATACTACAAGTAGCCAAGCCCTTGTAATGTTCTGGTTTCCTGTTTCACAAGCCTCATTTGAATGTCATCACTCTCCCAAATGAGAACAGTAATAACCTTGTTTCGCTTACCAACCTGCCAAGCTAATGAAGAATGGAACATCCAGCAAAGTAAAAAATCCATAGCAGTATTACCCCAGATAATATGACTTCATGAGGACCTATTATATCTCACTATGGCCTCAATATGCTGTGAAATCCATACCTAATATATATGTACAATAAGAAATACAAGTGTGAGATTAATCTCATCTCAGTTTAACCATCAAAAACTTAATTACCAAGCTTAGTAAGTTGATGCCTCTCCTTAGAGAATACAGAGAGAGAAGCACCGCTATTGAAAACAACATGACCAAAGCTATTTTCTACAAAGTGTGCATTTAGATGTTCAAGACAACCTGTAGATATTTGTAATTAGGACAGATGAAAATCTTTCCTTTTACGTGGTCATATATCATTCTAAAGAGGAGATAAGAAGCTGTCAGTCTACAGCACTCGTAACACTTGTTTGACGATACAAACAGCCTAAGGTGACTAGCTTAGATTCGATGGCATACCTGACACATTATGGCCTAAAAGTTCTTTCTTCAATGAAGAATAAATAAATAAATGGAATAATAGAATAGTTTGAATTTGAAGGTACCTTTAAAAGTCAGCTCATCCTGGCAATGAGCTGGGACATCTTCTACTAGAACAGGTTGCTCAAAGCCGCATGCAGTCTGACCAATTCCCTCAGGGCTCTGCGATACAACTCATTAGATCCAATAGATTTATGTAGGTTCAGGTTTGTCAGGTGTTGCAAACCTTTCTCATCTTTATTGCCTTACCTTTTCAACCAGACCTGGATCCAGATGAGAAAGGGTGTCAACCCTGATCTCCTTTTACAGTGTGGGGACTATGCTCCCCCAGTCCCTATCTTGCTGTCCATCCACTTGAGAGGTGTGGTAAGAGAGGTTGCCAATGAAGGCTGAGGCAAAGAACAAAGAGTAATAGTGAATGGGTAACATCAGACTGGTGACCTGTCACTAGTGGGGTTCTCTAGAGCTCCACCTTAGGCTCTGTGCTCTTCAACATCTTCATAAACTACTAGGACACAAGGACCGGAGGGAATACGCAGCAAATTTGCAGATGAGACAAAACTGGGAGGAACTGTTGACTCCCTTGAAGGCAGGGAGGCTCTGCAGAGAGGCCTCGACAAATTAAAGGACTGGGAAATTACCAACCATTTGAAATTCAACAAAGGAAAGTGCTGGATTCTGCACCTGGAATGAGACAACACCAGATATATGTACAGACTGGGGAATGAGATGCTGGAGGGCAGTGTCACAGAAAGGGACCTTGGACGTCCTGGTCAATGGCAAGCTGAATCTGAGTCAGCAGTGCCCTGGCAGCCAGGAGGGCCAACCCTGTCCTGGGGGGCATCAGGCGAAGCATCAGCAGTCGGTCAAGGGATGGGATTGTCCCGCTCTGCTCTGCACTGGGGTGGCCTCACCTTGAATATTGTGTGCAGTTTTGGGCACTACAATAAAAGAAA
>JAWMRA010000001.1:58424587-58444378 GCA_035584735.1 Pseudotriccus pelzelni | reverse complement strand
GGGGAGACCTCATCACTCTCTACAACTACCTGAGAGGAGGCTGTAGCCAGGTGGGGGTTGGTCTCTTCTCCCAGGCAATCAGCAGTAGGACAAGGGGGCCAGGAGTGGTTTAGGTTGGATATTAGGAAGAAATTTTTTACGGAGAAATAATCAGACATTGGAATGGGCTGCCTAAGGAGGTGGTGGATTCACCATCTCTGGAGGTTTTTAAGAGGAGACTGGATGTGGCACTTAGTGCCATGGTCTAGTAACCACAGCAGTGCTAGATCAAGGGTTAAACTTGATGATCTTGGAGTCTTTTCCAACCCATTTGATTCTATGATTCTGTGATTCTTACTCTCATCACAGCTGTGTAGTACTCACATGAAGCCAGTTAATTACCTTTAGACTTAGTTAAAACTTCAAGAAAAAGGTGAAGGTATAGCGTGTTATCCTACATTTGGTATCTTAATCTGGCTAAGAGTTGTAATGCAAGATGACAGTACAGTTACTCACATGTATATTCCCAGAACAACTGGAGAGTTTGCTTCTACTCCTAGTTGTCATCTGTGCTAGCCCAATTATGCCTTCACAAGTGTACTACAGATCTATCAAGTTTCAAGCATTGCAAGTGCTACTCATATAGTTGACTAGCACTCACATTCTTCTGTGGCTCTGACTGCAGCTTCTCACGAGTAGCAGTGTAAAGTACTACGAGCTGCTGCTGTTCACGGAGCAGAATAGAGGCAGACAGATAAACAAGGATGCTGTCAACTCATGGAAGTGCATGTTTAAAGCACCCCAGGTCTCCCTGCTACAGGTTACTGCCACACTACTTTTCCAGAAAGAAGAATGTTTCAAGTACATGTACAGCTAGGAAATTCTTCATAATTGTACACTCTAAAATTCCACCATAACTCATCACATGAGTGTACCTCAAACAAGAAACATCTGTGAAAAACAGTGGTTTCTATTTGGATTTCTATTTGTTCAGCAAAGTTGCAAATATATAAGAATTGTACAGGTTAGTGGATATATTACTGGGAAAATATATGCAAAAGTATGTGCTGAAGAAACACAGCTCTCTGGTCCTTGTCAAGCTGCCAATATGTAAAGTTTGTGCACCCTGTAGGTTTTTTATCTGTCATCCCAAATACCTAGTTAGTATTATAAAAATTGGCTGATAATAGGTGCAATTAGGTCAAGAGAGAGATTGTATCTGTGAAGTGTCTAGTGGCAAGATCTTCGCAAAAGTAGACAGCTATGCAAGGAAAGTATCAAAGTAGATACAAGAATGCATAATTAAGGGGTGACAGAGGTCAGCAATTAACACTTAGACATTTGTATTTCTTTCCTCAGGACAGGACAGTAGAATCAGAAGAGAATTTAAGTTCAAATCTGACACAGAAAGAGGACAAAGATACTGTTAATTTCAATTATGGTTTTTAAATTATTTTAGTATGTGTTTTATTCATTTTATTAAATTTATGGCATTTATTAGTGAACTGAAAAGATACATATATGTATTTATCACTAAAGTATATACGGAGAAAATGAGTTTTCTGTGTACATGCTAATTATAAAGACAAAATAAGTCTTAACATATTAAACCACTATTTGCAGGTACTTGTAGTTTGGAAAGATGTGTATAGAAGGAGAGTTTGTTATAAATTAAAATGCTTATTAAATGTCAGTAGCTCTAATAAGTGATTGATATCTAATTAATGTGTCATATGTGAAAATTTTAAATGTTAATTAATGCCTAAAGACTTAATAAGTGCTGCTTGACCTATTAATTATGTTAGACAAAAACTTACAGTAATTGTTTCCTAAATGAAATGCTTAAATAAAGTGTTTAAAGTGTTACCATATGATGCTAACATGGTAGCAGGCTGATTTTATATAAGGCCGTGATTCAGGGATAACCTTTGAACGTCTACTTCACACATTTATGTAAAACAGAACTGCACTATTTCCAGTTTCATTGAAAGATTTACTGCCCTCTTCATTCTTTTGGAACTGAGAAATTAATACTCTGGGCTAGACCTTGCTGTAATTAGAGTCAGGCACTGCAAAAGTGTTCCCTTATGTGCCTATCAGCGTGGATTCGTCTTTGGTGGCGCTTAGCCTGACTTCTAGCCGGGATTATCTCCTGAGAAGGCTGGCAATGATGATATTTTCTGGGGTTCATCCTCACCTCGGAGACAGCCTGGGTCTACAAAAGCTGTGGTCATTAAGCAGGGATGGAGACAAAATGTGGTCCAGTGATCACTCATTATAAAGGATGAACGGCTACTTTATGGATTTCCAGTGTAGCTGCGACAAAGCCATGCCACTCTTTTAAAGGTGTTCTGCCCTATTTTTTCTTACTCCCTCTGCAGCAGAAGCATAGCATTTTGTTTCTGTATCATTGTTTTGAAATTAAAATCATTAAACATTGTAAGGCATTCATATGCTCTGAAAGCTGGGAACAAGGAAAGACAACATAGTTTCTTTATAACTGTGAAGAAATAAAATGATTGCTGTTTTCAGAGTGTTCATGGGAAATTTGTGAGTCTTCTCGGAATTACATTTACCATACTTATATATGTATCTGTATCAACTTGTTTAATAAATAATATGGTCTGTATTTAAAATATATTTATTTAATTCACTTAATGTATAACTTATGAACATTTTCCTCCTTGTATATAAAGTTTAATAGAAAAAAAAATTCTAATTTTAACTTCATTTAAAACTGCATTATCTGGAATTTTTATCTTAATATTAAAATTTTGAGCAATTTTATGAGAACATTTCTTTGCTTTTGGAGGACTATATATTTCAATTACTTGTTTGGTCAATTGATACTTTAAATAAAAAAAAATGTAAGTATCTGGAAAATATTTTATACTTGTTGTTATGTCTGATGATCAAGATAACTTCCACATTATTAGCTCTGTTTCTTTTAAATGTCTTCTCTTACTGTGTGTGTTCACTATCATTCCAATGCATGTAGTGATGGAGCCATTTCAATTAACTCTTTAAAAAGGTTCTACATTCTTCCTTAGAAAGCATTTCATAAAAGAAAATGTTTGAGTTCCTATGAATAGTTTACCTTCCTCTAGTTTTCAGCTCAAAGACGAGCAGCATCCCGTATAGATGCCATCCTTCATTATTTCTGGAATGTACCAAGAAGAGTATACTCTTTGGAGACAGTGTTCTGGTATTCTGACCCGTGTATTCAGTTACCATGTCCCTGTGTATTATGCTGTGACCCTGAGTATCCACCAGTGGTCAGTATCAGTGGCAGAGAATCAGGCTGAAACTATGGTCTCATACAGAACAATAATTTCTCAGATTTTACAGCATAACATGATATATCTTGGGCGATGGGGAGGGGGTTAGTTATAAAAGTCTTCTCAGTGTATGAAAGACCTTTACCTTATTATCATATTGCAAGGTAGTATTTTTATTATCATAGCCCTTTGAAAATATTGTTTCCTAGAGTGGTATTGTACGTTGGCTTTCATACAAATTTCCCTTTAATTGCCTACAATTTCTTTATACCCTTGATATAATACCCCTTGGCATTCAGAATACTCGATTGCAAACCACAAAATTTTGAAGAGTCGAAGGGAGGAAGGGGGGAAGGGAGGGAGGGAAAAGGTAAACTGAAGCCTTTACAGCCAAAAAGTAGTAGAGCTAGATTTCAACCACACATAAAAGCAGTCAGACTCCTGAGTAAAGTTAGCTATGTTAAGAACTAACAGCTCTGAACAATTTTGTAGTCTTTAACCCATTAATCAGGGAGGGTTTTTAGAGATAATAATGACATTAATTCCTGTCACTGGTGTGCAGAATGATCAGAACTTTTTGTAATTATAGCAAAGAGTAGGTTTCTCACCTTGAGATTTGTATCCTTAGAATTACAACCTTGTATCACTCTGAGAGAAATGTGGATGTGTCAGTGACTTGAATGGCAAAGTACTGCAATCAGGAATCTCAAGTAGGACCATCAGCAGCTACAACAGTTACTAATGGAAGAAAAATATTCCTCAGTCACAGAAAAAAATTCCCCACTCACTAAGGAAAAAAAAGCACTTGTTCATTTAAGGTAAGAATGATTTTGATCTTGAGGTTCCTGATGTACCTGTGAGTTGCACAAGTTTAAATAAGAAGCAGTTCCATTTAAATCCCTGGGTTTATTTCGGATAGATTTGATCTAAATTAGGTGAGAATTAGAACCCCTAACAAGTATTCTCTACAGTGATATGGATTTAAAGAGGGTTTTCTTAGGCTCCCTGCTTAGTGAACAGATAGACTTCTCCAGCTCGTGGAAGAGAATAGAATATGAATATGGTCTGTGAGAGGAAAAGAAAGATGAAGGAGAGTGTTTCTCCTACAGCTAGCTAGAAACCAGCAAAATAAAGAAGTAATCAAGCTTGTAACTGCCACAAATGTTGGATGCAGACATGTAATGCCACCTCTCTGACGTCTCTATGCAGATGCTTATGTTAACTCGCACCTTCACACAGCATTCCAGGAGGCAGGAGTTAACAGGCTGGAGTATGAGTTGGTTTCATAGGGAGCTACATAGGTACAGTGGGGTAGGATAACACAGGCTACTGTGTATCTTGAAAGAAGGTAAGGAAGCACCGTAGAATGTCTGGATATTAAAATCTTCACAGAGATTTTCATATATGAATGGAAGTAGCAGTAACATAGTGGACAGAGGAAAAATGCCACTATCAGAAAGGGTGAATTTTTCCTTTACCCTTCCTTTCTTCTTGTGGGCATTCTGAAAAAGTTTGCCTCTTCCACTGAAAAGCCAATAGCATGTTTAACAGCTGTAACTCTGGTTCAAATTTGGGCCCACAAATGTAATTTAAGAAATGGACTGGTTTAATTTAAATGCTATGAGCAAATTAAAATAACACGCATTTTGGCTCATGATTGCCATAAATAAAAATTGTTGGTCTGTTTCCACTGTTCTTAGTGGAATACTAAACTTGAAATAGACTTTCAGGGTAAACGTGTTGATAAGATCACTGTTCAGTGACTTTGCTGATGACTATTTTGCCATTCAGAATTTTTCAAGTGTGCTACGTAATAAAGCTGGCCTGCAAACTTTTTGTGAAGTTATTTGAAAATAGGTCAAATTATGCTGTTTATGGCTTACAAACATTGGAAGGGTGAAGATAGCCATTCTGATGGCTCCCAAATTTATCGTGCATCCTAGCCTGCTATAGGTGCAACAACTTAAAGATGGGTTAGTTGGTAAACTCGGCAGAGTTGAGATAACTTGAGCTATTAGCACCAGGCAGATAAGGCCATTACATTGACTGCTGGCAGGCAGGAGGCAAACAAAATCCTTAGGAAGTGGTAATGAAAAATATCTCCAGGCTTCCTTTGCCAGTCAGGGACTCCTCATGTCATTCTGGGGAAAAAACCTCAACAAAACAGCTTGAGAGTTACAGCAGAGGTACAAATATTATTTTCCAAGCTGTAGGGATAAAAAAATTTTAAGTGGAAATATTAGAAACCAGTGGAATAATTGCTTGTATGTAGAGGGTCTACAGATTTACTGTTTGATAAGATAAGCAAAAAATGCATAACAGAGTAAAAGCCTCTACCAGCAAAGTGGGTCTACCAGTAAAAAGCAGTCACCATATTATAGACCATCAGGTTTCTTTGATTATACTTGTTGCTCTAGCACATGTAAGTGGTAGGTACGTAATTAACAGTGACTAGGTTAAGTAAATAGGGTTTGGTTTGGTTTCGTTGTGCATTTTGAATTCATATCCCTCATCTCTATTTTTTTTCGTTTGTATTGTGTTTTTTGATTGAATTTAAACCCTGAGTTTGATAGTGCTTCTCGATATAAACACCAGGGATGTAGTGTAGAAATATCTCTTTGTGTATAGAAATACACAAAAGGCAGTGGCTATCTTTATACAAAGGGTGGTCAAACTGTATCTGGGTGTATGTACTGTTTATGTTAGGGAAAGTAAATGACAAACACTGAATTCAAATGAGATCAAAACATATTCAAGTAAGGCACATAAAAATTTTAGACCTCCTTCACCAACTTACAGAACCAGTGAAAAACAACATAAGGAACAACTGAAACAGAACAAGTGAAAAACAACATAAGGAGTTGTGGAAAGGAGCCTGCGCCTCATAGTTTTAGATAAGGTTAGAACACACAACCTAAAATGAATTATTCCTGACATATTTTACAAATATTTATGGTTTGCAATCCTAAAGGATTCAGTTGCATTTTCATGGACAAATTCACCAAAGAGTTTAGGAAGTTTTAGCTTCAGTTTTGGGATCTTTAAAATACGATTGGAATTCTGAAACAATTCTTTTACTATGAGTTATCCTTTTTTTTCCCCCGGCAATACTTGTAACTGACTACTATTTAAAAAAATAAAATCCAGTACCATAAAGACAAGAGTATAGGGCACCTTAAGTAACAGTAATTTTACATAGGATGCTAATTTTTCAACATCACAGTTACGTGTATAAAAGCATTGATCTTACGGGAATGAGAGAGGGGGGAGGAATGAGGATATTGGGACATCCACAGATACTGTAGCTAAAATATATATTAAAATAAAAAACTTTATATAATAGTTGTTGCCTTTACAGCTCTATCCTCTTGTGAAATAAGTTCTTGAACATGACACTTGGCTGATTCTAACTTACGTGGAAATCATGCAGGTCATTGTCTCACATATATAGAAACCCACCAGCATCTAACACAATTTCAGAATCAGTAAATCTGCTTCTGTGCACCTGTTTCAACTTCATATTCCTGGCCCACCTGCAGTTTACCAGATGTTCTGGTATTTCATTGCTTGCATGTCTCTATGTGTACTTTATTGTGTTTACCAAAGAAAATGCTTTGAATAAAGTTGTTGAAGACATTTATTTATTTCCCTGCTGAGTGACAAACCAGACTAGAGATTTGAAGCAGATTTTCATCATACTCCTTCCTAGAAGTGATAATAAAGAAAAAGTTCATATTAATAAGGGAATAAATGAGTCAATGTTGTATGCAACATAATATAAAAATTTGCTGGTGTCCTGTGGCTTCCCAAAATTCATATTTCATTGCCTTTACATAAAGTAGGAAATCGATGAACAAGGAAATAAAATTTATATAGAGGCTTACAATTTGAAACTGTGAAAACAGATATATTCTCAAAAATTTTCTGAAAGAATAGAAAAAATGCTCAATGAGATCCTATATGAAAATGTAACAGATAGAAAAAAGAGTGGTATGCCTTAGGGTGCCAGAAAACCTATGATGAACTAGTTATATCAATATGCATGTGATTTTCTAAGGAGGTTAGAGTTGCTCTTTTAAAAAACCTTCTGGCTAGTAATTTTAATTTAGATTACTACCTTAAAGGGAATATTATAAATAATTACAGATCACAGTTAGATCCCAGATAAGTGCTGTACCACTAGGCATACATATTGAATAAAATAGTACTAAGAAGTTTTTAAGGCAATAAGGTCCAGATTTTCAGTTACTTGCATTGTAACTGTGTAGGAACACTGTACCCCAAAAAATAGATTGAAACTTGTGTTCATCTCTTGACGGCTCCTATGCTCCTACAAAAGAAAGTATGGAAAAGTCTCACTTGTGTTAATATATCCTTTCCTTGTAAATGTCCCTTGGTCTGTATCCTCTGAGTGTTGATTAAAAAACCACCCTCAAAGAATCTGTTCATATTTCTGAACTTAAATTTCTCCAGCAATTCCAAAATGTCCTTACTTCACACACAAGTGTATCGGATAGATGAGGACTTTCTAAACAAAGCAAGTTATGTCAGTTGATGCATACCATGGGCTATGTTAGCACTGTTATACTAATCAGGGTTACATCTATTCACATCTGTATCTATTCCTGATAAGCAAAGTCTAGAAAAATGTATGAGATACATGTATCTTGTCTCAAGACTTTTATTGTTGAAAATATCAGAAATACTTCTACAGCAACTCTGGTGCCTGGGTTTGTTTGCAAATTGACCTGATGGCTCCATGTAATGGAATAAATAATGCCGCATCCTATATTCATTATGCGTATTCGCTGCCATGTCCAGTCCAAGGCCAAAGGCAGACAATGTTTTTTGCAGACCATTTGGAGGTTTGCCCACCTATTTAAGAAGTGTAATGTTTTTCTTAGGCTTACTCTCAGTGGTTGTCGTTACTAGGAACTAACAGATTTATTTACTGGATATTGCATATTTCATATCTGACAAAAGTACCTGAAGTGTCTGCTGTCAATTTCTTTTGTCATTGTTTCTGTATCATTGTGCTGTTTCTGCCAGCATGCTGCCAAGAAAAATAATTTCTTATTTGTTCCAAAGCAGAAATCACTGAAACAATCGCCCTAGTCAGTATGCGGTGGAAGTGCAAAAGAAAAACAAGGCACTGTCATTGTTGACAAAATTGCAGTATATCTACAGGAGCCTTTCATCAGAAACTCCTTTTCTTTTATTTTCTTTTTTTTTTTCCCTATTCCTCTAAACTGTTTTAATTGCCCAGATATTCAGTTTGGAAGGTTCAGAATTCATTGAGAAAGCTCTGCTGTAACAGGTGCCCACCCAGCACCCCTGGGCATATTCCAGCTCCTTTTCTACCCCATAGGTGCCCAACTCACTGGCTGGTCCCTTTGGGTGCTCTGAGCCCACTCAGCACTCATGAACTCATCCCTTAGGCACTCCAAACTCATTGGTTCTCCCAAATATGAGACTGGATCCTCTGTCCACCTGATACCCTAGCACTGATGGAAGGCACTTGTACTCGGCTACAAAGTTTTGTAAACTTTACAGAGGCACAGTTTGCTCCTTCTCACTGGTTATTCTTACTGAATTACATATGCATATCTATGGACATCAATTTAAATCCCTTAGAGGAAAATATAAACACCCTGAGACCCATACACATCTACTGATCCTAATAATTCTTGCATGCAGGGACTTACGTTCTGATCTCCCTAGTCAATGGCATACAGAGCTGTGAGCCCTGTCTCCCAAGACTAGTTTTTCATATTCTAGCATCTAGATCTTGCATCACTCCTGCATAGGGTAGAGAGTGAAATTACACAGAAAATGGTGAAGAAAGGCCTTAAGAAGAATTATAGAGCAGATTGCATTGGTCAGGCAGAGGGCTCAGACAGACAAGAGTACTGCCCAGTCTCTATTTACATACTATAAACCCTTTTTTCCTTCCTCTTATTCCTCCCAGCCTTTTTGCTTCTCTGATGCTTCCCTTTTCTTTACCTGTGATTCTTCCCCTACGAATGCCATAATGGTTTTTTATAAGTTCTCAGATCCCTCTGAAATATCTGTAATGATCCTGTTTATAGTTTCCCTCTTCTCATCAGTTACAATGCCTGGATTGTCCCTCTACAAAGTTTCACTCATACTTTCTTAGTGACTTATCATTTAGTGCTTGAGGAGTTTTGGTATAATTTATTGTTTCCCTTATTTTTTTGCTTACCATGTTTTTGTGTCTGTGTGTCTTCTCTATTTCTTTCTTTCTTATTATTCCCATTGACCGGAAAAACTTCTTTATGTGATGACCTTAATGAACCTCTATTGGGTTTGCACGGCAAGGTTTTGGTAGTGGGGGGCTACAGAAGTGACTTCTGTGAGAAGGTGCCAAAAGCTTCCCCTGTGCCTGGCAGAGCTAATGCCAGGTGGCTCAAAGATGAATCTGCTGTCAGTCAAGGCTGAGCCCATCAGCAATGACGGTAGAGCTTCTAGGACAATGGAGTTAACAAGGGGCAAAGAACTTGTGCAGGGCCAGTTGAGACCGCAGATGGAGGAGTAAGAGCGCATGAGAGAAACAGCCCTGCAAACACCAAGGTCAGTGCAGAAGGAAGGCAAGAGGTGCTCCAGGTGCTGGAGGAGAGATTCCCCTGAAGCCCGTGGTGCAGCCCATGGTAAGGCAGCTGTGCCCCTGCAGCCCATGGAGGTCCATGGGAGAGCAGAGATCCACCTGCAGCCCATGGAGGACCCCACACTGGAGCATGTGGATGTTTGAAGGAGGCTGTGAGACCATGGGAAGCCCATGCTAGAGCAGGCTCCAGATGGGACCTGTGGCCCTATGGATAGAAGAGTCCATGTGGCAGCAGCAGTCTGTTCCTGAAGGACTGCACCTCATGGGAGAGACCCACTCCAGGGCAGCTTGTGAACTGCAGCCCATGAGAAGGACTCATTGTATAATTTTATGAAGAACTGTCTCGTATAGGAGGGACCCCACACTGGCAGGAGAAGAGGGTGAGAAATCCTTCCTCTGAGGAAGAACAAGCAACAGATGTAATGTGATGAACTCACTACAATACCCTTTCCCTGTCCCCTGGCACTGCTGCATGGAAGGAATAATAGATTTCAACAGTGAAGTTAAAAGGAAGAAAGGAGGGGTGGGAGGAAAGCATCTTAAAATTTAATTTTCTTTATTTTTCATTACCCTACTCCGATTTGATTAGTAATAAATTAAAACTATTTCCCCAAGCTGAGTCTGTTTTGACCAGTGATAAGACTGAGAGTGAACCTCTGAGATGTTGGTGTGTATACACACACAATACCTGTGACGGTAATTGGTGACTGATGTCTCCTTGTCCTTATCTCCACCTGTGAACTTTTAATTATATTTTCTCTCCCCTGCCCAGATGAGGAGGGGAATGATAGGGTGGCTTTGATGGGCACCAGCCAGGACCAACCCACAACAGAACCAGAGGTTCTTATATTCCACATGCCCCCACAGCCACAGTTCCTTCAAGAGAGTGAGTACTTATGTGTAATAATGAAGAGGAGCCAGCAGTGTGCCCAGGTGGCCAAGAAGGCAAATGGCATCCTGGCTTGTGTAAGAAACAGTGAGGCCAGAAGAACCAGGGCAGTAATCATCCCCTTGTACTCTCACTGGTGAAGCTGCACCTCAAATCCTGTTTAGGGCCTCTCATTACCAGAAGGACACTGAGGTGCTGGAGCCTGTCCAGGTAATGGCGGGGAAGCTGTTGGGTGGTCTAGAGCATGTCTTATGAGGAGCCTGGAGACAATGACGCTCAGGGTATACATTATTGCTCTGTACAACTACCTGAAAGGAGATTGTACCCAGGTAACAAGAGACAGAACAATAGGAAATGGCCTCAAGTCACGCCAGGGTAGCTTTAGAGAAGAATCTGACTCCACCTTACATAGAGTATGCCACTGCGTGTATAAAATATAATTCTCTTTAACCCTTTTTGTACTTTGTATTCCTTATCCATTTTAGTAGCTGTCCTCTGGGTGCATTCAAGCATGTCAATGTCATTTGGTAATGCTAGCAGTTAATTTTAACTGTATGTTTCAAATGTGCAAGGAAATCCTCTTGGTTATTTTAACAATATTTAAATAATTTCTGGTCCACCTTATTGAAGTACAAAGCGTGTGGGCCATAGTGTTGATTCTAAGTTCTGTTGTTTTTCATCTAAAGAGTTTTTTGTTTTTTTCATTTTCACATCTGGCTTCCACACATAAAAATGCCTTTAAAATCTTTTACTGTATATTTTTTTTAAATTCTGTGGGTTTTTTGTATTTGTTGACATGGGGACCATCTCAGAAAATATTTGCTTTCCCCTCCTCTGTTCTACTACTTACATCACTGAAAGGGCACTATGCTAGCTCAAGATTCAAGGTGATTTATAGCGTCAGTGCATTACCCAAAGCTTTCACTTCATTGAACTACTACTTCTATGTAGCATAGTGTTCACTTGGGCCTTGAAAGCAATTTAGCTGACAGGTGCAGGCTCTCTGCACTGTGCCCCACACTACGAGCAAATACAGCCTTAGGAAGAAATTCCCATAATTCCTAAAATAATTGTGTAAGGATCTGAAGACACAGAGAAAGTTTCTTTCCTCATTGCTCATTTGAACATTAAAAAAATGATGCTAGAAGAATTCCTAGTGAAGTAAGTGTGGTATACAAAAAGCTTGCAGGTATTTGGGATTTGGCTTCACTATAGTGCAATAATGAGACCTTGATCTGCTGAAAATTGTGGGAATCAGCCTCACTTAGAAACACGAGATTTAATGAATACATGCAGATGTTCAAATGCAAAAAAAAAAAAAAAGGTATAAATTCCAGTTATCATTCATAAAAACTACAGTTTCATTTATTTTCATAAATATAGATGAGTAGTACAGGGTATTTAAGGCTCCCCTAGGACCATCAGACAGGATTATTGAAGAATTGTGCTTGTCTGGAAGATAGTAAGATGCCAGCTGGGAAAGCCTAAGACATCTTAAATAGCTGTACAAGATTTTTATTTTTTTTTGTTGGTCATCTGAATCACCTTTTGGGTTCTCCTAGCATGAAGTCCATTAAAGACCTTTTATGTAATAACATGATTATGGTTGATACCTTATTTTGCACAAGAAATGTGAGGAAATTGACATCATCTATTCAGGACCAAGCTGTGAATAACCCTGAAGAGGTAGCAAGAGCAGTATATTGAAACACCCCCAAAAAAAGTAAAGAGAACTCGGACATTTGAAACCATTATAGAAGGTGGCACAACCTCTGAGCAACCTGCTCCGTACCTGGGCTGTCCTGAGAGTGTAAACGTTTTCTTTTACATCCAGTCTGAACACTCTTTGCTTGAACTTGTCTCTTTTCCTCCCATCACACAGCACTGTGAAGAGCCTATCTTTAAGTTCTCAATAACCTACCCATAGATATACAAGGGGAGCTGTTAAATCTGCTCCAAAGTCTTCTTTCCTAGGCTGAACAAGAAAGAATGAATTCTTACTTCTCAAATAAATAACTTTGAATTTGTTTTGTTTAACATCAAGAAGTTTCTATCAACCCAATTCTCCCTTAGGCTGTCTAGGTCCTTTAAAATGACCCTTCAGCTCTCAAATACATTAACTTGTTCTCCAGGGTTTGGTACCAAACTTGGAAAGTTTACTATATTGTCTTTTCTTCTGTTGCATCCAGTGAAGATGGCATGTACAACAGGTCTTGAGGCAAACCCTTACTGCACTCTACTTGTTACTGCCTCCAGGAGTAGTGCAGCTTTGGACACTACCAACCTAATAATTTTACCCACCTAGTTGAAAACTCCTTCAGGCCATAAAATCTCAATTTTGATACTTGGGAAAATAAAAAACCTTACTAAAGTCAAGATGAATGATACCCACTGCTTTCCTTCCATTTACAAATTAATCAAATCTATTGTAGAAGACAAAGCATTTGTAAAACCTTGCTGACTGTTCCCAGTTACTTCCATGTGCTCACAAATGTATTCCAAGAGGATTCACTCTGTAATTTTCCCAGGGATTACAGTGAGGTTGACCAGTAAGTCAACTCTATATGACCATTTGGCAAGAATTTTTTTTTCCTGGCACCTGAATCTGCTGAAGTTACAAAATTATGTCTTTTAAAGAGGGCAAGTGGTGTTGATTACCCAGTGGAGTAATAAAAAGCACAGAACAACCAAAAGTTTAGGCAGAGAAACAATTCCTAGCTGTGATTCTTTGAACAAAAAAATTCTAGTCCTTCAGCTCCAAGCACAAGCAGGATATGAAATCTGATTGGTGGACCTTAGAAATCTTTGTGAAGAAGGCAGTGTTGAGTACTTTCAAATACCTTCAGTGAATATCATCAAAACTCCACGAAAACAACAGGATGTTATGTGTTCAGGAATATAATTTCTGGTGGCAAAAGATACCAGACAGGGATGAAAGAAACTCATAACCTAAGAGAATAGAGAGTCTGCCAACATCATACTGGTTGGGTTTTTCACCTCTTTGAAGGGGTGCCCAACTCTTTATGAGGGTTCCAAATAAATCCCAAAGAAGAAAGAGATGAAACAAGGCCAAAACCAGATCTTATCCTATACTGGTCAAATAACAAGGAAAAATGCCTAACTTCGACAGCATAAACTGGACTTTGTATCAAGAGAATTTTGTGCTGATTTCAGTGAATCAAAGGAGAATAAGATGACATATTCCTTGCCCAGTTACACGTGGGGCAAATCAAATAATTAAGCTCCTAGTCAGAAAATAATGCCCAGTTTTTTGTATGATTGGACCAACATGAAACTCATCAAGATTACAGTAATTCAAAATAGAGAATTGTATGGCTTTAAAAATCCCAGCTTGCTTCTGAGACAGAGTGAAATCAACAGTTGTATTTGTACTGAGACAATGATGTGGTTAATTCAACTAGTCCTTCAGCTTTCAAGAGGGAAACTAAAAGCATTTAGGATATTGAAAGTGAGTATGGTAGAACGTGTCCCTCTTGTATCATGCATGAGTGTAAGAAGCTACAAACCATTTAAGCATCATTTAAAAACTACTTCAGTGATTAAGAATTTGAATGCATGGTACATACTCTTGAATATTTGGAAAACAAATTTAGCTGTACGGCAGGTGGCAAAGGTAGAACATAGATCTCTACACAGAAATGTTTAATGATGCAACTTCTACATTTGATTATATAACACATTTCTCGGCTTGATGAATTGGATAATGTAGTTCGCATTTCTAGAAAGACAACAGGTGTCTGAACAAAAGACATAAATCAAAAGCCAATTGAAGGAATATGTAACAATCTGCACAAATCTTGGACAAAGTGACCAGCATTAATCAGGTTTTGTCAGTGTGTATGCAAATGCTGAAATGCCAGCTAACAGTATTGTAATTAGTTTTCTTAGTATAGAGCTAACTTTTAATGGCAAACATAGCCCTTTTTTCCAACTGCTAGCCAGCATATGGGGCATGAAACTAGAAGAATCTCAACAGGACATTAAGATTTCTCAGCCTTCAGAAAAGATGAACAAACTATCACTAAAAATCAAAGTCAGCCTCTGGAATTTCCAAAAACTGATTTATAAATTAACCTGCAGAAAAAATATAATTAAATAAGGGAATATGCTGATTTGTTTTATGCCATATACCAGTAGTCAGGTGTTATTTATAGAACTTCCATGCTCCTCTCTGTAAACTTTCATGTTCCTCTCTGTGAGAAAACCAAGCCCCCAAATTATTCTAAGGATACAAAAATTATATTCAGCTTTTAGAAATAACAGAGAACGTGATGTAACACTGAAAAATATACCCTACAGCTTCCTCATTAGAATTTCATACTTCTACCTCAATCTTTAATTAGAATTTAAAGTTGAGATCTAAAGCACTAGTTAAAGACAAATTACAGCTGGATTTCCTGACATTTATCTGAAGTGTCCCTTTCATCTGAAGGTTTGGTAACTTTCTTACTTTTAAGAAGAGGAACAATTTGCTCTAGGTTAATGTGATTGTCTGCCTAGAGGCAAATTTCAAAACATGTGCAGATGCAAATATTACATGTGTAAGAATCTTCATTTCTATGGGCAAACTGACATTTGCAAGTGCAAATATAATGGCAGAAAGTGGAATTATCCAGTTTACACATTCAAAAGTTTTAAGTTCCTTTGGACAGATATCTGGCATAGAACTAGAAAAGCATTCTGGGAATGGCAGCTTACAGAACACCCCCAGCAAAGTATATATTAGGCAGCTTGAACTGATAAGGAAATAAATATAGATTATTCTTTTTAGGTGAGAGGAAGAATAAGTCAAAGTTCTTTCAAGTTCTCAAGAAAAAAATAATGTTGTAGTCATTGGAAACACCCAGCAGGTCCTAATCATTGAATCAATGTTTATTGAGGACTAAAAAGGCCAGAAAAAAGGCTAGGAATATTTCTTTTTCAATACAGAAAGGGTAGGAGAAGGAGTCTGTTTTAATCAATCCTGTGGTTTATTTAAGAAATAATTCATCATAAAGTTAATAAAAGCCTAAAAGCAGAGAGCATTGAGAGCTTTGTTATCCTGAAAATTGGTTACCATGACTGTTGGTACACTTCAGCCTTAAATATATACAAGTAAATTAGTAATCTACATCTAAAGTTCTCTAATGGCCTGTGTTACATAACTATTCCAAGAGGAGATAAATAGTCCCCTGGAGATTACCTGCCAACTAATATAAAAAGTGATTGAAATGGTAAGTTAGGATTTTATTATTATGTTTAAAATTTAGATTATCTAACTACTAAACCTCTAAGTCAGGCAGTTGAATTCCACCCAAGTCTGCAAGCAGACATCTGGAAAACAACAGTTACACCAGATGCTGCAGAATTCTGCTTTACAAGCTGAATGTGAAAGCTTCCACACCACACTTTGCTACATTTGAAACTATGGTAAAAGTCTGTTTGTACTCCCTTGAGGCATTGTCTGATCCTAGAGTATTCTCTGAGGTTAAATTGTGACTGTAATACCGTGTTCTTTTTTTTCTTATTTCTATTTTTTTTCCTTTTTTCTTTCCTTTTTTTATAAGTGAGTTATGTTTCTCTACAGTTACATCAAATTCTTTCTTTTCAGAAAGGTACAAGGAGAAAGAAGCCTAATTAAACTAATTTTCTCTGAATAATGGTTCTTGCATCTATGAAGTGTGTCTCCTGATGTCGGCTAGGACCTTTCTAAGTTCTTTATATTTTCCCTTCCTTTTTATTATAGTGGTAAGGTCTTTTACATTAATGCCGATTAATTTAATGAGGTTATTCATGGTCACTGTTCTTACTCAATACACTAGAAGTGTATCTTGATATATGTTGTAATAAAATATAATCCTATTTCTTTCAAAAAGAGTGATCTGGTGAAAACCATGTTTCTTCTGTATCATTGCCAAAAGATTAGTGAGTAACTTGACTGCAAAGAACTCACTCTTTGTACTTGTGCTATTTCTTAACATTTTTTCCTCACAGGCTTTTAATACTTTTATTCTTAGTAATTTTATTTACCATACTCATGCCTGTTTTTTAAAAAAATTCCTATCTGTTTTCCCAAGCAATACTCTGAGACACAATCATTATGGATTTTTTTACTAGCTTTTATTTTCTACCATCCTGCAGAAAAAGCTTTCAACATTGCAAAGTGCAGATATTATTTCATGTTCTTTGGAATTTATCAAGTTCCCCTTTTACTCCTCCTTTTTTGTGAGGACTACTACAGTGGTATCCTTCATGTATATTTTATAATCTGTCTTTGTCCGATGTGCTTTTGAGGGAAGTACCTCAAATGCACATGGCATATCAGCCAGGTAAAATACCTATGGGGTTGCACTCAAGCCTTTCATACAACATTCTTGAGGTTCAGTGACCCAATGTAATATGAACCTAAAATTTATTTATAACATCCCATCATCTGATGTAGTTTTAATATACATTTGTACTAGAAGTCTTCAGTGTAAGGAATCTTTCCACAAAAATGAATTTTCGGAGGTTTACATTAAATGAATGGGTTGAGAACTCTTACTATGGTAAATCTGAGAGCATAAGAGACCCTGTAACCTTGTTTCAAAATATATCTTCAGTCAAGTTCTCTCCCCTTCTGCTTCCTGACTCTTCACAGTGCATCTGTTGGCAAAAGATTGATGGGACTGTATCTTTCTTCTGCGTTTGCACTATTGCAGGCTTACAGTGATTCAAGGCCTTTGCTTTTTTCATTTCTTCTTTGTTGGTGCCTTTAAGGTGGAATTATGAAAAAGGAACAAACCTGAAAACATATCTTTGTTGTCACTTCTTTCTTGTGCAATAGCCATTTCTTTTGCCATTTGCGAGCACCTCCTAATTTTATATAACAGGTAAAAGATAAGAGGTGAAAACTGTAAAACTGACAAAAGCAAATAGAACTTTAAAGGGAAGTCTTATCTCTATCTAAATAATTACACATTACTTTTTCTTCTTCACGTCTTTTTTTTTCTGCTCAAATGTCAGTGTTAAGAGGTTCTAGAAGATTAGTATTTTAGAAATCTGTGAAGAAATATCTTCTTATCCCAAAAAGAGGGAGGTTCTCCAGCTGACAGTAATGGATTTTGACAACTGTATTTCTGGCATCCTACCCATTGCAGACATAAGAAACAAACTTCTGTGTGCCCTTCTAGTAATCACTTTCTTGGTGTCATCTCTTAATGGTTCCTTAATTGCATTCTGTTTCAGGCTTGACAACTTTCTTTCTTCTTGCCTCCTGAGATGACCTCCAATTTCAAATTATTGTGCTTCTTTCTGTTCCCAGTGATCTAAATGAAGTTCTTTATGTCTTTTTCATTTGCTTCAGTTTTCCTTAATTTTAGCCTGTCTATCAGTAATGGTTTCATCAGTGTATCCTAGTTCAGGTTCTTGTTCTCATTCCCCCTCCAGTATGAACTACTTCTGTTTTTTGAATCCTGTTAGTCTCTGCATCTACCATCTTTTATGTTTATTATCTGACAGAATTTATTTGAAAATGAGAAGGATCAGGAGAGACTTTTTGTGCTTTCGCATTTTTGGCATCAAGTCTAAGTATTCATTTGGCTGGAAGGTTTCTTCAGTCTTTCTTTGGGAAATAATTCATCTTTATGCTTCTGAGAGGATAACTTGTAAAACTGTCCTTGGTTATATGTCGCCACAATAGCTTAAGGTCTTCTCTCTTACATCTCTTTCCTGTATGGCCATACATATGTTTCATCCTATGAGTTATCACTAGCCTTCAGAAACTTCTACTAAAGGTAATAGAGACAAATTCCTATGAAGTATTTCCATCCTTTCAGCCCTGGATGAAGTCAGAAATACCCTTTGTTAGTCCACATAAATGTTGTTCTCCCTAACAGCCTCTGCTGAAAGTGTGTAGTTACAGGTATTTAAGTGCAACATGCCATGGCAATCTAGCCTGGAGGGCACCAAACTGCATAATCATCCATTCAGTAGGAGAATTTTATTTATAATTGCCACAGAAAGAAATAGTTTTCCACAAAAGTCACAGAAGTGCTCATATTCAAACACCACAAAGAACTAAAGAGAAAGTAATAGGAAATTTATTTGGTAACAAACTTCCATTAATTCATATATGTGTCAAAATCAGGGTGGGGACTTTTTATTTTCAAATAACATTCATTCAGTCTTTCCAGCCTGTCTCCTCAATCTGCTTACCTTCCTCTGACGGCTAATCACATCAGTCTCTTTGTATGACGAACTTTGGCATCTTGTATCAAATGCAGCGTGAACTAAGCATCTCATGTAGATATATTTCTTCTGTACAACTGCAAAAAGAGAGACAGGACTATGGTCCCAGTTCACTGAACTTTCAGTTTCATGGTGAGCTGCATGCTAATTTAATCTCAGAAAGAGTTTACTTAGAAGTCAACTCTGGTTTCTTTCCCCTTTGCTATCATTCTAGTTCAGTGAGAAAAATCCAAGTGATCAAGATTTTAAAAATTCTGTGCTCTCAGTTGAGTTCTAGTCCTTCAACATTGATGTTCCATCAAGGACCATTCTTAGCATGACCTCACTTATCTTGCATTAATGAGATGCATCATAGGTTCTGCATCTGCATTAGTCAAGTTCATTAAGGTTTGTGAAATGCTCAGACAGTGTGCTAATAGAGGGCATGTAAGTATGCAGATAGAGAGAAACACCTGGTAATTGCCTGAAAGAAGTCTGATTAGTCTTGAGCAGAAGTCCTATGAGGAGAGGCTGAGGGAGCTGGGGTTCTTTAGCCTGGAGAAGAGAAGGCTCAGGGGAGACCTCATCACTCTCTACAACTACCTGAGAGGAGGTTGTAGTCAGGTGGGGGTTGATCTTTCCTCCCAGGTAATCAGCAGTAGGACAAGAGGGCACAGGCTTAAGCTCTGCCAGGAGAGGTTTGATATTAGGAAGAAGTTCTTTACAGAGAGAGTGATCAGGCATTGGAATGGCCTGCCAAGAGAGGTGGTGGATTCACCGTCCCTGGAGGTGTTTAAGATGAGGCTGGATGT
>JAWMRA010000001.1:58374016-58424487 GCA_035584735.1 Pseudotriccus pelzelni | reverse complement strand
CTGGAGAAGAGAAGGCTCAGGGGAGACCTCATCACTCTCTACAACTACCTGAGAGGAGGTTGTAGCCAGGTGGGGGTAGGTCTCTTCTTCCAGGCAACTATCAGTAAGACAAGATGGTCTTAAACTCTGCAAGGGAGGTTTAGGTTAGATATTAGGAAGAAATTTTTTACATAGAGAGTAATCAGACATTGGAATGGGCTACCCAAGGAGGTGGTGGATTCACCATCCCTGGAGGTTTTTAAGATGAGACTGGATGTGGCACTGAGTGTCATGGCCTAGTGACCATGGCAGAATTGGATCAAGGGTTGGACTTCGGAGGTCTTTTCCAACACAGATAATTCTATGATTATATGACTCTATGATAATCAGAGAAAGAATTAGTCCAGTTCTGGCAAAGTACAATTTATATGCATCAGACTTGTTCCTTTTCTGAAGTAACCAAAAGTGGCTGAACTACTTTGGTGAACCCTCTGGTTTTCAAAGCACATGACACAGTGTTATGCTTAGGATATGCTTCCTATCTCTGAGAACATTAAAGTTGTGGTTGGCTTTCTGTGTAAAGAATCAAGCTATAAAGTTGGTTTTTTTAAATTTCATTTCTCAAGCTTAGTCTAAGGATTCCTCAGGATATTTAGTCACTTTGTAAAAATATGCGCACTCCATCCATTATGTGAGGATTGATTTGAAGAGATTTGAACAGTTTGAGGTAGAGTAGCTATTTGGAGTAATTAAATTATCTCACTTCGCTTCCCTGGAAACCTCAATTAGGAGAGAGATATTTCTGTTGCAGAAGAAGTGTGTTTTGTTGATATGTAGAAAAAAGAAGAACAAATATGGAACGGAAGCAGTTAGTGCTGTCTAATGATGGGGAGGGGAGCATGCAGCATTCAAACCAGAATTTTCCATTAAGGAGACAGTGTCACGTCTCAAATAATCCTTCAGAAATTACTATTATAGTTATTGTATTAAGAAATAAGTTAGTAACACTTCAGTCCCTCTTAGGCATTCTGCTGTACTTATTTAACTGTCATATAACAGTGATGGGATAAGTCAGAATTTTTGGTGTCACATTGGTGGCAAAAAGCTCCCTGTAGAAGGACTAGCATAAGAGGATCATTGCCATAGATCAGGTCTGTTTCTTGTTCTGTTAGTACTAAAATGATTATTACCGTCATTGTAAGAGGAAAAGGGAAATATTCTTCTTCAGGGAAGAGTCTTCTGAATTCTAGCAACCTAGTAACACAACATCATGAGGAGGTATAGGAAGAATCCAAACTGTTCATCCCATTCTGAAACATAGCAGCTTCAGGTAAGACATTTAATGGTCTTGAGCTACTTTTAATCTTTATGTTCTCAAATTCTGACACATCTCTAGCCGAATGAGCACTTCATAATGAGGTGATATAGTTGAAAACTCCAGCTACCGACGGGAGACCCACCAGATAAGCAGAACATATGCAGTGATGACTGTAAAATATGTGTCATTGCAATCTGAGTTGTGTCTGCAGTGTGTGGTTAGTGCAAGCTGAATTTGCTTTCTAACTCTTGGCCCACTGCTACACTCCTACTAGTGTCTGGAAACCATCTTTAGCAAAGGGGAGACAAACTAGGGTGGAAGTGTGTGAAAAGATGTGCAAGCAGCTGTTGTCTTGGCTGTGCATTTGTACCGTATATGTACTATACTCAACTGTCTGAGATCTGTTTGAATGCTTTGCTAACATTCTGTCCTAATTTAAACCAAATCGGACTTGCTTAACCTACATATATCTTAAACTCACTTGTGGTTTCAGTGCAAATGTTCTATGTTCATCAGCTGAATATTTAATATAGGAATAAACCAGGAAATATCCCTAGAGTTAGTGGTTTACATTTATCTATCTGACTTGAAACTGGAATAGCATATAGTGATGTCTGACAATGGTCCAGTTGTAAACTCCAGTGCAGGTATATCATCAGCAAACAAGCCCTAATATATGTACATATAGATTGCCTTCTCTGTCTACTGTACCACTGAGCAGATCATGGTAAAACTTCTGATTTTACCAGTCTCAGGATTCAATTTTATTCTTGATGTTTGGCCTTGGTGGTAGTCAGTCCTCAAATACTTAAATGTACTTTAAAGAATAGTGTGTAGATTGTTACCTAGCTTTATTATGATCAGACACAAATGTCAGAATACCATTAACAAGTACATCTGAATTTCATGTTTATCAGACTTAGTTTTACGATTCAAACATTTCTGATGGCTCTAAGAATAATGACTCATCCTGGTTACATTGATTGCAGAGGTATCGCTTTCTTATAATCCAAATACATGCAAATTGGTGACTGCTACATACAAAATTTGTGGCTACTTGCTTACTTCTTTATTATTATAACACAAATTGTATTTGAGCTCTGACATGAAATCATGACCCTTTCTCAAGGTTGTCAGAGCAAGCCCAAAATGGGAGACAAAGGTATGAGATATAAAAGCTCCAGGAAGCCTTCAAAGAGGCTGAGCTCTGCCTGCCAATCTTTTTTTTTTTTTGACAGGGGCAGCCATAGACATAATATTTGCAAAATGTTATCTCTTTTGAATGGATAGAAGTGGAACACTGACAAAGATACCTTTTATAACTTCAGATCCTCTCTATTGATTATGTGCCTTTTTTTTCTCAATGATCACACTGTTACTTTTAAGACAATGCCAAACTTTAGTTTTCAAATGCATTTTGATTTTAACAAATCTTCCATACAAAAATTGTTGTAGGTTCAAACGTGACAATGCTTATGTAATGTAGGAATTAGAAGGTCCTTTGTGTTACAGTAGAGGTCCTTAACTATCTAGTGTGTTTATATAATAATTTCAAGGTTCAGTCACTGAGCTACCTGAAGACTAGTAATTAATTTAAAATTCCAGTGTTGCCCTTGTTTCATAACTATTATAAGCTATTAAATGTGTGTATTGTCATGAGTAGAGCAGTTTTTTCTTGAATTGTATAGAACACATTAATATTAGATTGTAAAAAGTAATGTATATTTTTAAATGCCAAATGCATTATGTATAGGCTTTCAGTGAAAAAAATTCAAAACTTTGAGTTGACAGTAATAGAATTAATTTAGCAAACTGAGTCCATATTTTATTACATGTTTTTAGGAGGATGAGATTTATAAAACAAGACCATGATCTACTGTAAACATGATACAATTTGAAAGGAGTTTATTATCCTCCATGCTGAGATTTCTTTGTTTACTTGGGCCCTCATTTGTGTGCTGGACAACATTTTCCAATCTAGTTTTAGCTCTGATGATCAGCTTATAAAGAGAACCAACTCTCCGTCCCTCAGAATATATCCTTCACATAGCACAGATGAAACTTTCTCTCTTTTGACCCCTTCCCAAGTCTTTTAAAAAATCATTATAAAGCTAAGGATAACAGACGTACATAAAACTCCATTTAACCATTGCACAGGTTATGATAAAAGCCAGGCTATTTGCTTTGTTCCCCTTAAATCCTTCCAGAATGCTGCTGTGAAAGTCAGTTTTATCTCCTGAAGCTCGGGCCATGAAACTCCCCAATTAAAATTCTTTTACTCCTTACTATCCTTTTAGTTGTGTTCAAGGTCCTTGTCTTCCCCATCAAGGCTGCACTTTCATTTGTGCTTAGTATAGTTTTTTTCTTGACTGCCCCCAAGATTCCCACCTAGATGCTGCTTTCAACCCCTCCTTCTACATTTATCTTTGTATTTTGTTCCTACTTGCCTAAGTTGGAACTTCAGCTGAAATTATTCTCTGGCAGAGGCTCCTACAGCACTTGTACGTCACCACTCCTCAGCCATACTATCCACCCCTGACTGCCCATTCCCTGATGAGAAGTGTTTTACAGCCCTTTGCCTTTGCGACTGTGCCTACATGGGGGACTTTGAGAACTGGAAGCACAGTTCTCTGCAGCCTAATTTAAGAAAGCAGGCTCTGTGGCTGGGAGTGAGAATTTCTCACGTTCTTTTTGGGTTGAGTTTAGGAAAAGATCACAGCACAAAAAGACTCGTGGATTATACAGAAACTGCTTTAACATCCATCAGTCATGCCATCCTCAGCGGTCCAGAGAACTGTGTGAAACCTTGAAGGAATGAGCTTTTAAAGTTCTGGGGTTTTTATGCAGTTTCAGCAGCAAATATTCATTATTCCCACTTCTCCACGTAAAAAAAAAGAAAAATAGAAAAGAAAAAGAAAAAAAGTTATATTCAATTAAAATAGGAAATTTGCTCCAGTGAAATGTAGGGTTTTCATGGTTTGTTGAAGCCTCAGATCAGGATGTAGCTTGCACATATTCCATATGTGGCATAATTTCAAAGATACACTATGTGAATTGAAGATGAAAGTTTGTATTTTAAATGTCTATCCTGTGCTTGCTATCCATTGAAATAGGAGATATAAAGAGATGAATATGATGGCACTGGAGAAAAAAAACCGGTCTGTTTTGATATAGTGAATTTATATTGATGTATTTGAAAGGTAATTTTGTGCTTTCAGGTCAAATCACAGCAAGATGATCCACCTGTATGTATATACATATGGACATAGGAGAAATGTATGCAAATTAAGGATTAGATATCACCAGGTTAAATAGCAGGTTTGATCCTAAATGAAAATAAAAATCTACTCATTGCCTTTAATTTAAAGTTAAATATGAGGGGCAGATGCAAACTCTGCCTGCTGTGAGCAAATTGCAGCAATTTGTCCAAGATAATGAAGTTTTTCACTTGCTTATTGCAAAGTTTTAGGAATGTGGAAAACATTCATGAGGTACTGGAATTCCTTATTATTTTTGAATAAATTTGATATGAGTGGTATTGCTGGAACCTGGAGAGAGGCTGTGAGTGATTGTAAATTGCAACTTGTTCAGCAAAGCCTGGGAGGATGACAAAAAGAATAAAAGTCATTAGCTTTGGTATAGGAACAAGATCATGGCAGACTTTAATACACAAGATAGTTTGAAGAAGTAATCTGCTCACATACATCTATTTTCTTTTCAGAAGTTTTAATTTCCCAGAATTAATCGAAATGCTAAGCAAATGATTGAGAAATAAAACCTGAAATATATAAAGAAAAAAGTGTTCATTACTAAAAATAAATCTTTGTCTTGACAAAACAGGGTGCTTCCATGGCCAAGGAGAACAACTTTGACTAAAGTCTACCTTATTGTCAGAGACCAAGAGAAGTTAACTAACAGAGATCTGCAGTTTGTCTATCTTTGTTCTGAATATATCTTAATATATCAAGAAAATTAAAGAGGCCAATTAAAAAATGATTAGGCCAATTAAAACTAAATGAGCAAAACAAGTAGAATGATTAGGTAAATGTAACCTTCAATCTGAGATCAATCCAAAGGAAAACAATGAAATAGATTCAATGAATTAAATTGATCGGGGAATAAGGTATATGGATATAATTATGTATTAATACATTTTTATGGAAAACAACTCTTGTAAAACTGTTTCATTCCTTGATTTTAGGAAAAATTTTGTTGATAAAATTAGAAGTATATATCTAATAATATTAGACATTTATCAGATGTTTGACAGCATATCATTCAACACACAATATATGAATTAATGAATGAATGAAAAGCACTCCTCAAAAAAGTGGTTTCAAATGGGGAAACATCCTTCAGCTCCTTCCCAGATGAGTCCATCACAAGTTGTCTCTGCTGTTCCTTCTTTCTCAGGGAAAGAACTCTTCATACCCTTGCCCTGCTCCAGCATGGAGTCCCTCCCACATGAGGCAGACCTCCATGAACTTCCCCAATGTGAGCCCTTTCTTTCTGAAGTTCTTTCTGAACTTCTCCAACATGGGTCCCTCCCACCGGATGCAGTCCTTCAGGAGCAGGCATAGGTTCCTTGTAGAGTCTCAAGTCCTGCCAGCAAACCTGCTCCAGCGTGTGCTTCTCTCTCTGTGGGGCCACAGGCCCTGCCAGGACCCTGCCCCAGTGAAGGTTTCCCTTAGTGTCACAGCCTCCTTCAGGGGCTTCAGAGCCAGAAGGCTGCTCTGGCGTGGGGTCCTGCATGGGCTGCGCGTGGATATCTGCTCCACCATAGACCTCCATGGGCTGCAGAGGGATAGTCTGCTTTGCCATGGTCTGCTACACTGGCTGCAGGGGAATCTCTGCTCTGGCGCCTAGAGCACCTTGTCTCTTTTGCTCTCTGCTGGCCTTCAAGTCTGCAGGACTTTTGCTATAACATATTATCACTCCTCTCTCTGGTTGCTGTTGCCCAGCAGATTTTTCCCCTTTGATTTCTGTTATCTCAGAGGTGCTATCAATGTCACCTATGAACTCACTCTTGGCCAGAGCAGGGATTCAGTCTTGGACTCAACTGGTACTGCCTTTGTCAGAAGGAAGCTTCTGTCAGCTTCTCACAGAAGCCACTGCTGCACCACCCCGCAACCTAAACATTGCTATACATATCCAATACTGAGATAATGTGCAAAGATTTGAAAATGTGTAGTCAGGAAAATTCTGTATTGAAAGGCTAGCTTGTTCTAACAAAATAATGTTGTAAAAAATTATTGAGATCAGTGCTATGTCTCTAAACTTAAAACCTTTAAAAAAAAAAAGAATCTGAAAAATGCCCAAAAACCCCATATGTAAATGGGAGATAGAATAAATTTCTTCAGCAATAGCATGTTAACCTTTTGCACGTTATTTGAGGATATTCAAATACAGTCCCAGCATTAAGGCTAAAGTAATTTTAAGAAATAGAGGAACAGGGAACTTGTAATAGCTTCCTAGCAGCAGCAGTGCAAAACAAACAAAATCCTGATTATTCTTAAAGTGGATTATTTTATAAAAGGATTATGTGTGACAGATACCTGTGATAGCAAAGATTTGAAATTGTTAAGCCAGGAAGCCCTTTTCAGTTCCATATGTTTGTCCCACTAGGTAACACATCAGGTACAGGGAAACACTATTATGTCCTAGAGTCGCTTTATGCTTCAATTTATAAAAATTAAGGAAAACCAAGAAAAAGGTGTTTATCTGGCTCAGTTATATAGAATAAATTAACCTGATATATGAAATTATGGCAGCTCTGTTGTTTCACATAGGAGAAGCCACATATTTGAAATTCTCCTGTACAGACCTCTTAACATTATTAATACTGAATTTCTTTGATTTCAAATAGTTTCAGAACTGAACATTTCTGGTACTTCTTTTTATAACACTGAATCCTGCTAAGATTTTATGACCCTCTACAAAGGAAATTTCAGTACTTATTTAATAGAACACTGAAACTAGTTTTGGAGAAGAATTGCTTTACACAAAAAAAATTCACTGTGAGTCTTTTGAAGTACGATTTGTACACTTCATAAAAATGTGTACACAGGGTAACATAACAGAGACTGTTTCTAATTGCTCATTGAAATCAGCATGGGCCCATAACTATGGGCTGCAGGGCTCCAACTCTTGGCTTTTTTCATCTTTCCTAAAGGTATCTATTTCTCATTGGAGGTGAGAGACAAATGTGTACCTGCTAAGTGTGTGGAGAAAATGGTAATGAAAATCAGTAGCGTTAATTAAATTACAATAATTAACATATCCAGTGTTTCTTGCTCTTTTAAGCTTTTGCAACTGTTAATGAGAGTGAAGAGTGTTTTATGATCCCCTCGTTCTCACAGAACAATCTATATCCAAAATCTTTGCCAAGATACAGTTGCAGTTTTGAGTAATTGTTCATTCGTTTGGGTCTCCTCCCTGTCTTTCAACAGAATCAGTACCTCAATAAATACAGACTGAAGGACAGACAAAAAAACCCCCCAATAACCCTTTCTATTCATCATAATGGAATCAAACCTGGACACTGCATCTTTAACTAGAAATAAAACATCATTCCAGTCCCCAGAAAAAAAAGAGAATGAGTGAAAAACTTGTTCAGAACGAGCAGAAAAGAGATGTGGTATGGATTTCTTTTGGTGGAGTTTTTGTTTGTTTGCTTGTGATTTTTCTCGTAATTCTTTTTAAAAAAATATATTATTTCTCTCCACTGTTTTTCTTGTTTAATATGGTATTTATAGATGTCAAGTTGATGAAGTTTGGACAACTTTTTTTTTCAATACTTTGGAATTAACAGTTATTGAAAATTGTGATGAATGCGTTCAAATTGAAAGACTGATGAACAGGAGATTGGTAGGTGAGATGGCCTTACCATACTAAGGTACAGCAAACGTTTTTTCTATCTAATTTTATCCTCATTTCAGCAATACTCTTGAGGTACCATTTAGGGCTCATTGCTTCTGGGGCCTTATTTATCTCTATATATTTGATTGTTTTACTATGGTAGTAATTCATGGAATTGTGCTTATATTTGTAACTTAACATTTTGAAATTTATTTAAGGTAAAACAGACAAACAAAATCAGAAGCTGAAATTCTATGTTTTAATGATTTCTCTTTGCATCTACCTTTTACTTAGCATATGTTCATCCATCTGTTTATGTATGACTTTTCTTATAGGGTTAATTATTGTTTTCCATCATGGTTGGAGTTTTGATTTGTCCTTTTTTAATCAACTATCTAACTGTGACAGTTTTTACTGTTTCGAAAAAAATGTACACACACACAGCCAAAACTTTTGGTCAATGATCTTACAGCAGGATTTAATATTGTATAAAGCTATAATGATCTTTTGTAAACTTTAATTCCAATAAACTTTCCATCTTTCACTAAATTCTATTGGCATGAAAGTTTCCCACTGGAATTAGTGGGGCACTGCAGAGAGGAGAAGGTTGAAATAACAGGTGTAAAATCACCTGTTATTACATAAACTTTTGTAGCCAAACCAATAGTCCTAACTACTTGGAAAATGCCTGCACATTTGAAGAAGACCAGCAGTTTATGAATCACTGTGTAACCTCTTATTTAAAGAGATCATATAATAAATAAATTAATAAATAAATCCATGCGTGAAAATTTAGAGCTGTATTAAGTCTGAAATCACATACACATGACCTTCACTGTTTAAAAGGTCTGTCTTCTCTCTTGTGGTATATGTAAAAAGCAATTGTGGTTGATAAAACATATAATAAAAATAGATATTTTCAAGTACAATGATGAGTAGTTCGTTTGCAGCTTCAAACCACATGAAATATTTTGTAGATATTACTCAGTTTGTGATGTGTAGAAGTAAAGCCATTAGACGAAAGATTTTTTTTTTCTTGTTGCTTGTTGCAAATTTCTATTTTTGACAGCAATCCATCTTCCAGACACAAACAGTTGCCTTAGTTGTTTTAGGACTGATGTGAAAGGAGAATTGACACTAGAAAGATAAAAGGACAATGATAGTACCATTTTATCAGTCTTTTCTTCCTCTTTCTTAAAGCTTTCTAGGGCTTTAAATTTTCAGCAAAATCTTTTTTGGCTCACCTTGAGGCACTCTTTTTCCATCTCATTCATAAGTGTTATCTTTTGTGATGCTCTTGCAGCATAAATACATGCACTTCAAACATTTACCCAAAGCTTGTCTTCTGACTTATGACTGTTATCATTTTTATGCCATAGTACATCTTTTTTCTCCAAAAGAAATCTTTCTGCACTTGTGTAATCAACTGTTTGACCTTCACTGATTTTTCTACATTCACTTGAGAATTGAATTATTCCCATTGTTAAAATATATTTACTTCTATATTCCCCCAAAATGATGCTAAAGTGAATTCTATCTGGTGGCATGCTTGTGTCTTAGGCATTAAACTGTGATTGCTAAGAAGAGTCAGCTAACGGGATAAACCTGTGTGACTGTGAGTACTCAAAACTGAATTTTTGAGTTCCCAAACAGAAACCTGCTATTTGCTAGATGAAACTGGTGTGGACTGGTTGTAAATTCTTGTAACACCTGATCTAACAGACTTGGTACATCTCAAGTCTTTCAGTTAATAAAAAGATAGAGAGAGAAACATCAAGTGCAAAGCCAAACGCTTGTTGTTCTTTTGTACACAGACCGATTAGTTAGGAAAAACTGGAGGCTTAGGATACTGAGCACAGAGGCTGGTGCTGAAAACAAAGGGTTCTCAAAAAGAAACAATGGTCTTGAAAAGAAGTGGCGTCATAAATGTGGTGGTGAAGATTACTCTCTGGCTGGAAGAAACATCCTGGAAGTGAGAAAACATCCTACAGATCACAAAGATGCATGGAAATGAAAGCTGGGAAATTCCCAGGGAGACACCCTGACCAGTGATACCCAAGATTAGTAACTGTGAGGAGAAGCATGGCATGAGCTTATATTACTTGCTGCTCAACTTTCCCAGCTCTCCCTGTGGGGAAGAGAAGCTGGGTCCTATTAAATGTAGTAATGAGGAAGCAAAACATTTGCCTACATTGAAGTTCACATAGGCACACTTTTTAAGCTGGTCAAGGTCCCCCTGGATGGCATCCAGAAGGGTTTGTTCATTCCCACTGACTATTATTATTAAAGATATTGAACAGTACTGGTCCCAGTACAGAGCCATGAGGGTCACCTCTTGCTAGTCATTTCAATTTGGACACTGAATGATTGACTGCAACTCTTTCAGTGTGGCCATCCAGCCCATTCCTTAACTATCAAATTTTTCATCCATCAAACCCACAGTTCTCCAATCAGACATAGGAATGTTTTGGGGAACCCTGTCAAAAGCCTTATAGATGTCAAGGTAGATGACACCACTTGTGCTTTCTTTATCCACCAAAACAGCCTCTCCGTTGCAGAAGGTCACTGGATCATTCAGGCATAATTTTCCTTGGTGAAATCATGCTGCCTCAAATAATCTCCCTATCTTCCATATGTATTGATATATCTTCCAAGACAATCTGTTCCATGATCTCACTAGACACAGAGGTGAGACTGACTGATTGGTAGTTCCCAGGGTCCTCCTTTTTACTCATTTTTGAAAAAATAGTTGCAATGTTTTCTCTTTTTTTCACTGGGGACTTTGCCTGACTGACATGACTTTTCAAATATGAAGGGGAGTGGCTTGGCAATTGCATCAGCCAATTCCCTCTGGACCCTGAGATACATTTCATCAGATTCCACAGGTTTGCATGTGTTCAGGTTCCTCAGATGCGCTTGAACCCTACAATGGGTAGGTCTTCATTCCCTCAGTCTTTGCTTGGAGATTTGAGGACTTCAGAGGTGTGGGAAGAGCAACCACCAGCTTCAGCAAGCACTGAAGAAAAAATGTTGCTGACTACTTTAAACTTCTCATCAGTTGTCACCAGGTCTGGTCTCATTAATCAGAGGGGAGGGGGTTGTGCAATTTCTATTGTCTTTCTTTTCTGGTTAGTGTATACATAGAAGCCCTTCTTTTTGTCCTTCAAATCCTTCTCAAAATTTATCTTCAGTTGTGCCTTATCTTTCCTGATCCCACACCTACTCCCAAGCATTATTCCTGTATTATTCCAAGGATGCATGTCACTGCTTTCACAGCCTACTCATTTCTTTCCTATATTTCGGTTTGATCAGAATGTCCTTATGCACCCAAATACTCAGTATGTGCTTTGAAAGTGAGTCTCTTGCCTTTCTTACACACTGTGTCTTAGCACCAGGTTAATCTCAGAACACATGAAACTCATTCCTCCCAGGTGAAAGTGCAAAGAAATAGTTAGTGGCAGGAGGGCACACAACAATCCCTACTTGCTGATGTGCATTCAGCCTATGGAAGAGAGTACCTTCAGTCTGAAGTAACACCATCCTTCCCCAACATTCACAGCATCAGATTCAAGCTCTTCCCAGCAGCTTCTTCACTCTTCAGCTTCTGTCCCTTAGCACCAGTATTGTAACACGAGCACATCTTACAAAATCCCTTAGTGGTAAAATTGCCTTTTGTTGGATTTGTGTTTGGCTCTGTCTCTTCCTTCCCAAGTTCACAATATTCATTTTTGTTGTATTGTGTATTGAAAACAGGAAATTATTTCTGATCACAATAGCAAAAAAGTAATTAAAACAATAGTATAACATCACTTCTCTTTATTGTCTCTCCTGTAGATGCCAGAGAGCATCTACATGCTAGATGCTAGAGATCCTGTGACCAGGAATCTCCTTTATAAGGCATAAGGCTTGATATATGTGTGGCATGAACAAGATACTGACTCATATTTTGGATATTGCCAAAAAATGATCATAAAATAACCAAGTGTATAAAATATAGACTGGAGGGGAAAAAAAAGGAAAAAAAAAGGAAGATTACAAAGCATAATTATAATCTACATTTTATAGCAGAGACAGTGAGGCACAGAGATGAAAGGAATAGTAACCTCAAAGACACAGATCATTCACACACACACACACACACACATAGAGCTTTTAAAGGAACAGATTTACAGAATTGTGTATTCCCTAGCAACAGAAACATGGAAAGCAGGAAAGAGAGTTGTGCTCTCAGTATGGGTCTCTGTTGGGTTAATAAGCTCTCTTAAATCTTGGATTTCTTTATATCCTTGCACCATCATAGTGAGAGTGATAAGACTATATCATCACACTACATAGACAGAATTAGATGGTTACATTTTGCCTATTAAATTCCATTTCTATAGTTTCAATTTGGTAGTATTACCAGCTTTAAAACTGGTCTCCTAGATAATAATTGCAGGAAAAACATTACACCAACAAATGTGTCTAAAAAAAACCCAAATTACTGACCAGGCCAAAAGATACTTTGGTTATTACTACTCCTCACTGTCTCTCAGACTATAAAAAAAATTAAGAGCTAAAACTGACAGATTAAATAGTATATCAAAAATCTACTGAAATACTAGACCTTTTTTTAAGATTTCATTTTTAGTTATATGAAAGGAAGAAAAAGAAATTTTTGAAGGAAATATGCTTTAAAATAAAGCTTGATAGGATATGGGTTTTTTAGAAAAAATATTTGTTTGTTTGTTTGTATGGGTTTTTTTTGTTTTTTTTTTCAGACATTCTCAATTAATTCAAACATTTACATTAAGAACATTGGTTACACAAAAGAAGAAATTATATTTTAAAATGCTTATTGAAAACAGACAAAGAGAAATCCAGAGTAGACCATATGTGTTTGCTACAAATATCTACTTTTGTTAAAGGATATATTTGAAAGCTTGCAATGATTACATTTTAATATAATACCTATGAAAATATTGTAGGGAAAACTGAAAAAGTTATTTCCCTATGTTACTCCATCTAGCATCCTTCCAATCAGGGTGCTGGTCCAGAATGAATGAGGATGAGAACTTGACTCTTTCCCAACTCAGATTAAAATTCATCAGTTTTGAGCTGTTCAGGACATATAATGGATTTAACTGGGGAGGAAGGAAAGGAAGTCTCTTCTTTGAGGGAAGGATATGGGATCATTCACAAATGCTCCCAACAAACACAAGAAAAGCAGAAACTCACTAAAGAATATCAGAAAAAAAATATTGCTTTCAACACTTTTAGGGAATTGTTAATCTCTTCCTCTCACTTTTTCCATCTACTCAAAGTTGAAGGTTTTAAACTGTGGTTTAGCCCCAACCTTTAAAATAGCATCTGAAAATTAATAAATTAAAGCAGTCCGTCTCTTGCTACTGAGACTGGCAAGGGCATACTGGAAAAAAGTAAACAGGAGAATAACAAGCATCAGACCTGCAACAATCTTGACAGCATACTAAAACTCTGATAGGCAGCCTGTGCAGAGGGGAGAGTACAAAGACAGTTACAAATGGCAAGGTGCACATTTATGAATACCAATAAAATTCCCCTTCTGCTCCATCATGTCTTTAAGGTACTGTTTTTCAAATAACTATTTCAGAAGCAGCTTTATAATTGCTTTCACTTTAAATACCTAAATTAAATATACATATATAAAGTAAGGAACATTTGTCTTGCAGTTTTTTAGAAGCATGACACTTTTTAAAGTAGCATTGCAGATTTACAAGCGATATGACTGATTTTAAGTTGCATCAGTGATTTATAAGTCAGGACTTCATATACTCTGGGTATTAAGATCTATTTTGTGAAACCCAGTTTATTTGTTAAAAAAGACTGATTTACTAGGCAGATTTATTAATAATGGGCTGGAAATATAAACCAAGTCTTGATTCAAGTCTTATAATTAGATGCTTAAATCAAATTCCAATTTATACATAATGGGATTGTTTCTAGAGATGTGTAAATAGTAATATATTCAATCCCACTATTACCTAAGATAATGATCCTGCTATCACAATTGATTTGGTTATTCACATTGATGAAAAAAATCCTATAGTTAATCAGATGGATACAATTCAGAAAGTATTCCATATCAAGGAGTGAGACAGAAAGAAATACTGACTTTCAGGTGACAAATGAATAGTCTAACCTGAAATATTGTAATACACAGATTTTTAGTTCCTTTTTCAGAGTTTTCAAGTTGTTGAGTCCATGCCTTATTGGGACTGCTGTTACCACTCTAGCAAGAGAGACAGCTTTCATTTGCTGTCATTTGTCTCTTTCTTATTCTGAAAGATAATACAGAAGTTATATTAAATTCCCCCTTTCCAGCTTCCACTCCTAATAATTATTCCCTTTCTTTTGCAAAGCTTTATACATTCATATGTCTGTCATGCTGAGAAATGCCAAACATCTGAAGGAAAGACATACCAAGTGCTTGAAAAGTGCAAACAGCAATGACCAAGATAGTGTGTATTTGAAGATTTTACTTTTTAGTCAAACTCATCTATCAAAAGCAAATTAATAAAATTCTGGAATTACTTTTCTGCCTCGTTATGCACAGCCATAGCTTGAAGTGTTATGTTTAGATAAGCTGAAAGCAATATGGCTGAAAGGTGCATTTTCCAATCAGCTTCCCGAATAATTGACTCCCAACATAATAATATATGTAATCAATACTTGAAACCTACCATACCAATTTTTCCAAAACATTGTCAGCTAGTCTTTTTATTCTTTAGCAGTGTCTTGCTATGTTAACCATGATCTCTTACTTCTTGTTAATTTCTCTAGTTCTGAAGGTATGTTGCTTTCAAGTAAAAATAAAAATAAAAAATCCACCCTTGAGCTTGATGGAGGAAGCCTTGAGATGTTTCTGTGAGATTGTTCTATACTGTCTGCATACAGTTTCTTTCTCACCAGCCACATGGTTCATAAAATCTTGTTGGTCTACTTATATTCAGACTAAACAGAAGTCTACGACCAGAGTGACTGAAGGCTGTATGTAATGTGCCAAAATCAGAGATAAAAAATTCCTAAATTATTGGGAACAAGATTGCTTTTCATTTTGCTTTGTAGACAGACTTGATACACAGAAGGATAAAATGCCTTCTTTTGTGGCACTTTCCTCAGTACTTTTACCTGTGTAAAAGAGAAAAAACATGATAGGCAATGTCCGGATATTTTGAGTGGCATAGCAGAGTCCTTCTCAATCCATCCTCTCTCAAGGAGCATACTTTCCTTTTGTGTTTCTCCTTTCTCTGCAGAAATCCCAGCACATCTGTTTGACAACCTCATCTCCAGCTGAGAGGCAGGTAGTGATGGATTGCAGAATCCTGTTCTGCATTCTGTTAATTTTGGCATTGACTTCCTTTTCACATTTAGAGTACAGTAACTGCAGGTTACTTGCGTTCTGCCATTTCATGGTCTTGTAGTATAAACCAAAACTGGACTACTTTGGTTTGACTTGAACTAGCAGTAAGGCCCTTGAATCATTCTTTTTGGAGATGATCTATCGAAGTGCACTGAAGCCTAAGTAGGAGGTGATACAGGGGCATAGATGTGAGCATGCCCTCTTTAGAAGTTCAGAATTTGTGTGGCAAGTACCTACTTAAGACATAAGGCAAAACTTAGTCAGATCTGTTTTGTGGAACACATTATGAATGTTTTCAAGACAGTTGCCTCTGACACCTGCAAAATGAAAATGGAATTGCTCTTGAAAGAGGACTGCACAAGGTGGGACAGCAATTTAGTTCAAGCTACTCAGTTTTCTACTGACAGTAAATAAAAAGTCTTTGTACAAGAACTGCCTCAAATATCAGGTTTCTCCATAAATTCCAGCTGTAAACTCCAGTACAAAATGAACTCTCATAATCCTTCAGCTTTTAATAGCTCATCTTTTTAAATGTTCAGTTCTTTATTTAAAATTTTCCTAAAACTGGTGATATGTGGAGATGTGGTAGTGACTTCCTGAGTGACTGTTAAAAGGTAGAACATTTTGCCTGACTGATGCAGAATTCTGAACTATTAGCACTTTGACAGTCCTCTCACAACAGTAAGATTTCCATTGTCATTCTGAAAATAGAGAAAGTGAAGAAAGCAAGTGTAAATGAGAGTGAAGAGTGAATTAATGAAAGAAGAAGAGTAGGAAAGGAGAACATAATATGGTCTTTTCTCTGTCTACATAAATGAGGAATTATTCTTTGCCTTTACATGCCTTGATGTGGCTAAAGACATAAGCACTATTTTGCAATGATGGCAGTAAGCATACAGAACCCATTAAAAGGGAAAAAAATCACTCCTCTTCTCTTCTACAGGTTAGGCAAATATTGAACTTTATTGTGGTTTAGCAATGGGAAAAATGAACTCCATCTCAGCCAGACCCAGTATACTACACATATCTCTACAAATGAACCAGTCATTAAGCTTTAATTACATTAAGCAGTTAATTACTCGGGTTGGTTTAACTGTAGTAGTCATGAGAAAGCATAAAACACATTTCTCCTGTCAGAACAAGGTCCACAACTCTGCCACACTGTTCATGAAGCAAGGCATGCTCTGTATTCTTATAGAACTCTAAGAGAATAAGGGCAACAGGAGAGGAGATTGCTATCAAGAAGAGAACATCCAACTTTCTAACAGAGGTAGCCCTGCTCTTAACTGAATGTACTGATGCTATCACTTTTCCTCATGTATTGACATACAAGAAGGTCACTCTTGGAAAGATCTGAGGTTCCAGATGTACCTAAAAACAACAGTGCAGGAGACAGCATTTTTGTAGTAGAGACATTTCCTCTTTTATCTCTTAAACCTTTAACTTTGTCACTGTTTTAGTTGAAAGGAGCAATGAATTTGAGGTACTAGTTGTCATGTCATCAACTTTCTATATTACTGCAGTGAGATGCATTTTAATATGAGAAGCAGAGAGAGACTTTATTGGATTTATCATGAGGAAAAACACAAGAAAAAATAAATATTAAAACAAACATATAAACCAGACAACTGGTGAATGTGATGTAAATACCTGGCAAGACAATAAGGTAAATCCCAGAGGAGAAAAATATAAGAAAAGAAAATGAAGAGAATTTCTGGTGGAAGAACACAGTAACAGAAGAATGATATAACTGCATAAGGTAAAAACTGGGGAGACGAAATCAAAATAACAGAGGACTAGTGAGGTAATAAGAAAATAATAAAGTTAGGTGCACCAACAGGATATAGTAAAACAAATCACTAAAGTAAGACAAATATTACTCTAAAAGAAGTGGAAAACTATGACAGCTGCTGGGAATAAAGGAAAGACTTGAAATAAGACATGGATATTGCAATTGTAGCAAACAGATTACTACATGAAGCTTAATGTAGGCAGTGAGAATAAAAGCAAAAACATATTTTGAATTACATAAATGAAACTGTGAGAGTTTTGACTGATAGACATTTGATTATACAAGTGAGATGATATCCAAACTTTAGACAAAAGAAATGTTTCAAGAGCAGCTTGAGCTTTCTTCAAGTTAGCTCAATGTTTTCCAAACTGCGATACAGTGTGAATATAACAACAAAAAAGAGAATTTGCTTATTTGTAAGATTAGAAAGGAAATAAAACAAAGCATGTGTAGCATGTGTGATCTGAAGTGTTTACTGAAATATTATTCTCTATGCTGAGTATGACTCCCACACAGGACTCATAAATACCTACCCTGATATTGCAGTGGGTTATTTATTTTATGTTACTGTCCAAAGGGGACCATAAGGTCAAAGCTCTTATTGCTCCACAGACTATTTACAGGCTTCTGAATGTGTGGGTGGTGAGAGGAGTCCCAAAAGCTTTGGCAGACTGGCTGGGCACTCAAGCCAGCTGTAAAGGAGCTTAATAAAACAGGAAAAGTGTATAACCACAGTAAGGGCACATTCTATGTAAGACAGAAGTTGTATAATTTAATGGTGTCAAGATTCCTAAAATTCATGCTATGTTCTGATATGGTTTAGGGGACTTTCAAATCCCTTCATATTTCTAGGGACCTAACAAAGGGCAATAGCCACAGATAATCAAATGTGAGCAATCACAGCAGTCTTAGCAGAGTTCTTGGAGCTCACTCAGCTGAGCCTGATCCTTTTCAGTGGGAAAAAAACCAAGAACAAGATATTTCCTGCAGTGAAGTGGATTGCCCAAAACATATGCAGTCTTTCTCCTAGCAAGGACTGATCTTTGCCCAAACCTTCCAGGAGAAAGTCAGTTTTAAAGTGACAAAAGGGAAGGACATAATCCTTCAAAGTACTAGAGCTAGCAGGAATGGTTTTCACAATTGAAGGCTAAGGGAAGATCAAAGTATGAGTTAATGCTTCCTCCCCTTTCTCCCTGATGAGCTACCAAATACAATTGTACAGCAAGCTGCCTGCCAATTGTGCTTGCAATGAATACATTTAATAGAATTGTCTGGTTCACTAATTTTTTGTGTCTTATTTGTCTAATCCACTGGATAATAAATTTAAACTTGTTCTATACTGTCATCACATAACATGGTGGAATGTAACGCTGAATAAGTGCTGGAGACAGACCTTACAGGGCACTGAAGGAGAAAATGAGGCTGCACACACAGAGTTCGATTTCAGAACTTGTTCATCGGCACTTTTTGGCATTCCCCTTTTATTCATATTCTCTTGTAAACAGCGCCCAGTGTTTTTCTTTTAGTCAACTAGAATTCCCAGGAACGTCCCAAACCAGTGCCCTGATCCCACACATTTACACTAGCATCGTGTGATGACTGTGTTCAGCCACCAGAGAAAAACACATGCTTATCATGCAGGCTGTTTAAAGTGGTTTTCCACTTCGAGAAACAACACTCTCTCTCTCAGAGCACTTAGCCAAGGTCGATCCTCCCTTTTGATTCCGATTAACTAAATTCAGGTGCAGAGTAACTCAGTCACAAGACCTGACTCTGAGAAAACCCCTAAGAGATCTCAAAGCTGCTTTGGTTTTGTCCAGAGATTTTTTCATGACCTAAGTGCTTCCCAGTGCTTTCAATCTGTTTTTTACAGAATCACAGAATATGCTAAGTTGAAAGGGACCTACAAGGATCATCAAATCCAACCCTTATCCCTGCTCAGGACCATCCTCAAGAGTCATACCATGTTCCTGAGGGTATCATCCAGATGCTTCTTGAACTCTGTCAGGCTTGGTGCTGTGTGACCAGCTCCCTGAAGAGCCTGTTGCAGTGCCCAACCACCCTCTGGGTGCAGAAGCTTTTTCTAATGTACAACCTAAAACTCCCCTGACACAACTTCAGGACATTCCATCAGGTTCTTTCATTCTGTTTTTCATTTAAAAGATCTTACAAATAACCAAAAGCCTGTTTGCCTCTCTCAATATATGTTGCTTCGTATCATTGCTGCTCAAACAGCTGAGACTGAGACTGCAGGCCAAAGTGTCAAAAGCTGTGCTTCCTTGTAGTACCTGGTGCACCTCATCACATGAAGGCAGAGCAGATCTAAGCCAGCTTTGATCCAGAATGCATCAGGAAGTACACGGATTGGGCAACAAATAGTATCAGTATCTTTGTTTTCTTTACATATGTGTGTCATTATGTTCAGCTTGTCCCCAGTCATTTTTTGTATCAAGATGGTATTAAGCTAAGACAAAGAGCTCCTCTTCCTCCTTCTTGTGAGAATATTTCAAAAGTGTAGCAGTTGAGGCACTTACCTAAAGTGCAAAATTGGGTACATTGAAGTATCTTCTTCCTCTGGTTTGTAGAAAGGTCTTAACTTTGAGTCTCATTTCATGCATTATTGTGATGACTATCAGGTAATCTTCATTTCCCATCAACCCTCCTGTACAATACACAAACACACCCCCCCTCCCACTGGACACACTCAGGAAGACCAGTCTTCAGTATGTTCTCTTCCTTAGCTTAGGTAAGCTTACTTACAAGTAAGTCCATGGATCATCTCTGTATTAATATCTTATTAATATTTTGAGATATATATAATATATTTCCTCAACTCCTGTGCATCTCACTGGAATAATCTTACTGAATTTTAGTTACCTGCAAAGTAGAAATGTATATCTCAGTGCATAAATTCAGTCTTCTTTACTATCCAATGAAGACAAATAGACATTTCTAGGGTTTAATTTATCTCTCTTTTGACATCTATCTACACTGTGAATATATACCCACTAGTTCAGATTTTGACAGACATATGGTTCAATGTTTTTTGTTCCTTTCATCCAAACTAAATAAACTCACTTGCATCTTCTGCTTTATAGCTCCAGTTGTGAGCCTGCACCCAGTGTGCCAGATTTCTCTTTTTTTTTTTTTCCTGTCTTGAGTACACATGATATTTTGTCTGTCAAAACTGTATGCGGTTAAACCCATAACTTAGTATTGTTGTTAAATTATTCCTCTTTTTGCGTTACCATATGCAGGAAAGGTCTAGGTCTTAGCAACTAAACCTATCAGGTAGTTTGGTAATACACTATGTTATCATCTGGTTTTCATTGCTAATATGAAGACATGTAGTTAAAGAAATTATTCCTAGTGATAATTTTCTTTTACTATGGATTTTTCATATAGAGAGAAATGGCTTTTGATATACACTAATGTAATTGAAAACCCAGTTGGGTTACTACTCAGGCAAGATAGTTTATTTTTGATGTCCTAAAAAAGGAAAAAAAAAATATAAAAGTTAACAGCACAGGAACTGAATGAATACAGTAAAAACTGAATGAGAATCCCTATCAAGAATTTTCTATATCCACTTTTAATGTCATTAATAATTTATGCTGTAATACAGACTTTTGACTAAACTTATTGTTGTGATATCTAGGCGACTTTCACTTCTTATGGACTTCCTTATTTAAATCTTTTATGTGAAGTCTACTGCAATGGAAATGAAATTGTGTTTTGTCATGAAATAAAAATAATATAGTAACAGCATATATTGCTCTTGTTCTCACTGGAAGGAATAAGATTAAGCTCAAAAATCATGTTTGCCTTCCCTTCCCCTTCCCCATTCCTTTCCCCTGTCTTTCCTGTCCTCATGCCTCGAGGACATCCTGCCAGCTAACTAGACTTAACGCATACAAGAAACCTCAGCTGTTTGCTTTCCTTCTCAAGCCATCCCTCCTTCCCATTCCCTACCAGTGCTGACAACACCATCCCCCTTCTTGTCACTCAGACTCTTAACCTGGAATTCATTTTCAACTTTTTCCTCTTCCGTAGCTCACAGATTCTAACCCTTTTTTATACCATTCATGGTTTTTTATAATGTTTGGGGTGCTTGGTCTTTCTTCTCTGCTGACTCCTTGAGCCTTCACTCTCCTCTTAACTGCTGAAGAATGAGCCAGCAGTGTTCCCAGGTGGCCATGAAAGTGCTCCAGATCCTGTAGCAGAGATTTCCCTGTGGCTTGTGTTGGAGACCAGGGTAAGGCAGGCTGTCCACCTGCAGCCCATGGAGGACCCCACACTGGAGTGAATGGATGAGCCCTGAAGGAAGATGTAATGCCATGGAAAGCCGTGCCAGAGCAGAATCCTGGCAGGACCTTTGGCCTCATGGAGGGAGAAGCCCAGATGGAGTAGGTTTGCTGGCAGGACTTGTGACCCAACCAGGGACCCGTGTTGGAGCAGTTTGCTCCTGAATGACTGCACCCCATGGAAGGAACTGACCACAGCTCACATTCCCCATCCCTCTGCACCTCTGTGGGAAGGAGCTAGAGGAAATGGCAGATGAAGTTGAGCCTGGGAAGAAGGGAGGGGTGTGGGGGGTAAAGTGTTTTAAGATTTAGTTTTTATTTCTCATTACCCTACTCTGATTTGATTGGTATTAAATTAAATCAAATTAATTTCTCCAAGTTGAGTCACTTTTGCCTGTGGTGGTAATAAGTGAGTCATTTCTCTGTGTCTTTTTTTCCATCCACAAGCCTTTCTTTATACTTTCCTCAGTCCAGCTGGAGGAGGGGAATCATGAAGAAGCTTTGGTGAGCACCTGGCATGCAGCCAGGGTCAACCCACCACACCTCTTAGAATTAGCATAATATGTTTCATTTCAGCATAGTTTTTTTGTTTGTTTGTTTGTTTTTGTTTTGTTTTGTTTTGTTTTGTTTTGTTTTTTGTTTTTTGTTTTTTTTTTTATCTAGACAAAGTTCAAGGAACTTTATAGAAGATTTTGAAGGCTTCTAGAAAAAGCTTGGGTTTGGATATTTCTTAATTTTCATCACGTATTATATCCTTTGAATAAACCCATTGAAAGATAGAATGTTAAGGTAGTAATGTAATACATGAGACAGACATGCAGAAATGACTTAAAGAAAAAGCTTCAGAAATGAAAGGTACACTTTGTCTTTCTGTTTCTGTTTGTATACGTGCTATATTTTCACTCCCTGGGCACTTGAGAGTATTCAACTCCAATTGCCTAACTAACACTGGCTCTTTGGTGGTGTCAGTGAATATACTAATGCAAAGCAGGTTTGACCTACAGTCAATCAATCTGATTGGCAAATCACATTTAAATAATCATTATTTGGATATCAATCATGAAATATTCTTAAAGAAATAGTAGTGAGGAATAGTATTACCATTTAGAAAATCAACATTTATTTGCACCATTTATTTGCTTTGTAGCCATGGAAATTATTCCAGTGTGTTCCTAACTATACTTGAATGGACTGGAGATAAATAAGCTGCAAGAATAGAGCAGAATGTAATATTTGCTGCAGTAAGAAAACTATTGGTATTGGTTAATAAACAGTCCCAAACCTTGAAAACAAATCCCTAAAGATACTGGAGACAATTCTATTCTTGCTATATACAGATTGTGCTGTAAATTAGACATTCTTCCAATCATAAGACATAATGAAAAAGCTGTTAAAACAATGTTACATGAGTAATAACCTATGAAAACACAAGGAGAAAGACAAAAAAGTCAATATACTCCAGTTAGGGAAAAAGAAATCTAAAATGTACACTGTTATCTCCGAGTGCATTTAGACTTGAAAATAGAAAAAGTTTTGTTATTTGAATAGTGATATTTTAGAAGAGGATGGGTGACAAAACTTAAATTTAAGATTGAGATTTTGAAATATATGAAAGTCATTAGATATACCTGCAGAAGACAGGAGTGAAAACTAATAATAAGTTTGTCCTACTCAAATATTACTGTATTCCTACATAAGGTTGCTAAACTAAAAGCCACTCTCGTATCATGGTGTTAATCTGCCAGCTGCAGATGATCATGAACTGTGATTCAGTATCGGCAGTACCACTGCTTTTCTAAGGGCTTGGTCAGTTGTGCCCATAACAAACACAATGAGAAAGAATTCTCCTATGTTTGAGGTGTCAAATTCATTATAGACACTACTATAGCGTATTATTCTGAAAGCGATAGTATTTACTCTGTGTCCAATTCAATAATGAATCACCTTAGAATAACACTATTATTCTGAAGAGTGAACATTGTGATGAACTTTATTGGATCCTCTCATTACTGAGAGAAGCTATGGTGGTCCAGTTTCCCACTATGCCATTGGTAGTTAAGGAAAGAACAGTCTCTGTCTTATATTTTCGTAGGATTCCATCTTATATTCTTGGGTCTACCAAGCTGATGGGGAAATCAATACTATTCTTTGCCTTTGTTTTTTGTATAATTATATTACATCACACTTGAAAGGCAGCCACTTATTTCTTTTAAATGTATACTGATGCTTTATGTCACACATAAACACTTAAAATGACTTTGCCAAGTGTTGAAAGGCATGCAAAAGTAACTGCTCAATGCCTGGAACTGATTAAAAAAATCTGGTAAATATAAGTTGAAGTGTTTTATCACACACAGTAAGCACCAAAAAGCAAATTCAATGGACTCACCTCTGCCCCTAATAGTAATAAAGAAAAAAGAAGCCACTGTAGCTGTTCCCAGAATAATAAAAATTGCAAACGTATGTCCTTTAGGAAGCTTCTCATTTGGAACTGTAGTTGTTCATATGAATATGTACTTGCAAGTAAACATGCACCAAATTCACTGAAATATCCTCTTTTACTCCGGACTCTGTTAAGGAAGGCATATATATCAAACACCATTTCCCTCCTTCTGCAGAGACCATAGCTTGGAGCAAAGTCATGAAAAAGAAACCCAAGCTCAATTTTTTAATGCAGAAAGACAGTAGAACAGAATATTCTCATCTCTGCTTTCACAGAAAGTGAAAACAGATCTTGAGACAACTTCAGAAATAATAATACTATTCGAGATACAGAGGGCAAGTGGTAGAAATACTTCCTGTTAGAGGTAAAAATGTGTAGTGTACCAGGACAATAGACTCTCTGCAAAATTAGTCACCTTTGAAGTCCAAAGTCTTTAACTATGATTTCTACAATATGTTTATGTCTCTAATATTTTCTCTGTGTTCCATTTGTAGAAAAATGACATTTTTGAATATGATTTATCTGCCTTTTTTTTTTGTTATGTGAAAATAAGCTCATCTGCACACCCACAAAGAAGCTCAGAGAGAGATAATGATAGCTGGAGGATGAAAAATACTTTCCCACACTGTTACATTACAGGAGCCATCAGTCCATCAGAGGCCCATCTCCACAAATGCAGAGGACCATAATGACATGTGAAAAAACAAGTGGAGGAAACCCAAATTATGGGCTGAGGAGAAGGGAAATTCTGACTAGGCCCCATCCAGGGCTGTTCTGGGATAACCTCAGTCCCAGTGTGCAGACATGAAACCCATCAAGATAAGTCATCAGGGGCAACTCCTCAGAGCATCTTTTCAAAGGGGGTTACTGATCTCTGCTGTATGGGACAGGATGTATGGAGAAAGCATTTCAGGATTACAGAAGATGTGATGGGAAGGAACCAGGAAAAAGAGAGGTCTAGATGAATTTGGAAATACCAAGGGTGGGAAAATGGATAAGGGTATAGAAAGGGCTAGTTATGAAAAGCCAGTTTCTGGTGTATCCACTTGTGGGGCCATGCCCTGGGCCTGATCAGCACAGTCTGTCCTGTCTCCGCATTAAACTCAATTTCTCACTCTTTCCCTGTGTGTGTGTGAGTGTGGCTTGGGAGCAAGGGGTACTGATCAGCTGCTACGGAGCTCCATGTACCAGTGTCTACATGTGTGACTGAGGAGGTCTGCACCACCACCTGGAGTGAGGCAGTGGCCTTGAGAACCCTGAGGTGCATAAACTTACATACTTCCAGGGTAAGATTTCTCTTTTTTTTCCAGGTTTCTTTTTGGTGTTGGTTTTATTTTGTTTTGAAGAGCTTGCTTAGTATCTGCCATTTAGATATTTCCACCACAGAAGTGGAAAAGACTATGAATAAATTGGTTTGAGATTTAATGCAAATAAAAATTATCTTGTTCTGCCTCTGAGCTGCCTGTGACAGAAGAATTTACAGAAACCTTAAAATTTGGAAAAAAACCATCCCCTTAGATCTTACTGAAGAGAATACTGCACAGGTCACAACTGGTGGTTTGATTGTCTACCTCATACTGTTCAGAGTGCCAACTCTTTGATAGTAATTTTTTTCCTATGATGTTAGTACTAGTCAAGTGATCTTCATAATAAAGAAGTTTCACACTACATGACCACCACTGTAGCTGTATTTGTTTAGGAATGGTATTCCCCAGTTTGGTGTTCCCATCAAAACACCCCAGACCACACACTTCTTATGTACTTCGTACCCTCCTCCCCTTGCAGCGGGACAGAGAGGAGAACTGGAGTCACAAAAAGATACAGTTCATAGGTGGAGATAAAAATAATTTACTAGAAACAGAAACAAAATAAGAAAATGAACAAGAATACTAATAACAGAGATTATAAGATAGACAAAAATTCATACGTGATTGCTCACCATGTAAAACCCAGCAGTACCCCACCACACACTGGCAGAACGAAGGGACCCAAGGGAATGGCTTGCAGTTGTGTCAGAAGAGGTTTAGGTTGGATGGTAGAAAAAGGTTCTTCACCCAGAAAGTAGTGGGCACTGGCACAGGCTCCCTAGAGAACTGGTCACAGCACTAAACCTGACAAAGGAAGTGTTTGGATGATGCTTTCCTGCACTTGGTGTGACTCTTGGGAATGGTCCTCTGGAGGGCCAGGAGTAGGACTTGATGATCCTTATGGGTCCCTTCCAACTTGACATATTCTGTGATTCTGTAATTCTGTGAAATACTCTTGTTGCTCAGGGCCCTATGCAACCTGGTCTTTAAATTTTCTAGTGTTGAGGCATCTACGTATACCTCATATATGATATACATATATCTGGTTAACCTGTTTCAGTATTTCACTACCCTCACTGTAAAATATTTCTCATATATGTATAGTCCCAATATATCCTGTTTTATTTTAAAACCATTATCCCTAGTCCTGTAACAACAGGCCCTCATAAGATCCATCCCCGTCTTTACGGGGGACCCTATAGGCTCCCTTCAAGTGCTATATAGGCTCCCTTCAACTACTGAAAGGCTGCTGTTCAGTCTTTCTGTAATCATCTCTTCTCCAGGCTTAACAACCTCAACTCTCTCAGCCTTTCCTCATGGGAGAGGTGCTCTAACCCTTCAATCATCTTTGCAGTCCTCATCTGGACCTGCTAGAACAGGTCCATGTCTTTCCTGTTCTGGGGACCCCAGAGCTGGATGCATTACTCCAGGCTGGGGTTCATAAGAGTGGAGTAGAGGGGAAGAGTCACCTCCCTGTCCATGTCACCTGCTGTCCATGTCACCTGCTGTCCATGTTGCTTTTGATGCATCCCAGGATACAATTGGCTTTCTGGGTTGCAGGCACACAATGCTGGCTTGAGTCCAGCTTTTCATCCAAGAATATCCCTAAGTCCTCAGCAAGGCTGCTCTCAATCTGTTCATTCACCAGCCTGTACATATGACTAGTCTCCAGATGGATTTCTAGTCACTGACCACCATCTTTTCTACTGTATCTGATCTTCTACTACCTTCCACCCTTGCAAAGTCCTTCTGTCCTATGTTCAAAATTTGGAGCTCCATAAGTAACCAACTGTTAACAGGACTCCAGATGAACAGTCAATGACACCATTGTCAAAATCATTATTAGCATTAACATGATCACATTTAATAATGTTGTTCTATTTAAAATACATCAGTAAAAGGGCAGTAAATCATCTATAGAAACATGAAATACAAAGTGCCTTTTGGAAAAAGCTTGGTAATATCTTTTAAGAGATCCAGCCCTGACAGAGACGATCAGGGATTATGTGTACTAATCACAGCACGTCTATGAGTTTAGCTGTCCTTATCAGTGATTTCAGGAAACAACAATTACCTTTTACTCATTAGGCACAGATCTCACAAGAAATCATTCATTAGTCACTAGAAAGTGATTTGACATTCATGAAGTAAAATTATGAAGTGATTAAGGGAAAAAACCCCTTGGTCACAGGTGTAGTTAAACAGTGCAGAATACAGAAGCAGCTTTTCCCTTGTTTTGAAGAACCTTAAATTCTGCCAAGTGGTTTAAATATACATTTACAAAATGCAGTTCTCACTCTGTCTCATTTCTAAGCAGTGTTGCTTTATGTGCTTGTCCAATTGACTTGGGAGGACAGCAGGGCAATGTCATAGCAAAACCTTTCAATGTTTTGGTCTGATAGAAAACAATTGTAAGTGATGTTGTATCAGGCGAAGACAGAAGCCAAAGGAAACTGAGTTTTCTCTGTCTTTAGAGGGATGCAGTACTCTGAATCAGATTAGAACCATGACTTCAGTGCAGCAATTGACATGCAGAAGTGTCAGAAAGGTTTGTACTGCAGTGAACACCCTCAGAAGCCAGATGTCAAAGTGAAAAGATCAGAGCTCACAGTTGCACAGCTTTCTGATCTTTGCAAATTAGTAATTTACAAATATAGGTCAGACTTGTAAAAGAAAGAGCTTTCTCCTTCCTTCTGGGTCAATCTCGTAGAAAGAACAGTTTAAACATAACGCTATTCTGTTTGTTAAACCATGTATTATTTATCAGTAATAAATTAGGAATTTTAAACTCAGCTACATTTACAAGTCTTCAGTACCAGTCACACTTAACACATGTATCTGGAGAAAATTATATTTATAAAATCAGTTTTAATAATGTTGCTGCAAGAGTAAGGACAGGGTGCAACAACTGAAATGAATTAAAAATGCTCATGTATTATTAATACTGAATATATAATGTCTATCAAGAAAGGAACTGCAATAGTTTAGTAAGATACTATTCTATGGATATTGATGTGTTAATAAATCTCAAGTGATTAGTATATTCGTTCATACCTCATGAAAGATTTACTGTTGTTTAATTCCAAGCAATATGAGACACCTATCTGGAAAAAGAGTCAAACTTTTAATAATATCTTCTCATTTGTTTATTTTTATTATAATATATACAGTAATACTTTTGTTGGAAAGGGTTTGTTGCTCAGACTGAAATGCTGTTCATAGTTTATTAAAGATTTATTGCTGTTTTATCCCAGAGGAACACTTGTATGATATGCATTATAGAATTCTAAAGAGTGTGAAATAACAACAAAAAATAACCTTATTCATTAATATGCTACTGTGTGATTTTATAGTATGACACTAACTATGGGAAATGGCATTTATCCACTGAATATAGGATAAATGCTTTTCATATTTTATTAAATTTTCTGGGGAATTCCATTGCTAAGCATTGTTGAGCCTGGCACTACTGACTGAAGATGCATTATGCCTATTTATTCTGGATAGAATACCAAAGCAGCAGGGTGGTTAATGCCATAGAAGAAAATCTGGTTTGTGTGTAGTCCTCTAACAGGACTGCATGGATGTCACTCATAGGAAAATTGTCAGTATGCAGGAGAAGAAAGGGTAAAACTAGGAAAGAAATCTAAGTTAATTTGATTAATTTTGTGAAAATTTTCAAATGCTGAACTGCAACTGAAAGACAAGATTTTGATACTAATTTATTTTAGTCCACTGGTAGAAATGAATGTGTCCAAATCTGCAGTTTGTGTTCATGGGTTTTCAGGATGCAGTACTGTGACACAAAGCTTTTTCTGGGTTCTGAAAAGAAAGGCTATGATTGGTACAGCTGTGAAATGAAAGGCTCTTATACTGAAATGTGCTTTTCATAGTTTATTATATATAACAGGTAGTTTTGTAAATATATGCAAACTGAGCATAAAATGCTGGCATTCTGCTGTGGTTATATTTTAATTCTACTTTTCATTAAGTTTTTAAACAGAAAAAATATCTGTACCAGGTATAAGTTAGGAAAAAATCAGACTACTGGTGTTTCACTGAATATTTTATTAAATATGCCAGATAAAGTTCTTCCCTGCATTTTGTTGCCTTATTTGAATGTCTGCCTACACAGAAGGGTATGCAGTATTTCTGTATGTGTAAGATTCAAAGGAAGAATTAATATATCCCTAGATACCTTTTTGACTGTGAGAAAACTTAGTGTCCTTCAATGACAACAAATAATGTTTGCCCTTCACTTTCTTTTTGTAACCCATTTTAGCTATGAACCTTTGGAAGTTTATGCAGATTTAATGCTTCTTCTCAGCTATCATGTATTAATTTCCAAAACAGTTAGCAATTCAGTCTTCAGTACATTCTGAAGACTCAAGCTTTAAAAAAAAAAAAAAAAGCATAGAAGAATTCTAAGCATCAAAAGTTAAGACTGAAAAAAGCAATTTTACACAGTTTAGCAGTCTATAAAAATACGAGTAAGCAGATATCGTAAATCACTAGTAGAATACTGAAACTTTTTAGAACATAATGTAACTAGGCTAAAAAGTACCGTAGATACAACTCCTAGCAAATCTTTCAAAACAACCTCAATTAATCTTAATTTTTACTGTAACATTTATCAGAATTAACGCAAGAAAGATTATATATGTGAGCTATTTATATGATAATGAAATTGTATAAAATTTGCACTGTGCACGAATCAAGCATTTATATTTGCTTCTTTTCTTACCGTGTTTATTTTGCAATATCGTAATTTATTTTCATATGCCATATTTTTGAATTAGGAAAAGCAATCTATAGAAGTTTTTATTCGTAAAAGGGTCCATAATATTAAGACTTTTATAGTTCCCAGTGTAACCACACATCAGCTGTGTCAGTTTAGGTAAGTTATAATATACTTTGCACATTTTTTTTTTTCATCTGTAAAATGGGGGTTTTACTTTTGTCTCTGTCTATTGCTTCTGAGAGATATTATGAGGGTAAAAGATTCATAATGGCTTTATAATTTTCAGATATTTTGTCAGTGACTATGTATATCTAGGATTAGACAGGTAAAGCACTATTTTATATGCCTTATTTTTCACTTTAAAATGCTGCCTATGTTATTCTTAGTGAAAACACCTCTATTTCAAGATAATGTCCAGAACAAACTCCATATTCATTAACTAGGCAGTTGGTAGACCCTGCTGATGAGAAATTAGGCAATCAGAAACTTCCCTAGTGTTGTTAATTTTAATGTTATTATTATTCTGCTGCTGTTTTCTTCATGAGAAAAAAAAAACCACAACAAACTGAAGACTTAATTATCTTGGATAGTGCCAATTATCGGGCAGTACCCCCAAGTATGGGAATGGATTCTTTGTCCCTCTTTTTCCTTTTTTTGCTTTTTTTTTTGCTTCCTCCTCTTTTGCTTTTGATGCTTCATTTTCAATATCATACTTGCAAATTCATGCAGAAAACGGTTAATATAAGAAATGAGGTAAAAAAAAGCTAAATATCAGACCTTTTTACCTTTCTACTGATTAGCATGACCTCCATACTGTCATCATACTGAACACCAATGTGGAGAACATTTCAAGTAGCAAAGAATTTAAAATGAGAGCACTTTTTTTCTCTTGTACATATTTATGTGATAATTACCTCAGTTATTCTCTCAACAAATCACCTTCTTTTTCCTCTGTGCTTCTCTCCAAATTCTTAGTCATAACAATGTCAGAAGCAGTTTCTATGCTACTCCTTCCAAAATAGAAGAACGAACAGAGTGGAAATATTTAAATACATTGTTGCTGTTTGGCTCTTTCTCCATCATATCCAAATGCTTATATGTTTTTTGTAGAACTCCATTGTAAAAAATACTTGTTAATCAAGTTGGTCATACTACTGCTACACAAACGCATTTGATCCAAGCAATCTGGAATAAAACACAATAATTTCTTTACAACTGAAGTTATGAGGATACTTGCCAAGTGCTAGTAAAATCTCAGAACCACTGAAGAAATTAAAAAGAAAAGATTTCACGGGATTAAATGGTTGCAAATAAGTAGTTAATTTTTAATAGCCGTGATTGTTTAGTCTTGAAATAAAGTACTAAGAGAAGTAGAAATTCTTTATTTTTGGAGTGGAGCTAATGTCTCCAAAACATACAGTAAGTTGAGCACCTATTAAACTGAGAGTGTTCCCTGCTTCTTCAAAAACTTGTACATTCAGTGATATTAGATTTTTTCCCCCTGATTTCTAATTAAAATTTGCGTAACTAATAGTATTTGCTCATGCAAGGGCATTGTGTTAGAAAGGAAGTTATTTTTGCAAAGAATTAATAACTGGTTTTTAATTATTACTAAAATGATTTGAAAATGCTAATAATTATATCAGAATAAAGAGATGGAGCTTTGATGGGCAGGCTGCAATTCTTAGTTCTTCATGGTGGCAATAGAGATTTCTTTGCAAATCATGGGTTACATACATACATTCCTTATTAAAAATACTATTAGGAAAATTATTCCCTAGATATTTTTGGCTTCACTGCCAAAAGACACTTACTGACAAAAGCATCCCACATCCTAATATAGAGAGGATGATTTCTTTTGGGGTACTGGCAGACAAAGTACCCTATGATTATTGGACCACTATTGGACTACTCAGTACAAGGCTTATCCTTCGTGCTCAAGCAAATTTTTTAGTGTCGTTAATTATTGAGTACTTGACAAAACCTAATTTGTCATAGCTGACAAATATAAAATTTAGAGGGCACAAATCCTTTACTTCAGATATTTAAGATGCTTACAGTCTTAAAATTTTAAACCTTCTCACATAATTTTTAATGGAGGAAAAGTATTACCCATAATAACATTAGAAGGATGATATTGAAGATTCAAAGTATTTGTATTGCGATAAATCTTTTCACTCTACCAACCTCCAAAATTTTGTTTGTCAAGACCATGTGTTTGAAACAGGAATTTGGATGTCTATCCTGGTCTAAAATTTTGCAGTTACATGAATATTTTAAATCAGAGATGAGCATAATATTCTTACTTGAGGAAGTGACCTGATACACAAGTAACTACTACTACTACTAAAACACTGAAATTTAAGAATTTGTCTTTTCACAGCACTTGGCAATAGAGTATCCTCATAAATAAAATCATAAAAAACCCTCAATAAAATTACATATATATAGCTCTATATATTATATGTGACATGTATATTCTGTTTAAGCTTTTGATTGCTTTTCTTCTTAGTATTTGTGTGAAACTCATGTCAAATGAATGAAGACAATGTAAAAAGGTATAATTTGGTGTCTGCAGGAAAAAGTCATAGTCATAGACATTACTGTGTTTCAGATATTCTCATTCCAATGAAAATATCTTTACCAAAACTGTACATAGTTTATTCTAATGCCATATTGAATTGAAGGCTTTTGAATTGATGACAACTTGCTGAATTCACTGTATCACAAAACCATTTCTATATTCATGTCTTCTATGGAGATTTTGAAAGTTCTTGAAATTTCTCTTGTCCCTTCTAAGTCATTTTGGACAGGTTTTTTCTAAGTACCTGTTTTAATCCATTAAATTTAATGACATTATTCCAATTTTATACTGGTGTCAGGCTTCAGCCTGGTATTGGTTTTGTCCTTTTTTAAAGTATTGACTTATTCCTTGGTCCCCAACACATTTAATCACAGGTCAACTCTAACAAAAACTGCTGGTAAGGATAAAGAAAATGCTTTCCTCAAAATTTTGCAAATTTAAACATGATATTCTTCAATTATTCTTCTTGGATTAAACAGAGCTACACCTAATGTGAAAGATTTGTAGACCACAAGCTTAGAATTTACAGAATTAAACAAGCATAAACCAAAATCATCTTATGCTACTAGCAGAACTGGACTATCCGCTTCTGTGGATTGGGCTCTCATTGAAACAATTTCATTGCTTTTTGTCAATACCAAGAAATAGTGAACAGTGTTCCTGGGAGACTGAAAATCTGAATATTTATGAATATGGGAACAATTATTAAGATAAAAGCATCTCTTTGCTGATCATAGAGTGCTCTCTTCGGGTAAAATAATAAAAGAAAATAATGTTGCAACACAAAAAAGTCAGAGCTTGCTGAAGGTCAGCAAATGGGCTGCAGGCATTGAATTTCATGGTCACATCTGTCCACAGGGCAGACCACTTCCAAACAGAATTACAAAAGGCAGATACCTTACCATGGGGCATATGTATAATAATACCACACATATTCATTGATATTAATTAATGTTTCCAGAGTTCTTTGAGTGAAATATTAATAAATTTTATGTGATGATGGCATGACATCTTAAAATTCATGGAAATCCACAGGTAAATATTTGAATCTTGTTCAGAAAAATTATTCTGAAATTGCAAGTTAAAAATGTTCATGACTTACCTTTCTAACGTACCTTCACCTTCCTGAAAAAACAGAAACTGTTCTAGTTTTGCTCTAGTATTTTCATAGGCCAAGTAACCATGGCTGGGCTGTTCTAAATATTTAATTTTAAATTTTCACTTCCACACTACTTTAGTGCATGATGAATACACAGGGCTGTACCACAGGGAGTGTCACTCTCTTTTTACTGGTGAGGAGAGTCTCACACAAAGTCTTTCCCAAAAATAGTGAGTTATTGGTATTTTCAAGAGCTACATTTTGGACCCCATTTTATTTTGCTTTTAAAATTATGTATTGAAAATTCTGTGGAGTTCATGGTTATTTCTAGCAAGTGCAGTTTGTCTTACTACTGAACACACACTATTATCTAGGGATTCTCTTTTTTTTTTTAATCTGTTACTGCTCATTCTATTATTGTTATTATTACATTAGATACTGCAAAATAGTTTTGGAGTTCAGATTCATCCAGGAAACTTCTGGATGTACATACAGACTGGGGAATGAGATGTTGCAAAGCAGTGCCATGGAAAGGGACCTGGAGGTCCTGATCCCTGGCAAGTTGAACATGAGTCAGCAGTGCCCTGGCAGCCAGGAGGGCCAACCATGTCCTGGAGGGCATCAGGCAAAGCATCGCCAGCCAGTCAAGGCAGGGGATTGTCCTGCTTTGCTCTGCACTGGTGTGACCTCACCTTGAATATTGTGGGCAGTTTTGGGCACCACAACATAAAAAAGATATTAAGCTATAGGAGAGTGTCCAAAGGAGAGCAACAAAGATGGTGAAGGTCCTTGAGAGGACCCACATGAGGAGTGGCTGAGGTCACTTGTCCTGTCTATCCTGGAGGAGACTGAGAGGACACCTCATGGCAGTTACAATTTCCTTATGAGCGGAAGAGGAGGATCAGGCACTAATCTCTTCTCTCTGCTGACCAGTGACAGACCTGAGGGAATGGCCTGAAATTGTGTCAGGGGAGATTTAGGTTGGATATTAGAAAGAGATTCCTCACCCAGAGGGTGGCTGGGTGCTGGAACAGTCCCCCCAGGGAAATGGTCACAGCACCAAGCCTGACAGAGTTCAAGAAGTGTTGTGACTCCTGGGGATGGTCCTGTGCTGGGCTAAGCATTGGACTTGTTAATTCTTGTAGGTCCCTTCTGACTCAGCATATTCTGTAATTCTGCGAAGTTGAGTACATGCAAAAACTCTCCTCAGATATTTGCCCTCACCTTCTTCCTCCTGAATCAATGGATACACGTAGGTGAGACGTTGTTCAGCATTTTGTTGATTATTGCAGTTTCCGCATTCTATGTCAGAACTTGTCCTGGACACTGTATTATTAACTATTGTGTGGAGAATTATAGTGCCAGCCAGTATGGTAACCAAGTATGTCTCAGACAGCAATGTACGTATTTTCACAGTATACCTGTAAAATATTTGACCACATTACTTCATCTTAACAATGGGTAGTTGAGCAGAGAAAGGCAGAAGGTTTCTAATTTGGGGTGCCTTAATTGGGTTGTTGACAACACACTTTTTTTTGAATCTTTTATAGAATAATAGAATCATAGACTATACCAAGTGGAAGAGGCCCACAAAGATCATTGACGTCCAACTCCTAGCCCAGCACAGGACCATCCCCAAGAGTCACACCATGTGCCTGAGAGTATTGTCCAGACACTTCTTGAACTCTGTCAGAATCGGTGCTGTGGCCACTTCCCTGGGGAGACTGTCCCAGCACCCAGACACCCTCTCAGTGAAGAACTTTTTCCTAATATCCAACCTAAACCTCCCCTGACACTCGGGTCTGTCATTGGTAAGCTATGACTGAAGTGCGCAGTTCTAGTGCCTAACCACTCTCTGGATGAAAAATCTTTTCCTAATATCCCACATAAGTCTCCCTTGAAACATCTTCATGCCATTCTCTGAGGTCCTGTCACTGGTCAGCAGAAAGAAGAGATCATTGCCTGCCTCTCCACTTCCCCTCAGTACTTTACTTTTCCCTTCAGTTCAGCTTGATGTGTTCTAAGTACACCAGTTGTGGAATTCAGTTGTTACATGAACTCAGCAAACATCAGTTTTGCAAATCATCCCCTGCTGGTTCCCCTGGTAACATGTGAACTGTAAGGTAATATTGCTGGGGTTTTCTTCTATGTAATTGCTTGATTTGGTCCTTGTGGAAGAAGAGTAGACACAGTAATAGGAAAAAAAATGTTAACATGAACAAACAACATAATTTAAAAGCTTTCTGAACAAATGTTTTCTTCCACTTCTATTCTGCCCGTTGTGTTGATGGATTATTCTTTTTATCAGAAAGCAAAATATTACATTATAAGCCATTAGAAGTATTTTATAAATACACTGTGAAAACAGTTGATATGCTAAATTCATTAGTCATAAATGCATACCCAACCAGCCAGAAATACAACAAAACTAAATAAAAAAGGTAATAAATAGCTAAGAAGTTCTCAATCATAACTTCTCCCTAATTCTTCTTTTAGTCTCTTTTCTGTATTGATGTTATTAGAGCTGCTGTTGCCAAACCAGGCACATTATTATTTCTCTCTCTCTCTCTAATTTTTTTATTCTCCATTTAATTCACATCTGATTTATGCCCAGCAAGATAGAATTGTCCTGTATACCTAGTGATATTAATTAGAAAATTCTGACTAATTTGTTCAGTCAAGCCTTCACTTCATATTCTGGCCTTTCCATTCACAGTTCTTGCATCCCCTGTATGTTCTCTGTGCTGTTGAACAGACTCCTGATGCCCATTCAGTGGATGAGGCAGAGGAGAAAAGAGGGTTCAGAGAAGGAGGAGAAATGGACATTCCTGAATTTATATAGAATGGACAGTTCCCGTAGGAATGTTTGACTTTTGTTGTTTATCTTTTTTTCTCTGCTCAGTTTTCTTGAAGAGGAAACTCATGAGCAAGAGTGAGCATTAGTATTTTACTCTTCTCATGATCAAACTGCAAAAAAAAAGTACATAATCTCCTACATAAGAGAATCAATGCTCCACAGACAATAAATGTGATAACTTGCAACTTCAAGGAAAAATGTTTGAGAAGTTGACATAAACAGTGAACAAGAAATATAAGAACTTCCTTTTCCAGGCAAGATGGAACTTCATGGTCAGGTGTTGTGTTTTTAAGAAGGTTATGTAACATTTAATTCTGAAATATTTGCTTAGAATTAAAAGAGAATTGTTATCTCTTTTTCACTTGCTGGTGGGGTCCTAGTTTGTTCAAGGAGATTCGATTCAGTATACAACGACTGAGAGATTACACAAAACCCAGCAGCAACATCAAGTCACTGTCATCCGGATGCATACGTGTGGCTCCTCGCATATTCTCTATGCATATTCTCTTTCCTTAGAAGCATAATATTTCTCAGGATGATCATCTCAGTTGTCCACTGGTTGGTGTAGGATTTTGGTGAACAGAGACCACAAGGTAGTGTTTCCTGGGTTTTAGGTTCCACAACAAAATGTTTAATTGGAGGAGGCAGAAAGGAGACCTTATTTCCTTGCAGTAATGACAACACCAGCTGCTATGTCCCATGGCTATTGATAGAACCCCTTTAAGTTCTGAACACAGAACTTCTTTACTTTTTGAAAGATTCAAAAGACAGAGCCGAACCGCTTTCTGCCTCATCTCAGCAAACAGGCAAATCAGTAGATAGAACAGCAGCAGCCTGGGACAGACTTGCCCAGTTACGGCTGGTAGTCTGTATTTCATGTGCAAGGATCACTTATGAGAAGTGTATGCCACTGAAAATCATATAGTATTCTTGACATGTTCATTTAAGAATTTCATTGCAGTATTTTAGGGAGAGAGAAAGTAATTTGAAAGTCTGTCTTTCTGTGATCTTCATCAGCAATGTAGGAGAGAGACTTATAAGTCTTGTCTGACACTTATATGATAAATGAGTAGCTCAAGCATTAATATATTTGTAAATAATTTTGTTTTAGTGTTGGCAGTTGATATATGCAAAGCTACTTTAAAATATAATTCAATGTTTTTTGCATTGGATGTCCTAGAATTTCTTCCTTTTTTTAACTGTATGTCAAAAGATCAATACATTTAAATAAAATACTCTGCACATGCTGCCTCTTCCTATTACACTGAGCAATACATTAAAGTTACTATGAGTTGCTGATCCATCCTGTAGGAGAACAAATTCTTCTCTAAGCAATATGATTATTTTTTTCTTATTTATGATCCAAACAATCTGTCAGTTTGAAAACTACAGAGCTAAGTCAGCAATAAAATGATAAAAATGTATACTTACTTCTATATCTGTTTAACAAGGCCATAAAGCTATTAAATGCTTTAAAGCTGTTTTGCTTTTGGTGTAAGACCCACTGATTTTAGAAAAAGAATAACTAAGTTTTACATATTGTAGATCAGCTCATAAATATTCAACACAGGAGAATAAAGAGGAAAGGTAATAATTGCAATTATTTTTTGTAAGCGTTTCAGTTATTAATTTTAAATTGGTTAGAGTCAAGGATGGAGCATGCAAATTAAGAGTAGAAAAGAGAAAGGGAAGTAAGGATATAAAGGTTTATGAAGATATGTAGAAAAATTGTGATGGAGAGAAAATACAAAAGTGCACATGGAGGACAAGAACACAGTGATTCTGGGATAAGGGGAATTTCCTTCTGACTGAGAACAGCAAGCTCTCCTACAGGACTCCTGTACCTATAACAAATGTTTCATTCCATTTAGTAAATTTAATTAAGGCAATGTTGACACCTCAATTATTTTAATTTAAGATGTTAATTTTTTCCTTTTCTTTCCTTAATCTGAAGATCCTTTGCTGTGTATAAACACCCTGTCATATGAAACATGCAAACTCTGAAGCCAGTTCAGTACTTTTCTTTAGTAGAAAAAGTTGCAAACTAAACTGATACAGAAAAGTTTTGGTGCTCAAACTGGACTCTTTTAGGCCCACTGAGAGTCTGAGAGAAGGTTAACAGATGTGAGTTGACACCTATATCGTAAAATATTTCAGAAACACATGTAAAAACTAATTCATGATTAAACACAAACAAGAGCACAAAATAAAATATCTTGTGAATACATATATTATTCCTACATTCAAATATATTTAAGGGTGTTCTGAAAAGGAAATATCCATTCTACTTTTAACCAGGACCCTGCTTTTCTGACTATATAGAGGAAAAACAGAACAAAACAAAAAAACCCAGTAATTTGTCTGGAAAGAAGAATGTTAGTCATGGGTTAAGAAGGAAAGATATGACTCACATATGGCACATTTCTTTAGGTTATTTTTATAACTGTTTTAGGATTCCTAATCCTTCAGGTTAATGGGAAAGGAATTCAAAAATCTGTAGATTTTATTTGTAGCAGATCATTCACAGCTTGTGCTCAGTGAAACACAGTCATGTCTTGCTCCCACGAAACAGAACACCTTGAATAAGTTTCCAGTCAATGTGACCTATTACACTTATCTATGACATTAACTGTCTGAAAACACTGATGATTTTCTATGTAAGAGATATTTATATAGCTGAAGATGGTATTTGGAAACTTTGAATATTTGCCTGAGGGTAGATTTCATATTAAGATAAACATACAGATAGAGCAAACTACATGGTTTTATTCCCTCAGTAAATAAATGTGTATTTCCATAAAGTCAAGGGCACTGAATCATTGGGTCTATGCCCTGCAGGTCATAGGCAGATTGGAGCTCTGAGACTGCAGTCTGAGTGCCAGTGCTATACAGTTATGGAAAAAGTTACTGTTAGTCTAGTCAAGTCCTTTGGCTCTGCCTGTGAGCATGGAAAAGTGCTGCAGACCACCTAGGAATGATCTTCAAAGTTATTCCTATTGCCTACAGTAGTTAAGTCTAACTCATAATCTCAAACATGAGGATTTTCCCTCTCTCTCTTTTTTTTTTTTCCAGCTACTTGTATTTTTAATGCTAAGATGGACTGTTGGGATCATCTAGTCTGGAATTTTTCCTAAACCAAAAGACCTGCATCTCTCAAGCCATGGTTAATTTGAGTGAGATGAAAATGTTTAGAAAAGTTCGTCTTCAAAATGTTAGATTAAATGGAGAATGTACAGTCTGCTCTAACTTTTGACTACAATACTGCATGATAATCTTCATGTAATCATTGCTAATGTCAGTGTTCAGTCGTTAACTGATTCTGTTTCTTACCTGGGAAGTGGAAAAGTCTTCTGTTATCAGGACTATCTTCTGTCTTTCCAGGCATTTTTGATTTGTGAACAAGTCATCTCTTATATTCCCCCCAAAAAAATGAGAATACTAACTTTTCAGATTCCATCACAGTGGTGCAGACCTTTTGTAAATATCATTGAACTGATGCATCAACTTCTAGAATGGTTGAACAGTTTGTGTTAAAACAAACAAACAAAACAGAACAAAGCAATCATTTAATTTTTACATATTTTGCATATGTACTTCTTGCCAAGTAACATTGTAAGGGGAATGTATGCACCATGTCAACAAATGAAGTAGTTTAAACACAAGATTCATTTTAAATACAATTCTTTAACATGTATAACTGAAAAAAAATCTCTGCCACTTAGATCATTAGTGGTAGAAGCTGTACGTTTTCCTTACTGCCTTGGTACAGGGTGTTGTACACTACCCCAGGATCATTTCCACCCAGGTTCTATATTTGCACAGAATTCCTGGAACTTTAAGACTACATGATGTTTAATGATTAACCAAATCAGACACTTACAAATCACATGTGCTTCACTGAATCACTAGACTCTGTCCTCGCACAACATAAACTGTGTAAACTTCATTTATCATGCAGAGAAAGTACAAGTCTGTGAGCGCTGCTGACGGAATGGTAATATGTTCAAATGCAGTCATTCTCTAATCAAACAGTGAAGAAACCCTGGGGAAAAAATTAGATTGAACATTTTCCATTTCAAACTGGTTTTATACACTTGTCTCACATAATACCACATGAGGATGGGACCCCTTGGAATTTATTATTATTTCAAACACTATTACAAATGTTTTAAAAAGCCAGAAATGTGATGGCTGTATATAATATGAAAATGACCCTTTCCTCATTTTATGCCTAAATTTCTAATTGTCACTTTTCAGTCACAACAAATTAAAACTGCCGAATCCACTCCTGATTCATGGACTACATCATTTATCTTTCACCATTTAGACTTATGGAGAAAAAGAATCTGTGTCCTCCCAAAGACGTCATTAAACACTGGCTTTCCTCTTTTCTTTCTTCTTTTCTTGTGAGTCTTCTCTCTCTTTCTTACACATTTGTGTAAACATTCACCCTATGCATAGTTACACTTAAACATGGTCTTAATGGGGTTTTTTTGGCTATTTAACTTAAAAAAAATCTTCTAGATCTCTTTTGAGAGAAGGGTGATATCTTGCAGCAGACGGAAGCTGAAACCAGGCCTGAAAGAATTTTGAAATCTTTTTTACAATGAAGTACTAATGGCAATCTGAGTGAAACTCATTCATGAAACAATGAGTGAATTGTCAGTCCTACTCTTTCAGGAAGTTGGAACCGGAGAGTACATTCACTTTTCATATTTGATAAAGGAAAAATCATGCTTCTATTGTTAACTCTATGGAAGAATAAAAAACCTTCTTTGCTCTCAAAAATCACAATTTTATTCTCCTCACTTTATAACAGGTTGTATTCAAGATTTGAACAGTCCCCTTTTCAGTGGATCAGGAGTGAATCATATTTGGGAAGCCCACAATAACTTCCTGTAGTTATGCTATGAGTATGGAATATAATGTAAATGGAAATTTAATAGAGGAAGACTCCATGAAGTTCAATTGTCATTGAAGTTCTCCCATGGAGAATGGAAAACATTGCTGGGACACTAGAAACATGCAGAAGTTTAATGTTTCACCACAGTGAACGCTAAAAGGTTAAGGAGTCAAGAAACAATAGTGATGTGATACAACAGGAATACAGAGAGGTGTCTTCTGCTTCTGTATTAGCAACTGTTACCCAAATTCTCTATTTTCGTTTTGTGTATAAAGCATACATCTGTCAATGATGACACAGCTTAATATTTATTGTGTCACTTAACAGCAAAGTTTCATCAAAAATAAACTCATGTTCTTAAAAGCGGTGGTACGTTTTACGCTCACTTTTTGTACAGGTTAAGTATTAAAAATCTAGGACTGTTTTACAATGTATCCAGGAGTACCACTGTGATTTAGAATAATTTCTCATTTATTCTTCTCTACATTACTTCAGTACTTGCAGTACACCATTATTTTTATTCTATGTAATTTTTTTTTTTATCCTAGCCTGGAGACTTCTCAGCGTGGTTCATATAATACTGGTGGCTGAAAATTTGTTTTGTTTTGGTTTTGCCTCTGAAATTATAATTAATTTTATTAATTGTAAAAGCTGTAAAGATGTTCTGGAGGCTAGTTACTCAGAATGATAGAAAGTATATTGTTTAGTTATATTATTGTTATTATTAGTAGTAGTACTAGTAGTAGTATTAAGCATATATTAATTGATACCACATCTTCGTGGGCTGGTATCACTGTCTATAAGCTGGCAATATTTCATGATAGGTTTGGGATTAACCACAACTTCTAAGAACAAGGTTTTATTGTCATATGAAAGATATTTTTAAAATGTGGAATGTTCTGAAAAGTCAGAACATATAGAATTATTCAATTCTTTTCCTTTCTAATGTTTTCCAAGAAGATTCAGAAGTAATTACAAAAACAGGAGGATCTCATCTTATATTACTCTGTTGTTCAAGTTACTGTAAAATTTTCTTGGAAATTGGGAATTATCTCAGGTAACTCTGAAACTACAGTATCTGTTCAGCAATATCATCTAGTACACTATAACAAATTAAGTAAAAAAGTAATGAAAGATATGCAGAAATGTTACCATTAAGAGGAAACTTGTAGATTATAGGAATGATCCAAAATTTCTGAGACATGAAAGATAAAGCATTGCTTCTTTTTATAAGTTTTCTTTAAGTTTCTGTATCAGGACTAAATCTAGATGTGAATATTTATTGCTTTCCATAGAGGTAAAAATCATATCAAAATGTCTCTCTTTTTTTTTTTTTTTCCCCAAAAGAATTCTGTCATCTGTTTTAAAAAAAAGTCTGTTTAATACGTTTCATTTATGCAGAAATTAAATTAACTAGTAGAGCACAGTTGGAACTGTTCAGGTTTCTTTCCTGTCAATTACCTTTTCTTATGGATGTTTTTCATTAGAATCTCTGAGAAGTAAAAACAAAATGAAAATAAAATAAAAAACATGAGGTCCATTCCCTGAATCAGTGGTAATGAAACAAAAAAGTCACCAGTCTAGGTCTCAGTAAACTAGGATATGAGTTGAATCTTATATTATCCCAGCTTCTGACTACAATATTAATACATAGAAAAACGTTGTATTACTAATATATTTTATAATTATTTACAGTGCACTTCCAGTGTATTAGAATGGCTTTAAAAGAGTGAGAAAAACTGCTATTCTGCTCTGAGGAATCTGCAAATGAATTTGACAATGGATGACTGAGGGAAGTGTGGATGAAACGGAATTCAAGACAGTGACTGAGTTGATGTTTTATTAATTAATTTAACCTTCCTTTTCTCAAAAGTACTGTCCTTCCTGCTTTTTTACCACTGTTAAATTCAACAGGAAGGAAGAGTCAAGAGAGTTCAGTGTGTTCTGTAGAAATAAATGTGGAAAGAGATATCTAAGTTAGAAGAGATGAGGTAAAGTCATAAATTTATAGTCATTATGCAGGAGGATGCAGAAAAAAATGCCATTGGAGAGAATAAAAATGGAATTAACTGATTAAATTGCCTGAAGCAGCAAAGAAGCATGAAGAAAAACATGAGACCCTGTATGAGGCAGGAGAGACATTGTATAAAACATGGTTTACAAAAACCATACAGGATTATAAATATGTTGAGAAGTTAAAGTCAAGGCAGTGAAGATACTCAGTGTGAATACCCATTGCCTTTCAAGGGAACAGATAGAAGAGGAATACTATTAAATTATCTTTCAGATAACTAAACAGTATTGCAGTTGTTCAGTAATTGACATAATAAGACACTCTGAGCACTTAGTATTTGCATCTGTTCAAAGCATGCAGAATGGACGTGCTTCAGGCTCAGACACAGGTTACATGTGTGCATAAAACATAATAATATATATCATGTCATACATACATTCATATATAACCTGACTTTGCAGAAGTATTTTCTTTGTATATTATACCTCCAATACTCCTGATTGCCACTTTGAGATTGTGCTTAAATCTGTCCATTATGTTTACATATAATAAGATTTACTTATTATATAATTCTGGCACCAAAAGCACCTAATACAAGTGAAAGTGCCTGACTCTCAGAATGAAGAGTCTCTGAAGGAAAAGTTTATGCTATAAAGTTTCAATTTCTTTAAATCTCTCTCATATTTTGGTAAATTACCTTAAATTTAAGTGTGTACTTCTAATCCTGCATGTGCTTAAATGCTTTCTTAAATGAAGATCTAAAAACATAAATATAATACAAAACCCATGACTATGCAAAAGCTGTTTCTCTGTTTCTTTGAAACTTCTTTTTCTGTGCTTCACAAATATAACCTCCCCCTTATGTTCCATTGGAGCAATTCCCTTGAATACAGCCACATTTCCTGCTTTTCATGAGAGAAATCAGAAAGATACTAGTCTCTTATACTGCCTATTACACCATCCTATTGTACTTACAATTAATATAATTTAAATTTAACATCACATCCATAATTCCCCAGCCTAACAGATGGTCCCCAAAGCTAACAGATGTCATCTTATTTATTCACTACTTGATATAATATTTGTGACATAATCATTAGCTTCTGTGGAAATAATTTTGATGTCAAAACTGGAGAATAAAGATTTAACAACAGGAAGAAGAAAAAAAAACTCACACAAAAACTCTCACATCTACAAGCATATTGTCATAGAATCATAGAACGGACATGAGCTGGCAATGTGTGCTTGCAGCCCAGAAAGTTAATTGTTTCCTGGGTTGCACCAAAAACAGCAAGGCCAGCAGGTTGAGGGAGGTGATTCTGTCCCTCTACTCCACCTTCATGAAAACCCCACCTAGAGTATTGGGGCACTCAGCACAGGAAAGACATTGACTTCTTGGAGCTAGACCAGAGGATGGCCACCAAGAAAATTAGAGGGATGGAGCACAAGGAAAGACTGAGAGAAATGAAATTTCTCATCCGGGAAAAGAAAAGTCTGTGGGATGACCTAATTTCAGCCTTCCAGTACCTGAAGGGAGCCTGCAGGAAAGATGGAGAAAGACTTTTTACAAAGATGGGTAGTGACAGGACAAGGGGGCATGGTTTCAGTTAGACATTACAAAGAAATTCTTTACTGTGGGGGTGGTGAGACATGTTGCCCAGAGAAGTTGTGGATGCCCCATCCCTGGAGGTGTTCAAGGCCAGGATGGATGGGGCTCTGAGAAATATGGTTTAGTGAAAGGTTAGAACTAGATGATCATTAAGGTCACTTTCAAATCATGTGAAAGTAAGATCTGTGTTCTTCTGCATTTGTATTAAAGACTAAGAACTGACTCAGGAACTTGTTCTAGTTTAGACAATTCACACCAGCACATCAGGAAAGTTAAGCCGTGTTGAATTGAAAGATTCAACTTTAGTGAAAGGAGAGCTAAAAATGAAGCAAAAAGAGAAGTGAAAATACAAAGGGGAAATTAGTTGTTAAGAATGTTTTTCTGTTCCACTTCTCTTTGAGATCCATTTTCATGACTAATTTTAGCAAGTCACTTTAAGTTACAATTATTTAAAATACTCAGTATCTATATAGTACTTTTAAAGTGCAAGCATTCAGAATTGGTTTTATTTGATGTTATGGACAGAAAAAATGTATTTTTTTAAGAGTAAAATGTTTAAATATATATTTAGATATATATGTATATTAAATATATATTAATATATTTTTAATATTCAAATTTGCATCTTTTCTCCTAAAGAGATTTCTGTCTCTGTTGAAACTCTCCTGGGTAGTTATGAGATTGAACAGGAAATGACAATTGCTTATGCAATAAGCTTGCAATAACATTTTTATTTTTATTAGTGAAAGAGAAGATTACTCAAAAAACACAGGGAAGTTATATAACTGCTGTTTTGGATAAATTTATTTTCTGAAAAGGGTATTATGACATCTTATTTTCTTATTATTTTCATTTATTTATTTTTGCACTTACCCAAAAAATATTTCTTCTAAGATATGAATGGGATGATCCAAGGAAAGTACTTGTACTAATGCTTATACATACTAGGCTATAACACTATTAAGGAAAGGGATGGACAGGGTTTTATTCTCTTGTCCTGAAAATTCCTACCTGCTTTCTGTTTGTTGCATGTTCTCTGATCTGAGGCCTGAGTTTTTAATGGTTTTCTGTGAAAGAAACTTGTGATTTTGGAGAAGCACTGGATTATTCTACACAGTATGCAGAGGGAGACACCAGTCAGTCTGAGCAGATTTAGGAATAAATTGGTGGGGTAAACCTGCTTTAAATAAGAATTTGTGTTTGCAGATTGCAGACAAATAGAATCATGGGTATAGCACAACATAAAGATGAAACTAATATAACACACTTTAATGTGGATGGCATAACTTCACTTGGAAAGATTCAAATCCCTTAATGGGTTAACTAAAAGTTCCACACCTTTTTTCTTTCTCCTGCTTCATTAATCTAATAATTTTTAGTATTCTTCCTTTCTCCTTTTTGTGTTTCATATATATATTCATTCTTTATGCAATACGCTAATTTACGCATGTCTAGTATCTGTTTTAAACTCTAAGAAAGATGTTGCTAGCATTCAGCCCTTGTTAATACAGGGCAATATTTTTGATTCATACAGACTTCTTCACATAACACCTTCATTGAGTCTTCCACCAAAGAATGACAATAATAATAATAATAATAACAGTAGCACTTCATATTGCTCCCTCTTTATCAGATAAGCTTTATTGCTTGGTGTTGTATACTGAGTGCTGACAAACATCAGGAACTGGGCTTATAAAAATGTGTGAAATCACTTTGATGCATATCTGGGTGGACATTTGTTCAGGAGTACTTTCTTCGCTATAAAACCCTCTCTTTATGGAACATCAACTATGTGAATATTTTTCTATATAATACTTTGTTTCCTGGTAGAGCATGATGTGGTATGTGGTCTATATACTTATTTTCTTGCACAAAAGAGTGAATGCTCTGAGAAATACTTCATTGATGCAGTAAAGATATGTCATAACTCAGTGAATATTACAGAGTTAAGGTAGGGAAACAGTGCAAGATTGCAGAATGTGACAGAAAGATCTGGTCATTCTGCAGACAGTTGACACATGTGGCCTTTAAATACTGAAAGTATACTTCAGTCATATTGCCACCAGCTTCAGTAATAACTGTACCAGGGCCTAGTTTTAGTCAATCTCCTATTCATATTCATATATTATTGTAATATCCCCTTAGAAAGTTTTTCAGTAAGTGTACAGGTAATTCTATTGGTATTGATAGTCTTTTTATTCCTTGTTTTTTATCTTTTAACTCTTAGTGAAAGATTTTAGAAATACATGCCGATTAGGCTCTTTTTAGTTCTCCATTAATTTAATTTTCTCTCTTGCTCATAAAATTAAATTTTGGATTTAAAAAAACCTCCCAAACTACTTTGACCAAGCAGGTTTTCTTCTCATGCAAAATAAAATTCCTGTCTTGTTTTTTTCTATTTTCCTTCTAATCAGGATTGAAGGTTCAGTTCTATTCTCTGTCTTCATCAATTTTAAAGCTGTTGCAGTGCCTTAACTTTATATGTCTCACTTGCTAGTGAATTAAAGCCTTCAATTTTCTGTATCATCTCTACAAAGAGTTGTGTGACTCACAAAAGCCCTTAGAAAATGCTGAGTATTTCTTACAAGCTAGGTAATAGGAAATTTTGAATAGGAGGCTATGACTGAAGTCCCCAGTTCATAATCCCAAGCCTTCACCTATATGTAGGAACACTGCCCTCTTCACACTAACTAAAAGCTGGCATAGATCTTAATTGTCATTATACTACCAAGGTCAGTATCTCCAGACAAAGGGGAAAACCTTTTGTGGTACAAAGTTCTTTGTCTGAGGAAGGCTTTCTGTATCTTTTTTGTCCATCCTACTTGGCAAGTAGGGGCTCTGATCTTGACTTAAATGGGTGTCTTGGAACAATCGCTCAAATCTTTCTGTTTAAGCAGTTGTAATTTTTGAGGAGTAATTAGTTATTTGGCTTCTAGCATACCTGTAGCACTTTATCAAATAGACAGGAGTATCTAGTTCATGTATGATGCTATGTCTAGGCATACGTAGAGCCAGGCAGATTTTGGTCATACCCAGAGATAAATATTTGGGGTACACCTAGGGCCCTTAATTAACAGGGAAAATCACAGTATGAGTTCTGAGGATTTATTTTCTTTTAATTCGATATAGATTTTGATATCCTTTAGATAATCATCATGGAATAGGATTTTATTGGGGTGTTTTGAAGTGTCACATTACTGCCATTTTCCAATCACATTATTTAGCCTATTTGGGGGGGAAAATTCCATAACATTAAAAATATATCATAGCATAGAACTTTTTTTTTTAATGTTACTAGGACCTTCTGGGAGATGCGCATGTGAATCCCTGATAGTTCAGGACATAAGTGGAGTGCAAAGAATTTTCTTGTATTCTGAGGTAATACTGAGTCAGATGGGAGAAGAGATAAAAGAGTAATGCTGAAACTTCCTGTATATGAAGAATGAAGGTAAAAGGTAAGTGAAAAAATCCAGGAGTCAACAACAACAAAATTGTCAGGTGTCCAGGAGCTACTACAGAGAGGCAGATATTAAGAGTGGATTCACAGAGGATCTGATATAAAACATGTATGTTATAATACCAGTAAAATTAAAATAAAGTAATAATGATAGAATGAAAAAATTAAGTAAGTGCAGAAGCACAGAAAATGAGATGCATAACAGAAATAGCAATGGGAAGCAGGTGGTAAGTAAATGTTTTGCCAGCTTGATAGCCAATAAAGTCTGGTAGCGCAAATATTGTGACCAGCGAGAAGTGCTGTCATACCAGTAAATGCATTAAAAGAATATACATTTGTGAAACAGAATTTATAACATTCTTTATTTAAATAAGCACTTTACTGGGAGCTGTCTTCTTAAGTTTCAACTATAAAATGTAATTGACAGAGAGGCGACTTATCCATATATATAAGTATCTGAAGGGAGTATGTCAAGAGGATGGAGCCAGGATGTTCTTGGTGGTGCCCAGCAGTAAGACAAGAGGCAACAGGTGGAAACTCATGAGCAGGAAATTCCATCAGAATATGAGAAAGAACTTCCTTACTGTGTGGGTGACTGAGCACTGGAAGAGGTTGTCCAGAGAGGTTGTAGAATCATCCTCACTGGAGATATTCAAGAACTGTCTGGACACAATTCTGTGCCATATGCTCTAGGATGACCCTGCTTGAGCAGGAGGTTGGACCAGATGACCCAGTGTGGTCCCTTCAAACCTTACCCATTCTGTGATTCTGTGATAACATATACAAAATGCAAACAGCTGATAACTACGAGAGGCGTGAAAACCACAAGATCAAAGCTCACACTAACTGATGTACCTTACAATAGGCTCAAATGCTTGTGAAATTTAACCAATACAAGGCGTGCATCCTCATATAATATATTTGCATGTTGGCAGGATGTCAGTATCGAACCAGACTCATGGACGATACCTCTAGGAGCTACAGTTAGTAAAAGTTCTATTCAAGTTCCATCCAAATGGAGCTTCAGAGAGGCAGGGTGAGGACAGAGCCAGGAATGTCTTGGCACCGTAAACTGGGATAATTTCTCCTATGGGCCTTGGAAGTGACAGAAAAATTTCTCTGGAAAGACACTGTGTATTATGGCCTAGAGGTAATTACAGCCACTAACAGGTAAGAACTTCAGATTATTCTGCGTAAAAATCATGAGCCAATGTACCACGTGTGTGGACAAAATATATATGTGCGAATGGACTGAGGAAAACTCAACAAAATTTTTTGGTATAATAACACAGTCAGAGGAAGACTTGTAATGGTCATCCCAATGAAACACCAAAAGGCAAAAAGTACATTCTTTTTAGGACTGTGTACATTTCTAAAATATACACCCTAATATGCCTGTTTCTTATGTAAATTGTTTAATAATAATAATATCACCCCTTAAATTTCTTTTCAACAAGTTTCACTCTGAAAATGTGGTAAAATAACTCTTTCTTATTTCTGGATCATAAATTTCTTAATTTTTTTTTTAAATTTAAGGTAAAGTAAAAGAAAATCATAAAATTCAAGGATGTCACTCTGCAGAGTTTGACAAAAGTTGCCAGTTTTTTAAGAGAAAGAGCAAGCTGACAGAAATACTGCAGTTAATGTAAGGGTTTTTAAAATAACTTATATTTTCTAGTCATCCTGATGTAAGAAGCAATACAAATAAATATGTTTTAAAATACACATTTTGGTCCACCATATTGTTTCCTAAAAGCTGTTGGAGAAAAAAGACTCCAGGCTGAATTAGAGGGGAGGTAAGATAAGGATAAGAAAGGCTTTAATG